>WOXC01003982.1:387500-1044501 GCA_011680675.1 Gymnobelideus leadbeateri
GTTCAGAGATTCAGAGCTTGTGCTTTCTAAGAACTGGCAGAATTTGTTGTCTTGCTCATTTGGATACCCCCTCCCAACTCTTTCCATTTCCGAAATAATATATACTTTATAGAATTCTATCATATCATACATTTCAATCTGGAAGGGACCCCAGAGATCACCTAATGCAACCTGCTTATTTTACAGTTAATTAAAGTAAAGCCCACAGAGGTTAAAAATATTCCCCATGTTGCCCAGATCATAAGTGGTAGGGTGGAGATTTGAATTTAGGTCTTCTGATTCCAAGAGCTGGTGCTCCTTCTTCTCTACAAGAAATTCTTACACACACACACACACACACACACACACACACACACACACACACACACATACACTCTCTAATTTTTTTTTTGTAGTGTTTTTATCTGGAACAAGCAGGACCAGTCATTGGAGGTAGAAACAGGGATCCTGGACCTGGTTTGTGTATCAAAGTTCAGATAAAGGTTGCTGATTTAAGGTGGCAGATAAGCTGTAGTGAATTGGCAGCTGGCTGATCAAATTCCCTCAACTGCAGGAAAGTAAGCTTTCAGCCTTTATGTCAGCAAGGTAGCTGGTGGATTTGAATCTCACAAGATGCTTCTTCTCTTTATTTAATAGGCAGGGAATCTATTGAAGTCATTACCATAAGGGATAGAGAATATAGAGTCCAGGACATTGACTGGACCCAACTATTGTAATCATTTTCAAAACTTCCTATGTGTAGACAAAGCTTCAGGTACCTTCTAGAGTGTGCAGAAATTTGAAGGTCACATCTATAGTATTTAAAAGGGAAAAAGCCTCCAAAATGAAAGCATCCTTAATGGGGTCAACCAACTTCTCTAATTAACTATAAATTATTCAGCAGGGTACAAAGCAACTAAATTCTCAGAGAAATGTTAGATCATCTGGAGAATTTCTGTAATGTCTAGATAGCCCAAGGATGTTAATTAGTGAGTGGAACAAATAGGAGTGTAACTCAGATATCTTTGGTTCTAAGTTAATGCATTGAATTTGGCTCTGGATAACACTGCTTAAGCCATTGCTCATTGGCCTAAGTGAAGTCTACATTTATCCAAAATAGTACATGACTTATGCATCTAATGAAAGGTTGCAGTGGCATTTGGCAGACATGAGTGGGTTTTCTCATAAACGTCATCTCTCCAACCACTTTGCAACAGCAAGCTAACATATATTCCAAGGCAAAAATCCATTGTTATTCCCACATATCGTTTTGTGTAATTAAGCTTTCTGATAATTATCCACATACACAGAGACAGGATGCTCTGAGACAAAGAAAATGTCTTATAGTTGATATCAGAATATCTAGATTTTAAATCTCAGCTCTGACACCTAGGATTAGAGATTTAAACCTCAAAGGAACACCATGGACGTTATCAAGTCAATTGGACAGATTATGAAACCAAGGCCCAAAGAAGGAAAATTACTTGAACAAGGTTACACAGGAAGTATCAAAACCCAGATTTGGTTAAAAAATTGCATCCGACTGCAAATCAGGCAATCTTCCCCTGTACCACAGTGTAAAGTAACAGTGTGCCGTCATGCTCAAAGATTCAGACTCAGAATCAAGAGGACCCAGTTTCAAGTCTCCACAATCAAGTTGACTTTGTCTTTTCATCACAAGAGAGTCATAGCATGTGTGTGTGTGTGTGTGTGTGTGTGTGTATCTGTGTGTATGTGTACTGAATCACAGATGTACACAACAGAGATTAGCTATGGGTTGATGCAAAAGTTATTCATTGAGTAAGACAGAAAGCATCATGTTTAGTGACCATTTTATACCATGATTTTGGTTATATAAGTAAGTGAAAGATTTAATTAGTATTCTGTTATGCATTTTGTCCAATATCATGCTTCATTTCCCTCCTCCATCATTTTTCCAAAACAAATAAGGAAGTGTTTTTTGAGGCATTTCTCTTAGGCAAGGATAATGTTTGTGTATATGTATGTGTGTGTGTAAACATACATATATACCTATACACACACAAATATATGTGTATATACATATATACACATATATGGACATACATATGTGTATATAGCTTCATGAAAGTACACATGCTGTCGTAAGTTCTCTTCAGGGAGAAATCCCTAGAGAGAGAGAGATACCCAGACTCCAGGAAAAAGAAATGTAGAGGGGCCAGAAGCCAGAGGAATAAGAACCTCTCCTAATCCAAACTCTCATCAACTCTACCCTTCATGCAAGCACAGAACAAGCTGATCATTATACACCAATGAGGAAACTCTTATGCAAATGGATGTAATCAGCTATTCAAAGAATGGAATATTTATTTACTTATCTATCATTTATTCATTTATTTATTATTTATTCATTTATATCATATTATCATGTATTCGTTCATTTATTTATTTTTAATAATGGGGTTTTTAGAGTTGTATCAACAAACTGATAAAAAAATACTGGGGTATCATCCCAGGAGCATAAAACCCCCTTCTTATTTTTCATGATATTAAATTCCTTAGTTGTGAGAAATAGACTAAAGTAAAAGCTGTGTTTTCTTATTTGGAGAGGGGTGGGGGAATAGTGTTGAGGAAGGGGATAAGAAATGACAGCAACTAATTATGAGTTAATTCACATTTAGAAGGAGGAACTCTATTTGTCCTGTCCCCTACTGGTTTCCTTTGGTCTCCCTGATGCAGGAATATAACTTTGAAAAGTAAAATGTATGCCGTCTAGCAAACTCCCACTAACTCCTTGAAGAGTTCCTTTGCTCTATTCCATTGGATTATTCATTAATACCAATTCCATTGAGAATATTTTAGAGAGTTTCATTTTGGATAGGCACATAAGAATTTAGATGTTCTCTATTCCAGAATGTCTGGCAGCAGAACAAAACAGAATATCTCAAAATTCAACCCAAAGTTTCTAGAAGTTTAAAGCACATTTTCTATGTTGTTGTGGGCTTAGGTGGAGAATGTTTTGTATCATTGGGGGGGGTGGCATTTGGGGCACCTGTCATAAACCTGGGCATGATTGGCTTCTGGCAAAGACTAGGAGCAGATGTCAAAGTCATAATTAAAAAAACAAAAAAAAACAAAAACAAAACTGTTCTTTTGGCACTTCTAGGTGAATCAGAAGCAGGTGGTACTGAAAATCCTTCAGGAAAGTCTGTTCTCCTGAGATTCCTATCACCAATTTGCAGGTGGTCTGAATAATTCATGCACATCATAGATGAACATCTAAATTCTTAGGTGTTCATCTAAATCTCTATATTTTGCCAATAGCAAGTGATTTAGAGACAAGTGATGAGATCCTCATTTTCTCAAAAAGCAGCCATTATTACAAGCTACACTAATCACAATCATTGTTGGCAGCTTTTACAGAGACAGAGGAAAACACGGAATACTCACAGAGACCAAATCACAGACATACACAGAAGAGATTAGCTATGAGTTGACACGAAGGTTATTCATTGGCTAAGACAGAAGCCATCATGGTCAGTGACTATTTTATGGCCTAACTTCAGCTATGTGAGCAAATGAAGGGTTTCATTAGCATTCTAATGAACCAAAAGATTCCTTTTGACCAACATCATCTTTCATTTCTCCCCCTCCTTCATTTTTCTAGTTCAAAGATTGAAGTGTCTTATTGAGGCATTTCTCTTGGACAGGGATAGTCCCAATGAAAATTAGGGAGCAGACTGGGTCAGGGTCACTGCCTTTACTTTCTGTGACCTTTACACTTTGCCCTCCCCTAAAATCCTTTTTTGGGGTTTGTTTGTTTTTTTTGGAGAGGGGTAAGTGGGGCAATTGGGGGTTAAGTGACTTACCCAAGATCACACAGCAAGTTATTTGTGTTAAGTGTCTGAGGCTGGATTTGAAATCAGGTCCTCCTGACTCCAGGGCTGGCATTCTATTCACTGAGCCACATAGCTGCCCTTGCCTTCCCCTAAAATGCCTGAATGTATAGAAAAAACACTCCAGGCAAATCTCTGAGTTGCAGAGATTGTGGCCTCCTCCAATAGTAGATGAAGTTTCCTCATCTGGAAGTTTCCATATCAACATAATCATAGGTCTAGTCTCTATCCTTAAACACATGTACACATGTATATGTGTACGTATGTATAGGTATATATAGATATAGTAACTCAATTCTTTTGCCATCAAAATGCATGTAATAGCATGAATAAGGGGAATTTTTTCCATCCACTTCATTTTTTTCTCTATGAATTGTTAATCCAGTTGTTATTTGAATAATCATGTATTTTCCTGAGGAAGCAATGTAAAAATCTGGGATTCTTAAATCAGTTAATAGACACATCCACAAGTGCTCACTGTTCAAAGAAAATCTTAGTTTTATCTGGACCTTGGGCAAGATATAGTCCATGACTTTGGTTAATATACATATCTCTATTTTCATATGAAAGCAGTTTGGGAAAAATTAAAACAGACTAAAAACCACCACTTCCTCAAGGCAAGGATTGTGAGTTTTGTGGGAGATGCCACAGATGGATGAGGGTTCGTGATGTGGAAAGTTAGAATTGCCCATCTTCAGATATAAATACTGCTTTTAGCCTCTAAATTCCTCTAATATTTCTATCAGATTGTTTTAGAACTGTAGCTGTGTATTGTATAGCAACAAAAAAGCTATTTTAGAGAACACAGGATGGTATCCAGGATGCCTAAGTGTACCAGCTGGCACTGACAATTGGGTAGAAATGGCCAGATGACATCCCAGATGGGAGCAAGACTCAGCAACCTAGAGGACAAAAGGAAGGAGAGCAGAAGCAAGAAGGAGGGTAGGAGAAAACGGAGAGGGAAAACAAACTACATGGGGACAGAAGGAAGGAGAAGAACGGCATCTGTAGAATGAGAGGATATAGCATTCAGGCTAAGCCAAACTTTGGGAGAGGGCAAGACAAGGGAGGAGATCGAGTTGAAGCCAGATTTTCACCAGCTCAATGGTTTAAAGAAGCAAGTGATATCAATGCAATTTAGACATGAATATAGAAGGGCTGCCATATCAAAATTAGAAGGAGCAAAAAGTGTTGCTTACAAGAGAACAGTTGGATATCCTTGAACCTGATCTAGCACCTGTATGAAATCTTTAAAACATGTTAATCTGGGCACAATCTAACTCAGATGAGAGGTAGAAGGGTGTAGCGGATGGAGCTTTAGACTAGGAATCAGAAAAATCTCTGGTTTAATTGTTCCTTTGACATTTAATCGAGCTGTGTGACCCAAATGACTCGGTTTCCTCATCTGTAAAAGGAATCATTTGAATGTGATGACCTCTAAAATCTCTTTCTGCTTTAAATCTATGGTCTTGTAATTAGGCCAGTTCGATGATTCACAATTGGGATGAGAATATAAAGAGGTACTCATTGACCATAAAATTCAATAAAAGCAATTTTAGGCCTTAGGATGAGACTGGTGGGCTGATTGAGTTTAGGCATTCTGAGCAGTGGTATGACTAATGCTAGCTGGATGTCTTTAATAAGTCTAGCACTAATATGTGAACCTTCAGGAGTGGGGTGTCACCAGGCTACTTAAGGATGGACAAACTGGACCAGGTTAAAAAATAAGGTTATATTCAAAATAGCTACTGTGCATCCAACCTGTGTGAGTCACAGTATCAAAAACAAAACAAAACAAACAAAAAATCAAAGAAAAATAAATAAATGAAACCAATTTTACTTATAAAATTAACATTTCCAGATCAGCAGTTCCTCATAGGCACTGGCTTTCAAGACTTAGAGAGAAAATAAAGCACTAATTCCCCCAAGACAACCAAATCTCATGAGGGAGGGAAGAGGGAGTTCCCTTCCCCCTTAATTTTAACATTATCAATATCAAGTTGCAAGAAACCCAAAAGATCACTTCATCTAACCCCTTCATTATATATAGAAATGAAACTAACACCCCAAGAAGTTAAGGTCACACAGATTATAAATGTCAGGTCTTTCTAACTCTTAATCCATATATTCTTTCCACTTGTATAGAGTTTGTATATTAAAATGACATTCCCTCCCCAACACATACACACACAGATACATCAATACTGTCATAGAGGTTATTTTTGCACAATTATTTTATGTGCTATAATAGAATGGGCAAATATAGAGGGACCATGTTAACGGCCAAAGAACAAGCAAAGACACCAAAAATAAATAAATAAAAGGCAACTGTCTTGGTATAGAGGCACCCTCTCATACCGTTAACCCTTTTTTCATGGTGATAGAAAGGGGCATCTATTAAGCAGCAGCCCATGTTTTATCACAGGCAGTGGTCATATCTAAGTTCAAATTTTGGAAAACTGAAGTATGGGGGAGAAAGAAGATAAGCCCAGTGTCTAAATACGTAAATATAGCACTGTCCAGGAGCCCAGATGCATTATCTGAAATTAGGCTATTAAATGCCAAATTCCCTTAAGCTAAATACTTTATGACTTCATTTAAAAAAAAAACAAAACAGTAATGAAACAGATCCATTAAATTTTGTGCAGCAATGACCCAGGTCTTTTTTGTTTTTCTGCCAGTTGCACATAGGTGATGCTTATTTTTTTAATCATGCATTCTCCTTGGGCATTGCCATAGAGATGGATGGTCAGATTTCCTTGCTGTTCTAAGTCTTGCCGCCAAATAGTCTTTCTTGGAGAAATATGTTCATAGGAGCAGTTTCTTAGAGAATGATTCTGTCTCATCAGCAATAAAAACTTGTTCAAGTTTCTAATCCTTCTCTGCAATGAGTCTTACAGACTGACCCAGAAACGATTCAGCTGCCACAGTATCTTCAGGAACTAATTCACCAGAACTCTTTCGTTTTTTTTTACTAGACCTGTGATTTCAACAATGTAGACATCTGCAGGTGAGAAACTCAAAAATCCTCATCTCTGCAATTTAAGTTGTGACTCACTCAGGGTCATATAACTAGTATGTCAAATGGTGGTATTTGAGCTCATCTTCCTGACTCAGAGCCAAGCCTCTCTCTCTCTCTCTCTCTCTCTCTTTTTTTGGAGGGCAATTGGGGTTAAGTGACTTGTCCGAGGTCACACAGCTAGTTTTTGTGTTGTGTCTGAGGCAGGATTTGAACTCAGGTCCTCCTGACTCCAGGGCTGGTGCTCTATTCACTGTGCCACCTATCCACTTGAGCCTACCCTTTCTAAATAGACGCTCTGCTTCTATCTTTAAATTATAAGAGAGAATATTTCTTCTCTAATTTCTGAAACTATCTCTTTCTTATCTCAAAGAAAGTATAAGGCTTAGCCTTGCTCCTTCAATTACTCACCTTAAACCCAGGTGATCATTTAAGTATAGGGGTTTTTCATGAATCACACATCTTTGTGTTTTGTTTTAGGTCTTTAACTTGAACTTTGGTCCAGAAAATGTTTTATTCTCTGTCTTCTCAGTGTCAGAGTCATAAGCCTAGGAAGATACTATATTTGAGAGCTTTTTATGTTGTCTTAAAACACACTTACAAAGGTTCAGAATACCAAAAGGCCAGTACAAAGATATATGGAGGACACAGCAAGTCAGTTAAGCAAGGTAACATTATTGATGAGAGATTCTCACAAAATGAAAGTCAGTCAGGGACAATGGACATGGAGAATCTTTATGTGGTACTGAGATCTGGAGGGAATGGAACACCCTCTCCCAAAGCCAATTAAGTTCTGGTGGGTTTTTATAGTATTCTTATCTGGGTCTAGCAAGGTCAGGCATTGGTAGAAGGGAGAGAAGAGTCTTGACCTGGTGACTGGTACTGATTCTTATTGGGGGCAGGGTTGGAGGGTTTGGGTTGGGGAGTAGGGAAGATTCTTGGGAAATTGATAGCTAGTTTATATTCAAACTCTCTTACAGTGGGAAAAGGATCTTGGGGAAGTTGACTCCTCTTACTCTGACAAGGTGATTCTAAGTGAATTTTTAGGAATTTCTTCTTTTAGGGTGATGAGACCTGAGGCTACTTCTGAGTCCTTACATGTTCAGACTGAGATTAATAGCAGCCTGTACTGCTGCCTCAGTTGTCTTCACTCCCAATTAATTAAATGATATCATTGGCTCTGCCAAGAGATTTTATATTGGTGTTTGGCAACAGACTTCATAGAAATTCTATCTTTTGGTCCAAAGGCTTATGTTTCTTAAGTCATTTTACAAACTGTTCAATATCCTTATAAATTATGCTGTATTGGAAGCTATAGTTTAATCTGTGTACTTCAATTACGTGCAAAAAGACCACCAAATAAACAAACAGAAAGATAATGCATCTGGAAGAGCTTGACATGGCATGGTCATTGGGTTTCTGCCACAGTATCCCTCGATATACATAATTCCTCATCCTACTTTATAAATAGAATGTGGTTGTCACTTGTAATTAAGTGAAACTTGACACAAAGTTGTGCCATAAGTTATGAAATTAAATAAAAATTAATAAAGTGCCTTATTTGTAAATACCTTGGGTAGAAAGCCAAACCTGGGGGCAAAAAGACCTGGATTTAAGTGCCATCTTTGAGGCATTGGACCTTTCACTTAATCTCTCTGTACTGCTGGCAATTCACAAAGATGATAAATTGCAGAAATCCATCACCAGGAGTTTCCTACAACAGTAAAATCATAGTACCAAACCAAAATTTTAAAAAATTGGTCAAAATATCAACCCTGAAGATAAAAAAGTAAGTTTTGCAACCTTAGGGAATGTGTCATCAGTTGCAACCTTTCCCACTCTTCAATATTTCCAGAATCATTATAAACATTTATCAATAAATATTATATATAATATATATAAATTAAATTAATAAATAAAATAAATATTATGAATAAATATTTTAACTTCTTCCCTCCAGAACATGTAAAATTGACATTATCTAAAAAGTAAAGAGGGGCTTTCTCTGACCTCCTCCTTGTTTCTCCTCCTCCCATAAAGGTAGACTAGATGCAGCACCTACTTGGGATTCTTTTTTTCCTCAATGACTATTAAGAATATCAAAGTTAGTACATAAGTATATGTAATTCTTAGGTATATGATCATAGGACCTCTATGCAACTCACAAACCAGTAATAACATCTATGGTGTTATTATGGCTCATCTTAATAACATTATCTTTCAAAATAAGCCTTCTAGATAAGTGGCCAAAATATCCCTTTATATATGTGGAAATTAAAGTTAATTTGATATTTAAAAGATGTACAGGTATTTTTAAGCCACAGAGATCATTCCCAGTCCCTAATGAATCAATAGCCAAATGATATGAATAGCTTACTGTACCATCAAATGTATATATTATTCACTTAGTCCAAGGGGAAAAGTCAGCCCCCTAAACTTCAAAAAAATCTAAACAGAAATTACAAGCAGACAAAAAATACAGAGAAAAGAACAGAATTCAACACACCAACAGACAGGGCTTCTAGCTGTCTGATCGTTATATGCATACATAGTTACCAGAGAAAGAAGCACCAAATCTTGTTGGACTCAAAGTGAGGCCAATTAAGAGGCAGGGAAGATCTTCAGATTCCCTTACCATTACATTTTGTCAACCCTTTTTGAGTTGTTTTCCTTTAGAAAAGCAGATCAAAGAACCTGTGCTAGCAGCCATCCTGGGTATGCTAGGATGCTTGCTGTTACACCTACACTCCTAAAGAAATCACCTCAATGACTCACCCAAGGTCACACAGCTCCTAGACCAGAGCTTATTTCTCTATACCATGCTGCCTTTCAAGAGAGTGAAGGAGAGAAGATACAGACTCTCACATTCATATCTTACTTAGGAAAGAGGAAGAAAACCCTTATGTCCATCTTTTTTTTCTCTCTAAGCCCTCATTCTACATAAATTTTTGGAATGTTTCCTCTGTCCTAGTTGATGTAAGTAATTCTAGGTCAACCTAGTCAATCGCCAACTGTCTTCTCCAGACTCATAAATCTGTGAGTAGGAAGATAAGAAATGTTTATTGGTTTATTAAGTAATAATTATCAATCTAAGTAAATTGGCTAATTCAGTAAAAATAGTCTACTCATCATCAGAAAAACATGTCTCACATCCTCTAGCTTCTAGATTTTTGCCTGGGCCATTGTACATGCCTAGAATGTTTTCTCATATCCATTTCGCATTGACCCAAACTGCCTGTCTTTCAAAGTCTCTCTTTACCTTAAGTATCTTCCCTAAGCTTCCCAAGGCCACTACTGCTCACAATGATTTCTCCTTCATTTTTATTCCTTTGTTGTCTACGGTGCAGAGTCTTGTAAAAGAGGTATTAGATGTGTGACCTAAGGCCCCCATGTAGCCCACAGCACTAGCAAGCCAGGCCCAAAACATGCTAAAATGTAATTGGGAAATAGGTAATAAAATAAATAGAAATATAATAAAACATAGATAACATTTCATTTTAAAACTAAGTCAATATGTAGCCCACAGGGGTACTAACGTAGGCATTAGTGACCCCTCATTTCTGTTTGAGTTTGACATCACTGGTCTACACTGTTTGTTATGTAATCGATTATGTACTGCCTTATCCTGTGTTTTGCATTTGCACTTTCTTCATTTTTCCAAGGTTATTTAAATTTCTATGTGTCAGTTACCACAATCTGGAAGCCTGGGCAATTAATTGATTTGTGAAGTAGAAATTCAATGGCTGGCAGCAATTTGATTACTTCACACAGGATGGAAAATTATACTGAATACCTATTGGATGACATTTAGACATCTTGTTTACATTGTTTTAAGAATGGCAAGTGTTGTTTCTTTTGTAAAATTGTAAAAGCCAAGTTGGTGGTGCACTCTTGCTATCAGGTAACACTGTTCCAGGAAACTAATTTTTTTTTAAAGACTGTTCAACATTTCTCCTCTAGTTCTAGAAAATTATTCAAATGTATAATAATGTTTCCAGATGGAAATATTGTTTAGTTAATATTTTTTACTAAATTACTTAAACACAATAGATATTTGCAAACAGAAAAGGAGAGAATATTAAAATTGAACAAAAGCTCAAATTTGGAACTCAAACTTTTTTTACATGAACACTTTTCTGTCATCTCTATCTCATTCTCTCTCTCTCTCTCTCTCTCTCTCTCTCTCTCTCTCTCTCCCTCTCTCTCTCTCTCTCTCTCTCTCTCTCTCTGTCTCTGTCTATCATCTATTTCATTATGTATTTCTTGTAAAATGTTTTTAATAACATTAAACATCAATATGGCCAATTAACATTGTGCAGTAATGATTTATTTTTAAATTAATTAATCTTCAAATTTTCATTTATTTTATTCTGAATTTAAGAAATAAAACAAACATTTCCATAACATAATAGAATAGAAGGAAAAGATGATTGAACATAAAACTGCAAATCTATTATTTGCAACTTGCTATTCCTTTTAAATATATAACGTTATCATTTAACTTTTTCTCCCCTCCTTCAACCTAGGAATGACTACTTTTAAGCACAAATACATATATATGTATGTATGTGTGTATATATGTATGTATATGTGCATATGTATATATGTACATCTCTCTATATAGATGTAAAACTGTTTTATACATACTTCTATTTATTAGTTCTTTCTCTGGATGCAGATAGCATCTTCTTTCATATGCCCTTTGTAGTTACTTTTAATATTTATAATAGTCAATATGACTTATTCACTCAAATTTGTTCTTAAAACAATATCACTACTGTATACAACATTCTCTTGTCTCTGCCCATTTAATTCCATTATTTTGTGAATCTAACAACATTTTTCTAATATCATCAAGCTCATTATTTCTTACAGAAAATTAATTACTTTCAGTGTATGAATAAGTTTTTTACTTTTTCCATATCATTCTTGATCCAAAGTATGGATCATTTGTTTGTTCTTTATTCACTTTCTTCCTATCCGTGGTCATATATGTTGTGTACTTTTTTTTTGCTCTGCTTTTGATACTCCATATTATTTTCATTTAATCTTTAGGAATCTCTTCATTTTCCCCATGTTTGTCTCTCTTAAATGCATTATGGTATTATGTTACATTAATGTACTAAAAATTATTTACTATTCTACTATTGCTGGACATTGAGGTATACATACATATATTTGTATATTACATGTGTGTATACTTATACACATGTGTGTACACAGACACACACAGACATATATATATAGATATAGATACATATCTATATCTATATATCTAGATGGATATATAGATAGATAACCTTTTCCACTTTCTTTGGTAAATGTTTAATAAGTGTATCTCTGGATGTTCAAGACATACATAAAGTTTAATCAGCCTTATTAGCATTTTCTGTATTAGTCTCTTAAATCTGGAATATCAATAAAACAATAAATCAAGCTCTGATTTATAGCATTCACTTTGGTATTTTGATAAATGTTTAATAACTGGATCTCTGGAAATTCATGATACACTTCAAGTTTAATCAGCCTTATTAACATTTTCTCTATCAGTTTCTTAAATCTTGAAAATCAATAAATCAATAAATCAAGTCTTGATTTATAGCACTCACTGATATCCATGCTATAAATGCTCACACTAAAAATTTAACAATTGGCTCCCTGGAATCAGAATGAAATGACTCTAGAACATTCTTGTGTGATGTTCATAGCTTTTCTTACCACTTATTCATTGTGGATTGCAGTCATCTTGATTGTGTCTCTCCCGCCTTCCCAGTCACCAATGGAGTGAAACATGACTGTGTGCTTTCTCCCATACTTTTTAGCATGATGTTTTCAGGCAGGTTGTCAAATACTTTCAATGAGGACGAACAGGGCATCAAGGTCAGCTACCGCATTAATGGTAAATTCTTTTAACTTGAAAAGGCTACAAGCCAAGACCAAAGTGGAAGGCATGCTGGTGCATGATTGTCTGTTTGCAGATGATTGTGCACTCAATGTAGTCTCTGAAGCTGAGATGCAACAAACTTAGGATCAGTTCTCCGCTGTTTGTGCTAAATCAAGAAAGCTCAGGGGTTCCATAAGTCACCACCATACCATCCATATGTGGAACCATCAGTTACAGCAAATGGAGAAGTTTGGAATGCTGTGGATGAGTTCACTAACCTTTTTAGCGTACTTCCCAGGGATGTACACATTGATAATGGTGTTAAAGCATGCATTGCTGGAGCTAGTTCAGTGTTTAGGAGGCTTCGGAGGGGAGTGCAGGAGAGCAGAGGTATACTAAAGGTCTACAAAGCCATTGTGCTGACCTCATTGTTGTATGTCTGTGAGATTTGGACAGTCTACCAGCACCATGCCAGGAAACTGAATCATTCCTTTTGAATTGTCTTAGGACGATTCTGAAGATGACCTGGCAGGATAAGATACCAGACACTGAAGTCGTAACTCGAACTAAACTCTTACTCAAACTCTGCTTCAGAGAGTGCAACTCCTTTGGGCTGGCCATATGGTTCTAATGCAAAATGTATACATACCAAAAAGATTGTTTTATTGAGAATTCACACAGGGCAAGTATTCACATGGTGGTCAGAATAAGTGATACACGAACATTTCAAGGTCTCTCTTAAGAACTTTGGAATTTATTGTGTGACATGGGAGACACTGGCACATGACCACTCAGCACAGTTTGCCCACGTTAGAGAAGGTGCTGTTCTCTATGAGCAAAGCAGAATTGAAACAGCTCAAAGGAAATGCAGGATGTGCAAGTTTAGAGTGTCCACCCCAAATGTTCACAGGGACTATTTGCCTGACCTATGGCAGAGCATTCTGATCTCATATTGGTCTGCTCAGCCACAGTCAGACACATTGAAACTTGACTTTAGCACAGTGATGCCATTTTGGTTCTCTTCAACAACAAAAGACAACAATCAGCATCATCATTGTGGATTGGAAATGACCACTGGGACTTTTTTTTAACATTTCCTTACATATTTTAGATATCTTTAATATCTCAAATTTGTTATACTTTCCTATTCTTTTTAAAATTATATTTTTCATTATATACTTATTTTTCTTCTACTCAAACACATTTATCTTTCTCTGATAGTTCATTTTGATGTGGATTCAAATGGTGCTCTAAGGGTTAATATTAAGGGTTACTTTCCCAGGCCCCCTGAGAGCAGTTTGAGGTTCATTCTGTAGCCCATCCTGTAACTTGAGATCCTGTAACTTAAGGGTATCTTAATGCCCCTTCTCATTATCTTGAAATACCTTACAACTTGTACCAAAAGATTTACTTTTGTTCCCCTTATCGTGTGTTCCCTACCCTGTCATTCATCTTCCTCATCCTGTGTCATGACAATTTTTCCTTATTTTCTGGTGGAGCCAAGATGTTGGGGTAAAAGCAGGGACTTGTTTGAGCTTGCCCTCAAATACCCCAAATTCCCTGTAAAAATTGACTCTAAACAAATTCTAGAGCAGCAGAACCCACAGAATGATATAATGAGGCACATCTGCAGCCCAAGACAGCATAGAGGTCAGACAGGAGGGTATATCATACCAGGTTAGGAGCAGAGCACAGTCTGACATGGACTGAGCCAGGCACATCTGGAACTGGATCAGGTCTCAGGGGACTGAGTCTCTGGCAGCTGTAGTGATTTCCAGACTTCTCAACCCACAAACTCAGAGAACAGTGTGAAAGGTCAGTGGGGGAGCTCTGTGGGACTTGGGTGAAGAAAGGGCATGTGGTCCAGCCTCAGGCCCAGGGTGGAGTGGCAGTGGCAGCAGCAGCAGCAGCAGCAGGGGCAGTGGTGGGGGAAGTGGTGGGGGCAGTGCCTGATTCTGGAGCTCTGGGCCCATAGATGGTGAGGGATCCAGCAGCTGATACAAAACCCCAGAAGTCTGAGACAGTACACCCACCTCCACCCCCACCCCCACTGGAAGCAGAGTACTGCCTTGACAGGGAGTTAGCAAGTCAAATAATTGATTGGGAAGATGAATAAATAGGATTAAAAAAAGTCAAACTATAGAATCTTACAATGGTGACAAAGAAGACCAAAACATACAACCAGAAGAAGACAACAAAGTTAAAGCTCCTAAATCAAAAGCCTCCAAGAAAAATATGACTTGGTCACAGGGCAGGGAAGAGCTCAAAAAGGATTTTGAAAATCAAGTAAGAAAAGTTGAGGAAAAATTGGGAAGATAAATGAGAGTTGCTAAAAAATCATTTAAAAATGGGTCAACAGCTTGCTAAAGGAGACCCAAAAAATACTGAAGAAAATTTTTCTTTATCTTGCAAGCAACCTTCTTTCTCATCTTGTTTGCATATATCCTGTCCCCAAATCTCCAACCCCATAAGAAACCCTAAATATTATATCATCATCCTGAACATCTCTATATAAACACAACTCCCCCAATATCAGGTTCTCACCTAACTTTTTTGCATCAGTAAAGCTCCCAGTGACTACAGAGAAGGTCTAAGTGAATTCTTTCACACCTGAACCAGCTCTATCAACCCTAAATTTCAATAATTCTGTTTGCTGAATTGGAACTAAAGTGCATCTCCTGTACAACAAACGCAGCTTGCATGATGGATGGGGGAGGGAGGGAAAAGACAGTAGAAATATGTATTCATAAGATGGAATCTGACACCAGATGGACTAGTTGGCCTGAAAAATCCCTTTCAGGTCTAAATGTATGGTCGAAGGAGATAAATTTCTTATTCTGGGATATCCCTATATATGTGTGTGTATGCATATTATTGAAGTTTAGGGGTGCTGGGACCCCAAAATAGTGATGTGTGGGTCTTGCCTTTAATAAATTTGACCTGAGCCTTCTTTCAGGCAAAGACAAGGTTTATTAGAACACCAGTCTGGGTGGGCATATGTAATGGAAATGCAAATTTAAACATCTTCCCTGCCCCTAGGCCCTTTGATAGGCTTAAGAGACTCTGAGAACCTTCCTTGATTTGAAAATATACTCTGCCCCCTAATAGGCTAAATGTGGTCACATGGAGCCTGTGGCAGTTTGGTTTTCAGGAATGTCTACACCTTAATGCTGTGTGATTGGGCCATGAGTCAAGAGGGTGGTTACATTCTCTGATCCAGGAGAAGGATATATAATCCCTGATGTGAGGCTTTGTTTTGGGGCTCCCTTTGAGAAGTGTTGTGTGATTTGACCAGATGAGACTCTGGGAAGCCTTGAGAGCCCCCTGGCTTTGAAAACCCAGATGTTGATGCTTCCCCCCTCTGGTAACTGTGATTTGGTATTGATGTAATGGTCAGTGGTTTGGAAGCCTGTCTGCTTGATCTGTTTGTTTCTCTGTCTTGTAAGTTCTGTCTGTATACTTTGAAGTTTGGATTGCTGACCTTTTTCTCCTGAACTAGATAAACGATCTATGTTTGATTGATTAAAGTAAACTTGTTAACCCATTTTGAGTTGCTTTCCTTTAGAAAAGCAGATCTATGAACCTGTGTTGGCAGTGACCCTGGCTGGGGATGTTGGGGTGCTTGCTGCTACAGCATAAAATCTAAAAATCTAAAACCTAAAAATCTAAGATCTAAAAATCTTCCATATTGGCCAGGCTGAATCTGACCCATTGGCTAGACTCTTAAGGAATCTGAGCACCTTAATGCAAGCAAGATGGATCTTTTATACAAAGGACTGTGGTAACAGAGAAGGATCTAAGAGCAGTCAAGTAGTCTGAGAAGACTGGAAGGTAACAAAGAAGAACTGGGAAGGGCTGAGTACCCCAGGTGAATGCCAGGGACCTGGACCATATGGCCCAGGGAGGATGGGGTCTGAAGGGAATCAAGGGTGGGAAGTGACCAGGGGCTACAGGGGAGGTAACAGACTGTGAAAGGCTGGGCTAGTTTAGAGTTAACAGAGAATTGGGAGATTGGGCATAGGCCACTAGGAAAGGATTACTGGGGGGTGGGTGCATGCCTCAGGCAAATGGCAGAGACTTGACCATGTGAGAAAGTTAAAGGAGGAGTTTGCAGGGCCCATCATATATATATATATATATATATATATATATATATATATATATATATATATATATATATATATACATATCTATCTATCTCTAGATAGCTTGGGATGTTGTTACTGTTTTAATTTTTAAATCTCTCATTCACTTGGAATGCCATGAAGTACTGCTACATTGTCACGTTCACAGGAACATTTATTAAATAATAAACCCTTTCCCAGTTTTTTTTTTCTGTAGGTTTATCAATGTGATAAACTTTTGAATACTTCTAGTTGAATATCTGATCTACTTCCAGATTTCTCTACTATCATATAGTTTTGTTGATGTGTTTTGTAATAGGTCTTAAAGTTTAAGAGTTTGTCACTTTTTCTCTTTAGTATGACTCTTAATATTCTTGGACACTTTCCCCCCCATATAAATCCCAACATGATTCCTTTTTATATATTTCTAAAATCGTTATGAGATTTATAAAGGGACAAAGGCCTTTTTTTAAATAGCCTACTCATATAAGGACAAAGTCTAAAAAAAGACATAATAATAATAAATAACATTTATATAGTACTTACTATGTGCTAGGCAGTGTTCTAAGTGTTTAAATTTATTTTCTCAGTTGATTATCAGAACATTTCTGGAAGCTGCCATTGTTATCACCATTTTGCATAAGAGGAAATTGAGGCAGGCAATGGTTAAGTGATTTGCCCAGGGTCAGGAAGCTGATAAGTGTCTGAGATCAGGTCTTCCTGATGTCAAGGGTGGTGCTCTAGCCATCTCGCCTCCTAGATGCCTTTGTCCCTATTATTTTATATATAATATCTAAATGATGTATATGTGAATATATATAAATATATGTATATGTGTGTGTACATATACATATATATGTCTGTGTATATAGACATATATTATATATATATCCCTTTGGAAAAAAATGGAATTATTTTCTAAGTATCATGCTTCTAGTATTTTTTTGTTAAAGTACCTATTTGCTTTTTGGTGGTATTATTGTTCATTTTGTCTGGAAAAACGATGTTTATAGCAAACATGTGAGTGTGTGACTTTATATATTAACTAAATTCTAAATTCTAAAAAAGAAACAGTTGGATAATGATCCATACCAACTTGATCTCTTCAGGCACATTTTCTTAGTATTTTCCTCTGTGTTAATTCTAATAAATAGAGAATATGCATTTAAAACTTAAGTTAATTCTGATTATGGGACTAAAACATTTTATCAATTCACTTCAAGTTTTCTTACTTCTGTAGGTATGGAAAACCTAATTTCTGAAGGTCCCACAGCAAATAAGCTTCCCCAATTAAATCTATTGTAAATGGTCTAGCCCAACTCAACCTCATTTACATAGGCTTTACTAAAAAGAAAAATAGAAACATGGAGAGTTGATTTGATTTACTAAATGTTGACCAAAGGTAGTACTATAGTCCTTGCTATGTCTACTGAATTTGGTATATTGCATTTCCTATAAAATTTTAATTATGATAGAAGAAATAAGAAAAATAACCAATATTTATGTTTTAAGTTGCCCCCAAGATACTTTAGCAAATGTTGGAAAGGATGAAAAGAAAGAGGCATTAAAAAGTAAAAGTTTCTGATGTGAAATTTTAAAAATTTCTCAGATTATGAAAGGTCTGAATAGCTCGACTGCATATGAAAAGACCAACAAAGACAATGAGCTTGCCTCTGGTGCACAGGCTTTATTCTTACCTTTGTCCCTAGCCCCTCACATGAATAAACATCCCAAAAGGAGTCTGGGAAGTGGTTTTCTTGGTGTGGTTCACTGGATGTTACCATGGATTACCTTAAAGAGGGTACTAGATTTTAACCTGATTGGATTGTTAAACTGAAGAGGGCAGGCTTCTCCTACTTCCTGCCTGGAAATGACAAACCTCAGCCTCAAAAAAAGATGTTTCTACTTTGTCCTAGCTGAGAAAGCAGAATAGCAATCCAACTAATAAAAAACTGTAACACTCCAGTTAAAAAGAGCACAGTACCACCAAGCCAAGGCAAAGAGAAAGCCCTGGGAGTTCAGCGGATCAGTGTGTCCAACAGAGATGCCCAGTGGCAGAGCAAATATTGGGGTCTCACTTAGCTTTCTTGCTAAGAGACCTGTGTTGCTTTTGGGTCAATAAAGCTCCCTTTGATTAGGAGAAAAATCATTTAAGTGAATTCTTTCACACCTGAACCAGCTCTACCAATTCTAAACCTCATCAGAACTAAGCCCCTCTAAGGGAGCCAGTCCAGAACTGACTCCTTATTGGATTTGGGCGTACAGTTATATGCCCTTTGAAGAACAGGTGTTCCCAAGGGGTGTAAATCAACTCTGGTTGGTCAATACACTAGGAGGTGGGCTATGTCTTGAGTACTTGACTTAAGTCATTTAATCCTAATCAAGGGATAAAGGGGGTGTGGCTGGCCAGTTTATATCAGATCAACTCCCCTACTATACCAGACCACTTCCACCCTGGGCTGTCTAGGCAGAAGGATCTGTCTCCACCCAAACAGCTTCTAAAGTAATCTCATGGTTAGTAATGTCCTCTTGAAGAACTTTAGAGCAGGAGGCTGGCTGGAGGGAAGGCAGGGGAGCTCTGAGAATCATTTCTCACTATATATATATATATATATATATATATATATATATATATATATATATATATACTGTAACATTTCAATTAAAAGGAGTACCACCCAGTCAAACCAATCAAAGAGAAATCAAGTTCAAAGACAGATAGATGATAGATAGATAGATAGATAGATAGATAGTTAGATAAGTAGATATGATTCTCATAGCAAGTCTTTCAGGTAGTTTTTGTGAAAGTTATTATCCTCATTTTGCAAATGTAGAACTGAGACTCAGAAAAGTTGTGATTTGCCCAGCATCATATAAGTAATTGGTACAAGAGCCCTAGCTGAAACCTCAGTTTACTAATTTCAGATTCAGTGTTCTTTCTTTCCACTATTCAGCAACTATATATTCCAGATATCACTACTCACCATGGCGGGCATAAGCTACTTGAGAAGAGTTGTCTGATTCTAAAATATCAAGACAGACTTTGAAACAGTGAACCATCACAGGGTATTATTTAAGAGTCTTTGTTCATTGTTCAAAGGGTCTTGTAAATAGATAAAATTGTAGGAATGTTCCTTTCTGGAGTGAAAAAGTCAGTTTACATAATTCATAGTATCTATAGATGTATTTCATAATGCTGATGAAATCCTTTTGTTGAATTTCAAATTTCATAGGCAATCTCTTGTTCTCGGGGAGACTGAATAGTCATTTGAATCATTAGCTATTAGGACCAGAGGGACCCTGAAACTTTAAAAGTCTCTTTTTATGATCATAGAAGCTGAAACCTGGGGAGATTAAATGACCTGATAAGGACATGTAGCAATACGGTATAGTGAAAAGATTTAGAAACAGAGGATCCTCTGGGTTAAAATGTCAAATCTGCCATTAACTATGTGACACCCCGTATATAAAGGATGTTGGACTACATGCAGATCTCTAACTAGGAAAGAAGGGAAGGAAGAAAGAGGAAGGAAGGAAAGAAGGAAGGAAGAAAGGAAGGAAGGAAGAAAGGGAGGGAGGGATGGAAGAAGGAAGGAAAGAAAGGAAAGAAGGAAGGAAGGAAGGAAGGAAGGAAGGAAGGAAGGAAGGAAGGAAGGAAGGAAGGAAGGAAGGAAAGAAGGAAGGAAAAAAGAAGGAAGGAAGGAAGGAGAGAGGGAGGGAAGACTTCTTAGGACTTAATAAGTACTTACTATGCATCTGGCACTCTGCTTAGTACTTTACAAATATTATCTCCTTTGATCTTCACAGCAGTCCTGGGAGGTAGATGCTATTATTTTCCCCATTTCACAGATGACAAAAATGAGGCAAACAAAAGTTAAGTGACTTGCACAAGGTCTTACAACTGGTAAATATATGAGGCAGAATTTGAACTCAGGTCTTCCTCACTCCAGGGCCAGAGCAGGCAGATGGAAGGGAAGGTAGTAGCACAAGTGGGGTCCAAGGAGCAACAATCTGATCTAGGATAGTCACCTTGGGAAGCCTCCTTCCCTCCTTTATACCCAAGCAAGGGCACAAATCCCAGAGAATTGCAAGTCACTGGCAGAGTTGTCTCTGGATGCCTCTAAGAGGAAGCATACCCTTCATATTGGCATTTGTAACAAAACTCTGCTCACCTTACCCTGGTTACATTTCTAAATATGTGACATCTAAGGACCCTCTAAGCTTTATAAATTATATGATCCTAGCTAAATGAGAGAGACAAGCCTTTGTCTAGTGTTACTTCTCAGTGGTATTTCTTTTTCCTTCAGCAATCCTTTTTTCTCCTGGGAGTATATGATCCCTGAGAAGTTCCACATGTAAGGACAAAGCAGTGTAATAATAAAAGCCCTGGAACTGGAGCCAGTATTTGCTATCTGTGCTTATCCCTTCGGGCCTCAGTTTCCTTCTCTGTAAAATGATTGGCTTGGATTCAGTGGACTCTAAATTTCCTTCCAGCTCTAATCTATGATCCTATGAGTCAGGGTCTTCTTACTTTCCTTTTTCCACAATAAAACAGGCAAATGCTTCTTTGTCTACATGTTGCCTCTGGCCCTTCTTTGGAGAATGAACATCAAGATGACATTTCACAATGCTATCAGATTTGGTAGAATATAAACACCCCCCATCTAAAAGGGTACCAAATTAGAGAACAGGAGTAATTTTCAGGCCCATAAATTACTTTGCTTCAGTAGCAGAAGGGTCATGAATATGAATAGTGCTGAATTCTAGAGAGACAATTTGTCATTATTAAAATTAGTGCTCTGTCAACACAAATCCTTAGTTTCAGCAATCCCTTTGTGTTAGTGCAGCTGTTTGTGGAGTCGTGGTGTCCAAATGTTCCAGAGATGCAACATCAGTGAATGGACTATAGTTTATAATCTATAATAGCACACTGTAATCTCTAATGGTATACTGTCAGTATATGGCACATCTTAAACCAATGATAGCTAACCAAAGATGAACTGTTCTGGTGTGTTGGAAATGGGTAACTCTAATGATCTTGTTGTCCTACAATAGGGCACCCTTTAGAGTTCAGATCAAGGCCAGAGGACTCCATACACAAATATACTCATCAATTCCAGGCCTCTCTTCCCAGGACTTTAGCCTCAGAAAATTTCCTGGAAATTGCAAACTTAAATATATGTTGTAGTAGCAAGATTGCTGGACTTAGAACATAGCTAGACTTAGATCCAGTTTCAAAAATATATTAGTTGTGTGAACATGATCAAGTTATGTTACTTCTTTGATCCTTGGTTGGTGAAATAAGGAAAAGAATTCTTTTATCACCTCTGTCACAGGGTGGCTGTGAGAAAATTACATCCCCTAACCCATCATATCTAGCTTTCCCCAGACTATCTTTATTTTCCTATCCAGTCAATAAAATAAAAAACTAGGATTTACCCTGTCATCTTCCCATCTCCCCTGCCACTGAAATCCTCTCTGCCTGGATCAGATTTACTTACAGGCTTGATCTCCAAAGACTATACACTCCCACTTTAACCACCCAAGTTAATACACTCAACTTTGGAAGCTCTGAGCTGCCTTGATTGGAAGTTAAGTGCCAACTCACCAAAGTCTTTATATCTAACCAGCCTATGCTTCATATTCCATTCAGCCAAATGTCAGGAAACAAAGACCTATCTCGGCATCTTGATATCTGATCTACCCTTCCCACCATCTCTCCATCTCTTGCTTTAGGAAAAAGTAATTGAATCAACACTACTATTTCTATTTTTAAAAATGGTATGGAAACCAGCTGCCTTAAGGCACCATTCATCATACCTGTGACTCCCTAGCCCAAAACTCTCTTCCCTGGCCAAAACCCAATGATGTTGATGTTGATTTATATAACACTT
This sequence comes from Gymnobelideus leadbeateri, assembly GCA_011680675.1. Lineage (NCBI taxonomy): Eukaryota > Metazoa > Chordata > Mammalia > Diprotodontia > Petauridae > Gymnobelideus > Gymnobelideus leadbeateri. The sequence goes on from WOXC01003982.1 coordinate 410,276, forward strand.
TAAAGTTCACAAAGGACTTTACAAACGTTATTTCACTTGGCCTCACAATAAACCTGGGAGATAAGTGCTATTATTATCCCTATTTTTCAGATGAGAAAACTGAGGTAGATAAAAGTTAAATGACTTGCCCAGAATCACACCATTAAATTTGACCCCCTTTAAATTCAGCTCCTAGGAGGAAGTCCCAATCCTCTTGCCCTAGCTCTGGATAGGAGGGGATCTGTAGTTGGTTTTCACAGTGTCCCAGTGCCAATGCTAAAGTTTCTTGAAAAACACAGTGTTGTCACAGTGGAATAGGAATAACAGCTATGGCCCACACCTTGGTGCCAATCTATTGCCTAAAAGAAAGTAAAATTAAAATGCATGCAATAAAATGAACACCATGATGGTTAGCATGTGTTGTCTTTTAATGACTTAGGGCTCTATCAATGTGCAAGAAAAATGGGCAGTAAAGATCCTGCTCCCAGAAATATAGCAGACACCTTCTGTTCTCTGTTAGAACAGCTGCCCTGTTAGTGCTGCAATGATGAAGTCACTGCCCTGCTTCTTTATTCAGAAAGATCAGTGTTTACACTCTCATCCATCTTGAGTCAAAACAGTTCTGATTTGTTAATAATTCACTAACCAAATATTATGACTGAGAAGCTGGGAGGCTGGTAAATAATCAGATGCAGGAAGTAACTTCTGTTGCATTTAGCCTGATAATGGAAATGTAAAAAAAAGGGTGGGGGGAGGTTGGAATATAATTTAACGATCCATATCTTTGTTCTAGATGCACAGCTGCTTTCAGTGTTAGGAGTAAGGGAATTTCCATCTCTTTATTTCTTCTTTATAGATAAGGCAATAATAGAGGAACAATTTAGCTATTTTATGATCATTGCTGGTGAAAAAAAAAACCCAAACATAAAAGAATTGCGAGCAAACCATCCACCCAAAACTCAAATGTGTCCCCAATTTAGGTATCTTTTTAGAAAACACTTGTACAGAATTTGAGTTGTTAGACTGATGACAAGCTAAGAATTAACAGAACTATGCTGCTTAGTTCTGTGTTCATTGTTTAGCACAGTCCTGACACATAACACTCATAGCCTTTACTTCCTCTCATTCCTTCCTTCATTTATTCATCCATCTGCTCCCCATTCCTATCTCCCAGACTTTATCCTTTGCACTTCTTGGAATGAGAGCATAACTTGCTTCCTAACTTTCTACAGTGGTTCACATTGATGAGAAACACCGATGCAAATTGTATGGTGAATTTCATAACCTCACACAGAAGCAGCAAAAGCACTTTTCAAATGAGCTGCCAAACTTGGCCCAATTCAGTTTTGGCCCAAACTTATCTTTTTGTGCCCAGTTTAAATGAAATAGCCATCAGCCAGGATACTCGAAGCCAAAACTGTGTCGATGGATTCTCAGTTTAGTTACCTGTTGGCTGGCATTTTGGTTGAACTGAAGAGGACCAAATTACTCATGAAAGAATTTGTTGCCTTTGACTTCTTATGCAGTGAAGGATTTGGAACATTTGACTAATGTGAACTATTGAATATGCAGCCAAATCTAACAAATGTCTGTACACATATGTAAATTATACACACACATACACACATGTGTATGTGTATGTGTGTGTGTGCCAGATGTACAGATGCAGAGGAGAAGAAATCTGGATCTGTGTTTTTATCTATTGGCAGAACTCCAGGTATGAAAACTCCCTCTATTGATGCAGGTTGGCAAGCTCATCTGTAAGAAACAGCATCAGCATACTACCTAGCATACAGAGTGGTTGGTTAAGTGGCATGCCTTCAGTCACAGAGCTAGTATATATGAGATTCAGGACTTAAATCCTAGGTCAGCTCAATGATACTACACATAGATTTAGATTTGGATGTGTGTGATTCAGTTTATTTATTTATATACACACATACAAATATACATATATGCATTTACATATACACATACTGTATGTGTATACATAACTTACATACTTATGTATATACATGTACATACCAAAACTAATGTTTAGGAACTTACTAATACCATGAAAAAAATTTAAGTTTTAAACATAGTGATAAGTAGGTGATAGATTGAATCTACTCTGTCATCTCCTTTATGAACCCTGGTATATGTCATTTCTTTAAAGACTCACACTGAATATATTTTAAAGTATCTCAACATTATTAATGATACTTCTTCAATATTTCAAAATATTCTTGATTTTACCAGTGTGCATATCAGAACTACTCAGAGAGTGAACTATTTCATGAGTTGAAAAAAATGTTGATTTCTGGTGGCCAGACTCACCAGGAGGGATCTTTTCTGAATTTAACTCAAATAGTCTTTGGGATATAGATAAAGAGTCTGTGGCCAGCTCATACTCAAAGCCTTTCAGGTGTAAGGGATCTCTCAAGTTTGTTCTTCATTAGCAAAACCTGTGGGGACCCAAGGTTTCTATTAGAAAGGCAACTCTACGAGGTAGGTGCTGTTATCCCCATTTACTATTGAGGAAACTGGGGCAAACAGCGGCTAAGTGATTTGCCCAGGGTCACACAGGTAGTAAGTGTCTGAGGCAGGATTTGAATTCATCTTCCTAATTCCATATCCAGCACTGTACCCATTGTGTTATCTCACTGCCTGCCTAGGAGTAAGAATGCTGTCAGTTCAAATGTGAATTCTGCCATCTTAGTTCATGACACATGCCTATAGCAATGAATTGTAAAACCACTCTGTAATTTAAATGGGAAAGGGAGAGAGAAGGAGAGAGAAAGAGAAAGACAGAGAGAGAGAGACAGAGAGACAGAGACAGAGACAGAGAGACAGAGAAATAGAGAGAGGAAAAGCAGCCTGAGTAAGAAGAGGTCTTCAGAACACAGAACATAGTAGTTCAGGGTTTTTCAACTTTCCAAAATTTACCTGGTCATAGAAGCAGTAGGGGAAGAAAGAGGAGAAAAAGAGAAAGCTGTTTTGAATTTCATACAGTTGTTGGCCCAAATAGTATTACTTGCAACTGGTGGGTTTTTTTTTCATCAAAAACAAGAAATGTTAATAAATTAATTACTTTTTTTTTTTTAAAGCAGGAGATGTTTCTTGGGGACATGATGCTCTATATTAATCCTTCAGATGAATGTTTCTCTTTTTTTTATTAAGCTTATTCTTCTTGATATGAAATCAAGTCAACAAGCATTTTTGGAAAAATTAATCATTTGCTCTCCACCAGGCACTGTGCTAAATGATGAGGAAAAAAAAAAGTAAACTAATCCCTGCCCTTAAGAAGATCCTATTCTAATGTGAGAGACAATATGCAAATAACTACATAATAAGAGCGATAATAGCCAGTATTTACATAGAGCTTTAAGATTTGCAAAATAGTTTACATTATGTTAACTCATTCTATCCTCACAGGACTTGCCCAGGGTTACATAGCTAGTAAGTATCTGAGGCAGGATTCAAACTCAGACCTTCCTAAGTCTAAATCCTGTACTCTGCTTACTATGACACCTAGAGATATATGTAGATTGATGGAAAATAACCAGAGGGAAGAGCTCCTACAGAAGGTAGGGTTGGAGTTGAGCTTAAAAGAAGGTCAAAGAAGTCACAAGGACCAAGTGAGAAGAGGGGGCATTCCAGGAAGCTCCAGTGAAAGGTACAGAATAGGGAAGACTGCTATGTATAAGAAGGAAGGAAAGAAAAAAGGTAAGCCTGATCTCTTTAATCAAGGAAATAAGCAATGGGAAAAGAGGGTCAGGCTTAAAATGCCAAACATTTGATCCAGGAGGTAACAGGGAGTCCTTAGAGCACATTGAGAAATGGTTTTAAAAGTCAAACAGTAGATTTTATATTTGATTTGGAGGTAGTAAGGAGTCACTACAATTCATTGAGAGGCAGCTAAGTGGTGAAGTGTATAGAGTGCTAGGCCTGGAGTTAGGAAGACCGGAGTTCAACTCCAGCCTCAGACATTTACTAGCTGTATGACCCTGGGCAAGTCACTTGAATTCTGCTTGCTTTAATCCACTGGATAAGAAAATAGAAACTTTTCCAGAATCTTTGCCAAGAAAACCCCCTGGCACATTGACATGTCAATTTACACAAGATTCTAACATGACTGAACAACAGGAGGAGTCATTTCATGCTAAAGCACAGCTGTTTGGTTTAGATCCTAGCAGTAAAACTGAAGATAAATTCATCTTCTAAAAGGAGCTAGTGGGCTAGGCTTTAGATCTTAAGGAGAATGGAGATTTGCAATTAACTTTTGTGAGGAATACAGACCAAGAAGTCTTCCAAAATTCAGTTCATCTGGTCCTGGCCCTGATATGACTACTTCTCCTTCCCCCTCCTCCTCCTTCTCCTCCTTCTCCTCCTTCTCCTCCTTCTCCTCCTTCTTCTCCTTCTCCTCCTCCTCCTCCTTCTCCTTCTCCTTCTCCTTCTCCTTCTCCTTCTCCTTCTCCTCCTCCTCCTCCTCCTCCTCCTCCTCCTCCTCCTCCTCCTCCTCCTCCTTCTTCTTCTTCTTTCTTTTTCCTTCTTTCTCCTCCTTCTCCTCCTTCTTCCCCCTATTCTTCCTCCTTCTCTTCTTTCTTCATCATTCTTATTCTTTCCTTCTTTTTTTTTAAATTTTTGGGGCAGCTAAATAGTAGAGTGCCTGAAGTCAGGAAAATGAGTTCAAATCTGGCTTTAGATACTTACTACCTGTGCGACCCTGGGTAAGTCATTTAATTCTGTTTGCCTCCATCTCCTCATCTGAAAAATCATCTGGATAAGGAAATGGCAAGGGACTCTAGTACCATTGCCAAGAACTCCCCAAATGGGGTCACTACTTCTCCTATTTCTCTCCTGAGAAATAAACATGACTAAAACTACTCAACAATAATTTGAGTAGGGGGACACAATACTAGAACTGTGCTTTGAGAAAATCATTTTGGTAGCTAAGTAGGGGATGAATTGCAATGAATAAAGCCTTGAGGCAGAGAAATCAATCCAAAGGTTATACCAACTATCTAAGTTTATGAGATAATAAGGGCCTGTATGGTGGTTGTGTCAGAAGAGAGAAGGGGACCTATGTGGGAGATGTTGTAAAGGTAAAAGCAACCATTCTTGGCAATAGATTATATATGTAGAGTGAAGGGAAGAGGATTTTAATAATAATAATAATCAATAACAATAATAATAACCAACCCTTATTTAGCACTTACAGTGTTCATTATATATATATATATATATATATATATATATGTATACGAATTATAATATTATAATGTTCCAGCCATTCCATCCCTTTACAATTATTGTCTTACTTGATCTTTATGACAACCCTGGGAGGTGAGTCCTGTTATTATCAACATTTTACAGCTAAGGAAACTGGGGCAAACAGAGGTTAAGTGACTTGAACAGAGTCATACAACTAGCAAGAGTCTGAGACCAGATTTAAATTCCTGATTCCAAAGCAAGCACTCTATCCACTGTGCCACTGTTTTGCCCGAAATGTTTTGTTTTCCTATCATCTTCATTTCTGAATAAATCCTTCTCCTTTCCACTATTCAGTGATCCATCTTCTGCAACAAAGATTTCAAAAAGAAGGGGAAAAAAGTTCACCATGACAAATCCATACATCTCTTTATTCTGACACTACATACATCACTCCAGACCTATAATTCCCCACCTCCATAAAGAGAAGAGTGAGGTGAATGCTTGTATTTTCAGTAAGTGATGTACAGGTGCATAGGATCATAGATTAAGCTGGAAGGGTCTTCAGAGGCCATCTATTTCAACTCCCCTCATTTTATAGCTGAGGCCTAGGGAGTTGAAGTGAACTACCAAGGTCATACAGGTTGGAAAGTGACAAAAGAAAAATTTGAACTTAGGACCTCTGAGTTCCAAAACCAGTGCAATTTTCTGTACCATACTGCACAGAAATAGTATATTCAAAGTTGATGACAAAATGTCTGAGCTATATGGAAGAATAAATTACAATATAATTGGCTCTGGTGGGTAGACAGGTTTTTTACCTGTGGAAACTGAGTATGTAGACTCAAACATTTACTGAGTTATTAAAAGCCTGAGACTAAGGAGGTGTTACAAGATGTGCCTATAATGCACTGGAATTAGATGCTTTGATGCACACCAGTTATATCAAATGATTTTAAATCAAAAAGTATGTCAGCACTGAAAGTGGTGATTTTAAGCCTCGTCCTATATAGAATTTCTTTTACAGTTTCTAACCTATGCTCAGAACAAAATAAAAAGACTAAATTACCTTTTATGGGATGAAGTGAAAGCAAAGCTGAAGCCCTGCAGATGGGCTATCGGGACCACTTTCCCCTACGTTCCATCTATCTTCACCTCTTATGAGGGCTAAAAGCCTAATAAATAATTTAACAAACTAATGGACATATTTTTAAACACAATTGGTCCATTCTGAAAAGTGGCCCACTGGCAGAGTCAGGGAAGTAGAAATGGAAGCTGACTGCTCTTAAGCACTATTTATCTTGAAAGGTACCATACTGTGGTTAGAATATGAGGTGAACAACTTCAGAAGAGGGTGCGCAACTTCCTGCTCTGGGGGCCTATCGCCTCCTTGTGAGATTATAATAAGAGTGATTCAGTTATCAATGCAGAGATCTAGTCTCTTTATATTTGTTAAATATCACAAACAATATTATTTAGAGAAGTAATTGAAATTTTAAAAGCATATATATTTAATATATATGTAATTTTAAAAGTGTGTGTGTGTGTGTGTGTGTGTGTGTGTGTGTGTGTGTGTGTGAGTATATTAAGCACTGGGTTACTAATAAGCCATCAATTGTATCACCATCATGGTAGCCTGTAGAATATAGTCAAGGAACATTTTCTGAGACAACAAAGATTTATGTGAAGAACTACTAGGTGTGTCATCTTACCTTATGTTCCTATTTCACCTTTCTCCAAATTCCTTTCCACTAAGACCCCATTTGTGCTGCATACTGGAAATTACCAACTAGGGACTTCCTTGCTCCCTTCATGCCTGTCACTATCAAGACCCCATAAGCATAGATGCTTATATCACTTGGATGAGATGGAATATTCCAACTCTAATATTCCCAATGAGATGAAAGAGATGAAGGCCTTACTATATCTTCCCTGACACCAAATTTTACTATCCTCCTGGTCTTAACATTTGGCCTGCCTCTACACTTTCTAGATACCAGAGGAAATGCCATCAGACCTGCCTATGTACCCTAATTATTTCTGCACCTTTTCTGGCTAGCCCCAACATCCTTAGGACTGTCATGTCTTTCCATCCATCCTGCAGTGGAACTGTTTTATTTGTCATCTTCCCCAATTAGGGTCTTAGCTCGTTAAAAAGAAGGTTTGTCAGGAAAGAAGCACTTATTAAGTATTTATTTTGTGTTAGGCACTGTGTTTTGGGTCTAGGAACACAAAGAAAGGCCAAAAAATGGTTCTTACTCTCAAGAATCTCATTGTCTAACGGGGGGACAACATGTAAATATCTATGTAAAATTAAGATATATACAGGTTATATTGGGCATAATATCAGAGGGAAAGAACTAAGATTAAAGACAGGGAACCTCTCTTTGCAGAAAGCATGACTTTAGCTGAGACTTAAAGCAAGCCAGAGAAACCAAGAGAGATAGATAAGGATAGTGAGAATTTCAGATATGGGGGATAGTCAGTGAAAACGCCAAGAGGCAAGAGATTGGGTTTCATTTGAGGAACAACAAAGAGGCCAGTGTCACTGGGTTATCTAATCCATAGAGAGGAGTAAAATATAGGGCTGGAAAGGTAGGAAAGGACCAGATTATAAAGGGATTTAAAAGACAAATAAAAAATTTTATATATTATCCTGGATATAATAGACAGCTAATGGAGCGGTTTGAATATGGGGAGTAACATGTGGGCATATATGTTTATGGTAAGACTCGTGTGTAAGGAATTTCAATTTGAAAGCTTAGTGGGTTGTTGACTAGAGTGGGAAGAGACTTGTGGCAGACAGACCAACCAGAACACTATGGCAGTCATGAGATGATGAGAGTCTGCACCTGGATATTGGCAATGTCCATGGAGAAGAGGAACATACATGACATTTTGTGAAAGTAGAAATGACATATTGGATATTTGAGGGTGAGGAATTTAGGAATGATGATGATGCCTAGGTTATGAGAATTGGTAACTGGGAGGTTAGCACTGCCCTTGACAGTATTAGGGAAGTTAGGAAGAAGGGAGGATTGGTGGGGGAGAAGATAAATTCAATTTTAGATATATTGAGTTTAAGATGTCTCTGAGACACCAAGTTCAAGATATCCCAATTGTAGCAGCAAGACTGGAGGTCAGAAGAAAATTTAATTCTGCATAAGAAGGTTTGAGAACCATCAGCACAGAAATGCTCACTGAATCCATAGATGCTGATGAGAACACCAAATGGAATTATATAGGAGAAGAAAAGAGGTCCCAGAAAGAGAGGCCTGTTCTTATGGTTAGAGAGAAGAAGATCCAGCAAAGAAAACTGAGGAGTGCTTGGCTAGGCTGGAGGAGAACCAGAAGAAAGTAGGATCTTGAAAACCTAGAGAAAAGAAAGTATGAAAGAGAAGGCAGTGATTGACCTTGTCAGAGACTGAAGAAAGGTCAAGAATAATGAATATTGAGGAAAAACCATTTGTTATTAATTGAGATCACTTTGGAGAAAGTGGTTTCATTGAATGATAAGGTTGGAAGCCAGAATGCCAGAATGCAGATGGTTAGGAAGGAAATGAGAGGAAAGGAAACAGAGGCATTTATTGTAGAAGCCCTTCTCAAGGAATTTAGCCACAATATGAAGCAGAGATATTGGACAATAGCTAGTGAGTATGGACTGATCAAACATGGGTTTTTTTTGTTTGTTTTTTTGTTTTGTTTTTGGGGTGGTTTGTTTTTTGAGGCTGGGGGAACTTGAGCATATCTGTAGGCAATAGGGAAGCAACAGTGAACAACAAAAAAAGGATGCTATAGAAATCTGGTGGAGAAGATGGGATTCGATGGAATCACTTGTTCCTATAGATGAGTTTGCCTTGGCAGGAAGAAGGTAACTCTTTTCATGTGAAACAGAAATAAAAGATATCATAGTAGAAGGCATCTGAGTGATATGAGATGAAGTTGAAGGGAGAAAAGGAAATTCTCAGTGAATGAAATTAATTTATTTTCAGTGAAATAAAAAGGCAATGTTCTCAACTGAGAGGGAACTATGAGAGGCTTAAGGAGAAATGAAAAGGTTTGGAAAAGCTGTTGTGATTAGTGAGAGAGTGAATCAATTAGGAAGGAATAGAATGATTACCCTGCTGCATTGAAGACCAGTCGATATATGAAACATAAATTCGTAGTGAACCCAGTCAACACAGTTTCATGATTTTCTCTAACTTTGTTCACCCACAAAGGAATAAAAGCAAAAGGCAGTTGGAGGTAAGAGTAAGTCAAGATAGAGGTTTTTCAACACAACATGTTCCCTAGATTAAAGGGGCAAAGGCCATTAGAGAAGAATACACTAGAGTTATATTGGTTCATCAAGAGGCTAAGATGGGAAAGGGGAAAAAGCATAATCCAGTAATGTCTTGCTCTTTTTTTCTATTTCATGATATAGTACTTGGCACACAGTATGTGCTTAAAGAATGCTTGTCTATTTATTTATTCTTTAATTCTATTGTGGCTCTGTGAATTCTTCCTCTGATTTTTATTGCCCAAGAATCTTACTATTCCCACTGAGTATCAATTTACTCTTCTGTAAAATGAGGTTGGATTAGATGATGTCCAAAGCGCCCTTCTTGCTCTAGTTTAGTCTATTATCCCAAGATTCCATGGCAGTAATCTTATCAATATGGTTACTTTCTCTTATGAGGATAACCGACAGACCTAAAACCCATTGGAGAGTTAGGGGTATGTCTACCTCAAGCATGTGAAGACTTCCCCCTTCAGAATGGGCAGATGAGAACAATTTGTTACAACAGCCATGAAGGCAGTTGAAGCAGATGCCATGGAGCACTCAGAGTTTGGTCGGCCATCAAAGATGCTAAGGTCATCCATTGCATCCTTGGCCATTGCCAATCATCCTGACTTTTGTTTCACCACTGGACTTTGATGACTCTAGAAGAGAGGGTGAGGCTGACAACTTTGTGCAACTCTGCCTCACTTAAATCCAAATCATGTGCAAGTCAAGATATTGCCACATGATGTCATTATTCCTCTTCAAAAACAAAGGATGTGCAGCATCAGACTGCATTCCATCCGGGATTCATCCTGTGGAACCATTGTCTGTTTTCTTCTATTTATCTTCCATGTAGGGTCAACCCAACATGGTGAAAGCTTTCCTATAAATCTCGTTATCATGTCAACAGTGGAGTGTTCGAGCTGCCCTTTACTTTTCACTCTGTTATAAAAACTTGGTTTATACATATTTTCTTTTTAATTGATGCCTTTTGTTTTTATGTCTCATTGATTTTTTTTAAAAACATAACCCATTTCTTTCTCCCTATTTATGCAATGAGCTATTTCTAGTAATGAAGATTTTAAAAGAAAGGGTTGGGGGTGGGAAGATGGCAACAAAACCATTTAATACATTGATCCTATCTGACAATGTTTGCCATATTCCATAGCCAGTCTCCATCCTCCACAATTAAGGAAGGAAGTGCATTTTCTCAACTTTTCTCTGACTTCAAACGTAATCCTTCTAACCCACATTGTTTATTTGTTATATTGTCCATTCCATTTACATTACTGTAGTTATTGTAATATCATTTCCTAGTTCTGTTTATTTTACTCTATTTCTTGTATTCCTATGTTTCTCATATTCTTTGTTTCTTCTTTTATTTTTGTTTTTGTTTTTTTAGATCAGACATGATTTTATTAACATTACAAAAATTCCAATAAGAAATCCCCCTCCACAAGTGCAGGTTACCATGTTTCTTCAAATTATAATCTTAGGGACTTGTTTAGGAGCACTGAGAAGTAGTGATTTTCCAAGGATCATGTAGATGGTAAACATAAGATATCTGTGTCCGTTTATGTAAGTTGTTGAGGCAGGAGACAGGTAGGCCTTGAGCCCCCTCTTCCTGATTCTGAGTCCAGCTATATTCATCATGACATCCTCCGCCTCCGTTGTTCCTTATAGAACCATCATGTGTTATCATATTTGTGTACCACCTTTTGGTCATTCTGCAATTGGTGGATACCTACTTTGTTTCCAGTTCTCTGCTCTTACAAAAGAGCTAAATGAATATGTTGGTATATATTAAACCTTTCTTTTTGTCTTTGACCTCCTTGGGGATTGTCAATGAGATCTCTGTAGGGTCAAAGAGTAAGAAAGTTTTATATACTTCAGTTATATATTTCCAAAATGCTTTCCAGAGTGATTGGATAAATTCACAGTGCTACCAACAGTATATGAATTTACCTTTTATTGCACAACCCCTATGACATTGACTGATGGCCATTACTGTCTTTGCCAACTTACTGGGTGTGAAGCAAAAGCTCAAATACAATTTTAAATTTGTGTTTGTCTTAATATTAGATATTTGATTCCATCCTTCATATTGATGTTAATAATTTAAAATTGTTGTTCTGAGAATTATTCTCCACATATTTTGACAACTTATAAATTTAAGAATAGTTCTTAGTTTTATATTTGTGTTAAATTCCCATACAACTTTGGTTATCAGCCACTTAGTTTTATGTGATGAGCCTAGAGGGCACAGTAGATGGAGTATTTGACCTAGAGAAAAGAAGGTGCCAGCATTTGGGTCTTCAGCTTTAGCCTGAGATACTTACTAGCTATGAAACAATGGGAATGTCACTTAATTTTAGTCTGCCTCAGTTTCTCCACTATAAAATGGAGATAAAAAAACTGCTTATCTCCCAGGATTTTTGTAAGCATGAAATGAAAGAAGATATGTAAAGTACTTAGCACAGTGCCTGGCAAAAATCAGGTACTTCATAAATTATTGTTGCCTTCCTTCCTGATGCAATTTTCTCCCTAATACACATTTTCTTTTATTATGCTAAATGTATTGATGTCATTTGTGAAAAAGCTTTTTTAAAAATATTTAATCAATATTACTTCTTTTATCATTTTGTGATCTCTTCTATCCTTAATTTTGTTTGAAATTCTTTCCCTAGTAATAATTGTGCAAGATACTTTCCATTCCCTGTTCTTTTTCTAAAAATAACTTCTTTTATATTAAAGTTGAATTTGCATATAATATTGTGAAATATGGTATTGGATGCCGGATAAACTTTTATTTTTGTCCTAATGTTCTCTAGGTTGCTGAGCAGTTCTTGAAAATAGGAAGTTTTTTTTTTTTTTTTAACAGAGTTTGTATTCTTTTCTTGAATCAAATGCTATGTTATTGAATTTGATTGTTCTTGAGCCTGCATAATTTAACACATTCTACTTATATATCTTTTTCTTTCTTTGGTAGCTCCAAATGGTTTTATAATAGAGGTTGTGATCTGAAAACTATGCACCCTTTCATCCTATTTTTTTTAAATAAACAATGTGTTGTTTTTGTTTTCCAAACATATATCTGTGTAATGACAATCCTTTATGCCACTTCTCCTGGACAATTCCGTATCCAATAATACACTATAAACTGGTTATGCCAACTGCATGTTTATTCTTTGTAAACTGCCACATTTAATGATCTGTAGCTATGTAATATTATGAGAATAATATTAATATTAAAAAGATAGTTTGTTTTCTTGGTTTTAGTATCATTTTTAAGTTTCCTTCTAAGAAAACCAAGTAGAAAATTAAATATAAATACAGACAGAAGTGAAATAAGAGAAAGATAAAGCAAAGTCTCAAGTAGCTTGGTTGTGATGATACAGAGGTACCCAAGCAGAAATATGGTTGGAGCCTCAGACCCATACTTATATCTGGATGTAGTGTCTCAACCAGACATCCCTTGATCTAAGACTCCTCTGTACCAACTCACATAGGACTTTTCTTCAAACTTATCACTTGACTTCTCCCTGATATGACATTTTTAATGAAATTTTTATATTTTTAATTACATATAAAATAATTTTAACATTCTATTTTTACAATTTTAGTCCCAAATTCCTTCCCTCTCTTGTTTTCTTCCTCCTTCAGAAGGTAATCAGTTTTATGTAGATTAAATGTGCAGTAATGCAAAACATATATATTAGTCACGTTACAAAAGAAAACAGATTTTAAAAAGATAAGAAAGTAAATTCAAAAGTTGCTTTGATTTGTATTCAGACTTAATTAGTATTTCTCTGGAGGTGGAGAGCATTTTTTATCATAAATCCTTTGGAATTTTCTTAGATCATTTTATTGCTTAAATAGCTAGGTCTTTCACAGTTTATCATTGTCCAACATTACTGTTCCTGTGTACAATGTTCTTCTGGGTTCTGCTTGCTCACTGCACATTGCATCAGTTCATATGTCTTCCCAGATTTTTTTCCCTGAAACTATCCTGCTTATCATTTCTTATAGTACAATAGTATTCTATCATAATCATATAACATACCTTGTTCAGCCATTCCCCAATTGAAGGCCATCACTTCAATTCCCAATTCTTTGCCACCACAAAATCAGCTCCTATAAATATTTGTACATGTAGGTTTTTTTTCCTATTTTTAAAAAACTTTTTAGAATACAAACCCAGTAGCAATATTAATGGGTCAAAGAGTAGGCATACTTTGATAGCCCATTAGGGCATATGGAAATATGGAAATACTGCTCTCCAGAATGACTGGATCAGCCTACAACTCCACCAACAGTGCATTAGTGTCCCAATTTTTCCATATCCCTTTCAACATTTTGGATGTCATTTTCCTTTTCTGTCATATTAGCCATTCTGATCAGTGTGAGGAGGTAACTCACAATAGTTATAATTTGCATTTCTCTAAGTAATTGTGATTTAGAGCATTTTTTTCATATGACTATAGATAGTTTTTGTTTCTTCTTCAGAAAATTGTCTATTCATATCCTTTGACCATTTATGAATTGAAGAATGACTTGTATTCTATAAATTCAACTCTGTTTTCTATATATTTGAGAAATTAGACTTTTATCATATAAACTTAATGTAAAACAATTTTTCCGGTTATTTTGCTTTCCTTCTAATTTTGGAAGCATTGGTTTTATTTGTGAAAAAACTTCTTTTTTAATTGATATAATCAAATCAATTCTATATCTCATAATGCTCTCCATTTCTTGTTTGGAGAACAAGAATTACTTTTAATTTCTTTCTTTATCCATAGATTTAACAGGTAGAATAGTTTATCCTCCCTTAATTTGCTTAAGATATTACCTTTTATGTCCAATTAATGTAACCATTTTGACCTTATCTTGGTATATGGTTTGATCTGTTTGTCTATATGTAATTTCTGCCAAACTGTTTTCCAGTTTTCCTAGCAATTTTTGTCAATTAGTGAATTCTAGTCCCAAAAGCTGGGATCTTTGCTTTTACCAAACACTAAATTACTATGGTTATTTACTACTGTGTATTCTGTACCTAAACTTTTCCACTGACCCACCTCTATTTCTTAGCCAGTACTGTATTGTTTTAATGTTTACCACTTTATAATATAGTTTTGAGATCCTGTACTACAAAGCCACTTTTCTTCACATTTTTTCCATTGATCCTTTTGATATTCTTGACCTTTTGTTCTTCCCGATGGGTTTTTTAAATTATTTTTTCTAGTTCTACTAAATATTTTTGGTAATTTGATTGGCATGGCACTGAATAAGTAAATTAATTTAGATAAAATTTTCATTTTTATTACATTGGCTCAGACTATGCATGAGCAATTAGTATTTCTCCATTTGTTTAGATCTGACTTTATTTATGTGAAAAGTGTTTTGTAATTATGTTCATATAATTATTGGGTTTGTCTTGACAGGTAGACTCCTAAATATTTTATGTCATCTACTATTATTTTAAATGGAAATTATCTTTCTATCTCTTTCTGCTAGACAATATAGGACTATTTTATCTTTTATTTCAAAACCTTCCTGACTGAGAACAAAAAAAAATAATTCTCATTCTATGTATCTGTACCATGAACTCCCTTGACATCTGAACTGATTTTATTGTCATTGTTGCTTAATGTTGCATATGGTTAAAAAATTGTCATCTCTATTTTTTTGTTGAAGTCAAAATATGGGATTTTGCTTGAGGAACAAGCTTATGATATTTAAAATAACTGAGCAATTTCCTAGTCAGTCAAATATTCTCTTTCTGCATAATTGTTTTCTTCTGCACCTAGTTTATTATCTGTACTTATTATGTGTTCAAGAAATATGTTCAATGGATGATTTTTATAGTTCTCCATTCAACTTCACATCATAGTCTAGAGTAGACCAGAGGTATTCTTCAGCCACTTGGGAGTGATTATAGATCTAATTTAAAATGATATGATGGCAATCACCAGAAAGTCATGTGCAAATGGGAACTGAAGTACTTCATCATCTATAGGGAATACCTCTTCCATTTGAATTTTGCTTTAATCTACTATAGTCTATTGTCTGTGGAATCTTGAACATTTCATTTTCATACTTCATTAAAGATGTTCTCAAGGATGGGTTCATAAATTTTGGTTACTTTTTGGTGAATAAAAAGCACAAGTGGGTAAAAATAAGGGAGAAAAAGTTAATTATAAGGGCAATAATAATAATAGTAGTTGTTTTTTTCCCAATGATTTGCTCCACCCTCCCCTCTTTAAGCTATTTTAAGAACTAAATTGCTTAGTGCCTCAAAAGTTGATTCCGGCATAGATCTCCTCTATAACACACTTGGTCTAATCCAAATGCTCTTACCATCATTCTTTTCATTACCAGTTTTCTTCGTCTTCAAAACACAGGAAGAATATGATAACCAAGTCCAAATGTCATGGCTTGATTTTTTTTAATGGAGGAAATTTATATGGCATTGTTGGCAAATCCTAATTTGGTAGTGATTTTTTTCTTTCAACTACGGCCATTGTCCAACTATTCAAAGATGACTGGTTTAGAAATTACTCCTTAATCAGTACCCAGCCATTTTCTCTCTGCTAAGATGTAGTGAGGTTTTGTTTTGTTTAATTTTGCAGGGGAAGGGGGACGAGGTTATTTGTTTGCCATGTCTGACATCTACTGATTATTTCTGAAGAAAAGATTTACATAAAGATATATGAAGTTAAATGGTGTGGAGCCTAGAATGATGAGTCTGGAGTCAGGAAAACCTGAGATCAAATCTGACCTCATACACATACAAGCTGTGTGACACTAGGCAAATCAATTAACTTCTATTTCCCCAGTTGCCTCATCTGTAAAAAGGGGATAATTATAGCTTCTATCCCTGAGAGTTGTTCTGAGGATAGAAATAATAATTGTAAAGTGCTTAGAACACTACCTGACACATAATAAGTACCATGTAAATTTTAGTTATTGTTGTTGTTGTTCTGAAGATGTGAAATCTATTTCTGTAGAGGACATCAGCATCCTTCCAAGTCTCTCAGGTCTGGAATTTCAGCTATATCCTTGACACCTTGTGCTCTGTCACTCCAAAAATCTAATCAGTTGCCAAATATTACAATTTCTACCTCTTCATCATCCCTCATATGTAGGATCATAAATATAGACCTGGAAGAGATGTTAATGGTTATTGATTCCAATTCCTTAATTTAATGTTCAGGATCTTTTAAGCCACAGAGGGATTAAATAACTTGTCCAAGGTCACACAGCTAGTAAGTATGTGAGACAGGACATGAATTCAGGTTTTCTTTATTTCATTTCCAACACTCTCCCACATGCTACTTATTACCCCCTTCTAACTACTCACACAGCTATCATCTTTCTCCTCTGCTATTTCAATGGTCTCCTAATTGGTGTTTTTGTATCAAGTCTCTCTCTACTCCAATCCAACTTCCACAAATTGGCCAAAATGCTATGCTTAAGCACAGGCTTAACTATATCACTTACCTACTCAACAAATTCCAGTGAATCCCTGTTGTCCATATGATCAAATACAAGCTCTTTTGCTTGGCTCTTAACACCCTTCAGAACCTGACTTCAGTCCACCTTTCCATCCTTATTTCACATTACCTTCCTTCCTGTACTCTACAGTATGGTCCAACTGGTTTTCTTGATGTTCCTCAGACTTTCTCACATTTCTTTGTACAATGCCTCTAGTGACTTTCCCTTATGCTTACCTTCTCTCCTCTACTTCATATAAACCTTGAGTTTCTTCAAGACTCAACATAGACATTCTTCCTAACCCCTCATTACTGTCTCCACCTAATCTTGTATTTGTTCTGCATGTACTTGTATGGGAAAAGTGTTTCTCTTGATAGAACGTAATTTCCTTGAGAGCTGAAATAGTTTTTTTTAGTTTTCCTTTTATCCCTAGCTCTTACAACAGTACCTGGCTAATAGTAGCTGCTAAATAAATGCTTATTTTTTCCCATTTTTATCTGTTTATTTTGCTTCTTTGAGTTTTATTCTTAAAAGCAATCAAATAATATGATTTAATTAAGTCATTTGCCAATCTTTCTATCAACTTTTTTTTACCTCTTTCAGTTTTTGTTCTTTTCTTACAATTATTTCTCATAATTTTTCATAGTCTTCCTTTATTAATTTACAATTGAGTTTATATTTGAAAAAAAACTAACATTCCATTTGACTACTAAATTTATCTGCTTGAAAAATAGATTAACTGTGTACTCACTAAGTGGTTCTGGGCTTTTTTTATCTCTTTATTTGTGCATATTGATGTACATCTTTAAACTTTCTTATGTAGTGAGGATAAATCTGTATTGACATTTGTTCTTTTATCCATTTCCCATGTTCTTCATTAGTACACTTTTTAAATGGTCAGCTTAGGCCTCTTCTAACTTCTAATGTTTATTATTTCTTCTAATTGGGTATTGATTTTGATCTTTAGTTTAACAAGTAAATTTTCTCACTCTACAAAGACACTGAGTTGGAAATGACTATGATGCAAGTGATTGATCATTTCTTGACCAGTGAGATGTGATAAGTTTCAGTTTTTGTAACATTTTTCATGTCTATGTCTAATACTTCTCAATTCTTCATGAAAATATTCTTCAAATATGTGTGTGAAATTTCTATATAGTTTACAGAACTCTGCTTTCCTATTTCAAAGACGTATTTTTCAACTTTTTTGCCCTTATTTATACCCACCTGTGCCTTTAATTCACCAAATATGAAAGCATATTTTGATTAATGGTGGGGGGGGAGGTGTTTAATTTTCATCATAGAAACCAACTACCTGTTTACCCTCTACAACATGTTGGCTCATTAGTCACAATTACTTTCATGGTTTTTTAAAAATTGTTACTCATCACGAGCGTGGTCAAATGAGATAGCTAAATGTTCCATGAAGCAATATTTCTTGCTGCTTTTATTACAAAAACAAAACAAATCTACCAATTATTTAATTTGCTTCTATAGTGAGACTATGTAAGCCATATTTCCATGCAACTATAGCATCCTTTTCTCTTTTGGTTTCCTAGATAATGAAAATGTTATCATTGGCATTATTTAGTTTCTCTATTAGCATGTCTATACACTGGTAATCAGATAAAAATCTCACATTTGGTATGCAAACTTCTTTTTTTAATAAGTATTCTAAAAATGTGTGATTCTTAGCACAATTTTGCTCCTTTTCTGTCACTCAACCAAAATCACTGTAGATATTGAAGGGTGTTGAACCAGACCAAGGACCATGTTATATGTTACCATACCAAATAAAAACCCATACTTACTAAATCAAAAATCCCTGAAGTATTGGGGGAAAATAGCTCTTATATGTGGGTGTAATAGAGAAACAACACTATCAGGCGCAATGACAAACAACAATGACAACAACAACAACCGGCCGACGACGACGATGATGACGATATGACAATGATTTTACTGGAATTATTGCCCAAATTAAGTATCATGGAATTTTAAAGTAAGAAAGAACCTCAGAGTTGTTTTTTTTTCCTTAGACACCTCTCCTCCACCATGAAACTTGACTTTAACATCACTGACAAGTGTTCATACAATAATTTGCTTAAAGACCTCTAGTGACAGAGAGTCACTAAACCTGAGACAACCTATTCCATGGGTAATACAGTGTAGGATTATATTTTCCTGATGATTTCACAAAGCATTTTATCTCTAATAAAGGCAATAGTTGTCATATATATGATATAGTAACTATATATGTACATATATAGTTACAAGAGTTAAAGCAGGTACGTTGATCATGTGGTGAGAATAAGGCAAAACTGATGGATAGTTCAAATATTACATAAGAGTCCACAAAGCACGACAGAAAGAAGAAAAGCCTAGAAGAACTCTAGCAAATTGGATAGTTTATCAATCATTTGTGGGAAGATATTGACTAGAATCAGAGAGATTAAGATGCTGTAGATAAGCTAAAATCTGTACCATCCTGACCCTGTTATTGCCATTCACTCATACTGCTGCATCTCCTGGACTTTCAGAATATGGTCTGTCAGAGACCATAGCGAGGATGACAGAATCCATTTAGTTTGGGGTCCATAGCCCTGGGACCAAATGATCTTGATTGGTGAGTCAGTGAGTGAATTAGGGTGACCCACATGACCCACAGTATCTAGGCAGTCCCAGACCCCAGACCATACTTCACAGTTTGTCCAACCATCCACCGGGGCCATAGTCATCTACCCTGCCAAAACATACATACTCTACATACTCCCAATACCTTTCCAGATGCTTTACGAGGGCTACCACAATCAAATCAATACAGCCATAACTATGGAAAGAGTCTATAATTGATTTCCCCATTCCTGGTTTACCATCTCTGTAATGTGTGCCTTGACCACCATTTCCCTATATGTGTTTTCTCCTCTTTGAAGATGTATGCTCTTTAGAGGCAGAGACTGAGTCTCTTTTGTATTTATATCCCAATAATGCTTGGTAAATATTAAGCACATAATATATCTTCCTTCCTTCAGTCACAACTCCCTTATTTCCTCTCTTCTCTCCTTTTCTTCGGTTCTCCCTCTCTTCTTTCTTGCTTCCATCCTTCTTCCCTCTTTTTCTTCCTTTTTTCTTTCTACAGTGTAGGAAGAGCCCACATTTTTAGGATCTCAGATTTATCTAAGTTTAAGCATGAGGAAAAGTCAGAGAACTGAATAATAATAATATTGCAATGAGAAGATAAATGCCATTGGGTGTATCTTCTGTATTTTTTTTATAACTAAGAATACATTTTGCTTTCATTTTTTTAAGCTATGAGCCTAAAACAAGGAGTATTGTTGAGACTCAGAGTATGTTATTTGGTGGACACACACACACACACACACACACACACAAAACACGAATTTGGAGATTTACCAAGGAGAGTAGAAAAACTGACAGAGATATACCTGGCAATAACAAAGGGTCCTAGGTCATCCTAAGACTTGATGAAGGTGAAATAAAGCTTGTCAATGGTTGGTAGTGCCTCATCATTTTCTAGGCCATTGGATTAGATGCCTGGGTTTTTCATGTGAAAGACAAAACCTCTCTATGGTTGAATTAGTACCTTTTTTTCTAAGCTGACATATGTCAAGGACCAGTAAGTTACATCTATAACATAACTACACCTATGTAATACATTTCTACTTTTTTCCATGCATATGCTACCTTTAGGAGTATTAGAGTCAGGCCATTTCTTTCCTGTTCCTATTCATATAGTGATAAAAACAGAAACACACATAACCAAACTCCCAAAGAAAGTTGAGAGGCATAACTATGTGAGAAAATAATGGTTCCTTGCAGATTTGTGAAAAACAGTGAAAATTAATCAACTAACTGTCTCATATTTCATATTTTACAGCACCGCTTGTCTTGAACCCAAGCATGTCAGCTCACAATGTCTTATCCTCCCCATGTTGTCTACATTAGTTTTAAAAAATGAATCCATTTGTCTAGCCAAACAAACTAAAATGCTCTGTCTGCAAATTAGATGCTTTTAGCAAACCATGTGTGCACAGTTAAGCTGTGTTTGCAGATTTTTTTTTACTTAAAATGTCGTCAATTGACCAACATACTTGCATTAATTTTTCCTGACAGACACTGACACATGCCAGCCCACTGAAGTGATGCATGACAGTGATTGCGATTATATGACCATAGTAAATTTTTTTTTCCATTTTCAGCAAAGGGAAATTCTAATGTATACACATATCTCTTCTTAGAGCCATGTATCATTCCAATATTCTTCTCTCCTTTCATATGCTAATCTCCAACTTCTGTATCATATCCCCTGTTTTCATATATATATATATATATATATATATATATATATACATACATACATACATATATATGTATGTATACACACACATTTCTCTAAGGAAATTCCTATTTTTGAAAAATGACAGTTTTAGAAGTCTGCACCAGACTATTTTAAAAGAGCCATAATATCATTCTTATGGAATGATAACATCTTTCTGTCTGGACTAACTTTTCCAATAGCAATAAAGCAGTACTTTCATTGGCTATTAGGTCAGCCTTTAGCATTCCATATGTATCATCAAAAGTTCCATCTTAAAATCACAACATCATTGTGGAAGGAATGGATTTCTAAGACATTATTGCTTTCTGCAGGGTCATTCAGCTTGGAGCCTGATGTCTTACAATATTTTCACTACCAGGGTCCTATAATTACCCCAAAATCCATTGTTTAGAATGACTTATGTCTTAATTTCAGTAGAGACATGAGTTAAGTGCATAGTTGCTGAGTTCAGCTTCATATTATTTTGGCATAACTGCATAGGAGTTCTCATGATGACAATGACAGTTACAGTTACCAACTATTGCTACCATATTATATTCTGCAAACTATGAAATTAATCTCCATGAATGTAGTGCTTCCTATTAGATAATAAAAAGCTCATGGAGCAACTTTGGCCAACAATTTAAAAGATAACACCACATAGACCCTGGATAGATCCAAGTATTTTCTTTTTGTTTTTCTGTAGTATTCTATATATTTCAATTAACTATATTTAAATCAACTAACATTTCAGGAAGGGAATTTAACTTTCTCTATAAACACATTGTTTAAAAATATTTTCCACAAAAGCCAATCACCTTTTAACCTTTAGAATAAGAATCTATGATTACACCCCAGTGGGAAAATGAAGTGGAAATAAGTTAGGAGTGATAATGCCTTCCAGGAGAAATTTGCAGTTTATCAGTGATAGTCTCTTTGGGATACCATAATTTTACATGGGCTTGAAAATTTTTATTTAAGCTTCCAGAAAGAATTTATCTTCTGCCATGTCAGTTTTTAAAGGGAAAAATATATGTTGCCAAGATAACACTTTAAAGCAGGTTTTCCATACCCCTCCCCCAATTGCTACAATTTGTCTTTTGTTTGTAAAGGATGATGTGGGGGAAGGGGGATAGGAAAGAACCACCTGGTTCAAATATTAAAAAGCAAAAACAAAACAATTCTTTAGTGTAGTGATGTCACCAATGCAGGATCCCATTTAAAGAGTGTATAGATTGCTTCATACTCATGTGGATTTGTGGGTTGATCCTATTACTTTTTATTTTTTTATTTATTTTATTTTTAATTTTTAAAATAAAATAAGCATCTCCACAACATAGTATAGTAAAAAAAGATGATTGGACATAAAATTGCAGATCTATTGTATACAACTTGCTATTCCTTTTAAATATATATTAAATTTATTATATAATTTAAAATTTTTTTCTTTCTTCCCTAATCCCACCCCGACCCTAAAGACAACTGTCATTAGAATCAAATATTATATAATATGGAAAATAATTCTATGCATATTTGTATTTATCTGTTCTTTCTCTGGATTCAGATAGTATTTTTCTTCATTACTTTTAATGATTCTCTTCTCAGGGAATCTGCCTAAATTGCTCAGTATAAAACTTACTGAAAGACCAGCCTTTCCACAAAGTTCCTGGCACCTAATAGGCACCTAATTAATGCTTCCTGACTTAACTTGTTGATTTTCACTATATGCATAAACCAAAATAAATCAACAATCCTCTTGAGAAAACAAGTTCAAGTTTAGTGTGTTTCTTGTGTTTGAATTCTGGCAGTAAAAATTTAGGTAGGGCTAGAATTTTGTTTCTTTGACAATCCAGAAAAAGTGAATTTATATCATATGAAGTGTGTTTGTGACCATAGATCTTACTGAAAGTTCAATAATTAAAGCTTTATAGCAAAATTGAAGGATAATAACATTCGCGTGGTCATATGACTTGGTAAACTTTTTCAAAAAAACATGAAATACTTATTGTAGAGCCAATAGTCTTCTTTACATACATTAATTTTATTCTCCATGCATTTGATCAAAATACTATATTTTTCTATAACTTCTTTTTCTCATATCAACCTTTTTCCCCTCAATGGGACATCAACCTTTAAATACTATAAATTGCTAGGTGGTCCAGTGGATAGAGCACCAGGCCTAGAGTCAGGAAGACTCCTTGAGTTCAAATCTGGCCTCATATGTTTACTAGCTGTGTGACCCTGGGCAAATCACTTAAGCCTGTTTGCCTTAGTTTCCTGATCTGTAAAATGATCTGGAGAAGAAAATGGCAATCTACTCTAATATCTTTGCAGAGAAAATCACATAGGGGTTATGACAAAGTCAGACATAACTGAAACAACTCCTTAAGCTTAAATCATTTTAAATATATATATATATATATATATATATATATATATATATATATGTATATACATGACAGGGTCAAGTGAAATAACCAGGTGTATATATATATATATATATATATATATATATATATATATATATATATATATATATATATATGACCCTGATATATATACACATATATGTACATATGTGTACATGTACACAGATGTATGTACATATATTATACACTATACATGCACATATGTGTATATGTCAGGATCAAGTGAAATAACAAGGGTTTATATATACATATATACACACATGTATACATATATATACATATATATGTATATATATGTATATATATATGTGTGTGTGTGTATATATATATATATATATATGATATAAACTTAAGGACCAAACATGGAAAATAATTGAAAAATTACCCATGTGTCAGATCAATATCTTTGATACAATTGATAATTATAATTTAGATGTCTTGTTTATTTCATTTTTATTCCCTATAAATTTCTAATTTCAAATGTAAAATTTTATTTTATTTATATAAATATCTTAGCAATTAAAATATATTAATTGCATTATCATACTTTGTTTACAAATTTAAACAACCCTCTGAAGCAATGAGATAATCATGTGACACATGAAATTACCACTGATTTGTTTTTTGTTGGGCTTTGGGGGGGGCCTGGGGGAGTATATATTGAGGAGCTTCCATTAACTGAATTCCATCTTTAATCTCTCCTAAAAAGCTTAAGGAGAGCAGTAACTAGAATGATGCTCTGCATTTAGTGTTGAGATGTGAGTGCTAGAGAGAGGAGACTAAATATATCAGAGACTACGTTATTATATTTGTCTGGAATGTAACCAGTTCGAGGCAAATACTAAATTTAATTATAAAGATTGTAAGATGAGAAATATTTCTTTTCCTTCATGAAAAATGAGATTATGTAGTAAATACACAGGAGACTTTACAAAAACAAATTACACAGGAGGCCACATTCTGCTCTCCCAAAGGCTAGCCCAGTTTTAGTCTAGGCTTCTGGATACATAACATCATAGTTCTCTAGCTCAAAGGAACCTCCAATTCCATCTAATACAATTTCTTTCTTTTATAGATGAGGAATCTAAGACCAAGGAAGCTTAAAACATTTGCCCAAGGTCATTTACTCAATTAAGCATCAGAGGTAGAATATTCAACCAGGTTCTCTGATTCCAGAGCAAGTGATTTTTCTATTGGACCCTGCTGGGAAGAATCTAGAATAGTGCCCCAGTCTAAAGAACAAGCGAAACAGGAGCTTCCCTCATTTTTGAAGATTTCTCAGGTAACAAACCTCTTCCAAAGTCAACAAACCAATGTGAAGGCTTTCATGATATCCTTGAGCAAACAGGAAAACATAGTGATTTATAATATGTTTGCTGTTCCAAAGAATAGATCAAGCAGGTAATAGAATCCAGATTTTCTGATTCTTGGTCCTACCACTAGTACATCTGCCTCTTTTCTTAAAAAAAAAAGTACACACACACACACACACACGTATATATATATATATATATATATATATATATATATATATATATATATATATATATATGTATGTATGTATGTATATACATATATATATATACATATATATGTATATATATATATATATATAATCCCTCAAGAGAATTTCCTTCCACCTCTGGGAATTTTAACATCTATCTTCTGATCTTTTAAATTTTCTTCCAGATCAGCATCTTTATGACCCATTTGTCCAACTACGGGAACGACCGCCTGGGGTTATATACCTTTGTGAACTTGGCCAACTTTGTGCAGAGCTGGACTAACCTGAGACTGCAGACTCTGCCTCCAGTGCAGCTAGCTCACAAGTACTTTGAACTCTTCCCGGAACAGAAAGACCCTCTCTGGCAGGTAACAACTAATATTCCATTGGGGAAAGGGACACACAGATTTGTGAAAAGCACAGAACAATGCCATATTCTCCCCTCAGTCAAGTTCCATCTTCCTGCCTAACAAAGTCAGTATGGCTTTCATCTGTTGTAAGTAATATAAAGCAGTGAAACAGTTTGGAATTCCTGTGGGCATGCAGTATTCTGGGACAGTTACAAGAAAGAGCCACCATACACTACAAACCTTATAATAGGCCATTGAACTGAGGGTGCCTTCCAAAAAACTAACCAATGGCAACTTTACCTTTAGTGTCTTTGCTGTATATTTAGTTTTCTTCAAATATAAAGAGATAAATTAGGAGTAGTTATCCAAAAAAGAGAGATTTGCCAGCTCTAAGATTGTCCAAAAAGAATGAGAGACTTTGTAAATAATATTCTCCCTTAAGAAGATTGCTTGACTAGGTCATATCTGTTGTCCAATGTTCCTGTTTATTTGGGAGAAAGTTCACTGTCTTTGATGTTCGTTGTTCTTTATTTATCGGATTATTATTGACCCATACAATCAATGAACTGCTTGCATGGGGCCCCCCACTAAGAAGTCAGTGTAGGAGTAGTATCCTCATTAGTGTGTAATCACTCTGGCTGGGCCATTTTAGATTTCTCCCTCTCATATAGTCAGTCATTCAGTCAGTCAATAAGCATTTATTAAACACCTACTACACTGTGGAAGCACTAGGAATATGGAGAAAGACAAAAAGAACTTGCTTTCGAGATTGCAGTGTAATGGAGGAAACAACAATGAAGAAAACAACAAAATAGAGACACGCCAACATACACACATACATGTCTGTGATAAATTGGAGAAAATAAATAAAGGGAAGGCACTAGCATTAAGGGGGATCAGTAAAGCCTTCTCTTAGATGGAATTTTTGCTGGGAGTTAATGGAAGCCAAGAGGCAGAATGAGGAGGGACAATTTTCCAGACATGGAGAACGGCCAGTGAAAACATCCTCAGTCTGGAGATGGAGTCTCTCTTGGACAAATACAAACACACACTAAGGCCAAGATCAGGCATAAATGCGTCCATGGAAGCACTTTGTAAAATTGCAAAATGCTGCATAAAGAAGAATATCATCATTGCCAGGGTCATTATTCATTGGAACATAGATTTACTGCTTAAAGGGTCCTTAGAGGTTACGTACTCCATACTCCTCAATGTACATATGAGGAAACTAAGGCCCATAGAGGTTAAATAACTAATAAATCAGACATTGAACTGGATACCTGGAATTTTCCCCTTACCCCTTTCTCCCCCCCGCCAAAAAAAAGTCCCTGCCCTTAAGGATCTTATATTGTCATCAGAGAGACAACATATACCTAGGTCAGTACAGAATAGGTAAATACAGAGGAATGGAAGATAGCCTTAGGTGGAAAAGCACTGGAATCTGGGGGGATAAGAAAAGCTGACTATAAGAGATGGCCTCATAGCTGAGTCTTAAACGTAATAAGAGATTTTACAAGACTGAGGCTATGAGGGAGAGCATTCTAGGTGAAGCTAATTTGGCAGGGAGAGGAAAGTGTAGAAAGATTAGGAAATTAGGAAGGCCCCAGGTTGTGAAGGGTTTTATATTGCCAGCAAAGGATTTCATACTGGATCCTGGAGATCAGGAAGAGCTGCTGGAATTTCTTGAGTAGTTGGGTGACAAAGTCATAGAGAATATAGAGGGAAAAGAAAAAAAAAGGCCCAGGACAAAGTCTTGGGACACCCTCTGGTTAGTGGGCATGATATGGATGAAGACATAGCCGAGTAATATAGAGGAAATAAGTAGCAAAGTAAGAGTATGAACTCATGCCTTCTCTATGCCAAGCTGCCATATTACCATTATTGTGATAATCATTGGTTCAGTCCACTTGACATTTTCCCATAATATGCTACTTCCCAGCAGTTAAACCGTCCAGGAATCCCTTAATTTACTTACTGAGTCATGAATGCAAAGCATTATATTAGGGGTTTAGGGGAACACAATGATATATAAAAGATGCTTTCTGCATTCATAGACCTTAGCATATTTTAGGGAAATTGCCTTTTTACTCATGTCTTTTAGTCCATTTCATTGCATACAGAAAAATCAAGTTCAAAACAGACTTCTATCAATACCCCAGTTGTTAGTATAAGGCAAGGGTGGGGCACCTGCAACCTCAAGGCCACATGAGGCCACATGTAGCCTCGAGAACACAGGTTTCTCACTCCTGGCATATGGCACTTGTGTGGTGTAGGTCAGAGACCACAGACAAATAAAATAGGAAGACTTCTCAAGGTAAAAACAAAAAGGAATTTTATTACACTCTCAAGAAAGGGCATCTCTGCTCCAATCAGGCATCAGACAAGAGAGGTGATTTGCAAGAAACAAGCACTGGGTTATATACCCCCTAATGTGGAAATCTCCCAACCCCCAACTGGCCTTCACTCCCACTGGTGGGGAGGCAGGCTCACAATGAAGCACTGGAATCTACCTCAGAGACAACATGGAAGCATGTGAGTGTCCAATGCAAAGCCAGGAAGGTAGTTTTGTCCTTATTTGGCATATCTTGTGCTGAGGTGGCACTGGGGAGGGTTTCATTGCCCTAAGTCCCAGATTCCTGCAAGGTCAGGTGACTTCTATATTTAGGCTTGGTGGATGCTGAAGCCACTCTAAATTTGAGAAAGATTCCCTTGACCTTGAAACACACAATGACCTCATGTATATAGGGAAACGATACTGAACTTAGTTACAAAGTATAAAGAAGAAATAAGAAAGTAATAAGATGTTCAGAATGGGGAAACTTCACGGCAAGTTATCCCTCACATTTGATTAATTAATGATCATTAATATCATGCCTAGAGCCATTCTTTAAATGTACTCATAACTTGATGTTTATATAAGCATAGAATGGATAGAAAGAAGCAAACATGAGACATGGGTTCTGTCATTATGGCCATTTTACGTTTCAGGAGGCAAGTGACTTGTCTAAAGTCACACATCTAGTAAAAGTTTGAGATTGGATTTAAACAGAGGTCTTCCTAACTCCAGGCCCAGTGCTCTCTACTCCTTGTACCACCTACCTGCCTCCTAGATTATTATAGATTGAAACATTCTTAGTGATCATATTCAGTCCCATAGTTTCCCAATGAACAAATTAAGTAACATAGAAACTAAATGACTGGCCCAAAAGGACTAGTGATAGACCAGGGATGAATATTTATAGTTAGATGAATTATTCTTTATTTCTGCAGTTCCTCACCGCTCAAGCATTGAGGATGTACTCTGTTATTTTGCATTTGTTGGAATGTTGCTTTGTAATACAGCTAGGTCCCAATTAATGCAAATAAAAAATTCACTGAAGTGGTTGCATGTATTCAGATTCAAATTATTTGAAGTTATAATTATGTAAAATAAGGTAGCTTGTTCCAACCCAATGGAAATATATGCAGTGTGAATTTGAATAATGCATCCACTTCATGGGGTCCATTATTTGTACAAATTGGGACCTCACTTAAATAATGATAACTACCATTTATATTGTGCTTTAAGGTTTTCAAAGAAAAACATATATGTTTTTATTTATACATATGTATGCATATACACATATACATACATATTTACACTTGATCCTCATGACAGCATTATAATATTTGTACTGTATTAGTATCCCCATATTACAAATGAAGAGACTCAGAAAGACGGCAACAGCCACTTTCATGTGACTAGTAAATGTGGCATGTCAGATTTCAACCCAGATCTTTCTGACTCCAACTTAAATGCTATTTCTACTCACCCAGGCAACCTCCACATAATAAAATATAGCATTGTTGTGAAATAAGCAGAAATAGAGTAACATAGTGACATGAAGTAATTGCTTCAGGAAGAGCCAAGAAAATGCCTCAGCCAGTAAACAGTAGGAAAAGCTTTGCCAAGCAGAGAGACATGGTAGCCAAGGACAATCCTGGCTTCGAAGCTAAGCTTATTTGTAAAATCTTATATTGGAAGACGGTATAAGATTATGAGCAAAATTGCCACACAAAAAGAGCATTAAGTAGTAGAGAGAGAAGCAAGTTAGAAAAAGATTGGCAAGAAACTCCGTGAAGCCACCTGATCCAAACTTTGGAATTGATTGTGAGACATGGGAGACACTGGCAGAGAAGAGCCCGGCATGGCATGCATGAATCAGAGAAGGCACTGTTTTCTATGAGCAAAGCAGAATTTCAGTAGCTCGAAAGAAATGTGAGATGTGCAATGTTAGAGACATTGCTACTCCAAATGTTCTTGTGAACTATTTGTGCCTGAGTGTGGTGGAAGCTTCTGAGATTCTATTCAGGTAATCAGCCACAGCTGAACACACTATACCTTGATTCCAAAACAGTGATGCCATTTTGGTCCCCCTCAAGAACAAAAGACCACAGCCAAGCAAGGAAGGAAGTGCAAGAAAGATGAAAATTTTGAAAGCTATAAAAATGTTCATAATAAACTTTTTTCTTCTTAACAACAATATCATCACATTTGAACTATAAATTAGCAGTTCCTAATATGCTACACGAGAAAGTGAAAATGGCACTAAAGGAAACAATGTTGACTTGCTACCTGTGTGACTTTGGATGAGTCATTTAACAATCCATGGGCTTTACTTTCCTAAGTTGAGAGGGTTGGACTAGATGTCTCCTGAGGTCCCATCCAGCCCAATGTCTATGAGCCTTTCTGTTCTTAGATTTCATGGGTTGGACAATAATAGGTCCCTGCCCAAGCACTATTTAATGGTTATTTTTTGGACCCTCAGAGTGAATGTAAATAGTAATTAATTATTTTCCTTTTGGTCAGCATCCCGAAGGATCTTCCCCTCCCAGTTTGATTATTTTTTTAATTAAAGGGACTGTCCCTTGACTCACTTCTTTTTTTTTCCACTTTTTTTTTTAAAGCAACTGGGGTTAAGTAACTTGCTCAAGGTTACACGGCTAGTCATTATTTATGTGTGGGTGCTCATTTCCTGAGGCCGGATTCGATCTCGGGTCATCCCAACTCTGAGGCTGGTGCTCTTACTCACTTGCGCCACCTAGCCGCCCCTTTGACTCACTTCTTAAAGAATGGGCTTTGCCTCACTCTAAGTGAGAACTTTTTGACTTTAGTTTAAAAGGACCAAGGTTGGGGTGGCTAGGTGTCCCAGTGAATAGAGCACTGGCCCTGAAGTCAGGAGGACTTGAGTTCAAATCTGGCCTCAGGCACTTAACACAAAACTATCCATGTGACCTTGGACAAGTCACTTAACCCCAATTGCCCTACCTTTCCCCTCCAAAAAGCAAAAAATAAAAAATAAAAGGACCAAGGTCTC
The DNA here is from genome assembly GCA_011680675.1 of Gymnobelideus leadbeateri. Classification (NCBI taxonomy): domain Eukaryota; kingdom Metazoa; phylum Chordata; class Mammalia; order Diprotodontia; family Petauridae; genus Gymnobelideus; species Gymnobelideus leadbeateri. Next base: position 441,185 of record WOXC01003982.1, read on the forward strand.
CCACTGCTCCTTGGGTCATATCCAGTCATCCTAATTGATATCTGGCCTCTACACCCAGATGGTTCTGGAGGAGAAAGTGAGGCTGGTGACCTTGCACAGCCCTCCTTCATTCAAACCAAAGTTAACTGCAAGCCATGTCATCTTCTCCCTGATGCCATGGTCCTCTTAAAGGACAAACCACACAACCACAAGGATCTTATCAACTGCTGGATCAAACCAAGGATACGCTGAGGTGTTCATATGTCACTATAGGTGGCATAATTGTGAGGACAACGAGGGATCAGTTCTCAAAATAATGAACAAAAGGAGGACACGTTGCCCCAAAATGGTGCTGGGCCAGAAAATATCAATAATTACTGATCCACATTCCCTTCTTTTCCAATTTGTACATAAGTGAAATTCTATCAGTGAATACAATATATGCATCATGACTTCTAGATGATAGAGAAGAATTCTAGCAGCAAGTGATAGCTGAATAGACTTCTTATACGGTATTGATTTGAGGTTTGTACATAACTAAGAACTCTATGAGCACTTGGACCTCAGTTCCCTCATCTGAAAAACCAGAAGATTGGTCTAGATAGCTTCTGAGTCCCCATCCAGTTCTAAATCTATGGTCCTAAGATTTGAAGTTCCTGAAGAGACCATACCACTTAGTTTCTCTGAGCCTGTTTCCTCATCTGCAAAATTAAGGGTAGGGAAGAGGAGAAAATAAACATTTGCTTAGTACCTTGTTGTTGTTCAGTCATGTCTGACTCTTCATGGACCACATGGTCATGTTCATGGGGTATTCTTTTTTATTTTTTTTGCAAAAGTTATTTTAATGGAGACACTGAAAATACCATGGAGGTAAACCACATAAGACAAAATTTTTACTAAATGAACAAAGCCAACACCTTCCCAACCCCAAACTTGTCCATCAAGCTTGAAGAAGTAAATGTCTTCCAGAAGTATTCAGCCACCAACAATGGTGTTATTAATGGGGATATGGATCAATTTAACAAAAAAGCCAATAAATCCCATTATAGCAAACCCTATTGCTGTTGCCATAGCAATCTTCTGGAATTCTTTTCTATCTGGCTTGGTACATCTTTTGACAAGTCGAATTGAGTCCTTCACAAACTGCCGACTAGGCTCAACAAATTGCATTACCTGATCCATGACGATCTGTACAACCGACGATCCCGACTAAAAGGACACGTAACCACCGGGAGGAAAGCTGACTACTCCCATGGGGTATTCTTGACAAAGATACTGGAGTGGTTTACTATTTCCTTCTCCAGAGTGTCTCCATTTTACAGATGAGGAACTGAGGCAAAGAAGGATTAAATGACTTGCCTAGGGTCACACAGCTATTGAGTGTCTGAGGCTGTATTTGAACTCAGATCTTTACAACTTTGCCTCACCAAACACTATACTTTTACAAACATCATCTCATTTGATCCTCACAATAACCCTTTATGGTAGGTGTTATCATTAAATCGATTTTAAAGCTAAAGAAACTGAGGCAAACAGAGGATGAGTGACTTGTCCATGGTCACCCAGATAGTGTCTGAGGCAGGATTTGAACTATGGTCTTCCTGACTCCAGGCACAGACAGTACTTGCTGTACCACAGGTTTGGATTACATTAAAATGTAAACTCTTTAAGGGCAAGGATGTCATTAGAAAACTTAACACAGTGCCTGCCACATGCCCAGATGGCCTCTGAGGACCTTTTTATTACTGAGGATCTGTGAATCTAGGTCTTACTTCTTTTGCATTTCTTCCAGAGACTATACAGTTCTACCCAGAGGAGGTATTGTTAACCCACGCACACAATTTTTAAATGAATAAATCAATGGTAAGAAATCAATTCTTATCACCCATCTGTTTCTGGAATCTTATGATATTACTCTCATTTTTAAGTGTAGGGAAGTAAATAAATTTTAATTTGCTTTTAAATCCAGGGCTTTAAATCAAAAGAAATCAGTCACAGAGCTAAATCTTGCCCCTCTCTCCATTCAGGGCTATTCCTGAAAGAGTCAGTGAGTTAATAGCCAGTCCTAAGAGCAATTGATATCAATAGTTATCTTAAATACAGAACCCAGTACTAGGGGTAAGAAAAATAAATAGAAATAGAAGACTTGACTGGACAGGATCTCCCAGAAATTCATAAGCTGCTTCAGGAGGCAAACCATTTTCATATATTGAAAGAGATGCGACTGCACAAAACTAAAACATAAACAGGTATAAATTATATATGCGTGTATATATACTTGTATATATAAGCATATACATGTGCATGGTACTTGTCTATATCATGTCTACATTCATATATAACATATGTATGTGTGTGCATACAAAAAATACACACGTGTGTGTATTGTTGCATGGATGTTGATGAATCCTCAGGAAGGCAGGAGATCCATTGAAATTAGATAAAACTTTATAAGGGCAGGTAGGTAGCTTAGTGTATAGAGCACAGGCTCTGAAGTTAGGAGGCATGAGCTCAAATCCAGTCTCAGATATTTACTAGCTGAGTGTCCCTGGGCAAGTCACTTAATCCTATTTGCCTCAATTCCTCTTCTGTAAAATGAGATAGAGAAGGAAATGGCAAATCACTCTTTGCCAAATTATCTTTGCCAAGAAAACCCCAAAATGGGGTCATGGAGAGCTGGACATGATTGAAAGAACTCAGTGGCAACAGAAGCTTTATAAAGAAAGAGATTTTTTTTTTTTTTTTTGGAGGGGAAGTGGTATAGCTCAGAGAAGAGACATGCAGGTATAAGTGGATGTTCCAAGTAGAAATGGGGACATTTCTCAGAGACGTTTCTGCAGACTTATTCTTTTAAAAATGTTCTTAATGCCTTTTTTACATTACTGACATTTCCAGATGTAATTACCTCTAGCTCCCACTGTGAACCCTTTCCTTACAACAAAGAAGAAAAAAAAAAGCCTTTCAACAAAATCAACCAAAACATTGACCAAGTCTGAAAGCATGTATATACTGATCCATATCCAAAGTTCCCCACCTCTGCAATCAAAGGAGGAAAATGTTCATTTCCTCCTTTCTTCTCCAGGGCCAAGATAGGTAATTAAGATTACCCAGCCTTAAATTTCACTCTTTATTTTTTCCATTTATGTTATTACGTTCCTGTATTTTATATTTCTGATTCTGCTTACTTCACTCTACATCCTTTTATACAAGTCTTTCCATGTTTCATTTAATTTCTAAAATGTATTTTCTCTAAAAGTATAGTAATAGTCTATGGCATGCATAAAACAAAACCTTTTTAACCATTCTGTGAAGAACCCCTATTTTTTTTTAAATTAATTTATTAGTTTAGTTTCAGTTTACAAGATTCAATTCCATAGCTCCTTGATTTTCAAATTTCCTTTACTTCCCTCCCCCCTCCCCTCATGACAGCATATAGTACAGTATAGGTTCTGCAAATGCATTCATATTAAACATTATTCCAATTACAAAGGCATATTGTACTAGGTGGGATGAAAGATGGTAAGGAAGAAGTAAAACCAAACAATGAGAAGAACAAGATCATTTAGTTTGCTTCCATCAGGATTCAGGCTCAGTTCTTTCTAGTTATATCTCTGGATGGCGCATTTCTCACTTTCTTGAGTCATTCGGGATTAACTTATATCACTGCATTGCTGAAAAAAGTCCAGTCTGTCATAGTTGGTCATCACAGATATGGTATGTCTGTGATTGTATATAAATTTCTTCTGATTCTACTCTTCTCGCTCAGCATCAGTTTGTATAAGTCTCTCCAGGTAATTATGAAATCTGTCACCTCCTCGTTTCTTATAGCACAATAATATTCCATTACATTCATATACCACAACTTGTTTAGCCATTCCCCAATTGATGGGCACCCCTTTAGTTTCCAATTCTTTGCAACCACAAAAAGGGCTGCTAAAATATTTTTGTACATATGGGTCTTCTTCCCACTTCTATGATCTCTTTGGGATATAACCCTAGAAGTGGTATGGCTGGGTCAAAGGGTATGAAATTATTTATAATCCTTTGGGCATAATTCCAGATTGCTCTCCAGAATGGTTGGATAAGTTCACAACTCCACCAGCAATGTATTAGCGTTCCAATTTGCCCACATCCTCTCCAGCATTTGTCACTTTCTTGTTTTGTCATCTTAGCCAATCTGACTGGAGAGATGTGGTATCTCAGAGTTGTTTTGATTTGCATTTCTCTAATTAATAGTGATTTAGAGCATTTCTTCATATGCTTATAGATGTCTTTAATTTCTTTCTCTGAAAACTTCCTATTCATATCCTTTGACCATTTCTCAATTGGGGAATGACTTGTATTCATATAGATTTGGCTCAATTCTCTATAAATTTTAGAAATGAGTCCTTTATCAGAGACACAAGTTGTAAAAATTCTTTCCCAATTTCCCACCTCCCTCTTGATCTTGGTTACATTGGCTTTGTTTGTGCAGAAGCTTTTCAATTTAATGTAATCAAAATCATCCATTTTGCATTTTATAATGCTCTCTAATTCTTGTTTGGTCCTAAAATCTTCCCCTCTCCACAGATCTGTCAGGTAAACTATTCCTTGCTTTCCCAAATTGCTTACAGTATCATCCTTTACACCTAGATCATGCACCCATTTAGACTTGATTTTGGTATATGGTGTTAGATAGTGATCTATGCCCAGTTTCTGCCATACTGTATTCCAGTTTTCCCAGCAGTTTTTGTCAAATAGTGCATTCTTATCCCAAAAACTGGGGTCTTTGGGTTTATCGAACAATAGATTGCTATATTCATTAACTGCTGGGTCTCCTGCACCTAATCTATTCCATTGATCCACTACTCTACACCTGTGCCAGTACCAAGCAGTTTTGATGACTGCTGCTGTATAATACAGATTAAGATCTGGCATAGCTAGTCCACCTTCCCTAGCATTTCTTTTCATTAATTCCCTTGATATTCTAGACCGTTTGTTTTTCCAAATAAATTTTGTTATTATTTTGTCTAACTCTACAAAGTAGTTTTTTGGTAAATTGATTGGTATGGCACTAAATATATAGTTTAGTTTGGGTAAAATTGTCATTTTTATTATATTAGCTCGACCCAGCCATGAGCAATTGATATTTTTCCAACTATTTAGATCTGCTTTTATTTGTGTGAGAAGTGTTTTGTAGTTGTGATCATATAGATTCTGGGTTTGTTTTGGCAAGTAGATTCCCAAATATTTTATAATGTCTACAGTGACTTTAAATGGGATTTCTCTTTCTATCTCTTGCTGTTGAGTTTTATTAGAGATGTATAGGAATGCTGAGGATTTATGTGGGTTCATTTTATATCCTGCAACTTTGCCAAATTTATTTATTGTCTCAAGTAATTTTTTACTTGATTCTCTAGGATTCTCTAAGTATATCATCATATCATCTGCAAAGAGTGACAGCTTGGTCACTTCTTTGCCTAATTTGATTCCTTTGATTTCTTTTTCTTCTCTAATTGCTACTGCTAACGTTTCTAGTACCAGATTGAATAAGAGGGGTGATAGTGGACACCCTTGTTTCACTCCTGATCTTATTGGAAAGGCTTCTAGTTTATCCCCATTGCATATAATACTTGCTGATGGTTTTAGATAGATGCTAGCAACTATTTTAAGGAAGGCTCCATTTATTCCTATACTTTCTAGTGTTTTTAATAGGAATTGGTGTTGTACTTTGTCAAAAGCCTTTTCTGCATCTATTGAGATGATCATGTGGTTTTTGCTAGTTTTGTTGTTGATATGCTCAATTATATTGATGGTTTTCCTAATATTAAACCATCCTTGCATTCCTGGAATGAATCCTACCTGATCAGGGTGTATTATTTTTGTGATAAGTTGTTGGAGTCTTTTGGCTAATATTTTATTTAGAATTTTTGCGTCTAAATTCATGAGGGAGATTGGTCTATAATTTTCTTTCTCTGTTTTATCTCTTCCTGATTTAGGAATCAGTACCATATTTGTGTCATAGAAAGAGTTTGGTAGGACTCCTTCTTCACTAATTTTCCCAAATAGTTTGTAGAGTATTGGAATCAATTGTTCTTTAAATGTTTGATAGAATTCACTAGTGAACCCATCTGGCCCTGGAGATTTTTTCCTAGGGAGTTCATTGATGGCTTGTTTGATTTCTTTTTCTGAGATGGGGTTATTTAGGTAATTCACTTCCTCTTCAGTTAATCTGGGCAATTTGTGATTTTGTAAATATTCATCCATTTCACTAAGATTGTCATATTTATGTGCATACAATTGGGAAAAATAATTCCTCATTATTTTTTTGATTTCCTCTTCATTGGAGGTAGATTCACCCTTTTTATTTTTGATACTCATAATTTGGTTGTCTTCTTTCTTTTTTTTTATCATATTGACTAAGGGTCTATCAATTTTGTTGATTTTTTCATAAAACCAGCTCTTGGTTTTATTTATTAATTCAATGGTTTTCTTAATTTCAATTTTATTAATCTCACCTTTGGTTTTCAATATTTCTAATTTAGTACTAAATTGGGGATTTTCAATTTGTTCTTTTCCTAGCTTTTTCAATTGCATGTCCAATTCATTGACCTCCCTTCTCTCTGATTTAATTAAGTATGCACTCAGGGATATAAAACTTCCCCTGAGAACTGCCTTTAGTGCATCCCACAAATTTTGGTATGTTGTTTCATTATTATCATTCTCTTGAATGAAATTATTGATTGTTTCTATAATTTCTTCTTTGACCCACCAATTTTTTAGGATTAAATTGTTTAGTTTCCAGTTAGTTTTTAGTCTATCTTTCCATGGCCCTTTATTGCATATAATTTTTATTGCATCATGATCTGAGAATAATGCGCTTACTATTTCTACCTTTCTGCACTGGATTGTGAGGTTTTTATGCCCTAGTACATGGTCTATTTTTGAGTATGCACCATGCACTGCTGAGAAGAAAGTAAATTCCTTTTTATCCCCATTCAGTTTTCTCCAGAGATCCATCATATCTAGTCTCTCTAAGATTCTATTCACCTCCTTAACTTCTTTCTTGTTTATTTTGAGGTTAGATTTATCGAGTTCAGAGAGGGGAAGATTAAGGTCCCCTACTAGTATAGTTTTGCTATCTATTTCTTCCTCTAATTCCTTTAACTTCTCCTCTAGGAATTTAGATGCTATACCACTTGGTGCATATATATTAAGTAGTGATATTGCTTCATTCTCGATGGTGCCTTTTAGTAGGATATAGTTTCCTTCCTTATCTCTTTTAATTAGATCTATTTTTGCTTTTGCTTTATCTGAGATAAGTATTGCTACCCCTGCTTTTTTTACTTTAGCTGAGGCATAATAAATTTTACTCCAACCTTTTACCTTTACCCTGTGGGTATCCCTTTGTTTCAAATGTGTTTCTTGAAGACAGCATATTGTAGGATTATGGTTTTTAATCCATTCTGCTATCCGCCTCTGTTTTATGGGAGAGTTCATCCCATTCACACTCACAGTAATGATGACTATCTGTCTCTTCCCTTCCATCCTATTCCCTCCCCTGTTTATGTTTTTGTTTATTCCTTCTCCCTTCCCCTCCTTGAAGTTTTCCCTTTTGACTGCCCCCTCCCTCAGTGTTCCCACCCAGTGACCCCCCTTCTTAACCTACCCTCTCCCCTTACTACTATTTCCCTCCCTTATAATCCCTCCCTTTAGTCTCCTCCTTTTCACCCCCCTTACCCTCCCACTATCTATAGGACACAATAAATTTTTATACTTATCAGAGTAAATTACTCCCCATTTGATTCCAAACCAATGAGAGTAAATTTCAAACAGTGCTCCTCTCCCTCCCTCCAATTCCTCTATTTAATGAATTTATGTGTCTATTCACGTTAGATTCTTAAACTTCACTGATTAATTTGATCCTTCTTTGAACCAGAACCAGTGAGAATAGTGTTTAAATGATGTTCCTCTCCCTCTTACTTTCCCTTCTTCTATAGTGTGTTTTGATGCCTCTTCAGATGGCATATTTTACCTTTTCCTAGCTCATCCTTTCCTTTTTCCCATTACAGTACCATTGATCTCCTTAATAGCTTTATTATTTTTTTTTAGACTCCATGTTACTGCATTCATACCCACACCCTCTAAGTATAACCCTTTTGCAGGTCATGATAATCATAGAGATTTCAAATATTGACAGTTATCAGCTCCACCTATAGGGATGTGAACATTTTGCTCTTGTTGCATCCCAGGTAATGAGCTTGTGTTTGTGGGTGTGGGTGTGTGCACTTCTGCATGTGTGAGTCTATGTTACCCTTGTTTACCTTTTTATGTTCTTCTGGAGTCTTGTAATTGGAGATCAAATTTTCCATTGAGCTCTGGCTTTTTCATTAGGAAAGTCTGGAAGTCCCTTACTTCATTAAACGTCCATCTCCTTGCCTGAAAGATTATGCTCAGTTTTGCCGGGTAGTTAATCCTTGGTTGTAGTCCTAGCTCTCTTGCCCAAGAAATATCAAATTCCAGTCCCTCCGCTCTTTTAATGTAGAAGCTGCTAGGTCCTATGTGATCCTAACTGTAGTTCCTCGATATTTGAATTGTTTCTTTTTGGCTGCTTGTATAATTTTTTCTTTAATCTTATAATTCTGGAATTTGGCTACTATATTTCTTGGAGTTTTCAGTTTGGGATCTCTTTCAGGAGGAGTCCGGTGAATTCTATCAATAGCTATTTTATCTTCTGATTCCAGGACCTCAAGACAGTTTTCTTTGACAATCTCTTGGAGGATGTTGTCTAGACTGCTTTTCTCATCATGGCTTTCTGGTAGACCAATAATTCTTAGGTTGTCTCTCCTGGATCTGTTCTCTAGGTCAGTTATTTTTCCAGTGAGATATTTTACATTTTCTTGCAATTTTTCAATCATCTTGTTTTTTTCGATTGACTCCTGCTGCATCATAGAGTTCTGAGTTTCAGTTTGATTGTATCTAATTTTTAGTGAATTATGGTCTTCAGTGAGTTTTTGAAGTTCCTTTTTTAGGGAGGTATTTTCTTTTTCCAAGTTGGTCATTGCCTCCCTGATTTGGTCTTTAAAATTTTTCTTAAGCTCCTCCAGGAATGCTATTTGGGCTTGAGACCAGATCATGTTTCCTTCTGTGGTCTCTGGTGTGGGCAGAGAGTCTATATTGTCCTGTGTGTTTTGTTGTTCTTGCCCTGCATAGTATGCTCGAATAGACTTTCTTGCCTTCCCCTTCTCCTTTTCAGCTTCCTTCCTTCCCATTGTGACTTCCTGTTTCTTAGTGTCTCAGGCTATGAGTTTGGGGCCTGATCCTTGACTTTGAATACCTCTGGGTGGCTAGTTTATGGCTAAGTCAGGGAAGTCAGTGAGGAATGTAGATGTGTAGGTGGGGATGAGTCTGACCACTTCAGATTTCTGCCTCTATACCCCTGGGCTATAAGTAGGCTTTTGTTGGTGAGGTGAGGTGGGGCTTGTTGGGTCCCCTCCCTCTCTTCTCTTCAGATTCCTGGCTGTCTCAGTTACACCCTTTCTTGGAGATTCTCAAGCATGAGGCTATTTCCATTAACTTGGGATTTCAATCTGGGTGGGAGACTTATCTTTGGGTTTTGTGCTTCATGAAGGAGGGATGGGAGGATCTGAGCAGCTAGAATTTACTTTGCCATTCCAGCCCCTGTATTATACAGGCAGGAAGTTTCTAAACTTCCAGGCTGGGGGCTGAATGCAGCCTGAGAAGCCACTCTCTCCACTGGGGGCCCGACTCTCCTACCTGGCTCCAATGATCCGTTCCCTCTTCGAGATGACTGCGATTTGTCCTTGGTAAGTCTGCAGGCTGGGGCTTTTTCTCTCTCTGGTGTAGTCTGCTTGCCTGCTCTTAGGTCTGAGCTGTGCAGACCCCACACGCTCTGCGCTCGACCTGTGCAGACACTCTGGGCAACCTCCTGGGCTGGATTCTGCCACACTCTGTCTTCCACTGGGCTCCGTCACTCCGGAATCCGCTCAGATTTACCCTTTTGGACTTAGTGACTGAGGAGCTCAGCGAGGTTACTGCTTCCTTTCCGCCATCTTGGCTCCGCCCCCCCCCCCCAATTTTTTTTCAAACTGAATTGGGAAGACTTTGTCCAATATTTTTACTCAAGAAAAGAAAAAGCATACTGATCAGGATAAAGTAAAGATTTTTGCTTGTTTCTGGCCATCATTTGCTCTTACATTATTATGTTATGAATCAAATCCTGTCTCTAATAACACAATATGTATGTGTGTACACATATGTGCATGCACACACATACATTCACATATGCATACACACATGTGCATTGTACACATGTGTATATAATACACACATGCATATATGTACACACATACTTATATACACTGTGTGATTGGGGTAGTCACTTCATCTTTCTGAGTTGTCTTGGATGATTTTAGGACTATGAGTTGCAGATCAGGAACACATCAGTTTTGGTAGAGAACATTTCTTAATCAAGAATTCCTTACAGAAATGAAATCACAGGAATAAAAATAATAACACAAGTAACATTTATATAATACTTATTATGTACCAGGCACTGTGCTAAATGCTTTCATTATTATACCTATTTTATAGATGAGGAAACTGAGGCAAGTAGCAGTTAAGTAAACCTGCCCTACAGTAAACATTATACATACATATATACATGCAAAAATAACCATGTATGTATTTATATATGTACATATGTGTGTATGTCTGTTATATATACAGAAATATGTGTGTGGATATATTGATATATATGATGTACATTTTTAAATATACATTTATAATGACTATGTATATTTGTCAACATGTTATTGGTTTTTCAGAAGTTAGGTTCATTTTTGCAAACATCAAAGAGTGATTGGCCAATCTTGATTGTGCATTATTTCTTTTACCATCAATATAGTTATATCACCAGGCAAACAGACAAAAGTGCTCTCCAGTTTACTGCCTTAGAAAATTAAACACGATTCCCCTATAATATAAAAAGAAACTTCTCCATGACAAATACTTTGGAAATAAGATTGAATCAACTGCTATTTTCCTTTAGGTTTTCAATTCACACTTTTGCTTTGTACAGTACTACAAATAGGAAGGAAAGGTTCCCAAGGACACCCTCCACTTCCTTTGCTTTCATTTCTCTTGGTGACTTATGTAAATTTTAATTAGCACCAACTACCATATATTTGAAGCTGCTTTGTCACCTAATCTGAAAGTGTAATATGAATATCTGCCCCAATGCTAACTTTGGGTAAGTGTAACAGTAATCAGATTTCTTACAAAGAAGTTTCCTAAGATAAAAAATATTAATTGTATGTGCAGAACCATCACTCTGGTAGTTGGACATCCTTAGTTCACTATCATGTTGGTGGGACATGATTTTTCTAGGTTCTCCTCATCTATCAATAGATTTTTAGGAGACCTTCCAAGCTATTCTAATAGAAGATTCATTTCAATTCAAAGCATGTAGAGGAAATGGGTTTCCCAAAATTTGTTTTCAGTTTTATCTGACACATTGCAAGAGCAAGTGGAGGGTCAGACTTTTTTCTACATTGACATCTCAGAATTCTTAAATTCTCTAGCCTACAACAATAACAATTGCTAGTCTAAGGTGCTTTAAGGTTAGCAAAAAGCTTTGCATATATTATCTCATGTATAATAATAATTATTATTGTTATTCAAATAATCACTAAGTAGGTGCTATTATTACCCTTATTTTACAGATGAGAAGACTGAGGCTAAGATAGGTGAAATGAGTTGGTCCAAGATCACAGAGTTAGCCAGTGTTTGAGCCTGGATCTGAACTCAGATATCCCTAAATTCAAATCCCACACTCTATGCACTGTGACACCTAGCTAACTCACATCATCCTCAAATTTCATTCATACACAGGAAAGAGGGGAGAGAGAGCAAGAGAGTAAAAAATGAATGTTAAAAATTGTCTTTACATGTCACTGGAAAAAATAAAAGATTAAAATATAATTGGGAAATGTTTAACAAAATAAAGGTACAATACAACAGAAAAAAATTCACTCACAGTTTTGCTACCAATGAATTTTCCGAATAGGACATGTCTTTCTGACTGCTAATGTAATCAGGGGAATGTCAAGCCCCAGTCAGCCTTTTCCTACTAGGATCTCCAGAAATAAAGAAGCAGGAAAATGAATACCTGTTTGCCAGTTGAATGAAAGGTAGAGGTGTGCTGGAATCAACTTGAACCAGATCAGTGGAGCCAATTGTTAAGTTTATACCCTCAGAAATAGGCAAATGCTAGACTTGATTTATTATTTTGTTAGACATTATAAAATATTTGGGAATCTACTTGCCAAAACAAACCCAGAATCTATATGATCACAACTACAAAACACTTCTCACACAAATAAAAACAGATCTAAATAGTTGGAAAAATATCAATTGCTCGTGGCTGGGTCAAGCTAATATAATAAAAATGACAATTTTACCCAAACTAAATTATATATTTAGTGCCATTCCAATCAATTTACAAAAAAACTACTTTGTAGAGTTAGACAAAATAATAACAAAATTTATTTGGAAAAACAAACGGTCTAGAATATCAAGGGAATTAATGAAAAGAAATGCTAGGGAAGGTGGACTAGCTATGCCAGATCTTAATCTGTATTATACAGCAGCAGTCATCAAAACTGCTTGGTACTGGCACAGGTGTAGAGTAGTGGATCAATGGAATAGATTAGGTGCAGGAGACCCAGCAGTTAATGAATATAGCAATCTATTGTTCGATAAACCCAAAGACCCCAGTTTTTGGGATAAGAATGCACTATTTGACAAAAACTGCTGGGAAAACTGGAATACAATATGGCAGAAACTGGGCATAGATCATTATCTAACACCATATACCAAAATCAAGTCTAAATGGGTGCATGATCTAGGTGTAAAGGATGATACTGTAAGCAATTTGGGAAAGCAAGGAATAGTTTACCGGACAGATCTGTGGAGAGGGGAAGATTTTAGGACCAAACAAGAATTAGAGAGCATTATAAAATGCAAAATGGATGATTTTGATTACATTAAATTGAAAAGCTTCTGCACAAACAAAGCCAATGTAACCAAGATCAAGAGGGAGGTGGGAAATTGGGAAAGAATTTTTATAACTTGTGTCTCTGATAAAGGACTCATTTCTAAAATTTATAGAGAATTGAGCCAAATCTATATGAATACAAGTCATTCCCCAATTGAGAAATGGTCAAAGGATATGAATAGGAAGTTTTCAGAGAAAGAAATTAAAGACATCTATAAGCATATGAAGAAATGCTCTAAATCACTATTAGAGAAATGCAAATCAAAACAACTCTGTGATACCACATCTCTCCAGTCAGATTGGCTAAGATGACAAAACAAGAAAGTGACAAATGCTGGAGAGGATGTGGGCAAATTGGAACGCTAATACATTGCTGGTGGAGTTGTGAACTTATCCAACCATTCTGGAGAGCAATCTGGAATTATGCCCAAAGGATTATAAATAATTTCATACCCTTTGACCCAGCCATACCACTTCTAGGGTTATATCCCAAAGAGATCATAGAAGTGGGAGGAAGACCCATATGTACAAAAATATTTTTAGCAGCCCTTTTTGTGGTTGCAAAGAATTGGAAACTAAAGGGGTGCCCATCAATTGGGGAATGGCTAAACAAGTTGTGGTATATGAATGTAATGGAATTTTATTGTGCTATAAGAAACGAGGAGGTGACGGATTTCATAATTACCTGGAGAGACTTATACAAACTGATGCTGAGCGAGAAGAGTAGAATCAGAAGAAATTTGTATACAATCACAGACATACCATATCTGTGACAACCAACTATGACAGACTGGACTCTTTTCAGCAATGCAGTGATATAAGTTAATCCCGAATGACTCAACAAAGTGAGAAATGTGCCATCCAGAGATATAACTAGAAAGAACTGAGCCTGAATCCTGATGGAAGCAAACTAAATGATCTTGTTCTTCTCATTGTTTGGTTTTACTTCTTCCTTACCATCTTTCATCCCACCTAGTACAATATGCCTTTGTAATTGGAATAATGTTTAATATGAATGCATTTGCAGAACCTATACTGTACTATATGCTGTCATGAGGGGAGGGGGGAGGGAAGTAAAGGAAATTTGAAAATCAAGGAGCTATGGAATTGAATCTTGTTAACTGAAACTAAACTAATAAATTAATTAAAAAAAAAAAGAATCCCTAACACATTTTTAATTTAAGTAAGAGTATTGATTGGTATTTATCATATAGCAAATTAAAAAGTCTTAGTACTATTATGAAAATAGTTTTAACCTCATGAATCCCTTGGAAGGGTCACAGGAACTTCTCTATATCACTCAAATACATTTTGAAAATTTCTGTGCTATATCATTTTTATAATCTTTTCATAAATTTAATTCCCATTTTTCAGGTCTACAAAATCAATTTTGTCAGTTCCCCTTAGAGCAAAGATTTTTAATCTATTCTCATGTCATGGACCTTTTTATTAGACCAGTGAAGTCTATGGCCCCTTTCTCAGAATCATCTCTTTAAATACATAAAATAAATAAGATTACAAAGGAAACCCATTGTATTGAAATAGAGTGATAAAACATAAATAAATAAATAAATAAAATTCACAGACCCCAGATTTAGAACACCAGCCCTACGGGTAACAACATTGGTGAACTTCCAAGGTCTCATGACTTCCAAACTTAGAGAAATTATGGCAAATCAGAAAACCTATTTTTATTGGTAATGACAATAATATATTCAACTTGAGAATTATTGCAACTGATTTTCTAAATAAGAATCTCTTAAATTGGTTTAGAGATCACAAAGATTGGTGACATTTTTTCCAGAACTGTATTTTTTTTCCATTGTACAGAACTTCCAAGCTCAAGATTTCCTAAACATGCTGCAAATCAGCAATTCATATATAATTTAGACTCGTAGAGAGTAGCCTGGAACACTGAGAAGTTATGTAACTTACCCATGGTTAGTATGTGTCAGAAGCAGGAATTGAATACAGAACTTCCCAACTCCAAGATCAGTCTTCTATGCCCATGATGTTTCTCATGCCATACTTTGTAAGCATGGACCCATAAAAAAGAAAAGAGGACAAGGATTAGACCTGTGATTTCATTAGTATAGGGATCTCCCAGATGAGGAAATTCCCTCTACCAATGCAAGTTATCACCTTTTCCATAATTTATAATCTTTGAGAGTTGCCAAGAACATCAAGAAGTTAAATGACTTATCCAGAGCCACATAGTTAGTATGTGACAAAGAAGGGACTTGAACCAGGTCTTCCTAGCTTCAAAGACACTATGCTATTCTGCCTCTAAAAAAACAAGCAAACAAACAGAAAAACATTTTAATTATGGAACATTTAATCTAGGACATTTTGGAACATGAAAAAAGTTGTCCTTTCACACTCAGGAGGCTATGTGTATTGGAAGAAACAGGACTTGTCCGCTGGGGATGGGACACTTTTTTCTCAGGCTGTGCATATGCCAACAGTGGCCAATTTTCCAGGTCAGACTCTGATTTGTCTGTTTCTTAAATGTCGACCATACTTTCTGTTTGTTATGGTCTAACTATATTTCTGATTACCATGTTTTCTTTATGCTTCCCAACTCCCTTCCTTCAACCACCGTCTTTTTTCTCCTCCTAAATTATTGTCATTTCTATTGCTGTTACATTGTGTCCCAGCTGTTGTTGTTGTTATTTTATGAATTACTTCTCATACACTCCCCAGGATACTAAGTACAGAGGTAGTTAATGGAAGCATAAAACATGGTCTTTCTCCCTAACCTTTACCTGCAACACTTCCTATATTGCTTCTAATGTCCCCCAGATAATAATAACTAAAGCATTAACTCTGGAGTCAGTACCCTTGAATTTTCTAATTGAAGAACAGAAATTATTTCTGTAGATGAAGATTAGAACAGAGTCAAGAAAGTGTACTTTCCTCAGCTGCTAATGGCTACAACAACCCTCAAACTATCTCTTCCTCCTCCTCCTCCTCCTCCTCCTCCTCCTCCTCCTCCTCCTCTTCTTCCTCCTCCCCCTTCCTCCTCCTCTTCTTCTTCTCCTTCTTCCTCTTCTTCTTCTTCCTCTTCTTCTTCCTCTTCTTCTTCCTCTTCTTCTTCTTCTTCTTCTTCCTCCTCTTCTTCTTCTTCCTCTTTTTCTTCCTCTTCCTCTTCTTCTTCCTCCTCTTCTTCTTCTTCTTCCTCCTCTTCTTCTTCTTCCTCTTTTTCTTCCTCTTCCTCTTCTTCTTCCTCTTCTTCTTCTTCTTCTTCTTTTTCTTCTTTCTCCTTTTCTCTCTTTGTCTGCCTCTGTCACTCACACACACAATCCTTTCTATTTATGTTTACCCCTTTTTTCTCATGTTAAAATGTAAGCTCCTAGACAACAGAGGGTGTGTTTATTTTATCTCTATATCCTGTATCTGCAGTGACTGGTTCATTGTAAGCACTTGTATTGTATGCTTATTCATTTCTTTCCTTAATGATGAATTCTAGACAGCACAGATGGTATAAATAAAGGCATAGGTTTAAAAAAGAGAGGATGAATTTGTGAGATGGTGATGTTTGCTTGCAATGTAGAATTGTGAAAGTGTACAATCTGAGAAAAATCTGACAAAGTAGGTTGGAGTCAAGCTGGAGATGAACTTGAAAGGCAGGCCAAAGAGGTGATGAAGGATTCTTAATGTCAAGAAGAATTTGGATTTAGAAATGCTAGGTAAGAGGGAGCCACTGTGATCTTTTGAGAGGAAGAGTGATGTATATAAATATGACATATGAAGATTGTTATTCTAGTCTTTTATAGGCTAGTAATTTATATGTGATAGGACCTGGGATGGAATGAGATGAACTGGGCTTCATGACTGTGAAAGTGATCCCAAGATCCATCGTCAAGAAGGGATAAGCAAGACTTGGTTTGTTGGTTGTTGTCTTTTGTTCTCAAAGAGGATCAAAATGACATCACTGTATTGGAGTGAAGGTACAATCTGATTGGGACTAATCAGACCCATACAAGCTTGGAAGGCTCTGCCATGGGTCAGGCACAAATGGTCCACATGAGCATTTGGAGTGGAAATATCTTTAAATCTGTGCATCTTATATTTCTTTTGAACTACTGTAATTCTGTGTCACTCAGAGAGCAAAGTGCCTTCTTTGATGCAGTCACACCATGCTGGGCCAGTGTCTCCCATGTCACACAACACATTCCAAAGTTCTTCAGGGAAACCTTGAGAGTGTCCTTGTATCATTTCTTCTGACTTCCATGTGAGTGCTCGCTTTGTGTGAATTCCCCATAAAATAGTCTCTTAGGCAAACATGCGCTTGGCATTTGAACCACGTGGACAGCCCATCAGAGTTGTACTCTCTGCAAGTAGACTTTGAATGCCTGGTAGTTCAGCTCAAGAAAGGATCTCAGTGACTGGCACATTATCCTGCCAAGTGAGCTTCAGAACCTTCCCAATACAATTCAAATGGAAGTGATTCAGTTTCCTGGCATGGGACTGGTAGACTGTTCAGTTTTCACAGGCATACAACAGTGAGGTCAGCTCAACAGCCTTTATGTGTTAGATATGAGGCTAAAGGGGGAAAGAAGTTAAAAAATGACTCTAACGTCTGAGAGATCTATAAACTCAATTTTCATCCCTTCCTTTGATTGATCCTTCAATCACTTTGGTGAGGTAGTCAGCATAACTCTCACCTTTCCCAACAGTTTCCCAGCAGAGGCACAGAGATATAAAATTGGTTACCTAAAACCACTCAGTGATGGCGCCAGGAGGAGGTCCTACTGAGTTATTTACTCGCCTTCCTTTCTTTAGTGCAAAGCACATTCCACCTCAGGCCTAAACCCTGACAAAAAAACCACAATTTCAACACTGAAGGATCAAAATGTCTAATCTGAGGTCATGATTTACTGATTATTGTAAGAGGTTAGAAAAAGTACAGACATGGAAGCATAAGCAGAGAACCAGGTTCAAATCCCACAGCTGCATCAATGCATTTAACCTCTCTAGGTCTCAGTTCCTCATTTCTAAAACAAAGTACTTGGATTGGATGTCCACTAAGAAAGAGCCCTTCCAACCCTGGGTCTAATGCCCTATGGATCTCTAATTGTTCAGAAAATTCAAGTTAAATCAAACACTAAACTCCCATCTTTCTAATAGTAGATACTCAAATACAATGTCTTCTGTTTCTCATCAGTTTCTAGAGCTTGGGTCACAATGACTTCTATGGTTTAATACTTCTTAGAAATTAATCTTATACATAAGAATTTTGTCTTTTTAACAAATTAAAACTTGATGTTTTAAAATTATCTTTATTATTATTACTAAAGGAAACCTTCCTTTGCATCTTTTTGATAATTTTTTTTCCAGTGCCCATAAGGTTACTTTTCTAGCATGTAGATAGTTTCTGATGATTATTTATTCACTGCTTCACACTGAACTACTTTGCTGGCCTGAT
Organism: Gymnobelideus leadbeateri; assembly: GCA_011680675.1. NCBI lineage: Eukaryota > Metazoa > Chordata > Mammalia > Diprotodontia > Petauridae > Gymnobelideus > Gymnobelideus leadbeateri. The sequence goes on from WOXC01003982.1 coordinate 459,649, forward strand.
TGTTCGAGCCTGTCAGATACCCTGCTGTTCAAAAATGGTGGCTTAAGTCATAGATTTCTTTTTTCTGCCAATCAATTGCAAATGTGTTCAGGTTGTCTAATGTCACCTCTTTCCTCACCCCACCCCTCATGAATACAATCTAATTATCACTGAACTGCAGCCCTAAAAAAAGGTTCTACTCCCACCTACTTTTCAGTTCCCTAGAAAGAATTTAGATGTGAAAAGACATATAATTTAATCTTTTAATATCATCAGGCAACTCTATGAAACTATTGGAGATGGGTTGCCAGTTTTTATGGGTATGACATTAAGGTCCCATGATCAACAAGATGAAGGCCTGGACATTTTCTGTGATCCCTCAACCTCACAAACATTTACAAAACAGAAATTGTGTGCCAAAGATAAAGCAACTTCAGCTGTCTTCCTGGGCTAGGACACCTGGAATCCAAAAGAAAGGTTTAAAAAATGAACTGACACTCTGTGCTCACTTAGCTTCCCCCCACCACCACCATACTTACCACTATCAGTAGCTGACCCAAGAACACAGTAGCCCACACCTCAGATCCCTCCTTCTTTCCTGTGCTATGACAATCCTAGCTGGAGGCTGCTCAAGTTTGCTTATAATAGCCACCCAGCACAGTAGCAGCACTCTAGGCTATAGAAGCTTAGTAGGGCTCCAGAGTCATCTATCTCCATGGTGTACAGCATTCTGTGCTTCAAGAGATCTCTACAAGGGAGCTGAAAAACAGAGAGAAAGGAGTAGGACATATGTCTCACCTTGAAATGGAGTTGTTAATAAATTACTTTCATATATTCATCAAGAACATGGGTTTGAGGAAACAGCATGGGTTTCTATTTTACTAAAGGTTAGGGTTTTCAGCATAATTATAATTCTGTGAGATTGATTTAGTAGAGAATGCCTTTCTGCTTCCTCACAGAGACTTGGAGACCAAAACTAAGGAAATCAAATCCAAAACACCAACATGGTAGTTTTCTGAACAGACCAGAGAACTGAGAAAGAGAGGGAGGTGGGACATTATGCCATACTTTGCAGCATTCCACTAAGCCTAAGGAAAAGAGCCCAGCATCCAATTGCCATCAGTTCTCCAAAAGGGAAAAGTTAAAGGAGGGATGGAGAGACAGAAATTACTTACAAGCTGAGAAAGAAGAAAACTCAAAGACTTTGAACATAAACAGGTAAATCAACAGAGAAAGCATTAATAGGAGAAGGAAATACTGCTTCCAGAGTGAGTAAACAAGTTCAGGCATCTATGAACAAATAATGCAAACAATGGAAAATGATCCAGCACTTGAGGATAGAGGAGGCCGTGTAGAATTTGAGGAAAACGTGGATCTACAACATGTTGTTCCTGAGTGGTTTAAAAGAGTAATGCAAATTATGAGAGTAGAATAATGGCCTGCACATTAAAAAGTCATGAGCAGAATCTGGAATCTCTAGTGGCAAATCTCAACAAAGAAACACAAGAGAGAATATATTGGGAATGCAAATACACAAAAGTGAAGGACAACCTAGAAGAAAAGAAGTAAAAGCAAGAACAATAAAAGAAAATATGCTCACCATCCAAATAAAACATAAGAATCTCCAATACAGGATGTGTAGAAAAAAAAAACCTAAGGATCATGCATCTCTGAGAAGAACATGATGTGTCAAAACAAAACAAAAATACTGGGTCTGCAGTCAGTAAGATAAGTTCAAATCCAGACTCAGACATTTACTAGCTGTGTGACTCTGGGCAAGCCACTTAACCCTGTTTGCCTCAGTTTCCTCATCTGTAAAATGAACTGGAAAAGGAAATGGTGAACCACTCCAGTATCTTAGCCAGTAAAACTCCAAATGGGGTCAAAAAAAGTCAGCCACAACTGAAATTACTTACAACAACAACAACAACAACAACAAAATCAATGCTGAAACAAAAGGTTGTGTTTTGTACCAGAGGCAATAGGAAACCACTACATTTTCTTGAGCTTGGGAGTGATATGATCATACCCGTGTTTTAGGAAAATCAATTTAGCAACAGAATGGAGGATGGATTGGAGGAGGGAATGACAGGAGGCCAGGAATCCAACCACTAGAGCATTGCATTAGTCCAGGTAAGTGTTGATGAGCACCTGAACAAGGCTAGTGGCTCTGAGGGTAACAGATAAGGGATAGATGTGATAAAGATCCTGTAGAAAAAGCAGAATTAAGACTTGACCAGTCATTGGATTTGGGAGTTTAGAAAGAAATAAGGATGAATTCAGGGTTTGGATATTGGGGGACAAAAATATTAGTTCTACTTCTGATGTGTTGGACTAACTTTCCTATAAAGTAGAAATGCCTAAATGGAAAGAGAAATTCTGTATTTACTACTGAGAAAGAAATGAACTTTGAGTTTGCTGTACGGGATGACAATTTGCAACTATTCCCCCTTGAAGTACCATTGCTTAGAAGACTTAAAGCAGGAAAGTGAGAGTCAGTGGAGACTCAGAATTGTCAAACAAGGTACACCAGAAGGAGATGGGGCAACATTATCTGAGGTAGTATATCTCTAACTTCTACCAACAACCCTGAAAAAAACAAAATTTGTCTTATGCTTTTTTAATGAACCTTCCATGTTTGTTAATAGGCAATGGAAATGATTATAGAGTAATTTTCTACAAGTATTCTCTTAATGTTTTATTTAAACTAATGAGTTCTGCCTCTTTGGAAAAGTTTGAGAACTTTGAAAATTTGAAATCTAAAATATATTTGAGACGCTGAAATGACTTATCAAAAGGCCAGAAAAGAATTGAAATGAGTTGGTAGTCTGGGAAAGTAGGGGGAGTACCCAATAAATTGATAATAGAATAATATGAGAGGGTAAAGATGAAACTATGTTTATGGTTATTAGTATTGAAATGGAATCAAAGAGGTTAAGCACCTAAAAATCCATGGTGTTTAAATAGTCACCAAGGATGATGGCAAGGAATAATTTTGAGGAAAAAGATTGGAAGCCAGGTGTTAAAGTAATAGAGAATATTCCAGATATTTTCTGATAATGACAACAAGAATAAAGTGGCATAAACAGATTATATGGACTTCAAAAAAGATTTCTGAGAGAAGGTGGCAGGAACAAAGGTCTAGAAATAGAGAGGCATGGGGAGATAAGAATAAGGAGTGTGCCCACCTAATCCCATTTCACCCACCATGAGTCAGAAGGAGTAGAAGAAACTTCAATGGAGGAGGAATAAAATATTTTCATATATAAGATGACTCATGGTATATAGAAAGATTTTTAAACACCATAAAGAACCATGAAATTTGAGGATTTGAAGGGGACCTAAGAGGTTATCTAGTCCAAACAGGATGCAGCCAAGGGTACCTTCTATTCTTTTCTGTATCATAATTCAATTAAATGATCGATGAAAAGACATTTTAAGTATATTCTTTTTGAATATTCTATTGTGGAAACTAAGTTCAAATAGCAGAAGGCAAGAGAAGGGGAAATCAATAAGCTTTGAAGTTATATATAATTTAAGTATAATAATGTTTAATAGTAAATATAATAATATTATATAATAAATATGTCAAATGAGCTATGAAATATATATTTCAAAGCTCTGATGTATGTATGCACATACACACATATGTATATACATATATACATATGTATGTATGTATGTATGTGTGTATGTATTTAACAAAGTAATACCTTTTGCTGGCCACTAGAAAATTAACAACTTCCTACTATTAAGATTTGGAGATTTGTTACTTATATGGGAGTAGCCATGTGAACTTCATGGAAACTCTTAATCTTTGCTTTATCACTCATAGTGTCAGTCAGTGGAAGACATATAAGAGACATAAGGGAAGGCAAATTTTTAGCAGAATTTTATTTTTAAAGAATTAACTTTTGGGGGCGGAGCCAAGATGGCAGACTAGAAACAGCTCATCCAAGCCACTCTGCCCCCAGATTCCCCCCAAACTATGTAAAAGGGGACTCTGAACAACTTCTGGAGCCCCAGCACCCACAGAACGACACAGAGAAGCTAACCTCCCGCTGAGGACAGCCCAGCAGCCCTGCAGGAAGGACCAGCTCAGCGGTCTGGGAGCCAGCAGCACGAAACTCGAAGAGCGCAGGAAGCAGAGCCGAGCAGAGCCCAGGTCCATGTGAGCCGAGGTTTTAGCCCCAGGGCGGCAGGGCCAGCAGCCGGCTGGAGGTATCCCAGAACACCAGCAGCCGTGGCGACTCCAGAATTATCAACATAGACATGCCTAGGACAAAGTAAGAGGTTAGTGTCCTATGGACATTGGGACCTGTTTTGGGGGGAATGCGTCGGCTCCCTCCCCTGGGGGCTAGAAGCCTCTGAGGAGACACGCCATTTTGTAGTTTTCAGAGGCAGCTCCAGCTCTTGGCCTGCAATTAATTGTAGGGAGATCCAGCGATCAGTCTTGGGGGGTAATCGCTCTTGCTTTAACCTCCCTGGATCTGGATTGTGATCTAGGGTAGAAGTCGTGGGTGGGTTTACAGCTTGCCAGAAACGGAAGTTGCCCCCCACACGTTCGGGACGAAAATTCCTCTATCTGGCCTTAAAGCCATAGTGTGGCAACAAGCCCAAAAGTCAAGTAATTAAGCGGCAACATGCCAAGGCAAAGGAAACAGAAAAATGCAACCCTAGACTCCTATTTTGGGGGCATAGAGCAGGAAAAGGACTGTGAAGTCAGAAGTCCTGCTCCAAAAGCCCCAGGGGAAAACATGAGTGGGTTGCAGGCCATAGAGGACCTTAAGAAGGACTTTAAAAATCAAATAAGAGAAGTGGAGGAAAAATTGGAAAGAGAAATGAGAAGGATGCAGGAAAAGTATGAAATGAGGGTCAACAGCCTGACTGAGGAAAACAACACCTTAAAAAATAGACTAACTCAAATGGCCAAGGAGGCCCAAAAGGGCAATGAGGAGAAGAATGCCTTAAAAAGTCGAATTTGCCAGATGGAAAAAGAATCTCAAAAGTTCACTGAGGAGATTCATTCCTTCAGAGTTAGACTGGAGCAAATGGAAGCTAATGACTTTATGAGAAATCAAGATGCTGTTAAGCAGATCCAAACAAAGGAAAGATTAGAAGGCAATGTGAAATATCTCATGGGAAAAACCACTGACCTGGAAAATAGATCCAGGAGAGACAATTTAAAAATTATTGGACTACCTGAAAGCCATGATCAAAGAAAGAACCTAGAAATCACCCTTCAAGAAATTCTCAAGGAAAATTGCCCTGATGTTTTAGATCCAGAGGACAAAATAGAGGTTGAAAGAATCCACAGATCACCTCCTGAAAAAGATCCCAAAAAGAAGGCTCCCAGGAATATTATAGCCAGGTTCCAGAATCCCCAGATCAAGGAGAAAATACTCCAAGCAGCCAGGAAGAAACAATTTCAATATTGTGGAAACACAATCAGAATAACCCAGGACCTGGCAGCTTCTACACTGAGGGATCGAAGGGCATGGAATATGATATTCCAGAGGGCAAAAGAACTGGGAATGAACCCAAGGGTCACCTACCCAGCAAAACTGAGTATTTTGTTTCAGGGGAAAATATGGTCATTCAGTGGAATGGAGGACTTTCAAGCATTCTTGAGGAAAAAACCAGAATTGAATAGAAAATTTGACATCCAGACACAAGAAGGAAGAGATGCCTGAGAAGGTAATCAGGGAAAAGAAATCAAAAGGAACTTATCAAAGTTGAACTATTTACATTCCTATATGGAAAAGCAATAACTGTGACTGATGATATCTTTCTCACTATGAAAATAATGGAAGAAGGGGGTGTGGTCATATGAATACATATGTGAATGTGTGTGTGTATATGGTTACAGTTATATATGGATAGAGGGCATAGGTTGAATTTGTTGGGAAGGGAGAATACTCAAGGGATGAAATTATGAGGTGAGAGAGGAAAGTGGCAAGAGGAGATGGGGAGAGACAGGGTAGGGTAAACTATCTCATGTAGAAGAAGCAAGGGGAAGTGGTTGCAAGGGAGGGGGAGAATAGGAAGGCAAAAAGGCAAAACCACATTCTCATTGAATTTGGTTCAGGGAGAGAATGACATACATACTAAATGGGATATCTCAACCTGCAGCAGAATAGGGGGAAGGGGGATGAGAGGAGGGATGATGGATGGGAGGGCATCCTTGGGGGAAGGGGAGGTTGGAAGTACCCACTATAGAAGAGGGAAAGGATCATGTAGGGAATGGACCAGGTGGGGGGTGGGATGAGTGGGAGGGAATTATAAGCAGCCTTGTACAATATATCTATTATGATAATGTTTTGCATAACTAGACATGTACAACATATACTGAATTACTTATCTCCCCAGAGGGAATGGGTGACAAGGTAGGAAGGAAATGGATCTGAAATTCGAGGTCTTAACATTAAATGTTTCAAATATATATAAATACTATTATTAATACTCTTTTGCTTATAATTGGGAGATAAGATGTGCAGGCATTGGGACACAAAGATTCACCTTCCTCTAATGGAAAAGTCGAAGGGGGTATGGGAGAAGGTATGGGAGAGAGCAGATTGGAGGAAGCGATATCTTGTGGGACTGCTATTCTGGGAGGTTGGGTAGGGGAATAAAGGGGGGGAAATGATTGTAACACAAAATCTGGTGGAAATGAATGATGTAAAACAGAAGTTAATATAGCATTTGTTTAAAAACAAAACAAAACAAAAACAAACAAACAAAAAAAAAAGAATTAACTTTTGGGTTAACTTTTTAATTAAGGATAATTGACAATAAATTACTTTCATATATTCATCAAGAACATGGGTTTGAGGAAACAACATGGATTTCCATTTTACTAAAGGTCAGGATTTCCAGCATAATTATGTTTCTATGAGGCTGATTTAGTAGAGAATACATTTCTCTAGGCTATATCTCCTCTCAGCCTGCGTGTGATCCAATCAGAGCCAGGCTTCCTTCCCTAGCTCTTACTCATCCCCTTTACAAAGCATCTGCCCACCTGGCTCTTCTCCTTTAAAAAACCTAAAAAACCATCTGTTCCATCAGCCTTTCCAAGTTCAGTAACTGCCTGTCTCACCTTTACCTGCCCAAGTTCAGAATCATGTGTATTTGAATAAGATACCCTGAAAGTTCCTTTAAGCAAATTGCTGACTTTTTACTAAATCCTGAGCTCTCTTAATATGTTGATGCATACTTATTGTCAATAAAAATGGTAAAGTTACATTCATTGGCTCTTCAAATTATTCTAAAAGCCTAAGGATAAAGAAAGAATAGAAAAAGATTTAGTGACTGGCAAAGATCATCTCAAAGAACAAATACATACCAACAAATTTTCTTTGTGAAATCTCTTTGAACTTAGGAATTATCATCAACCAGTTACAGCATATATACAAACAAATAAAAAAGTTTACTTGTTCCAAATACAAATGGAAAGGAAATTTAAGCCAATGTAGAAAAACCAAATGCTTACTAAAAAAAAAAACAACTAAAGGAAGTGTCTGTTTATGACATCAATCATATTACTAAATATGAGACTATTCCTTCAAAAGAAAATAGAATTATAAAGCAATCCTGGGAAAAGTCCTAAAATGTCATGACAGAGGAAGCATGTGCTTATTATAGAAGAGAAAACTCAGGCTGGCAAAATCATGGAAATGAAATTAAGCATGACACATGACTGGAAGAAACTGAAGCCAAATTATCAGTATGATTGATAATAAAAGCAAGCTAGTAGAAAGTGTCATTACCACTGAGCTGTTTCCCTGTGCAAGATTTTACAAACTCCTACCAGAATGGCATGTTGGAGCCAATAATATCATATTGGGATTCTGTCCATTGAAGAAAGGACTATTTCACAGTGTCTTAGGCAGGAATTACAGAATTTATTTTAGAGGCATCTGGATGTTCTGACATAGGTTGTCTCTGTTGCTTTCCTTTATAACTCTCACCCTGCCCATAAATGAGTCACAGTTCAAAGAGAACATGGAAAAACAGGCTAGTCTGAGGTTATAATACAATAGCAATGAACACGTGGTGTGAATGGATAGAAAGAAAGAAGGAAATAGGGAGACTCCTATTTCCTATTGGAACTTTCAATTAAAGGGTTGTAAACGCGAATTATTCCCAATCTGAAGCTTTTTTAGTGTTTTCTTCTCCCTCAATGGATGCAGACTCTCATCCCTTTTCCACTTTAGTAGTTGGGCTTCCTGATCTTTCAGGCTGAAAAATGATTAACCAATTTGTTATTTGATTCATTAAGGCAGGAAAATAAGATTAAATGCAGCTATTATTTTTGTAATTATCTACAAAAGCAGTGTTCTGTGGAAGTTACAAAAGGAATGTAAAGCATAATCTCTGTATTTGTGAAGTTTAACATTTAACTGGGGAACTACACACGTGAACCACTTATATATAATGAAGGAGGAAATAAAAAGTTAGGTGCTGTCATGGGTGGTACAGACAGTAAATATTGTAGATGTTCAGAGGAGCAAAGATTGAATGTAGGATGAACCAAGAAGTGCTTCATTAAAGAGATACACCTTGAAGTATTAATATTCCAATTATAAATGTTGATCATGAAAAGAAGTGAAAGTAGGGTATCCTGTGGAAAAGTAACACAAGCAAAGAACATGACATAAGTAATAATTCAGCAAACATACCTGAAAAAGAATCCCCCAAGCATACTTATGGCAAGTATCATGGAGATTCTTCCTGAAGATCTGTAATGAAAGAGAGCACACCACCACTATAAGTCAGCCCACCATACCTTTGCACAGCTGTCAGCTCTAGAAAATGGTGTTTGTTTGTTTGCTTTGCCCCTGGCATCAAGGCTAAATTTATTTATTTCCAACTCCTACTCACCAGTGCTTGGCTTTGCCCTTTGTGGACAAATAGAAAAGTCTAATCCCGGTTCCACCTATCAGTCCTTCAAATACTTGAAAACATCTATAACCTCCCTCTCCTCCCCCTACTCTTCTCTTCTCCACCTGTAGTTCCTAGATCCTCATAAGAAATGCCCACAAAGCCCTTTTCCATCCTGGTTGCCCTCCTCTGAATACCTTTTTTTTTCACAATTTAGAACAGGGGAAGGGTGAGGAACCTGCAGCCTCCAGGCCCCATCTGGCCTTTAGGTCCTTGGGTGAGGCCTTTAGACTGAGCCCAACTTTCATAGAACAAATCCTTTTGTTAAGGGAATTTGTTCTGTGAAATTTAGATTCAGTCATAGGGCTGCCCTTTGGGACCTAGAGGGCCATATGTGGCCTGGATGACATCCCTGATTGTGACCAAAAGTGTATTTACATTTTTGCATAGTCTATTTATTTCCTGAGGCTGCAGGTTCCTCACCCATGGTCTAAATTGTGAAAAAAAAAAAAGTATTCAGAGGAGGGCAACCAGGATGGAAAAGGGCTTTGTGGGCACACATTTTTACCAAATCCCCTTTGTACCATAACTAATTTTAAATGACTCATCAAAGTGAATACATTTTAATTATGAGGAATAGCTTCATATGCAGGAAATTATTAAGATTGTGAACCCCCCAAAATCGTTTTTAATACATAATTTCAGTAAATTCAAATGTATTCTGTTAAATTTATGCTTTGCTCTCTTTGATCATCTGAATATTTTAATTTGTATATCTACTAGTATTTATATAAATCAAAGATCAATATTTCTGTAATCAGTCATATATCACATCTTGATTGATAAAGCAATTTTGATGCTCATATTATTTTAAAGGATTTTTTTTTTTTTGCTCAGAGTAGATTCTAGAATAAAAATGATCAAACGTATGCAGTATGTGAGTTCATAGAACCACCCATGAATTGTGGGTGCTATAATTGTCAATGATGATTAATAGAAGCTATCTCTTTGTATTGTTTGATTTGGCCAATGGATTTCATAATGAGTATGAAGACTACTTCATAAGAAGAAATTATTAATCAATTAATCAATTAAAGAGATCCAAAATTATTGCAGATATTTGGCATATTTATTTAGATACTAACCCCATAATAAAGTTTATGACTTTCTAGGTATAAAGCAGTTATTTCAGGATGTCTACATCCAATGTATCTCATATATGGTTTGTACATAGTTATTTGCATATTGTCTCCCATATTAAGACTGTGAGCTCCTTGAAAGGAAGCACTGTTTTCACTGTTTTTTATATCCCCAGAATTCAGCAAGGCACCTAGCACATGATAGCCAATGTGCTAAGTGATTTAAAATTCTTAACTTATTTGATACAACAGTCCTGGGATGTAGATGCTATTATTATCCCCATCTTTCCAGATGAGAAAACTCAGGCCGAGGATAGATGACTTGCCCAGGGACACACAACTAGTAAATGTCTGAAGTTGCATTTGAACTCAGTTCCTCTTGATATAATAAATGTTTGTTGACTGACATAAAAAGAGCCAGGAAGGTAACTGTCATTTCTTAAAGGCTTATAAGACTTTAATACTTATTTTAAACACTGAAGGGGAATGACTGTCCTCTTTAGTTCTTCATTCTCTTCTGTACACACCTCAGTACCTCCCATGGTCCCTTCTAGTAGCTCTACCAGCTTTCAGGTTTTCCACTACTGCTGTCATCATGCATCTAGAAAGAAGAATCTCAGAAACTCTTTAGATCAATCCCTCTCTTTTTTTCAGATTAAAAAACTGAGATCCAAGAAAGCAAATGACTTTCCCAAGGTCACAAAGGTAATCAGTAAGCATGAAAGGACACTGAGCTCCTCACCCCACTGCCCAATCCCCACCATCTTCCATTACTGATGTTGGCATAAAATAAAATTTAAAAGATAACTATTATATATTAGTTCATCAGAAACAAGAAAAATATTTGTTTAAAGCAAACATTTACCAGGAAATGAAAAAAGCAAATCCAAAACCACACAAAAACAATGAGACAAATGCTTTCATTTATTAGAAATTTTTGGTTTTAAATTTCAACACTTAGCTAATAATGAGCATAAATTATGTGACACAGTTCTGCACTTCCCTCTCCTCCTCTTGAGGTCTCTGTTTAAATTCCATACACAGAGTCTGAAACTGCTAGCCTAAGATGAATTTGAGTTGACTTCTTCACCTTTCATTCTATCGTTTCATCACTGAATGTCACGTTTTCTTCTCCAGTAGCAATAGGACCGCAGTAATAGAGGACATCTTTTCTGGGGAAACTGCCTTCATTATATTAGCTATCTGACTCCAGGAACAGATTCCTATTCCTTTATGTTTCAAAATCCATCCTCCTTTTAGGGGTGTTTCATTGTCTTCCTTTTTCCAGTCAACTATGTACAAAGCAGAGGCGACTGACAAACCCTGTTTCTAATAGTGAATAAGAAAATCTCTCCTGGTTAAAATTACCAGCTCTACCCATGCCCTCAAATTTTCTTTGTTAACTTGTCCTTCAATGTCCTTCAAGGAATGGTTTTCTAGAAATAAACCTAAAGGGTTTATTATCAAGGGAACTTTCTCCCACAAGCAGGAGATAGCTTTGGGCTCTGGATGGCTAGGATAAATTCTAGAGAAGTCTTGGCCCAAAGAGAGGAAAATGAAGCTCTTCTTACAATCTCTACTAAATACCACCCCAGAATAGCACAGAAAATCTCTTAAATCTTAGGTTTGATTTATATTTAGGATCTCCCCTAAAAAGCATTTTTAATACCTAGAAGGTATTTTTAAAGCCCCTTACAGCATAGACTAAATTATAAGCAGACCAAATATGACAGCTGTTTATTGCTTCTGTCACAAAAATATTTTGTCAAAAGAGCTTATTAATAAATATTGAGAACGGCAGCTATGAATATGCTGGTGTAGTCGTTAATCACAAAATGTAACAGGCTCTCCACATGAAGGGCAAAACCAAAGCGTTTATTCAAATACCAGAAAACCAAGTCTTAAAACCAGAAAGTCAAAGTCATTACAATAACCACAAAGTTGGTACACATAGTCAATGCAGCAAACACCCACTTGATTCCCAAGCCTTCAAAACAAAAACAGGCTCCCTCAAGCAAGGATCCTCCTCTCCTCACTCATGGTAGCTCCTTAGCCTCCATGCTGCTCTATTCCAGCAGTTCTGGCTCCCAGCAGTTCTTGTTTCCAGCAGCTCTGGCTGACTCTCAGAAGTTCTCAATTTGAATATTAGAAGAAGTTCTGGCTCTCTAGCTTGGGCTTTTCTTTATATATGGGATTAGCTCCTCCCTGTTCTGCCCCTTTATGCTACATCAGCAAGTTCATCTCACTGTGGGATTCACAAGTTCTGGATCTTAATACTTAATACCATCATGAACTTGAAACAAGGTGCTAAGTACCTGTTTGCTTGCCAATACAAGGGGCATGGAAGATCTTCAAATCCCATTACCATTACAATAAACTATAACTCATTATATTTTCTTGTAAATCCAACACTCAAAATGATAAATGTGAAATACTTTATGGTCTTGTCAACAGGATTTTTGCTTTTCCTTCTAGCCTTCATTATTCGAGAAACTCACTTGGTCTAATCTTCTTCTTTGAAAACTGGTTTCAGAGATCACTTCCTACTTGGCAACCAAGACTTTGACCCAAAAGCTGGGGACCTCTTGAACTCATGAGATTACTACCAAGGCTAGAAATAGATAGACAGACAGACAGACAGACAGATAGATGGAACCTAGTTGGATAACTGAGATATAACTTTATCTATTTCTGTAGCTATAATCTATATATCTTACAATTTGCTCCAGGAAAGAAGCACAAAGCAGAAAAGTAAACAGAAGAATTGAAGCCCACTGTTAACTGGACAATCAAAAGCTCTCTTTGCCATGTAGGGACACCTTGCAGGAGGGAAGGGTTGGAGGGAACTTGGGGAGGGGGATAGTAAGCTTTTCTTCCCTGCCATAGGAAATCCAAAGAGTACTGAGTCGCACATTCTAGAAAACAGTAATAGAGGAAGTTGTCTCTCCTTTTAAAGTCCATTGGGTGGAAGTCCATTTTTGGTCATTGGCCAATCACTTTTGATACATACCCTCCCCTAACCCCAATGGAATGATGTCTCTGATATGGTATACCCTTTATCAAGGAGCTCCACAAGAAGAGGCCACGGTGCAAGTTTATCCCCATTCATAAATGAAATGGTCACTCTTACACTATGCTTATACCCTTTACATTATCAAAAGTACTTTAGACATAAAAGTCGTGGCAGTTATAATTTCTGTCAAAGGAAGAGAACACTAATCACCTCAAAATGTTAAAAATGAATTGAAATGTAGTCCTTGTGCCCACAAAGATCTTAAAATCTAATTAGAATACACATTATATATAATGCATACATACATGCATTCATACACATATAATACCCACATATATACATACATACCCATAAACTGATTCAGGGACGTTAATAGGCAAGATATCAGTAAAGATGACTGTTGTTTCTCCCTGCAGAATCCATGTGATGATAAACGACACAGGGACATCTGGTCCAGAGACAAAACTTGTGACCATTTACCAAAATTCCTTGTGATAGGACCTCAGAAAACAGGTGAGAAAGGTGACTCATACATTTACCATACATCTGTGCCAAATGTCATGGATGTATTTAGATGATTTACGGGGCCTTTAGGAAACATTTGTATTCTTCTTCAAGTTCTTGGTATGGTAGTATTTGTTTTTGTTTTTTTTCGTTAACCCCCACAGACCCCCCACCCCACGCACACATCTTATTTTTACAATACCAACATACATAGAATTATAAGGAATTCCTGGTTATTCTTTTGTTGAATGAATCAATGACTGAACAAGTGAATGAGAGAATGAGAGTTTCCTTTGCTCATGTCACAGTCTCAAACATTATTTACTCAAGCTGCTAGAAAGATATGGGTTTTCATCAATTTCCATTTTATTTAAACTTGAATCCAAATGGCTTCATAATTGATTGGCAGTCTATTATTTATAGTCAACAGCTTTCCCTGAGAACTTTTTTTTTATGACTTGCTAAACCTATTTATTTGTATTTGTTTCACTGTACTCAATAGTAAACTTTTTGTGGGGGTGGGCCTAGTTGGAAAGTTAGCAATCCACTCCTTCCTTTCAAAGTCCTTTGTTTAATGACTTCGATTTTAAATCTATGCAGTTGGAGGAAAAAGAACTATCATGTAGGAGGTGTTGCTTTGCTGTTTGTTGTGGCTTCTTTTAAGGAAAGCATATAAAATATCCATTTTTAGCAATTGTGCAATATGCCAACTCTACAGAGGTCATCATGATTCTGACTGAGGTGTGACTGAGAGGAGTGTTTTGTAAACAGTGTGTGATTTTGGAAATTCATTATTTTATTGTGTTTACCTCTGAACTCTAGCCACTTGAGAAATGCAAGAGTGGGATATGGAGGTATGAATGTGAACCCAAATTAAATAAATTTACTAGACTCCCAGTTTCTTTCAAGAACCCTCACTGATACTTCATAGAACCCTGCAGTTCTATAGAGTATTTTGAAAACAGTTTTTGTTGAGAGAGAACAAATCCTAGACTAGCTTATCATTTATTATGTTTCCCAAACTTCAGATCTTTTGTTTCCTGTAGATGGAAGAAGAGTTCCCTGAAATATACAAATGTAAATTTTGGAAAACCAAAACAGGATAAAATATTTCAGAAAACTAGGGGAGAATGGATGATAATGCATTGAGACATGTAACCACAGTGTTCAATAACTGCTTTAAAGAAAAAGTCATTCCTTTGGAATCTTCTGGACTATGTCTCACTTTCTTTTTGCAAAAAAAAAAAAAAACTGTATACTTATAAGTAAAAACTGAAGGATGTCTAGATAGGCTATAAACCACTTAGAAATTAAATCCTTTATGTCTTATAGTCTGTCTAAACTAGACTCACTCATTTGCTAGACTGACTAAGAATTACTATAAAGAATGTCCACATGATACATGACAAAATAATTCCCAATATTATTTTAGGAAACAGAAGGAAACAACTGAAAACAGCAATGGAAGGAGAACTCATCAGGAGACCAGCTTAGTCACTAATTGGCAGGGTAAACTCAACCATGTCATATAACTTCTTTGGCTCCAATTTTCCTCTGCTGTAAAATGAGGGGATGGTAGAATCCTCTTAATCAAGAAGAATTGATAGTAGACTGAGAAGGATAGGAAAGAAACAATTAGCAGAGAGTCAAGAACCAAGATAAGGAAGGAGATAGTAAGTGCAAACTGAGATGCTCCGTAATCATCTTGTTAGCAGGTCCAGGTGAACTGTATTCTAGGGCAATTAAAGAACTGGTGGGCAAGGTTATTAAGCAGCTCTCAGTGATCTATGAAAAATCATGGAAAATGGGAAAAGTGAGAAAGGATCAGAGATCGGCAAATTTTGCCTGAATTCAGAAGAAAAGGGGTGTTAAGTGAGTAGATTTGGCTTCCATTCAGATAGAATCTAAACTCCTTGAAAGGCAGAGATAGTTTCATTTTTGTCTTTGTGACCATGGTGTCTGGCCTATAGTAGATATTTGATAAATGCTTGTTGATTGATTGCTGGCAACATATATAGTAAAAGTGATATATTTTGAGTATTTAGAAATGGAAGTAATAATCACTAAAAGTCAGAATAGCTTCATAAAGTACAGGTTATGTCAGATTACCCATAATTCTTTCCTTTTCTTTTTTTTTGGATATGATTACTAAAGTGGTAGATCAGGGGAATGTCATGGACACACAATGAAATTTCAGCAAAATCTTTGACAAAGTCTTTTACGTAATCATTGTGGACAAGATGGAGTGATGTCATGTAGATGATAGGACAGTTTGATTCATTCAGAACTGGTTGAATATTTAGACCCAATAGGTTGATTAGTCCTAAGGATCCATCCTTGACCCTAAGGTGCTCAACAACTTTATTAATGATGTGCATGAAATCACAGATGACTGTTTATCTCTAGATAACACAACTTTGGGAGGGACAGCTAAGAGACTGGATGACAGAATCAGGGTTGAATCAAGTAAGAAGAAATTTTGTAAAGATCAATATAAAATCTTAAATTTTAAACTTGAGTTTAGAAAACATAAGGACAGGATGGGGAAAGCTTAACTGAAAAACAATTAATATTGGAAAAGATCCGAGGATTTTGGCGATTTTAAAGTTCCGTATGAATTAAGTGTGATATGGAAAAGGAAAAGACCATTGAAATCTTAGACCATATTAAGAGAGGCCTAGGATCTGTAAAGAGGGAGATGCCTATCATGCTGAACATTGTATCCAGCTCTAGACCATATCTAAAGGATTGCTTTTAGTACTGGTTTCCAAATTTTAGGAAGGGTGTTGATAAAGTGGAGTACATTTAGAGGAGGGTGATCAGATATTAAGACAAACAAAGAGTATGCAACAGGATTGGTTGAATGAACTATTGATATTCTAACCTGGAGAAGAGAGGACTTGAGGGAGGGAATATATGATGGCCATCTTCAATTCTTTCAAAGGCTGTCATGTGAAAGAATAATTAGGTTTGTTCTATTTTGATTCATAGGAAGAACAAGGACCAATGAGTAAAAGATGCAAAAAGAAGTTGCATTTGTTATGAGGGAAAACATCCTAACCATTAGAGTTGTCCAAACATGGAATAGGCTTGCCCTAGGGAGAGTGGGTCCCTCTTCCCTGTAGGCCTTCAAAAAGAGGCTGTCTCCCTAGTTTCTGACCTAGGCCCTCTTCTCTTCCCCTTTTACATTTTCTATCTAACCTTATCAGCTTCCATGGTTTTAACTATCACATCTATGCAAGTGTCTCCCATGTCTATATATCCATCCCAAAGCATTTTCCTGAGCTTTAGTCCCACATCATCAACTGCCCATTGGACCTTTCAGACTGGATATATCAGTGGTATCTTAAAGTCAACATGTCCCAAAATGACATCATTATCTTTCCCCCCAACCCTGCCCTCTTTCAAATTTCTTGTTTGTCAAAAGTCCCACCATCTTCCCAGTCTCCCAGGATGACATTATTTTGGACTACTCACCCTCATCACATATAATTCATCAAATGCTGCCATTTCTATCTTCCCAACATCTCTTTCATTCAACTCTTTTGACTTATAGATAACAAGTTAATCCAGGAATTTACTACCTCTTCTCTATATTGTCATTAAGAGCCTCCTAAGTTTTTCTAGTTCTGTTCCATTCTATGCACTGATGCCCAAGCAATTATCCAAAAGCATAGATCTAACCATGTGATTCCCTGACTCAATCAACTCAGTAATTTTCTATTGCCCTTATCTCCAATCTGTCTTTCCAGCTCCACTAAATGGGTGTATATATATACACACATACATTTATATATGTATATACACATACATATATAAATATATGTGTGTATGTGTATATTGGTTTATTTTTAAGCATTTTTAAAGAATTGAGTTCTCTCCCTCCTTCTCACTCTATCCCTCACCCACTGAGAAGGCAAGTAATGATACACATTACACATGTGAAATCGAGGAAAGCATATTTCCTTATTAGCCATGCCACAAAAAAGCAATAAAAATGAAGTGAAAAAAATTGTGCTTTCATTTGTAGTCAGAGTTCATCAGTTCTCTCTCTGAAGGTGGATAGCAATTTTCATCATGAGTCCCTCTAAATTGTCTTGTATTTTTGTATTGATCAGGGTAGCTAAGTTTTTCACAGTTGATTATCATAATCATATTGCCGTTATTGTGTAAAATGGTCTCCTGGTTCTGTTCATTTCCCTTTTCATTTAGGTCTTCCTAGTTTTTTCTGAAACCATGCCCCTCATCATTTTGATGAACATAATAGTGTCCCATCATAATCATATACCACAAGTTGTTCAGCCATTCCACAATTGATAAACATTTTTTCTCAAATTCTCATTCTTTGACATCACAAAAAGAGCTGCCATAAACATTTTTGTACATAGGGATCCTTGTCATTTTTCTCTGATCTCTTTGGAATACAGACCTAGTAAGTGGTTTTGATAGACCAAAGAACATAGTGCTTTGACCATAGTTGAAATTTTTCTCCATAATGGTTGGACCACTTCACATCTACACCAACTGTTCATTAGTGTACTTTTTCCAATATCTCCTCTAGCATTTGTCATTTCTGATATATATTAGGTGGTATCTTAAGAGTTGTTTTAATTTGCATTTCTTTTTAAAAATTTTAATATTTTATGTAAAACCAGCTTCCTCAGCTGAATCAGCTCAAGGTATCCTCAATTCCTGTCCTTGTTGAATATCCTTCTCCTGCCATAGGTAAAAAAATATTTTTTTTTGTTAACTATTGAATCTCTTTTGATTTCAACATAGAATCTAAACTACCAAGAAACTGCCTTGAGTCATACTCAGCATAGAACAAAAGCCCTTCTTGAAAGCTCTTTGAAGGATGCTGGTTTCATTCATCATGGTCATCCCTCCACCCTACTAGTGATCATTCAACAAAAATTGATTAAGCACATAATACTGTTAGGAGTTGAGGATAAGAAAATGACCCAGTAGGGATTCTAAATTTCTTCATTTGGTAGTTTCTACTGAGATTGATCAAGAACAAATACTATTATTTCAACCATAATCGCAGGAGAATGTACTGTTCAATGTATTTGGTCGCTGTTGCTGAAGACAGAGAATGGAGTGTTTTAAACTCACCAACACATTTTAAAATGACTGTCCGCAGTACATCTAGGAGCAGAAATACTTTCTTTGTATTTTCTCAGTCACTAAAGGAACATAGCATAAGGATGTGGTAAAACAGAGTTAAAGTAGTTCGCCGATGGGATGACACTTTCAATTAGAGTATTTTATACTTTCTTTAGTATGTGACAGTTTTATACACTTTGCTCATGTACTGATTAATTAAAGTTTTTATTGTCTTGATGTGTTTGGAATTCACTAGATTTGAATAGAAGCATTCTGATTTATCAGTGAGTTCACAAACCGTGGCATAATAAAAATAATCATAATAAATAAACATAGCACATCCTAGGGTTTGGGTGCTGAAGAAAGGTAGATCATTTTAAGGGTTTGGGGCAAATTTTCCAGGTTATTAGAAATCAATTGCTGAAATTTCCCTGCCCTAAAGAAACATAACCTGGATTTCAAAATACATGTACACACACACACACACACACACACACACACACACATATATATATATATATATATATATATATATATATATATATAATAAGAAAATAGCTAGGTAGTTTCAGAAATATTTCATATTTTTTGTTTAAAATATACTTATTTTTCCCAAGTCATTTCCAACTCCAGTCCTGAGACAAGACTACTAAATATGTACAAAAAAATGCTTAAGATGTAGAGAGGTGCTGAAAATTTAATTTTAAAATAGACTCTGTACCATTTGTCATGGAACACATTTTCTTGTGGTTATTGCCTGCTACAGATTACAGGATGGAAAAAGCTTTCCCCTGCTTGCTTACTTCTGTATAGAGAAAAGACATTATATCTACTATTTATCACAGGATCAGCGATTGATAACTGGAAGAGACTTTAGAGATGATTGTGACCCATTAATTTTACAAATGAGGAAACTGAGGACAAGAGTATTTAAATTACTTGCCAAGGGCCACATGGTTAATAAGTACCTATGGTACAATTTAAACCCAGGTCTTTCTGATGCCAGGTCCAGCACGCTATCACTTATCACGTGATGCTTCTTAACAAATGCAAGGCAAAACAAGAAACATTTATTAAATATTCACTATGTGCCCAATACTACACTGAGGAATGATAACATAAATAATGGTGGTAACAAAGAAATATAATTCCTGCCCTCAAAGAGCTTACATTCTAATGGGGAAGATAACATATACTAAGAAGTTGAAAAAGGTGTTAGGAAGATATATCCAAGTGGAGGCACAGTCCAGAAAGTTAGAAGCACAGTTAGGAGGCCAAGGAAAGCTGGCTAGCCTGGGCCTCTCTCCAAAATGAAGCCTCCTGGAGAAACTCACCAATGAGACAAGGAGGCTGGCATTTTCGATGAATATTCCAGGGTGAAAAGGCCCTAGGAACTGAGGGAGGCCCCAGGGTGACACTGCCACAGAGTCATGATGATAACATTTGGAAAGGTCTTATGAGCACAATGTAAGTCTCAAACTTTCCCCTTTAAAAAAAAAAAAAAAAGATGAGATGATTGAAAGAGAAGTGGATAGGCTCACTCAATCTATACACATTCATTAAGATGTGCTATGCACTATGCTAGGCACTGGGGACAAAAATACAATAAAGGAAGTGATTCCTCTGCAACATTCTAATAAGAATTTATTACCTTTGTGCCCAAGTCATACTCTTTAGAAGCCTGGGTAGGTCACTCAACCCTCTGTTGGCTCAAACAACTCTCTCAAAATATACATTGCAAAGTAAGGATAAATCTGCTTTGGTAGAAGGAGGTTTCTCCCCAGGATCGCTTGCACCAATGAAATCAGAAATATTGCAAAAATATTTTAAATGGTGTTAATACAAATGTTCTATAAGAATAAGTTATTTCAGGGCTCAGATAATGATGAGAAATATGAGAAACATGAAAATGTCTAAAGCCCCTTGGAATCTGATAGTTTAAGGTAAAGTCTTATTATAGCCTCCTCTTCCTTTAGTCGCAGGTAATTCCCATTGACACCAGTGACCATGTCCTGGGAGAATGGAAATATTACATAGGAGATGGAAGAATCGGACCCAACCAAATTATAAGAAGTCCACATTCCTTTAGTGTAAATGTCATTTATTAAATGAATGGTTCCCAAACGATTTTATTTAGGTGCTCCCTGCAGTAGTAATGAAAGGCAATCGCAGAAGTCGTCACTTCTGACATTCCCAATGTACCAAGTTAGAAACAGGGGATAGAGAAAGAGACACAGAGACAGAGATAGAGAAACAAAGAGAGAGACAGAGACAGAGACAGAGGAAGAGAGAGAGAGAGAGAGAGAGAGAGAGAGAGAGAGAGAGAGAGAGAGAGAGAGAGATCTTGGCAGTATATACCCTTCTTAAAATAATGTTTTTAAATGCATAAAATACAATACAAGAGATTACAAAGGAAACTAATTATATTGAAGTAATGCTGTCTTTTTTCCATCCAAGATCATAGACCTCCTGAAATCTATCTGTGGAACCCAGGTTAACAGCTCATGACAGTCAGATAGCAGGGGAAAGGGTTCTAATATTGGGGTCCTAATAACTCTTGAAAACATGTAACCACTTTTAAAAATATTTTATTGATATATTTCGTTTTTATATCATCCTTATTTCCCTTTTTCCCTTTCCAAAGAGCCATCCTTTATAATAAGAGCAAGAGCAAAAAAGAAGGGGAGTGGGGGAGAGGAGAAAGGAAGAGGGAGGAAAGACACAGAGACAGAGAGAGAGAGAGAAAGAGGAGAGAGAGAGGAAAGAGAGAGAGGGAAAGAGAGAGAGACAGAGAAAGCTAGAGTAAGAGGGATGGAGGGAGAAGGAAACAGCTGCATCATTTATCATTTCGAGGCAGAGATGCCACAAATTTAGGCAAGATCTGTTTCTTCGAGCACAAAAAGAGGGATTTGTATTAGATAACCTCAAAGCCCCCTTACAGCTTGAAGTTAATGCTCTGTCATCACATACCAGATTTCATTTCTCAATTTTATCTAAATAGAAGAGGTTTGACTTCTAAAAGGATTGATATGAAGCAATAATACAAAAACATTTCAGCTGATAAAGTATGAGGGCCCATGAAACCATGGGAAATGCAGAAGATCTGAAGCCACCCTCTGCCAACTTATGCCACCAGTCTGGTGGTCATTCACCTGGATAGGTCACATAGGCATAATAGGTGAAGCATAAGCTGGTTTGAAGCTAGTCAGATATAGTAAGATATAGTAAGCTCCCTCCTGGCTTTATTTTAGGAATTAATTTATTATTTCTTATATTCTTTGATAATAAATTAGTCATAATCATATTAAATCAATAACAAAGTCACATCAGCATTATTTGAGTCCAACAAGTTATAATCGAGGATATCATTCCTTTAGAAACGCTAAACATCTCCAGGAAATCACTTCAACACTGGGGAGAACTGTTTTGCTTAATGTTTTTTCTTTCCCCTTTTTCTTTTGATAAATACTGCTTTAAGTAAAAGCTGAGGCATCTCCTTTCTTCAGTGTTTATGTTCCATAATCCTTTATCCTCTTCTTTGCCGTAGGGACAACTGCACTTTATTTATTTCTACTTATGCATCCCTCCATCATCAGCAATCTCCCCAGTCCAAAAACATTTGAAGAAGTTCAGTTCTTTAATGGAAACAACTATCAGAAGGGAATTGACTGGTAAGAAGGATAAGAAAAAATAAAGTATCTTACTAACACACGCTAAATCACAATGGAGCAATTATAGATGTACTCAGGACATCTGCATAATTACCAGATGAATTTGTTATGCTCAGTGCTATCACAATGAATTAGAAATTAATTCATAATGATGAGATATTTAATCAGTGTTGCCCATAATTTTATTTGGACAGTACAATAATGATAATATTTTTCTAGTAAAATAATATGATTGAATAAAGAACATAATGGAGTTCCTCATCAAAATATTTAATAAGGTTATATAAATTTTCTAAAGCATGTTGTTTGATTCTTTCTAGAAAAAAATTACATATTTTTTCTAAAGCTATAGTCAGTTCTCTCATTTACATTCCCATTGATTCTTGGAGAAACTTGGATGATATGAATTTTTTAAATATATGTTGTAAGATATATATTCATTAACCATGTATGCTGTACATGTTATAATACAATATAGTGATATTCAACATTCATATCATAACAGAACATTGACAAAACCACATTATTATTAGTCACCTACATAGTTTAAAAGAAATAGTCAGTTGATGCATCTCATAAATTGTGCAAACCAGTATCACCAAAAAATGCCTTGACATGCATATTATCTTCTGGAGTGTAATAGAATGTACTGATGCTGCCATTGATCTTCTGGAGTCTCCTCTACTTTATTACTTCAATTTCAAGTATATATTGACATGATTCCCCCAACTCCTCAATAAATGAGAGAGCACTCCACAAGAATTTTCTTGGACACATATACTTATAAGCCATGCCTCAGTGAGTTAACATCACACAGAAGCCCAGTTCCCTAATTAAATCCCCACTGATGGACATGGCCAGGACTGGAATAGGAACAAGGATGTCACTGAGCAAGGCTGGACATTCTTAAATGTTCACAATGCCCTTACTCTGTACCATGATAATATGATTCTCTCTGGCTCTTGGATAACCACCAGAAAACCCTGAAGTCACCACAGATGACCTAAAGATTAGAAAACAGTGGTTTTCTCTTATGTCTGAGCCCAACTTGAGGACCAAATTTGGGGCAGGTAGGTAGTGAAGGTTCCTCTCCCCTTGAAACATAATTGCCAGGGTCCAAGGAAGAAATGAACCTTAGATGGATTCAAAATGGTCCCCCTCGTATTTGTTTCTGGAACACCTGGGGATTGCAGATGTGAGGAGCAGTTATGAAGGTTTCAAATGTAATTCAGGCATTGCACTGTGCAACCTCAGAGCATACTAACTCCATAATCTAAACAAAGATGAACATTTATATGGCATATGGAAGAGTGAACCTACAGAGATTCCATGGGATCAAAACAGCAGGAAATATTTCCTTAATTACTTTAGATAGACGGTAATGTGTCCACATTGCTTTACATAGTACAAATTATACACAAGTTAAAAAAAGAAAACAACTCTGCTCTAATCTCTTTAGTATTTTATTGCTATTCCGAGTTCCACATCTTCCTTACAAGAACATTTTAATCTTAATTTAGGAAGTTTTACATTCAAGTTTACACATATAATTTTGCAGTTTAAAAATGCCTCCTGAGGAAAAAGCATTTTTTAAAACCATGGTAAGCCTAGTTTTCTTGATTTAGCTTTTGATAACACTGACTCATGGGCCAAGAGTATTTTTTCCAATGAAATGAATCACTAGACTACTGTGAGCATTTGTTCCTTTACGTTCAAGGAATATTGCTGACTTAAGGATTAGCCTCAAATGATTAAAATTTGGCCCTATGTGAAATTTGAACTTGAACTTGAAAATCAAGGGGCTTGGAACTTTTATGGAGAAAATGTGAGAGTTCTTATTCTGACTTCTGCCCTTTGTCTCATCCCTCCTCCAGGTATATGGATTTTTTCCCCATCCCCTCCAATATTACCAATGATTTTCTATTTGAGAAGAGTGCCAACTACTTCCATTCAGAAGAAGCTCCCAAGAGAGCTGCATCTCTGGTTCCCAAGGCCAAGATCATCACCATTCTCATTGACCCCTCAGACCGAGCATACTCCTGGTACCAGGTATTAACATTTTCTAAGGTTCTAAAGATAAAATGATTGTGGTTAAGATTCACTGATTGTTATAGAAAATAAAATCAAATAAAAACAATGATCAATCCATAATGAATAAATATGGATTAAGTATTCCAGGCACTGTGCTAAGTGCTAGAGATACAAAAAGAGGCAAAGGACAATCCCTGCTTTCAAGGAACTTAAAACCTAATGGGGAGACAATATACAAATAGATATATACAAAACAAGCTTTATACACGAAAAATTAACAGAGGGAAGGGACTGAAATTGAGAGGTTGAGGATGGCTTTATGAGAGATGGTGGAGAAGTGAAATCAACAGGTCTTAGTAACAGATGGGATATGGGAGGAAGAGTGAGAGATAATGAGCAGTCCTGGAATGTTAGAATGGTATAGCACTCTACAGAAATAAGGAAGGTCAGAGGAGGGGAAAGGTTTAGGGGGGAAAGATTCTAAATTTGACTTTGGACATGTTGAGTTCAATGTCTATGGACCTTCAGTATGAGATGTATGACAGGAAGTTGGTGATATGAGATTGGAAGTCAGCAGAGAATTTGGGTGAGGATTGATAGATTTGAGAATTACTGGCATAGAGATGGCAAAACAAGCCATGGAAGCTGATGAGATCACCAAGTGATGTAATATAGAAAGAGAAGAGAAGAGGGCCTAGGACAGAGCCCTGAGGATCATGTTTGTTTGAAGCCTGTGATCTGGATGAGTGTCCAGCAATGAGAGTGAGGAGTGGCCAGATGGGTAACTGGAGAACCAGGAAAGAGTAGAATCCCAAAAACCTAATAGAAGAGAATGTAAAAAAAAGATGGTGATCAATAGCACCAAAAGCTGAAAAGAGATAAAGGAGGAAGAATGAGAAAAGGTCACTGGATTTGGATACTAGATCGTTGGAGAGAACAGTTGCCGTGGAATGATAAGGAAAGAAGCTGTATTGTAAGGGGTCAAGAAGGGAATAAGAGGGGAGAAAGTGGAAGCACCTGCTATAGATGGCCTTTTCAAGGAGTTTAGCTACAAAGAGAAGAGAGAAGAGATAGAGGATGACAGTTGGTGAGGATGGAAGGATCAAATGTCTTTTCAGGACCTGAGAAGCATGGACATGTTTGTAGACAGTAGGAAATGAGCCAGTGGACAGGAGAACATTGAAAATAAGTGTAACAATGGAATGACAGAGGAGATAATCAGTTGAAGGAGATGGGATGGAATGGGATCACTTGAACAGATAAAGAGGTAGTATTGGTAAGGACAAACCAGGAATGAGGGAAGAGATCATGCAGAAGGCATCTGAGTGATAGGAAATGAGGAAGGGAGGAGACAAAACTCATAGCAAATGTCCTCAAGTTTTCCTTAAAATGTGTGTATACACATTGTACTGATTATACAGTTAGAGCCCTCATTCTGCTCCTTTTTAGTTAAATGACCAATGTGAAATCAACTCACTTCTCCAAGTCTCAGATGCCTTCTGCCTTTTTTTTTTTGCAGTTTGAATTTTTTTTTTAATTGACTAGTCTGGGCAACACAACACAAACCTATTCTCTCTGATGTAAGGGACTTGAATTAGGGAACTGGAAGGTTTTCTTCTAGCTCTAAATGTATTAGTTCATCTTCTTATGAAAATATATTAAAGTCTGTAAGAAAAGGCTGCATATTATGAGTACTTGTTATCTTTAAGAAAAGATCAAAATATGTGTTTGGGGGAGGAGATAAAGCTGAAGTTATTTTTGTTAAGAAATTGTATAGCCAGTGTCATGATAGTGGAAAAACCATGAGGAATCAGGGAATCTGGATACATTTCAATTCTATTACTAACCATGAAAACTTAAGCAAGTCATTTAACTTTCCTCGTGTTTCAGTCCTATCATCTATTAAGTTTTAATAATTAACCAAGAAAATTTTAATAAGCACCTACTATGTGACAATCACTATGCTAAGTGGTGTGGATGCCAAGACAAAAATGAATGGTTTCTGCCCTTCTAAAACTTATATTCTATTGGGAGAGACAACATGCACCCAGATTTGTAGATGTAAAATATATAAGTAAATTCAAGATAATTTGAGAGGGAAAGTCAATCATATAAGAGGGACAGGAAATTTCCCATGTGCAATGTGCCACTGGAACTGAGCTTTGGAAGAAACTAGTGAGATAACATGCATTTTTGCTGCCTTTCATGACAACCATAAAGTACAGCTGTAGAGATCAAATCTGTGGAAAAATTTGAAAAATATAAATCATGAGGCAGCTAGGTGGCACAATAGGAGCACCAGCTCTGGAATCAGGAGGACCTGAGTTCAAATCCAGCCTCACACACTTGACACTTAACTGGCTGCATGACCTTGGGCAAGTCACTTGACCCAAATTGCCTTGCCTCCCCCTTCCAAAAACCAACAACAAAAGAAAAATATAAATCATACAAATTCAAGATATTATTTTTTATTTGACTGATGGCTATTCATATGGCAACTTCATGGTAAAATACAACTTTTCACTTTAATTGCCATGATATTTGGCTTTTAAAAAGCCTCATTTAACCATATTGTGAGTTCTCATCCCCTCCTCTGGTATTGGCTCTAGGGACACAGTTGAATGCTTCATGATGTAATTATACTATGCAGCTGTACTCCATACTCAGTGTGTGGCCCATCAAGGGAATGGGTTGGCCATGCTCCAAGGCTGGGTCAGGGATCTCTCTCATATTAACTACCACCCACAAGCATATGCAGGATAGGTTACCATTACCTCATCCTTTCCTCTGCTCTGTCTCTTTTAATCCAGTTAGCCTCTCCTAACTTCCCCTTTCCAGAGAGATACAATTATCCTTACAGAAGCTCCCTACAGGACTTTCCAGTAAAGTACTTTTTAAAGAAAAAGTACCCATATTGCCCTGTGAAGTAGGCATCTATAACTTTCATTCCCATTTTATTGATAAAGATACTAAGGCCAAGGGAAGTAGGGGATTTGTGCTATGGGATCACAGATTAATTAAATGGTAAATGCCTGACTCAAACCAAAGTCTTCTGCCTGTAGGAACAATGGCTTTCTAAATCATGCTGGCTCTCATTTATACTAAGGTGCTAGTCACAGATCAAACTCAAAATATTACCACTTTGAGATAAATTTGCATTCTAGCAAGGGATAAAAGCTCAAGCCAAATAAATTATTCCAGTAGACTTTCAATTATCAGTAAGACAGCTGGGAAGTACTCTAGAGCTGGGGAATCTTCCCAACATTTTGATATTATACCACACAGGGAGCTAAAGAATAAAAATAATTGTTATTATTAATTAATGATAACCAAGAATGATGCAACAATCTACACAACTGTGTGAATAGAAAGGTGCATTTTGAAATTTTTACTCTCCCCAATTGTTAGCCATGAAAAGGAGGGCTGACATAGAAACTATGAAGGCATGGGTTTGGCATCTGGAAAAGGGTCCAGGTTTGGCATCTGACACATTTGACACTATGACCCAGGGCAAGAATTTGACTTTTCAAGGTTCTAAGCAGCTCTCTTATAAAGCTAGAGATTGCAGAAAATGTGTCAAATTTCATTAGTAGAATGAATTTCCACCCTGGAGCATCATCCCTTATACCAATGAAAACATAGGTCCATCTAAGCCCTATCCCTTTGCTTCAGTAGCAGTAAGACATTTTAGAACCAGCACTAGAACCGGGTTCAAGTCCTTTATATTAGTTGTGTGACAAGTCACTTCTTAACATCTCCAGGAAGCTCTCCAAGTCTAGATGTGGCAAAGCAGATACTTGTCTGGATTGATGCAAGAAGGAGCTTCCTCCCCCAAAACAATAACAAAATTGGAATCTCACTGCCAAATCTATAAATAAATAAAAATTTATTCACTGCATTGAAAAAAAAACATGGTTCTTCTGTTATCAGTACCAAAAAGAAAAATCACCTATCAATTATGGGTTCTTATAAAAATCAAATTAGCCCATCATGAGCAGATAATGTAGAAACCCCCTTATAGCCAATAGTTTAAATCTCTTTCCCAAAACCCTTTTGTCCTGGAACCATGTAGCCCATAGGAAAAAGTACTAGTTAATGTTTCTCAGTCCCCAGTTCCTTGGTGAAGGTGTTAAGAGGCCACCATGTGTTTCTGGAAATCTGCACAGCAGCCCACAGGGAAAGATTAAAGGAACATGGATAATCCCCAAACTTGATAAATAGCCCTCACGAACTGAGCTGGCCACATGTCACTTCTTAGCATCTTTGGCAGGCATCTGCAGGATTTCCTGGATCACCTACCACAATGAAAGCCCTTTAAAGAGCATGGAGGACATAATAGTGTGCCTTTCTAACCATATGGGCTCTCATATTGCAAAGCAAGATAAGCACAGTAATCTTTGAGCCTGTGAGCTCCCAAACCACAGGAAAACAGGTTTAAAGTCAAACCTACAGGAAAGAATTCTGGAGTCTTTCATGCAAAAGGTAGCACTCTTCCTGAGGGAGTGGAAGCAGCAAGGTAATCTCTTTTCCCAAAGAGCAGTTTGAGTGAAATAAATTCATGTATGTAAGATGCTTCTTTAGGTAAAAAGTCTGAATGAGAATGTTTTGAAGGAGATATTTTAAACTGATAACAGTGTTCAGTGCCAGAATGTGATAGTCACTCCACATTTTAAAATTATGTAGCCCCCACTTATAATGACAATCCATTCCTTTCTGCTCAGGAAATAGGGTAAATCTGCTGTTTGTTCAATAAGGCTCCTCAAGCAGGCCCTTATGAATGTCCACTGCTATTGTAAATGCTGGCACACATCTTTATAATGAACTAGAGTGGGGTTCTAGGAAGGTATAGTTCTTTTAAACTACTATCCTTTGTTATTTCACTTCTTTTTTTAAAAGGAGTAGTTAGGTGGCACAGAGGATAGAGTATCGGGCTTGGAGCTGGGAAGATCAGCATTCAGATCTTCATTCAGGTGCCTATAAACTGTCTGACCCTAGGCAAATCATTTTTTTTTTCTGCCTCATTTTCTTCATTTGCAAAGTGAGGATAATAATAGTACTATGTCACAAAATTATTAAGAGGTTTAAATGTGTAAACCTTTATAATACTATTATTTTCTTGACACACTAATTTCCTGATTCATTTTTATGGAAGAAAATTTTTTAAGTTTATATTTAATTTATTCAAAGTAATATAAAACAGAGTAAATGCTTAATTCTGTTTTCTATACATCTCACATTGTGAGCCCTCTATAAGTATTTATGCCTTAGCCTTTTTTCAAGTATTTTAAATTATTTTCTGTTTGTCGCTCCAGGAGGTAGAAAATTAAGAATTTTTGAACTAATAGATAGCTGCATAGTTATATTTTATTGATATTTACTTGTACTGATTTGGTCATCTATCACTTCCATTTTTGGTTTGACTATATATATATTATATGAAGAGGTGTATTATATCATGGGATAGAGAGCTGGCCTTTGGAGTCAGAAAGACCTGAACTTAAATCTTGCCACCAACATATACACACTAGTTGTATAAAGATGGGCAGGCCCCTTAACTTTTCATTGCTCCCAGAAATTCACTAAAATTTTAAGTGACAGATCTTGGACACCAGGGAGTTCCTTCATGAATAAAACCATAGATCCAAACCACACACATACATACGTGTGTGTATACAATATACATACATACATACATATGTACACACATATGTATATGCAAATATTACCTAAAGCACCTACTACAGTGCATTTCCATATAAGGTGTTCAGCAAATACTACACTAATGGAGAGAAACTGTCAAACAGAAAACCAAAATTTGTCAGGTTAGCATCTTTTCTACTACATGACCCACCCTAAATAAAGTCACCACTATGTAGTACCAATCTATTCTTATTCCTTCACTTCCTTTTATATCTGCTTTATGCCTAACCATTCCATTAGCCATTTTCACATTGCAATAAAATACCTTTCATCCCTGGACTGGTTGATAGTTTGAGGTGAGGAGCTAAAAGCCATGCCAGCACCACATATTGGAACTACAGGATCTCAGAATTGGAAGAAACCTCAGAGGTAGGATCATAGATTGAGTGCTAGAAATGACCTAAGAGGTCATCTAGCTCAAGCTCCTCATTTTAAAGACTCAGAAAGATAAAGCAAATTGCCCAAGGTCACTCAGGGGATAAGGGAGAGTTGCTGGCACTCGGAACTAGGTTATCCAACTCTAAAACCTCAGAGACAGAAAGGAGTAATAGATAGAGCTTAAAGCACTTAGAATCACTAAGTTCTTGTTTTGGTGTATAGTCCAATCGTGTCTGATTCTCCATGACCCCATTTGGGGTTTTCCGAATAAAGATACTTGAGTGGTTTGTCATTTCCTTCTCCAGCTCATTTTACAGATGAGGAAACTGAGGCAAGCAGGGTGAAATGACTTGCCCAGGGTCACACAGCTAGTAAGAGTCTGAGATTGGATTCAAATTCAGGTCTTCCTGCTTCCAAAGGTGGCACTGAGCCTCCAAGCTGCCCATAGAATCAGGAAGACCTAGGTTCTATTCCCACTTCAAATATTTACTATTTGTGATCATGAACAAATCAATTAACTTCTCTGTCTTCCACTTTCCTCTAATGTAGAATATGGAGTTGGATTCAAAGGTCTACTTAAATCTATGGTCAAAATGCATATCTGAATAAGAATTCCTTCCACAGCATCTTTGAAAAGTAGTCATGAAGCCACTAGTTGCGGATTTCCAGTGATGGGGCCCTCACTATCTCTTAAGTCAGCCCTTTCAACTTGTGGACAGCTCTATTGTTCAGAAGTTTTTCTTGCATCAACTCAAAATCTGCCTATTTGAAATTCCCATCCACTACTCACAATTTTGCCCCCAGGGCCAATCAGAACATGCCTTAATCTTCCACCTGCCAGCCCTACAAAAATTTAAAGAGGTGACCTGCATGTGGAGAGGGAAATCAAAATCTTCTCCCCTTCCTAAATCTCTCTTTTCCTTCTGAGATTGATTGGCAACAGAGAGAACCATACTTGCCCCCAACTAAAGTCTAGAGTTTATTGCCTAATATTTTAAATTCCTTAGGCTACTACCTACAAGTAACATTTGTCACCACAACCACCACCCCCTACTTTCTCTTCTCCTAGCATTCTATCGCCAGTTCCTTTAAGCAATGCTTGTATGACGGTTTCCACACTAACAATTTTGGTCACCTTTCCTCTGCATCTTCTGTAGTATGTCAATGCCTTACAACCTCTTTCCTCTTGCTCTCTGGGAGATCTGTAATATACTCCATGACAAAATTGCTTTTTCTCCTCTTTTCATTGGCCCTCACCCAGGTAGCCTCCATCATGCTTCCTGCCTCTCATTTATGGATTTCTTTGCTGTGTGACTTTACCTAACACATCCTTTTTAAAATATGTCCTCCTGTACCTATATTCTACTTAGGAGTAACATCACCCCAAATCTCAATGATGCCTTTGGCAGACAGATTTACCTCCTTGAATCTCCAATTCAATTTGTGTATTAGTCATACTATTTATATTTTTAACAGCTATGTGAGACCACAAGTTTTATTAGTTTTAAAATTTTCTTCTGTAAAATTACTTATCCTTCCATTTATATTCCTCTTGTTTTGCCATGCCTGGTATTTTCTCTGGCTTCTGACTTATCAATTAAATACCAGTATTCTCCCTGCCTCTTCATTTTCAGGGTAGGTTGTTTTGATCAGATTTTCAGTTTCCAAATAAGTTACATGCACACACACACACACACACACACACACACACACACACACACACACACACACACACTGATATAAACCTCCTGAAATCTTATCTAGTCAAGTATATGGACTATTGATTAAGAACCCCAGGTATATGGTAAGCTTATCCTGACTTCCCATCTCTCCTTGGATTTTTCCTAATTTTATTAGGTAGAGGGCTACTTTCTTATTTTTTCTTGTCTGTTTGATTTACAATTGGAAAACTCCTGCCAATACCCTAATGTAAACTAGCTTCCCTTATGTAAAAATATGATTTCTAGCTCCTCCATATCTGTTCACTTCTCTCTACTGATCATATTCCAACTGTCTGTCTACCCAGTCTTACCTTATTGTTTTTTTTGGTGTCTTTGGGTAACTAGAACTGGGCCTGAATGCTATAAAGAATAAAGAAGTAGGAACTAGTACCTTCATGTATTCTGAAATATATGACAGTTAGGCACTGGAAACAATGTCACTCTGAACTCCTGACTCTCCCCCACTCCTCGCCCTCTTTCTAGCCTCTTCCACTAGAACCACCGGGGAAAGGATATATACTCCAACAGAAGTTGTGGCTATAGTTGAGTGCATAGTAATGTATAGTCAGTCAATAATCATTTATATCAGGCACTTCTAAATGGTGGTGAATATGAAAAAGGAAAGAAGAGGGAAAAAAAAGAAAGGAAAGGAAAGGAAAGGAAAGGAAAGGAAAGGAAAGGAAAGGAAAGGAAAGGAAAGGAAAGGAAAGGAAAGGAAAGGAAAGGAAAGGAAAGGAAAGGAAAGGAGAGCAGAGGAGAGGAGGAGGGAGAGGGATAATCCTTGTAGTTCAATAGTCCTGAGTAATTTACATTCTATTTGTAAACACAACAAAATACAGGAAGGGTAGATGGAAAGTAGTTTGTGGGGAAAGGGGACCAGTAAAGACTCCTTGAATAAGGTAGAATTTTAGCTGATACTTGAAGATAGCCATGGAAGCTATGTCCATACCCCTTAAATTTTCCTTCTATCAAATTCATTGTATATGCATCATTATCAGTTTGACATCTAATGGCATTTCTGACATCATTCAAATCGTGTCTCTCTCTGCTTTGTATGGAAACATTATTTAGGCAGGGAAGCAATCATGAACTTATCCAGCTTATTTGCACTCATATTGCTTAGTGTATGCTTTAAAAATATTTTAAAATAAATCCTGGTCTAAATTTTCAATCAGCCCTATGCTTAATGCCATATTTGTGAGCCTGAAATCAATTTATGAAATTTCCAGTGGACATGTGAAGGCTTGGACTCCTGTTATAGATTATATATTTCTCTGCTACAGAAACTCACTTTGTGGTTAACTTTTTGTTGTTTATTGTTCAAGCACCAGCGATCTCATGAGGATCCAGCTGCCCTGAGGTTTAATTTCTATGAAGTTATTACAACAGGACATTGGGCTCCATCTGAATTAAAAACGCTACAGAAAAGATGCCTGACTCCTGGCTGGTATGCAGTCCACATAGAGAGATGGCTGACTTATTTTTCCACTTCTCAGGTAATGTCTTGAAATCATTTTAACTATTTCCCTAGATTAGCAGTTCTGAGTATGGTCCAGGGATTCTTAGGGGACTCAGATACTTCATTCAGAGGGTACAGGATGGCAAAATTATTTTATAATAATCTTAAGGTTTTTAAAACTTCTAATACAATAAAATATTGAAAGACAGGGGGAGTATGAGTCATTAATCATTTTAAGAGTGTAAAGGATAATTGAGACCAAACTATGTCACCCTAGATCATGATGGTTATGTCCCCTTGACCAGCAGGGAATCTGAATTAATATTATAATTAATGTGGATTTTAAAGTCCTAAGTGTCAATCAAGGTAAAATTAGGTGGACTCCTCTAATTGGCCTCTTGGCTTCTGGATAGGAATAGTCAAAATAAATTATTGGCTTCTAGGATCCCTAGTTCTGAGAACATGTCTCAGAAAGAGGTTCCTAGTCTCCCTCATTAGGCTGTCCTAGAAAGTACCTTCTCTTCATGGGCAGCATCCACACAATCAAATGTGATTTGTTCCAAAATCCAGGAGGAATAACTAGTAAGTACACAGTCGCACAATAACATTTACAGGGCAACAACCAAGTGCTTTGGGACTTTTTAGGAAAGTGACCTGGTAGACTGGTGCATGCCTGTAATCCCCGCAACTGAGGGAGACTGAAGCTGTTGGATTATTTGAGTTTGGGAATTGAGATTCAGGAGAATTGAAGCTGATCAAATGTCAGCACTAAGTCTGGAAGCAGTGTGGTGAAATCCTAGCAGAGAGGGACCACCAGGTTGCCTATGGAAGAGCAAGCTGAAATGGAGTGAGTCAAAACTTCTGGACAGATTAACAGTATGGTTGGGCCCATAAGTGGCTACTTCCCTACTAGCTTGAGTGAGATGGGGTGGGGAGAGAGAGAGAGAGAGAGAGAGAGAGAGAGAGAGAGAGAGAGAGAGAGAGACAGGAAGGAAGGAAGGAAGGAAGGAAGGAAGGAAGGAAGGAAGGAAAGAAGGAAGGAAGGAAGGAAAGCCACAGAGTAGCACAGAGTAGAGGCAGATGGTAGTGTGGCAAAAACACACTGGGTTGGGATTCTGAGGACCTACCTTCAAATCCTGCATGACCTTGGAAATGTCACTTAACTCTTCCTCTATTGCTCCAACTGTAAAATGAAGGGTTGGAACCAAATGAACTCTAAGGACTTTTCCAGCATAATATTTATGTTTCTACATGGTCATGGGATTGTGAGAAAGAAAGAAGTGCAGAATTACTCTCTGTTTAACAGTTTGATCAGCTTCTAATTTAGCTCTAATATGAGGTCTTGAAATTTTGGAATAAGAGGTTTAATCCCCGAGGTAGAGATACAATCCCTAGAAGTTTGAAAAGCTTCATGCACCCCTGGTTTTCTAGGCAGTACACATCCCCTTTCTGTTGACTTATTTTTGTATCATGATGTGCCAAGAGAAGCATCTGACTAAGATGTCATTATTCTTAAAGGGACTATTTTGGGTTTTCTAGTTGCTAATTATTGACGGGCAACAGTTGAGATCTGACCCAGCTACTGTGATGGATGAAGTTCAGAAGTTTCTGGGAGTTACTCCTCATTATAATTACTCAGAAGCTCTAACGTAAGTCTATTCCTGTGAACGATTTCATTTGTTATTTGAGAACCTAAATTACCACTGGTAGGTGTGGATATAACATCATTAATAATGGCCAGAAATTCATACTTCAGTAGGCTGCTCAAAAAACAGTGATTTTCATTGCTTACTTAGTATCTTCCCTTGAAATAAAAAAGGTTTCCAATGAGTTGCTATTAGTTCCCTCGGAATAATAATAACAAGAGCAATAATGATCATTTTCACTTGCATATCATTTTAAGTTTTGCAAACAGTATTGTATTTTATCCTAAGTTCAGCCAAATGAGATAAGTTCTAAAGTATCAGTGTCCTCATTTTACAGATGGTGAAACTGAGAGTGAAAGTGGTTGTGTCTTGTAACACACTTGTATTTACTACTAAGTAT
Source organism: Gymnobelideus leadbeateri (assembly GCA_011680675.1). Lineage (NCBI taxonomy): Eukaryota > Metazoa > Chordata > Mammalia > Diprotodontia > Petauridae > Gymnobelideus > Gymnobelideus leadbeateri. Next base: position 495,276 of record WOXC01003982.1, read on the forward strand.
CTAAAGTAGGATTTTGTGTCTGAGTTTTTCCAGGTCCAAGTTCAATACTCTAACTATTCCACCACAAATGTAACTATGTAACAGCAAAAGCTTCCCTAAATCTTTTTCTGATGTCTCACTTTGGTATAAAAGTGACCTTGGATTTTAAGATCTGCCAGTGGAGTTCCAACTTTAGCAGATTTTACCGATATGAAAAATCTTTAAGGAAGCACAAAGGAAATCCAAAGACAAATGGAGCATTTTATATACTTGATTCTGGAGGTTGGGGAGCCATAGGAATTTATCATTAAAGAATTGATCCTAGAATTAATAGAGGGCTACAGTAATTCACAGAGATGATCTACCAAAGGTACAATCTGCATCAATAGAGATAAAATTCCTTTGATGAAAATATGAATTCATTCCAATATAATCCAAGCATTTATTATGCTCTTACTTTGCGCAAAGCAGCACATTAGTGTTATACAATAACAATTGTAAAAATGGCCTCTGTCCCCAAGAAACTTTCATTTTGTTCAGGGAACAGACATAGAAAAATAATCATTAATGATACAGGAGAGGATCCAGAAAGCCATGCATCATATAAACAAGTCAGAAAAACCAAGGGAGGAAAGATGTCTCATTAAGAGTGATTCACTCATGGTTTAGAGAGGTTAAGAAAGATGATAAATATGAAAGACATCAGATTTAAAAATTAAGTCATTGAAAACCTTGATAGAAGCAGTTTCAGTTGAGTGTCGAGGTCAAAAGCCAGACCACAAAAAACTGAGAAATTCATGGGAGAGAAGAAGTAGAGGAAAGACAGTAGTTTTTCTTTTTTTTCCTTAAAATTTGGTCATTAAAGGGAAAAGATATAGGACTACGGTTTGATTGGTTGGTAGGATCAATCAAATGAAGTTTTTTGTTTGTTTGTTTGTTTTACAATTAGGGAGTTTTGTTGTTGAGTCGTTTTTCAGTCACGTTCCACTCTTTGTGGAGCCCCATTTGGAGTTCTCTTGGCCAGACCATTTCCTTCTCCAGCTCATTTTATAGATGAAAATACTAAGACAGAGTTAAGTGACTTGCCCAGGGTCATACAGATTTGAACTCAGGAAGATGAATCTTCCTGACTTTAGACCCGGCACTCTATTCACTTTGCCACCAAGCTGCCCCCCAAAATTAGGGAGACCTAGGTGTAATTGTTGGCAAAAGGGAAAATGGATGGTTGATAGACTGAATGCTCGAAAGCCTGTACCTGGAATACTCTCACATCTATGTTCCAACTACTGATCTCCCTGGTCCCTTTAAGTCCTAACTAAAATTTTACCTTTTATAGGAAGCCTTTCCTAATTCCAGTGACTTTCCTCTTGAGAAGGGGGCTAATGATTTCCCATTTCTTCTATTTAGATTTTAAATAGATTTTTAAAAATATATCCTGTTTATAGAACTTGCTTTGTATTTATTTGCTTGCATGTTGCCTTCCATAGTAGATTATAGACTCCTAAAGTATAAGAATTTGTATCTTTTTGTATCCTCAGCACTTAGCAATGTCTGGCGCATAATAGGCTTTTGTATTATATACATACATATGTGTATAACATGTATATAACATATATAATATATGCCTAACATAAGCTTCTGCTAGAAGTGAAGGAAGGAATACTTTGGTTGAATTTCTTTTTAGACTGCTCCCTTCTTCTAAAAAGAGGAAGGATTGCTCATTCTTCATATAGAATTTCCTTTATGAATGATTTTCCTACATGAATGATTTCATGTTTAGACTAATTTGGCAGGCCTTTAGCAAAACATTCTCAGTAATTTTTTCAGAAAATGTCTGAATTATTTATTGATGCCTGGACACCTGTCTTTGCCCATCTGCAGTATTTTGGGTCCTGTTTTTTTTTTTTAATATATCCATCATGTTTACTATAAATAATGGCTTGATACTCAGTAAACATGTACAATCACAGTTTGGAGGATAAGAGAATATAATTTAGAGGAGAAAACATCATTTTCAGTATATGTCTCTCCTATGCAAAAATTAGTCAATAATGCTATAGGAGATGATCAAGATAGGCTCCCCTCCATCATCACATCTTGATTCTTCTCTAAAATAAGCACTTTGAAAAGACTCTAGATGCAGCTTAGAAGTGCAGTGAATAGAGTACCAGCCCTGGAGTCAGGAGGACATGAGTTCAAATCTGGCCTCAGACACCTGACACACTTACTAGCTGTGTGACCTTGGGCAAGTCACTTAACCCCAATTGCCTTGCCTTCCCCCCTCCAAAAAAAAGACTCATCTTTGGTTCACTTAACATCTTATTTAAATTATTCAAAATAACAAATTAACAAATCTTCGAGGCAAGTTCATTTTCTCAATTTCCCTCTCATCTTAGAGAATATAAGCTCCTTGTGGGTAGAAACTTTCACTTTTGTCTTTGTATATCCGTTGCCTACAATCATAGCAAATGGCACTAAGTGATTACTTAATGCCTGTTGATTGACTAACTTTTCTTCCCAGTGCATTGAGGGAAATGAAGCCATTAAGAGGATATGGAGTTGAATTTATGATGATCCCACCCTCCAGAAAGTCTTCTGCCAGTCAGGTCAACCTTCCATCTTTGAGAATTTGTGCTGTTTTAAGCTCTGCTTTGGAGCAGCTGCTACAAAGAGCAATCGCTGATCACATTTCTTTCCTGAGATCCCCGCACTACCTGAGTGCAAGGGAGCCATTTTCCACCTATGTGTCAATTTCCTGGCTTTGTTACCAGTGCCATATTTTTACCTTAATTCAGTTAAATATACTCATCCTGAGGCAGAAAAATGCTGTTTAGGGGCATAGTTCTGCAATACTTTGCTTCTTGTACATTGCTGGGTTGTTTCTTCTCTTGGGAAATTAATGAAAGGAAAAAGCAGTGCATACGGCAAGGAGCAGATTGAAAAGTCCAGGTTGGAAATGACTCCACCATCAATTTATCCATTTAATCAGTGATTTATTTAATTTTAATTGATACAAATACTAGGACAACCTCGGCTGCAAAGATTAGGACTCTGATTATAGGCTGGGCAGGGAACTATGAAGAAAATTTCCCCCTTCTCCTAAATGAGTTCACATATGGGCCGTAGCAAATTGCAGGTGCACTCATATTATAGAAATGGGCCCAGGGCAACAAAATATTCTGCAACTAATTAACTTTACATCCCAGCCAATTATACTTCATCCTTCTAAAACATCTGCTGAGCAGCAAAAATGCAAACCCTTTCAATGTTTTATGCATGCAGCAAGTCCCATAAGCAATAAATTCAAAACTTACCTTCTCATTTGGTTCCTGCTTTCCTTTTTGCTTTACTGTTGTTGTTTGTCTTAATCTAAAATTCTGACATATCAGGGATTTAGATGAGATAATCAGGCTACGTAAGTAAGAAAGTATTTTTTTTTCCTTTTTGATACTGAGCATACATTTTGGAACAAAAAGCAACATTGGACATATCTGCATAGAACAAAGTAAAGCTTTGGGACTTAAACTATTAAGTCTGGCTCTTTCCATTTAACCAATGACCAAGGCATTGTCAATCTTTACTTTTTTTTTTTACTATATGGACACAGCCATATATCATCAGAAAACAAACAAACAACCACATAGAACCACAGACAAACAGAGGTATAGAAAGATATTGAGAGAGAAGAGCAGAAGGGTTACTATCACATATCATAGAGTATGTGGGACAGAGTGTGAGCCACACAGATTACAACTCATCCACATATCATCCAATTCAACTCTTGTGCAGATTCTTTAAAAAAAGCCTTTCTAAGGAGTCAACCCTTTTATTGTTGAGGGAAACCCCATTCTCCTAGTCATCTAAGCTCACAAGCTTAGGGTCATACCTCTACTCCTGATTGACACTCACTCCAGGGTTTGTCATTCTGACAATTACAATCTCTCTCTCATATGTCCCTTTCTCTCCATGCACACAGTAGGTCCTATTCTTCTTATGACTGAACTATTGACATTAACTGCTGGTTGTTCTCTGCCTCAATTGTCTCCCTCATTCTAGTCAGTCAATTCTTCACTGAGCTATCAATATTCCTCAAGTGCAGGTCTGACCACATTATGGTGTTGTTGAGTTATTTCAGTTGAGTCTGACACTTCATGACTCCATTTGGGATTTTCTTGACAAAGAGACTAGAGTGGTTTGCCATTTCCTTCTCTGGCTTACTTTACAGATGTAGAAACTGAGGCAAACAGGGTTAAGTGACTTACCCAGGGTCACATGACTAGTAAGTGTCAGAGGCAGGATTTGAACTCATGAGGAGTCAAGTCCAGTACTCTATCCACTGCAACACCTAGCTGCCCTAGCATCTCTTTATTCTGTAAGCTCTCTATTACCTCCAGGATCAAGCAAGTATAAAATTCTCTATTTGGCTATTGAAGCCTTTCATAACATGGACCCCTCCAATATGTCTAATCTATACTTTATTCATTTTCACATACTCTCTGATCCATGACAGTGACCTTTTTGCTGTTCTTTCATAATATTCTCCATCTCCCTACTCTATGTCTTTCCAACAACTGTCAGCCATACCTGTGATACTCTTCTGTCCTACTTTACTAATCTTCCTGGTCCACCGAATAGCTAATGCCTTTCATGTGAGATTATCTTCCATTTGGACTGCATATAATTGATATGAACATAGTTGTTTGCACGTTGTCTCCCCCATTAGACTGTGAGTTCTTTGAGGGTAGAGGCTTTTTCTTTTTGCCTTTCTTTGTAGCCCCAGTGGTTAGTAAAACATAGTAAGTACTTAATAAATCCTTGTTGACTGACTGACATAATGAAATATTGGCCTTGGTAACCCATGAAACAAATAAAAATATAAAGTAGACTTTTGTAATGACTGACGGGTGCTACAAAAGAGAGGAAAGAGTCCTAAGAATCACAATTTCACAGACTATCTACAAAGATTAATTTAGCCATTCACTAAGACTCTTATTCAGTGACCAACAAGTAAACATATTAGTAGAAGAACTTAACTGTATAAGTCTTGACAGTCTTGCTAAAAATGAAACCAGAAGACAAAAGAGATTGCTGCCACAGGGAAAGATGGCTCCCAGGTACTCCTTGGAGAGGCAAACAAAAGAGTGGCAATCTATATAAGATGTGTATGAGATTACATACAAACGAAAGACATTCTTACTAAAAGGCAACGTTTAATAAGTGAGTCTGTTTAGCACTTTACGGTGCCACAGCTGACTGAAATGTATAGAAAATATACAAAATATAGAATAGAAAAGACCAATTGTGCTTATTTTTAGTTTACTTAAATAAAATTGACGCAGGAAAGCAAAATAACCCCATAGAGACTCTCTTCCAAAATTCTTTCTTGTATGTTAAAACCATAGAAGAGACTTTGAAAGACCTAATAGGTGATTCAGTTTGATGATGATTCATTGATTTCAAGCTAAGCATAAACTTAGATTTCTACACACCAAAAATGTTGGCCTCTATCATAAAAAATAAAAAAAAAAACAGTATGGATTCCAAACGGTAGAGGAATTTTCCATAGATGGCAAATCTCTTCAGCTGTGTCTGTTTGTGGAAGTCATTATTTTAGTTATATCAAGCCATATGGGATGTTACAAAGCCTCACATGAGATCATCCCTGACCACTCAAAAAAGTTTCATTAGTTATTTAAATAAGTCATCTTGCCATTACCTCTGCTGTTGTCCCACTTCCTCACCTAGAACTAGGAAGTTAGGAAGGCCCAAGCTCAAATCTAGTCTCAAACACTTGCTAGATGTGTGGTCTTAGGCAAATTACTTAATTCTGCCTCAGTCCTTTCATCTGTTAAGTGGGGATGATAAGAGTGCATACCTCCCAGAGTAGTTATGAGGATCAAGTGAGATTATATTCATAAAGTATTCGTAAATTCATAAATCTTAAAGCTCAACATAAATATCATCACCATTATCATTAATTATTATTATTATTATTATTAACCACACTCTCTTGATTGGACCTCTAGAAACTATGCCCCCAGGCTCTGGGGATAAATGCTCCACTAATCTTTAGAAGTCCTATCCTGTGACTCAGTTACCTTGAATGGTGAATGAATGAGTAACTGTGAAAATACCTACACTGCTACATTTAGCCAGCATCAGATGAGACCATGTACTTCCCATATTACTTGGACCACCTTGTAATCAGCCTTGCCATTATAGCCCCTTTTCCCACTGTCCCTTCTCTCTGCACTTTTCACCTCTTGTTTATTGACATGATAATCAATAATGGTACATTGCTTCTGGAAAAATTGCTTGAATTAACCAACCTCATAATTTCTGTTGCTCCGTAGGTCAAATCTCTCTTTCTTGAATACCACTGCCATTCATGTAGAGTCTTCCTCTAGTAGAATATAAACTCCTTGAGAGCAAGGATTGTCTCATTTTTGTGTTTATTTTCTAAGCACTTAGCACAGCTTTTGGCACTTAGTGCTTAATAAATGTCTATCATCACCATCATCATCATCATCATCATCATCTTCATCATTATTCATTTAACCATTCATCTGAAAAAATAAGTAGATGGAAAATTGCTATGAGATGTAGCTTAATGGACAACCAATCCACTGATATATATTATCTTGGACAGATGTGACCAACGGACAAATGATCTGGGTCCAGAGGTGAGCAGGAGGAGGAGAATGAGTTGTATTCCTTTTAGGAATCTGTATAATGTTTTTACTATTTCCAGTCTTCTCTGAGAATCAAATACCCATAACTTTAACAACAATATCTGGTGGTGTGGTTTCAATCCTAGTTTTAGAATAGTATATTCTCTGAAGACATAAAATGAAAGGTCACAATAGAATTAATGGAGATTTGTGTGGTAGATGTGAGCAGGCTGCAATAAATGATTAACAGATAACTTTACAGGACACAGGACATTGAAGATGTCATCAGAAAGATGTATAACCAGGGATAGGGGCTGTGGAAACACAACTGGGAATGTGATAAGAATGAAGTGTAATTGATATACTTGACCAGAATATAGGCAAAATAAAGAAATCTAAAGGAATACAGACCACATTAGGTAGAACTGCTTGGAGGATTCAAGGAAGGACATGAACAAGGTTGCAGAGGGTAGACAGTTATAGATGGGTTGCCACCATGCAGCAATGTAGAAAATACTCACATCAGAGAAATCACAGAACTGTCCAAATGGCTAGGCAATTTAGTATTAGATTTTTAGATGTACATCAAAAGAATTAACATATGTAAAACATCTTGCAAACCTTAAAGTGCTATAGAAATGCTAGTTATTATTAACTATTACTATGACTTAAAGTCAAGAGGCCTCTAAACCTTTGTCCTCTTTGTTTCTTACTCTGGAGAATATTTTACAACATATTGTTTGCTCCCTTTGCCTTTGCCCACCCTTGCATTCAACTGCAACCTTCTTCTGTCTTCTGGTTTCATTTATAGCAAGAATATCCTCCAGATGTACATCTGTTTCAGGGGTGGCCAAATTATGGCCTTAAGACCAAAATTGCTCCCATTGTTATTCAGCTGCAAGCAAAGAATATTTTTTTTACATTTTAAAATAAAGTTTTATTATATTTTAAAATATAAAAAACATTCTTAACTCTTAGGCTTTACAAAAAACAGGTGGTAAGCTGGATTTGGCTCTCAGGAAATAGTGTAGTGAGCCCCAGTCTGTTTGCTCAGACTGGCCATGAACCTCACCTTTAGAGCAGTTATAGTTAATCTTTAGAGGCAATTTTAAAAGCATGTGGCATTTAACACACTGTTTCATTTTCTGCCATCATTGACAAAAAGGAAGGGAAACACACAGCACTGGGGACCCTTGTGCATTTTTCTTTTCCTCATGGATTGCCATGGCCAAAGAATTCATTGCCTAGGAGGAATCTTACTAATTACAGTCCTCTGGATGCTGATCCTTACAAAGTAAATATGCCTTTTCACCAAACTTGCTGGAGTTCATGCTTAAAGACTTAGCCTTCAAGTCACTTTTACTGTGAGGCAGTGTCGCCCTCACAGAGAGAGTTCTAGAAGAGAGTACTGGGTATAAAATCCTTCCTCCAGCTTATTGGCCAAGTGACCTAGGTCACCCAACTTCTCTTGGTCTCAGTTCCTCATCTGTAAAATAAATGGGTTAGGCTCTATCTTCTAGCTCTAAATCTGTCATTTTATAATATATATAAAAATATTGTATCAGTAGGACTTGTTGAAGCTCATGATAACTCATATGTAAGATGCCTGCATGAAAATTGTTTAAAATTTCTACAATATATATATATATATATATATTTTTTTTAATTTAGTGAATGACTGCTCTGATATTCAATTCAGCTTAATTAAACATACATTAAGTACTTGGTATGTGCAAAACATTACACTAGGTGTTTAGCATATAGGGATAGATAGAAATAACAATAACTACATAGCATTTAATATATGCCAGACAATGTGCTAAATTAAATTAAATTTAAAATTATTATCTCCTTTGACTCTCACAGTGACCCGGGGGGAGTGGAGGTAGGTACTATTATTATTCCAATTTTACAGATGAGGAAACTGTGATGTGGTGCAACAGATATAGTGCAAGCCCTGAGAACAAGGAACATTAAATCCCATGGGAGAAAAGCCATATATAAATGACTGTGACAATAGAATGTTAAGAAAGTTCCTACCGGGCGGCTAGGTGGCGCAATGAATAGAGCGCCGGCCCTGGAATCAGAAGGACCTGAGTTCGGAGCCGGCCTCCGACACTTAATCCATACAAACAAAAACCTAGCCGTGTAACCTTGGGCAAGTTACTTAACCCCAATTGCCCTAAAGGGGCGGCTAGGTGGTGCAGTGAGTAAGAGTGCTAGCCTCGGAGTTTGGATGACCCGAGATCAGATCCGGCCTCAGAAAATAAGCACCCACGCATAAATAATGACTAGCCGTGTAACCTTGAGCAAGTTACTTAACCCCAATTGCTTAAAAAAAAAAAAAAGAAAGTTCCTACCCTACATACATTCTTTAATCTAAAAAATCAGGGAAATAATAATGACCTCCACTATATATGGAGTGGTAGCATGATCTAATAGATGGAGGTCAAGCCTTGGTCAGGAAAACCACCTAGATTTAAGCCACACCTTTAACACATATGAACATGGGCAAGTCACTGAGACGTTAGGCAATTCTCTAAAAGAGGGAAGTGACTTAAAGCAATAGAAAAACACTGTCTCTTGAGTAAGAGGACCTGGGTTTAAATTTCACCACCTACAATCTGTGTGACTTTGGGTAAGTCACTTATTTAGCCTTGCCAGAACTCAATTTCCTCAACTGAAAGATGAGGGGGTTAGAATAAATGTCCTCAGACTTCACTTTTATGAGTGACAAATGATCTGTGGGGCATGAAGTTAGAGCTAAGTACAGTTTATAGAACCTCTAGGCCAATCCCTTCATTTTACAAATAATCTAAATTGATTGAGGTCATTTTCAAACAGATTCCCAGTATTGATGATATCACATCTGAACCAAATAACGACAGTGACAATAGACTCTGACTTTCTAGCCGTATGTTTTTTATGAATGAGTAAATCTCAAAACTTAATTGAGAATAAACTTAATATAAAATTAGGATAAAAATCTAGGGATCTTTTATTAGAGGAGACATGTTCAAACACACCTTCCATGGCTCAATGTAAGCCACCATTTTATGAATAGTAAGTTAGGGCTACTCAGCGCAGCAGCAGCCTTTCTCTCTCCACAATGGTCAGCTACAACCCCCGACTCCCCAGCAACCATGTCGAAGGGACCCGAAGTTGGCATTGATCTTGGCACCACTTACTCATGTGTGGGAGTCTTCCAACATGGGAAAGTGGAGATCATTGCTAATGACCAAGGAAACAGGACCACCCCAAGCTACATCACCTTCACCGACACAGAACATTTAATCGGTGATGCTACAAAGAATCAATTTGCAATGAACCCCACCAACATGGTTTTTGATGCCAAATGTCTGATTGGTTGCAGATTTGATGATGCAGTTGTACAATCAGACATGAAGCATTGGCCTTTTATGGTGGTGAATGACGCAGGCAGGCCTGAGGTCCAAGTGGAGTACAAAGGGGAGACCAAAAGTTTCTATCCAGAAGTATCTTCTATGTTCTTGACTAAGATGAAAGAAATTGCTGAAGCTTACCTTGGGAAGACTGTCACAAATGCTGTGGTCACAGTACCAGCCTATTTCACCTATTCCCAACGTCAGGCCACTAAAGATGCTGGAACCATAGCTGGTTTCAATGTGCTCCGAATCATCAATGAGCCAACTGCTGCTGCTATTGCTTACAGGTTGGACAAAAAGGTTGGTGCTGAGAGAAATATGTTGATCTTTGACCTTGGAGGTGGTACTTTCAATGTCTCCATTCTCACTATTGAAGATAGCATCTTTGAGGTCAAGTCCACAGCTGGGGACACCCACTTGGGTGGGGAGGACTTTGACAACCGAATGGTCAACCATTTCATCGCCGAGTTCAAGCGAAAGCACAAGAAAGACATCAGGGAGAACAAAAGGGCTGTTCTCCATCTCCACACTGCTTGTGAATGTGCAAAGTGTACCCTCTCTTCCAGTACCCAGGCCAGTATTGAGATTGACTCCCTCTATGAAGGCATCGACTTCTATACATCAATCACCAGGGCCCGTTTCGAAGAGCTGAATGCTGATCTCTTCCGTGGCACCCTGGACCCTGTGGAGAAGGCCTTAAGAGATGCCAAGCTAGATGAGTCTCAGATTCATGACATCGTCCTGGTGGGTGGTTCTACTCGAATCCCCAAAATCCAAAAGCTTCTGTAAGACTTCTTCCATGGCAAGGAGCTCAACAAGAGTATCAACCCTGATGAGGCTGTTGCTTATGGTGCAGCTGTCCAGGCTGCCAATTTTGTCTGGAGATAAATCTGAGAATGTGCAGGACTTGGTGTTGTTGGATGTCACTCCTCTTTCCCTTGGAATTGAAACTGCTGGTGGAGTTATGACCGTTCTGATCAAACATAATACCACCATCCCCACCAAGCAGACACAGACCTCAAATTCAGACAACCAGCCTGGTGTGCTTATTCTGGTTTACGAAGGTGAGAGAGCAATGACAAAGGATAACAACCTACTTGGCAAATTTGAGCTCACAGGCATTCCTCCAGCACCCAGGGGTGTTCCTCAGATCGAAGTAACATTTGACATTGATGCAAATGGCATCCTCAATGTTTCTGCTGTGGATAAGAGCACAGGCAAGGAGTACAAGATCACCATCACCAATGACAAAGGACGTCTCAGCAAAGAAGATATTGAGCGCATGGTCCAGGAGGCTGAGAAATACAAGGCTGAGGATGAAAAGCAGAGAGACAAGGTGTCTTCCAAGAATTCTCTTGAATCTTATGCTTTCAACATGAAGGCAACCATAGAGGATGAAAAACTGCAAGGCAAAATTGGTGATGAAGACAAACAGAAGATCCTTGACAAATGTAATGAGATAATCAACTGGCTGGATAAGAACCAGACTGCTGAGAAGGAAGAATTCGAGCATCAGCAGAAAGAATTGGAGAAGGTCTGCAACCCCATTATTACTAAGCTGTACCAGAGTGCAGGGGGCATGCCAGGAGGTATGCCTGGTGGGTTCCCAGGGGGTGGAGCAGCCCCATCTGGAGGTGCTTCTTCTGGACCCACCATTGAAGAGGTCGACTAAACACACCAGAAGAAAAAGTATTCCACACAGCTTTCCAAAAATTGGAGGACTCAAATTTGTAGCCAAGGCAGTAGCAGTTTAAAAGTTAACATTTAAGCTACTGTGTAAATCTGGGTATTCTGAATACTTGAATGTGTGCAGAGGGAGAGAAGTGAACAACATTGCACTTTATCAGTACTGTAAACTGTGGAAATGCAATTGTCTTGGAGAATAAAATCTATTTAAAATTGGCACCATAAAAAAAATAGTAAGTTAGGTAGTTAGGAAAGGTGTTGATGCTTCTGTGACCTAAAGTAGTCTTAGAGTCTCACTAATAAGTCTGCCTAAAATATCCTTATATAATTTGGAATAATTACTGGTTTAACCTTTTGTAGGTTTGACCCTCAAAAGGGCTTTTGGTGTCAGCTACTAGAAGGAGGAAAAACCAAATGCCTTGGGAAAAGTAAAGGCCGAAAATACCCACCAATGGATTTAGAGGTACTGATTTTGTTTTGTTTGTTCTTTCCCCCAGATTTTGAGTTATTTTATTTTTTTAAAAAAACCCCTTCAAAGGGTGCTACAAAGATAGATGTAGAGATTTTCCTATTACACTTAATCAGTCTTCAATAATTTGCTAGCTTTAAATGTTTAACATGTTTAACAATGATTTTCTAACTTACTATTGAATGTAATATCGCCACAAATTCTGGACATACTAAAGTATTTTCTTTAAAGTTGCATGAAACTAGAGTGTGAATGAACCTACTGTCTAGGCATTTGCCAAATAGACTGAATTCAGGGTAAAGCATAAAAATAATATCATTTAATATATCCCCTATATTCTTTCTAAAAACTTATTTTGGGGGGAAGTCTTCAGAAGTTTTGACAATCAACCAATATGTTTCAGGTCCTCTGTTAGATAGTTGGGGATAGAAGAGAGATCTAAAACATTTTCTACCTCTAAAAAGTTTGCAGTCTAGTTGGAAAGGCAAATATAATTAATCCATTAGGGAAAAACAAAGAACAAAATTTAATAAAACTAAATTGTATGAAGCTAGACAAGAAATACAAGAAAAATACAGAGAAGAATGAGAGCTATAGGTACCAAAGTAGTCAGGAAAGGCTTCAAGGAATTGGGAGACTGAATGAACCCCAAAGCATCTGAAGAGCCAGGTATCTTAATTATTTTTTATGTCTAGCATTCTGATAGAGCTTATGGAACCCATCTCAGAATGATGTTTTTAAATGTATCAATAAAATACACATTACTCTAAAGGAAACCATTTATACTGAAATATAATTATATTTTTAAAAATTGAGTCCATGGTCATGGTTTCCTCATTAAGGACCCCTGGATTATAGGAATTGTCCAAGGTATTTAGTTGCCTGCTCAATTTGATTGAGCAGGCAACTAAATTGAATCTTTAGAACTTTTGAAGACATATTCCTATAGAAGGTATGGATATGCCCATTGGTACCTTTTTTGAGAGAATTAAAGAATTAAAATTTAATTAAGAATTAAATTCAGTCTCTGTTATAGGAGCTGTCCTAAATGGTTGGCTTGGTTTTGGGGGGAAGAATGGATTTCACAGCTTGACCACGATCCCAAGATGAACTAATTGGCACAGATTCTTGGGAAGATGGATGCCTTTGAGAGGAACTGCTCTTTTGTGCTAAACTATGAAAAGTAGCCCACAGAACTGCTTAGTGCTCCTAGTTTCCCTTTTGCACTTTTTTTCTGGAGAAACATTAGGAATAGAACAGGGAAGGAAAATAGAGAGTAGGAACTGAAGAAGGGGTATGTGCAGAAAGGAGGGAGCCATTAATGACAGCTTTGGAGCTATTAATCTGTGATATGACCTCACCCAGATGGCTGTACAATAAGATTTCTTGAACCCTACCACTCTTTAGGAGCTCCTGAGAGCCCCCAAGAGTTGTCTGTCCACCAGTCCTGATCACTGAGATTTACAAGATGACTAGTTCTTTCAACAAAATGCCTGAAGGAAAAGCCATACTTTTTAATGGCGGATGCTATCAAAGTTTTAATGTTATCAATAAGGAGCCCTGCAAAAGACTGGAAGTTCAAGATGATCTAGGAACATCCTTGACCAGTCAACTAACTCTTAAGTTATTTAGGGCAAGTTATTTCCATGACAACATTCTCCTTTATGGCAAAATGTCACTGTAACAATTAAAGTAAGAAAACTAAGGAAGTGATAAACTATATATCAATTATAGACAAAAGCAAAAATATTTGGGCAAAGCATCCATGTTAATAAAAGCTCATCAATATGACTTTGGTGCAATTAATACCATGCTACCATCTCATTCTCCACCTCCCTTACCTTATAAGAGAAGTCAAGCAATTAATCTAGCTGGAATAAGACAAGATTCAAATATTAAGAGACAAGCTACAGAAGCCAGGTAAAGATAGAGCTGAGAGAGAATATGGTGTTATAAAACCAGACAAGACTTCCCCTGCCACTGCACTGTTTTAAATTTCTTTAAACCACTGATCCCATTCCTTTTTAATAACTTACTTTCACTCTATGAGCCAGTATCACTGTCTCCCAAAGATATGCAAGTTTCCCCGCTTTCTGGTCACCAGTTTCCCCTTCTGTCCCTTCGGACTCTTTCCACAATCATCCCTAGTGTGAAATTGCCAATCTTTCCCACCGTGAATATTCTACTTTTGCTCATTTAGATTATGCACAAGGCCCATAGAAAGGTTTTTACTTAAGAGCTGTCCTTTTGCCATGGCCCTTGAAAAAGATTTGTGGACTGGCTGTGCCATTAGTTGACTCATTAAGGAACCACTGGATACTGTTGACTGAATGATACAGAAGTAGTTAATTCAGCTTATTTAGGAAGCTAAACATTTATGCTAGTGAGGTATCAGGGAATCTTCTTTTAAAACACACACACAGAGTATGCAATAGAATAAAGGGAAAAGATGGGCAGTGGGGGATGGGTTAGGGAGAGAAAAATCAAGTAGACGGAGGGTAGCAAATAAAACTAATCAGACAAAGAGATTTGGATGTTTCTCTATAAAAATGCAAACTGCCACCTAACTAAAAACTTTGTTTTATGTTTCCTGATAACTCAGTCTAGAGCATTTCTCTCCAGTTACTACCGAGATCATAATGTGGAACTGTCCAAACTCCTGCACAGACTGGGGCAACCTCTGCCATCGTGGCTGAGACAGGAACTGCAGAAAGTAAGATAGCACTGGAAAGAAGGACTCCAGCTTCATATGACAATTACCTTTATTATCAAGAATAAAAACCAATCTACACCTTATACTTTCTCAATGCACTTTTGATTCGTCAGTAGAAGACTTTGTGAATGACTCTCTTTATGAAAAGAGAAGGAAAAAAGAGACAAGAAAAGAGATATGAAGAGAAAAGGAAAAGAAAATTGACTGTATATGCACATACTGACAATTATTAGCATTGATTAATCTCTGTGTCAACTTGGGAAACAATGCAGAGTTAACATGGTATTATTCAATATCCAAATTTGGAACTCATGATATATTCCAGTTTCTCTGTTAACCAGAAAATTCCCAAAACTGAATGTACAATTGATAGCCTTCATCATTTCTAAAGGTTCAATTACAATCTGCCAGGCTAGGAACAAGGGTGCAAAATGTATGTCAATGCATTTTGAGGTTGGAAATAACTAAATGTCTGAATTCAGTGACTCACTGTTTCTTTTCCTTCACATTATTTAGTCAACTTTGGTATAATTTGGCTTAAGAAAGAACATCTTCCCACACTCCATTTGTTTTATTTAAACTTCCATGATTTTGGTCACCAGCCTCCCTAGTCCTTTGCATTTCTTCCAGGTTTGAGACCCTCAGTACATTCTGCTGATTTACTAATGTGAAGTAGACCCAGCACACATTTGCCTTTGGAAGAAGCAGGCTGATCAAAAACCAGTGTGAACTTTGCTGAAACTGCTGTAATTTTTGCTGTTTCTGTTGCTTTTTAGCTTTTTTTCTGCCACTCTTGAAGAGGTCTTTCATCATGGTTTTCTAGATCCCCTAGTGCCCATGATCATGGTTTGAGATATGGTTTCACAAGGAATACTTTATCATAATGTCACTGGTCGATGTGAGACAATCATTAAAAGGGTCCCAAACCAAACCAAGCTATTAGCCGAGTTATTTGCACAGTGGCAATGGTACATATATGAGTGAGGTGGGGTAGAGGGTGGAGGGGAGTAGAAGCCAAATCTTATTTTTTTGTAAGACTGAGGGCTTTTGGATTTGTTTAAAAGTATTCTAAGACACACACATCCTCTGTCCTCTAAATGTGTCACGTTTTAAAATTTTGACACCATGAATCTTTTTTCTCCCTTGTGTATAATTCTGTTATTGTTGTTATGGAGCTATAAATAGCAAGCTTTACCAAATACATCCTTTATTGAAAAAGATCAGGACTAAAAATAAAGAAAATACCCTAAGATATTTATTTACTTTGCCCCTTTAAAAATTATTTTCTCACCAAATGCGTTGTTGCTGAGACCATTCCATTCAAAAACTTTTCATGGATCAAAAGATATGCCCCTTTCTATTTAGGGTGTTTCATTGTTCTTTGAAAATTCTAGATGGGTGTTATTTTACCTGCCATAGAGATTCCTTTTAATCCCATTAGTCACCTGAAGTTTAATGTGGTTTTGTCGATTTGTAAAGTGCTACCTACGGATAAAATTACTACAGGCCAACAAAGCAGGCTTGCTTTGGTAACATTAGCCATCAACACAGGCTTTATGCAGAAGGGTTTTATTGAGGGCCAAGACTTTTCTACAGGGGCTGGAACTAGGCTTCATTAATCCTGTAAACATTTTAAGTAATTTTGCTTGTAACATTGCTCATTATGTAACTGTTGGGAACCTGAAAGACCCATTTTTGAGAACGCAACCAATTTTTTTTTTAAAGAAAAAAAACCAGACCATTTATTAATAGAAAACTGTCAAGTTTAGTTTTTTTTTTATTATTTTTCCCCTTCAAGTTAATCATGACTTCAATTTCTAAATTATATCATGCATTTTCATTTCAGTGTGATTAGGGAAGGAAGGTCAGAATTTGGCTTATTTGTTCTGTGCTAGGTAGTCATAGCTATAAGCTATTTTGGAGAAAATTTAATGGTTTTTGTTGTCCTTTTTTTTTCAACTCAGCACATATACATTGAATACCTTCTCACCATACCAGATGCTGAAGGATACAAAGATGAGTGATAAATGGTCTCTATCTGCCAAGGAGCTGATAGGAATTCGAAGGCATGGAATCAGAAATCAGAGATCTAGCTCTGGGAGGGCACTTAGAGGCCAGCAAGTCCAAACCTCTTTTTTTTTTAATAGAGAAACTGAGGTCCAAAGAGGCTATGTGACTTGCTCAATATCACACAGATACAAAGTATCGTAGGTGGAATTGTAACACAAGTTATCTGACTCTGGAACTCCTTGTATTACTGTACCATGATCCTCAAAGGGTTTGCTCTTTTTTGTTTATCTTTTGCTGCGTGGCTCAACCACAGGGTTCCAATTTTTACCCGTGCAGTACTTAGGGGACTGTTGTATTGTTTTAACTCAAATACAAGCACCTAGCAAGACTGCCTCTTTTCAATGCATGTATTTCTGCCCTCATGTTTCTAGGATTAAATGGTTTCATTTGTTAGTCAACACTATTTGCAACCATATTATAATTTTTTTTTCTGATGAAAAGGAGGCCATTCTTTATTTTTTCCCATATAGGAAAAAGGGCATATTTTATATTATAGCAATAAGGAAGGAAGGGGAGGAAGTCTTTACATATACACAAATATATGTATATATATGCAAGCATATATATACATATAAATAGTGTACATATATTCATTTCTGTATTCTTCATTTAACTCAATAACTTCAATGCATCACCAGTTTCAGGATATAAATCACTGTAGTTCTGTGGGTTTCTTTTGAATTTGAAAAAATAATGCAAAATAATTCATATATGGAATCTAATAAAAAGAAAATTTGCCTTCCCTTATTATTATATCATCTCAGAAAGTCTAAATATATGTATAAGTATACATATATAAATATGCATGCATGTGTGTATATGTGTATATGTATACAGATATGTACATACATATATCCTATCTGGTAAATAACAGACCAAAAATTATTAGCATTGTATATATATTATGAAAGTAATATTTTACATTTAATATAGCACTTAAAAAGTCCACCACAACTCTGTGAAATAGGCAGTATCAGCATTATCACCCCTAACTTAAGAAATAACTCCAAAATGTTAAAGGTTGTTCCCTAGTTCACATGGCCAATAATCAGTATCTGAATTTGCCCCAACAGCTATTTCCAGTTCTAAAATATTCAGCATAACATTCATCTGATTTGTAACAGAGCACAAAGTAATTGCAAGTTCAGTTAATCAACTGTTTTGAAATTTCAGTACACTGTGATTTTTTTTACCCACAGGATATTTCAAGATTGCATAGCCAAAGTAAAATTTAAGGGATTATTAACATTTTAAATAAGCCTTAGCCCATGTCCTTGATTCAATTATAGTTATATTCCAAAGAGAATCTGCCACTAACCCCTCAGTTTTAATTCTTCTTCTCTAAAGGCTATTAAATTTTTTAAAAAGTTACTTGAAAGAGAAAAAAATATGGGAGGAAAAGGGAATAATAATTCCTAATCACATATATGATGGTCTAACTCCGGATTCTTAAAGACACCTCTGAGACACCTCTGATGCTATAATATAATGGACAAAGGTTATGGTTAAAAGTGTCTTGTCTCTTAATTGCTGATCAAATAGCTCTGGGGATGTAACATAAAGGACAAACATAGGGAAAGCAAATTAAAATTGAGTGATTAGTTCCTTTTTTATTTTGTCTTAACAAAAACTGATTTTTCTATTTGAAATCTATACGTGACTTTTAGTTCAATATGCATTTTTCAAGTTAAAATGTTTATATTGCTTTTTTTCTGTTTTGTTTTATCTTTCAGTCTCCTCTTGTATTTCCAATTCATCATTTCAATGTGTCCATTAGTATCCAAACCATCTATCATAAGGACTGAATATATATGTACTTTCCTTATAGAATTTAGTTTCATATATAGGCATATATAACATATATATGAAAATGTTTGTTTCATATGTATATAATATATATGAAACTAAATTTTATAATTTGTTTTCATATGTATATGTATGCATGTACACATATACAAATACATACATATATATATATGAAACTAAATTTTATAAAAAAACAAAATATTATCTCAAGTGCTCACTGTTCCAGGGATTGGACATTTTATTAAATCTAGGCAGCACTGTTTGGAAGTACCTCAAAAATAATGTCAGACAAAGATTCTAGACATGAACTACCAGGCTTCCTACAAGATTTTCTATTGACTATGGAAATGCAATTTAATTCTAAGCATACCTAGGCATATTCACAATATTGTGTATATATGCAGATACATGGACGTACACATATAAAGTGTCTACTACAATTCTTAAGTTTTGATCACTCAAAGTATTTTTCTTGTGGGGGGGAGAAAAATCTGTATTTACTGAAAATGTTTAAAATACGTGCTGTATTCTATACAACTTATTATTGGTTCTCACTTCTTCAGAATAAACACTTCTACTAATATGTCATGGGAGTACATTTATTGATTTTCCTCTAATAATCTTTCAAGTTCTTGTTACTAGATGAAATTCTGTTGATATACATTCTTCAATGAATAGATATCTCCTGAGTTCTAAACATCTGACTTAAAAATGTTCCATACATATTCATTGCAGACTGCTTTTCCTCTTCTGCCTATTTAAAAATTGTTTCAAAAATTAATGGAATTGATCTGATATAATGTCACTTCATGGCCAACAAGATTACCATGGGGCAATGTCTCATCCTTAGTGCCTTCTTTCTTTTCCATCTGAGATAACAGGTTGAATTTCATTCAATCCTATTCGTTTTCCTCTCTTATCACTTGATCATCATCATTAATCATCATCATCATTTCCATTGTTCCTCAAGCAACGTCTCTCCCCTTCTCCTTCACCTAAAAGTATACATTCTGTAAATCTTTTCTTTGTTCTTCCTTCCCTTTCCCCGGAATCCCTGTCTGTTTCTTCCTCTTTGTTTTTCTCTGTTTATTTCTGTCTGTCTGTCTGCTTTTCTTGGTCTCTCTCTTTCTCTCCCTTTCCCCTCTACTAAGATTCTAAATCCCTGAGCAATTCTAAGTCCCTAAGCATAACTAATAAAGGTAAGAACATTAAACACCTTTTATTTGGAGTGGGAGGGCAGGTGAGTTTAGACCTGTGATTTTATTAATGAAGGGAACTCTCAGTGAGGGTTCTCCTTACACTATCACAGACTTATCAACTGGTATTACTATCTTAGATTACTATCTTAGAGCTGCCTGATGAAAAAAGCTGTGACATGGCTCAGTATCAATAAATTGAAAGCATTTATTAATCTCTTATTATGTTCTAAGCACTATATAGGCATACAGATATAAATGAAAAAGTCCCTGTCCCTCAGAAGTTCACATTTTGTGGGGATGACACATATGCACAAAAATAAATACAAAAGAAATGGGTTAAAAAATACAATCTAATTTGGAGCAAGGAAGGCTCAAGAGTTTGCTGTAGGGTGGGGGGATCAGAAAAGACCTCCTAAGCTAAGCCTTGAAAGGATCTAGGGATTCTAAGACATAGAACTAAGGAGGGCCTGTCTTCCACAACCTGCCCTCACTAGGTTCTCAGTAAGCTTTCCTCAAGCACCATCAATCAAGAAATTATTGAATTATGAAATTTTCAATGTAATTAACAGGATTAAAAACAAACCCTGGAACTGATGCTCCCTGACCCTAAATTTACTCTTTACCCTTCTCACACTTCCCACTCCACCAGCAATGGGGTTTCAGTAACAGATTCAAAGACACAACCCAGGCTTACATTAAAATCCACCACTGCACCTAATCTTTCCAGTGTATTGAGAGCTGGGCTCCAGGCTGTGGAAGCTTGCTCAGGTCTCAACTGCCAGCTTGGCCACAGTCCTTCAGAAGCAAAAGCCTGATTGGGACTACAACCCAGAAGCACCAGTGCCACAAAGTTCTGAAGTGCTAGAGTCAAGGAAAGCAGGCAGATTGAAGTAAACAGAACCACAAAGGCAATACACAGTGAGTACAACAATAAAATGGAAAGAACACTAACATACCAAAAGCAAATTAACAAAATTATAAAAATCAAGTGGAACTAAAATAAAGAGACAAGAGAAGACACCTCCAATCTACCCCTTTATGGAGGTGGGAGATCTACAGGTGTTACCCATGGTATATGTTTTGGACATATGCATTCATAGATACATACATATCTCTGTGTGTATGTGTGTGTGTATATACATACACACACACACACACATATATATATATAATGTTGACTCACATATATGTTTTGGGCATATATACATATATGCATGCATGCATACATATATAGATATAGCTATACAGAAAGAGAGTGAGTTTGCTGACTTTTCTCCTCTTAAAATTACTTATCTCTCATATAGAATAGTTCTTAGGGAGGAAGAGGGAGTGGGATGCATGGGATACTATAATGATATAAAAAACAGAAAATACCAATAAAAACTTTTTTTAAGAAGGAAAGGAAATAAATGTCAACCACCATTATGATTATAAAAATCTATAATGGGCTACTTTAGAGACTACCATATATAACTTCTCTTTTTGAAAATACATCCTATGTTCTAAGTATCTAGTTATCTAATATGCTTGTCCATACCAAATCATTTTGGTCTTTTAATTCTTCCCGTGTGTTCCAAATTTCAGTATAGGGTTTGTCCCCTTCATTTATTTTCTCCAATTTTTACTTTGACCCAAAAGGCCATCCTAACCTGTCATTGATTGAGTTACTGTCTTTTTTTTTTAAACAAATACTTTATTAACTTCTGTTTGACATCATTCATTTCCACCAGATTTTGAGTTACAATCATTTCCCACCCCCCCTGTTTTCCCCTACCCAACCTCCCAGAATAGCAGTCCCACAAGATATCGCTTCCTCCAATCTGCTCTCTCCCATACCTTCTCCCATACCCCCTTCGACTTTTCCATTGGAGGAAGATGAATCTTGTGTCCCAATGCCTGCACATCTTATCTCCCTATTACAAGCAAAAGAGTATTAATAATAGTATTTATATATATATGAAACATTTAATGTTAAGACCTCGAATTTCAGATCCATTTCCTTCCTCCCTTGTCACCCATTCCCTCTGGGGAGATAAGTA
Source organism: Gymnobelideus leadbeateri (assembly GCA_011680675.1). Taxonomy (NCBI): domain Eukaryota; kingdom Metazoa; phylum Chordata; class Mammalia; order Diprotodontia; family Petauridae; genus Gymnobelideus; species Gymnobelideus leadbeateri. The sequence goes on from WOXC01003982.1 coordinate 517,312, forward strand.
ATTCAGTATATGTTGTACATGTCTAGCGATGCAAAACATTATCATAGTAGATATATTGTACAAGGCTGCTTATAATTCCTTCCCACTCATCCCACCCCCCACCTGGTCCATTCCCTACATGATCCTGTCCCTCTTCTATAGTGTTTTCCCCTGGGGCTTTTGGAGCAGGACTTCTGACCTCACAGTCCTTTTCCCTCTCTATGCCCCCAAAATAGGAGTCTAGGGTTGCATTTTTCTGTTTCCTTTGCCTTGGCATGTTGCCACTTAATTACTTGACTTTTGGGCTTGTTGCCACAGTATGCCTTTGCCGACAGATAGGGGAATTTTCATCCCGAACGTGTGGGAGGGCAACTTCCGTTTCTGGCAAGCTGTAAACCCACCCACGACTTCCACCCCAGATCACAATCCAGATCCAGAGAGGTTAAAGCAAGAGCGATTACCCCCCAAGACTGATCGCTGGATCACCCTACAGTTCACAGGCCTCTGAAAACTACAAAATTGTGTGTGTCCTCAGCGGCTTCTAGCCCCCAGGGGAGGAAGCCAATGCGTTCCCCAAATACTGGTCCCAAAGTCCATAGGGCACTAACCTCTCACTTTGTCCTAGGCATGTCTATGTTGATAATTCTGGAGTCGCCACAGCTGCTGGTGTTCTGGGGTCTCTCCAGCCGGCTGCTGGCCCTGCCACCCTGGGGTTAAAACCTCGGCTCACGGGGACCTGGGCTCTGCTTGGCTTGGCTTGGCTCCCCGCACTCTGCGCGCTGCCGGCTCCCAGAGTGCTTCACTGGTCCTTCCTGCAGGGCTGCTGGGCTGTCCTCAGTGGGAGGTTAGCTTCTCTGTGTCGTTCTGTGGGTGCTGGGGCTCCAGAAGTTGTTCAGAGTCCCCTTTTACATAGTTTGGGGGGAATCTGGGGGCAGAGTGGCTTGGATGAGCTGTTTCTACTCTGCCTTCTTGGCTCCGCCCCCCGTTTCTGTCTTTTTTAAACTTCAGTATTTCAGTGGTCACATCCATGTGGGCACTTGCTCCAATAGTGCAGATTATAACTCAGCCATGCCTTCTCATCCTAATATGATTCTCATCCACAAGTTCTTATAAATCCTCCAAAGAATATTTACCCAATTGTCTAGGCCTTAGGTCTTTTCTATAGTCTCCAGTAAATGTTTCCAAATATTCATCTTTACCTGAAAAACAAAAGCAATCCTCCTTTTTTTTTCTGAATCATACCTTTGCTGAATAATATTTCTGAGACCACTTATTGCATATGATTCATTGCTGGTAATAGGACATACCCTGCCTATGCCACTAAAGACCTTTCCATTGACCCATAGCCTACAAGTTCAGTTCTTCAAAGACTATGGTATTCCATAATTTGCCACTATATAACACCACTCAAAGAATACCATTGCTTAAAAAGATAGTTTTCAATCAAAAATGAATGCTGAGATAACATAATGACCAAACTTCCCCCCACCCCAGAAAAGAAATATGAGGAGGCTCCTTCTCTTCTTTCACTCCTTCTGCCACTCTCCCTTTTCTACATTGTCTTCCCCTATTAGATTGTAAGTTCCTTGAGAGCAAGGGTTGTCTTTCTTTTTTCTTGTGATTGTATGCCCAGTATTTAGCCTATGAATAGACATCATAAGTGCTTAATAAAGGATTGTTTCCTTCCTTTCTTCCCCCCAATCTCCCTTCTTTCCTTCCCTCCTTCCTTTTTTCCTTTCTTCCCTATTCCCTTTTTTACCTCATTCACCCCTCCATCTCTTTCTTCTTTCATTCTTTCCTTTCTTCCCAACTTGTTTTTTCCCTCCTTTCCTTTCTTCCAACAGTCTTTGTTTCCCTCCTCCCTCCCTTCCCTCTTTCCTCCCTCCCTCCCTTTCTTCCTTCTTTTCTTTTTTCTTCCTTCCTTCTTCCATTCCTTCCTAACTTGTTCCCTCCCTTCTTTTCTTTCTTTCTTTCTTTGTTTCTTTCTTCCTTCCTTCCTTTTCTTCTTTCTTTCTTTTTCATTCTTTCTTTTTCTTTCTTTCTCTTTCCCTTCTATTATCTCTACTTCTCTGCAGAGATGGGGAATTTTATCTACAGAAGATTATATGTAACTTTAGACCTTTTGGGTTGTTTTTCCAGTTTTGCTATATTATTTTCTTCCTCCTTTGTTTGTTACATACATAGAAATAAATTTCCATGAAAAAGACAGAGAAATATATTGAAAAATGTAGGGGATGTAAAAGTATAAGCTATCTATTACAATTTAAAGTAAAAATAAATAAAATAATTTACATATGCATACGAGAGAGAGAGAGAGAGAGAGAGAGAGAGAGAGAGAGAAACAGTTTGAGATCATTAAAATTGCTACACAACTTTCCAAATGCAATTGAGCTGACTTCTTCCCCTTGTACAGGTCTGGGGCAGTGTCTATCTGCAGTGCATTTTAAAGAAATTTCACTTCATGCTCTAACTGACTGGGGTACCTATTCAGCTGTATGTCCTACAATATTACCTTTCATAAAAATAAATAATAATGGTGACAGTAGACCACAAGCTTTGTGTTCCTACCCATATCCTGGAATTCTTCAGAGTCACTCCACTTTCTCCTCAGAAGCCTCCCTTAGGACCACTATCCACATGTTCAAGATTATCATTCTCTGTGTTTTAGAAGACTATGAGTGAATGATTCATAGAGTAACAAGACTTGGTTGCCTAATGCCTTTAGCATTATGCTCTAACTCACCTAAACCATTTCCTTCATTGGAATTGAATTTGTCTCTGATTCCTACTTCATACAGCTTTTAAGATCTCCTGGTACAGCAGACTAGATTTTCTTTTGGCCTTTTTTAAACAAAAGAAAGTTAAGAATTGACTTTCCATAGGGTTCATAATGTAGAGAAAGTGCATAGCTCTGAATGAGAATAACTTTGATACCTAGGAGAGGATAAAAGGTATTTGATTTGATATTTGACATTGGGTCCTCATGTGTGGGGTGTTCTGCTTTATTCCTCCTGCTGACAGGGAATAATTCTAAATGTTTTATGATCTTCTTAAAACATGAATGTGTAGGCATAGCCAAAGGAATGGTAATATGGAAATAGTTGAAATTCAAAAGAAGATCTGGCATCTTTGCATTCAGATGTAGCTAAAAACAAATCCTACATTGCATTTATGTGGAATTGTTTTCACATTATTATGTTAAAGGCTGCTTCTAATATTTTCTAGAAATCTCCTTAATGTTATGAAGTTAGACTTTAATTTCACCTTCATTTTATTTTGCTTTTTTTTTTTGGAGTGAGGAGGGCAAGGTAGTTGGGGTTAAGTGACTTCCCCAAGGTCACACAGCTAGTAAGTGTGTCCAGTGTCTGAGGCCAGATTTGAACTCAAATCCTCCTGAATCCAAGGCCAGTCCTGTGCTCCATTCACTCTGCCACCTAGCTGCCCCCATTCTCACTTTCCTAAATATCATCATGATTATTTGCTAGGAATTAACCAGATCTACTCATAGGGAATCCTAAAGGCATGACATAAAATACTCCAAAAGGATAAAATCATTGTAAAGAAGGCTACAGACAGTAAGTATGAAGAACTAAGTAGTAGGCAAGTGAGACTAGAGAAGCCAAATGACTTTGACTTTCTTATTCTCCTGATTCTGGTACTGGTCAATTTTCACATCTTATGAAAAAAAATCCTATTATGGAGAGATAAAGTATCTACACAATGGTTCAAGAAGCAGGATATAATCTTCAGCCACCTATGGTCCAACACAAACTAATTTAGATATATGAGCAGGACTATGCTGGTGAATGCTTAAAAACTGGCTTCCATATCCATACATGTATCCATATATATACATATATATATATATATATATATATATATATATATATATATATATATATATACTTGTTTGGGAAACAATGGGAGGTATTTTAATTAATTAATCATAATTAAAAGTGCTTCTATCTTTGATAGCAGAATGTGAGTCAGTCACCTCTGACTGGTTCTAATCAGAGCTGTGGGGTTAGAGGCTTGTACACATGCTTCTGGAGCTATGTGAGGGGAACAGAACGTGACATGGGCAGTTCAGGAAGTTGCAGTTAGCCAATGGAGAACAAGGTGGGAAATTCTAACAGAAGCAGTATAAAAAGGCTCACATTAGTCTGATTTAGTGTACTCCATTAAGGGAGCTAAATGTAAAATAAATGTAATGAAAACTTTCCTGCCTTTCCAATGAATATTATTTATTCCTAGATTAAGCATGTTTATAACACATGTGTGTATATATCCATGTATATGAAGGATAGTTTTAAAACATTTGCCAACACACACAAATATATATATATATATATATATAATATATACACCACTATGTATATGTGTGTATATATATGCACATATATTCACAAAATATTTTAAAGTTCAATCTGCACTATTAACATTTAAGTCTAGATATTCAACAAAATGCTAAATCGAGCCCTGATTTGTAGCATTTGCCAGTTTCTGAGGTGTAAATGAAAAATTTAATAATCAACTTTTAACTAATATGAATCAGATACAGCACCCCACTGTCTATGGGGCATAGACTAAACTACCTTTGCCATGTAGGGAGCATGAACACTTTCAAATCTGTGATTTCATAAGAAATAATGAAGCATGCTACCTAACAAATGAATTAATCAAAATTTTCTACCAAATGATCATTTTAGCAAACTTTGGAAAACATAAGACTCAGTCTAAATGTCATCAATCATTATTCATTTACTGTATGTAATGTACGGAGGTACTTCCCTTAAGCTTGCATCATTTTCTAAACTAATTTGACCGTAAAGCACTTTAGGGTTTAAAATCAATTGATGGAAACTCTAAATAAGGATCCAGGGAGTCTGAAAAGTCTTTTAGGGATTAAGTAAGGAGGGAAAGGGTGAAGAGTGTCCAGGGAAATTTGGAGAAATACTAGAAATTTTCACACATAAGGATCTAGATACATAATTTGTTTCATATTAAATATTTTAGAGGGGAAAATATCACTGAAATGGATGACATTTTCTCATACAATTCTCATTCACAATTCAGGCAACACAGTTTTGGGAATCTGGCTTAGAACTGAAGGAATTTAAAGGCAACTGAGAAAGCCAAATCATTTCCTGTTGATTGTTGTTGTTGGGGACTTCTCTTTGTTTGTTTTTCCCTTTCTCGTATATCTCCATTAAAAGCCGATTTTGATGCTTCTTCTTGGGGAGGGGAGGTGACATATATCTCTTTCCTGTTGTGGCTAAACAAGTTAGGAAAACTGTGTAGGGCCCAGGGGTGGAGAAACTGCAGTCTCAAGGCCACATGTGTCCTCAGAGGGCTGCACTTGAGGACCCAGAGGGCCACACGTGGTTTTGAAGCCACAGGTTCCCTACCCCTGGTCTGGGCTCTGTCCTTCACTTCTCTGCCTTTCTTCTAAACTCTGCACAACCTGGCAACCTCTCTATTCAAATGAAACTGCCCTCCCACATGGAGCAGTTTCTTGTCTTTCTTTTTTGTCTTTCTGTCCTTAGTCCAATCAAAGGAATCTTGGAGGTAGGTGCCAACTATATGGTCAGTTGCATGAACAGTTCTAACTAGGGACAGTCCTTACAATCTTTTTTTCCCCCCATTCCTCTTCCTTCACCCAAGTTGGAATGCTTAAGAAACATTCAACTTAAATATAATTAAGGAAGTAAACTTTTGATATGTCTTCTTTTTAAGTTCTTGAAATATTTGTGACTTGGCAACCCTTTGAATTCTTCATGACCCTCTTCACAATTTCTCGTGCCTGAAACAAATGGTCTAAAAATGTTCTCTCTGATGCATATTCCTCATTTCATTGTGGTGGGCATGGGGGTGGAGTATGGGTATAAAAATGTTGCTCAAAGAAATGAATGTATCAATTGGTTTGTCTGGACAGTTTATGTTGTTGTATTATCTTTGCTGCACTGTGGAAGAGATAGTCTATTTAGAAATGATCATGATATGAAAACAAAAGACATCAATAAATCTCTTTATTTTTAAAGGACATGAAAAAATTGTATTCCTCCCAAAAATTCTATTCCTCTATTCCTAAAGCATTTTGCCCCATCATTCCTTTGACCTTATAATGCTCCATTTATTTCTTCCCCCTTCCCCATTTCTAGAATGTAAGAGATTTAAGTTCATAATGACCATACCATTAGAAAAAACAAAAATATTTCTATACCAAAGCTTATTACAAAGTAAATCCTTAATAAATGTTTATTTAATTTAATTCAGCAAGCATTCATTAGGCATCCACAATGAATAAAGCAATTTCCATATTATTAAAAACAATGACTATTTTGAACAAATTAAAAATACAACTTTGGTCAGAAAATTTAATCCCAAAGGTCATTGGAAACCTATTTCCATAGAATGGCAAGGGTAGCATTCAGCATTAGGACAGTTCTAGTAGGAAGTTGTTCCTTATACCAAATTAAATTTGCTTCTCTCAAATTTCTACCCATAATTCCTGGCCCTCTGATACCAAGTAGAACAGGTCTAATCTGTTTCCCACAGGGTAGTCGTTTTTATACTGAAAGACAGCTAGTTGTTACATTCTTTCTAAATGTCAAGACTAAACAGATCTACTTCTTTCAATTGCTACTCAGATGTCATGCTCTCCAATTCTTTCATCATTCCTCTGAATTCATTCTAGCTTCTCTGGGATTGCACAATTTCTCTCCCCTCAAGGAAAATACAATCTATATAGGGAGACAAGCTATATGCATAAAAAGATATTGGACAGTGTGTAAACACTGTGTGTGTGTGTGTCAACAAGGTTTGTTTCTCATATAAAAATATAGGGATTTTTAGGGGCAGCTGGGTGGCGCAGTGAGTAAGAGCGCCAGCCCCAGAGTCAAGAGGATCTGGGATTGGTTCCGGCCTCAGAAAATTAGCAACCACACATAAATAATGACTGGCCGTGTAACCTTGAGCAAGTTACTTAACCCCAAGTGCTTAAAAAAAAAAATATATATATATATGTATGTATATATATATATATATGTGTGTGTGTGTATATATATATATATATATATATATATATATATATATATATAGGGATTTTTGCATATTAAAAAGAGTGACAAGGGTGGAAAGTTGGTATAAAATATATGAAAAAGTTTAGAATGATACCTCAAGCATACAATGTATTTTAACCAAAGAACAGAGGAAATCATTTCAAAATCTCATGTTTCTCCAATTTTTAGCAAAAATTTTGTTGTTACTGCTGTTATTCAAATAAATAGGCAACACAAAATTTCCATAGCCTAAAAGGACATCATCCCATTTTATTCAGATGACGATGGTCAGCCTTGGAAATGCTTTCAATCCCATTTACATCCTTTCTGCTCTGAAGAGCTCAATATAAATCACATCCATCCTCATTCTTCTCAAATAACTAACTGATATCTTTTGCTTTCCAAAAGCAACTGCCCTCACAAAGTGAGTTGGTTATTTCTAAGGACATATTTGACAAAGACACATTATTCTTCCACAATTCCATTTCATCCATAGTAAAAAATATTGTCTATTAAACCCCGAGTATTAAACTGGTAGCTCTTATTCACAATATTAATTCTTGGAGATACAATATCTGAAGTACTTGCCAAATTACTTCAAAATATCTTTTGTACTTAAAAATGGTACTTCATACTTCAATAGATACTTAAAATTATCTATTTAATAGCCATATTTGTTCAGTCAGAACACATATAAAGGCAGAATAAAGCTATAGTAAGGAGGTCGCATGGTGAGGTGCAAAGAATTCAGTATCTGGAGTCAGAAGACCTTTGTTCAAATCAGACTATGTACAATTTATGTAGAATTGGGTGAGTCACTTACCTCACTGGGCTCCCAGTTTCTTCCTTTGCAAAACAAGGGGGTTAGACCAGCTGACCTCTAAGGCTGCTCCCAGCTTTAGAAACATGATCCTATGATAAAATAACTAATATTCTAAAGTATCTAACAGATCTCACCAAACAACCAAATGTATTGATGCCAATTTTGTGATTTTTTTAAGAAAAAAATTCTAACTTAAAGCTATGGTTTTAGTGAAGCAGAGCAAAGTTAAAGGGAAAAGAAACATTACTCTTCCAATCTTCCTATGGTAAAAACAAAACAAAACAAAAGCTTCCAGAAATCAGTGAGAAAGGATTTGTATCTTACCAATAAAGTTTGATTTCTTTTCCAAATATGTATAAAGGCAACATGGCAAGTGGATGGAGAACCAGTCTTGGGACCAACGAGACCTGTGTCTGAGTTCTGTCTCTGACACATGTTGGTTATGTGACCCTGGGCAAGTCACAGCTTCTAAGTGCCCTATAGAAGTTTGTTTAGGGATTCTGATTCTTTATTTCAAGCAAGGTGTCCTTGGGGTGGGGGTGGGGATGGCAGAATTAAAGGTTTGGAAGTAGGCTGGAGGGCTGGGAGCAGGTAGAATCCCTTTGACACTTCTTTAACCTCAAATTCAATCAAAATACATCATGGCCAGATTACAGTACATTAGAGTCTAGATTAGTGTAGCATGGACAGAGTGCCCAATTCTCTTCTGAAAGATTCCAGTGTAGTCTGAAAATGAAAATAGATGCTCAGGTTCTCTAGAAGAATCCCAATATTGTTTCTTATTTTAAGGATCCATCATGCTTAGGACTTCAGTTATTAGGCTCACAAGATCATAGACTTAAAACAAAAAGGCTCTCAGAAATCATCCAGCATTTTACAGAGGAGGAAACTGAGACCTGGAAAAGGTCAAATGACTTGTCTAAGGTCATACAGGTGGTAACAGCCAGCTTCAAGATGTTCTGAGTCCAAATGCAGTACTACAAAAGAGACAGGGTAGCTTAATGGATTGGACCCTGTGCTCATATCTACACTTACATAATGCTTCAGTATCTCATTAGATCCTCACAAGAGCCCTGGAAGGCTACTATTCTTACCCCTCTTTTATAGATGATGAAACTGAAGCAGATGGAAATGAAGTGACTTCTTCATGTTCACACAGCTAGTGAGAGTGTAAGGGACTGAATTTAAACTCAGGCCACCCTGACTCCCACTCTGGTGCTCTACCCTCCACATGACTAACTGACCTCACTGGGTCATTTTTCCGTCATGTCTGACTCTTTATGACCCCTTTCGGGGTTTTCTTGGCAAAGATACTGGAGTGATTTGCCATTTCCTTCTCCAGTTCATTTTACAGATGAAGAAACTGAGTCAAACAGCCGTAAGTGACTTGCCCAGAGTCACAGAGCTAGCAAGTGTCTGAGGCTGGATTAGAGCTCAGGAAGGCGATTTTTCCTGAGTTAAGGCTGGGTGCTCTGTGCATTATGGCACCACCTAGCTGCCACTAGATGAACTAGCTGCTTCTAATACTTTAGGCCAGCTATGTGATCCGGAACAAGTTACTTGATATCTCTGTGTCTTACCCTCCTCTTCTACAAAAGGATGATGTTAGATGCAGAGATCCCTAAAGTTCCTCCCCCCTCTAAAATCTATGATACTATAGTCTATATTAGTAATGTTAATGGGAGTTGAAGATATTCCCTGCCCATTAATAGACCTCAGTAGAGGCCTAGAGAAGCTTGATTGGGGGAGGCTTGTTTTTCTGGAAGGCCCACACCTTTTGTTATTTTGTAATTAGGCAGTGGTGGAGGGTTGTGATGCCCTCCGACCCTGAAGAAGGGTATATATACTCTAAGGTTAGCATTTTGCTTTGGGGCTCACTTATAGGAAGAGTTATGCTATTGGGCTGGATGAGACTCTGGGTAACCATTAAGGAGCCCCCCAGCTTTGAAAATCCAGATGTTCATACTTCTCTCTCCAGTAACTATGTATGTAGGTAATGGTCAGATAGCTAGAAGCCCTGTCAATTGATCTGTTGAATTGTATTATTTTCTCTGTCTGTACTTTTTTGTCTGCTTTTAATTTGTATTTCCTGAAGTTCAGGGTGCTGACTTTTCCTCCTGAATTCAGTGAATGATACATGTGCGTGCACACACACACATGTTTCATTAAAAATTGTTGACCCCTTTAAAGTGGCTTTCCTTTAGTAAAGCAGATCAAAGAACCTGTGCATGCAGCCATCCTGGGTATAGTAGGGTGCTTGTTGTTATACCATTTCCTCTTGAAAAATCAAACAGATGGTAAAGGAGCAGGAGAAGGTGCAACTCTTAACACTAATACCCTCTGACTTCAGGTTCAATGTTGAATTGAAATGTGGCATTCAACATATATAAATGTTCATTTATAAATATTAATATTATAATTATGGCGGCTAGGTGGCACAGTGAGTAGAGCGCCAGCCCTGGAGTCAGAAGGACCTTAGTTCGGATCCAGCCTCAGACACTTAACACACACAAACAAATAAACCGAGCCATGTGACCTTGGGCAAGTTACTTAACCCCAATTACCCTCCAAAAAGCAAAAAACATTATAATTATGTATATATGTATGTACATATATGTTATATAACATTTATAAAAAGGAGTTGTACTTTTCCCTAACCTAGCAAGAATATGCAATAAGGATTTAATGGCACTTAGCTTCTCTACAAGTGGATCCCCTCATCTCCATCCGGAAATGTATTTGATCAATAGATTATCAGGGCATAGTGATTCTCATGGTCTTGGGAACTCACTAATTTTAAGAGGTCTAGACTCCATGTGACTGGAAATTTGGTGGGGGGAGTGGCTCCTTTTTGACCAGGAAACTGAATCATGGAGCCTGGAGTGCCTTAGGTCCTAGGCGAATCTTTACCTTTTTTAAGTAAAACCTCCCCATATTGTAAGTAGGAAGAAATGAAGTTACGTTTGGGAAATGCTGTTCCTATCAAAGATGGGAATCGACCTTCAGCAAAAGTAATTGTTTTGTAGCTGAAAAATGGACAATGTCTCCAGTCTTTATGAAATTCATTGTCCAGGGATCCCCTAGCTCTGGACTTACACGGAGAGAGTGAAATCTTGGGGACCACCCTAAAAGATCCAATTTTCTTAAACTCACAACATTCCCACTCAGAGCTGACTCTGATATATCTTCACATATATTGTTTAGGTCTCTCTAGATATGAACAAGAGCATCCTCAGTTAACTCCTGTATAGGTGTTCAAAGAAACTTTGAGTTTATTTTATGTCATAGAAAATGGGGAAGATGCTTTGGAATCAGATTTCTGTACTCAATAGAGAAAACATACAAGGCTGAAGGTAGCCTACAAGCAACTGGCATAACTTTCTTTCCTCTCTGCTGAGTCCCACTTTTCTACTGGCCCCTATAATCTTCCAGATATAGGAAACATCTATGGTTTAGATTTTTCTTGGAAGGAAACTAACATGGTCAATATGCCAACATTCTATTGAGTTATATCTTAAGCCCACAGACACTCATTGATGGCTTGGACTCCCCTGGAAGGGACACACTCTTGGGGTTGCTGAAAGGTGATCTCCTTTCCACCAAACATGTACTGTCCAAATAATTTGCTATATTAACATGATGCAAATTCCCAGAGTCTTGTTCCTTTGGATTATGTTTTGGGGTTGTTTCTTACCTCTCTACTCAGCACCAGAAACCATATGCATGATTCTGCTCTTTCTTGATTAAATGCAAGCATTGGGAAATTCCCCTTCTCTAGAGAAGTCTGAATTTTCAAAGTTTTGAAATTGAAATAAATCACAAGTTAACCCTCAAGTCTGGTGCTGCCCAGGTAATGTCCTCCTTCTCTGACTGGAGGGTCAGATTTATTTTGCCTAGGAAATTCCCTTCATCTAAATGAGTGGTTGAAGCTTAGGAACAAAGTCTTGGAACTCCCTCGATAGCTATGTAAGTGAGCACATATCTGCCTTACCATTTACTTCTCTAAGGCTACCAGCAATATTTCCTGGGGGAGAAAAGGTTGGAAAGAAGAAAGGGGAAATACTCTCAGTATCACAGAAGAAAAAAAGAATAATTTTTAAAAGCCCGAAGTATTATGTAAATTCACTTTCATAGGCTATTACATAAAGGATGGCTGCTCCCACAAAAAGTCTGAGTTAATCAACTACTTCTGGGAGCAACTGCCATCAGTGAAACCAATCATCTAGGAATACCAAGTATAGTTCTAAACCAATCATTCATTCAGGGAGTAGCCTTGACTGTATCTAGAGTCCTGACAACACACTTCCAGGGGTCATATTCAATGTCTATAGAAATATATGTGATAATCTGTGTGATCTGGGGTACACTATTTACTCTTCCAGGGCCTCAGTTTCCTAATCTATAAAATGAAAGGGTTAGACTAGATGGCCTCTGATTTGACTTAAGAAGTCCGTGATCCACCTCCTTATGCTTAAAAAGACTTCCACAAATAGGTAATTCAACGTACAGTGCTGAGTCTGTAGTAAGAAAGAGCTGAATTTAAATCCAGCCTCAGATACTAGTTGTGTGACCCTGGACAAGTCATTTAACCTTTGTCTGTTTCATTATCCTCATGGGGCTGGCAATAGCCCCTATCTACCAGGATGAAGTGAGGATAAAATGAGATATTTGTAATATGTTTAGTAGAATGTGACACATAGTGGGTACTTAATAAATGGTTGTTTTGTTTGTTCCTTCCTTCATTTTTTTCTCTTTCCTCCCTCCCTGCCTTTCTTTAGTCCTTCCTTCCTCTTTTTTCTTTCTTTCCTTTCTCCCCCTTCCTTACTTCTTTTTTCCTTTCTTCCTTCTTCCTTCCTTCCTTCCTTCCTTCCTTCCTTCCTTCCTTCCTTCCTTCCTTCCTTCCTTCCTTTCTTCTTTCCTTCCTCCCTTCTCATAGCCCTTGTGCACATCTACTACCTCCCAAGTAAAACTGGCCAAAATTTAAGTCCAATGCCAAGAGTTTATAGATACAGGATGCTCAGGAAGCCTTGCTGTTTTGGTTGGTGTGACAAGAATATTTCTAAACAGTTATCTTTGCAAAGCAGTGAATAAATCTTTGTTCTGTGAGCTAACTTTTATGAGCCTCCAGTCTGGTTCTACTGCACCAAGACTTCCTGATTGACTTGATGCATGAGGTGCTGTGGCATACATTTTTCCAGCAGGCTTCTAATGAATTAGATCCCCACAGGAAACCCAAGGAAATTGGCCAGAGACCGTTCATAGGATTTGAAGGCTGCAGCTGAAAGCCTCATAGATTTACAACATCTCCCGTCTCCCTGCCCTCCCTTTCCCATCTTCTACCCCCAAACCCCCAGCAGAGGTTGCAGATTGAATTGTGCAGGGACACATCAGGGGGCCTCTTTTACAACATAAGTCTTTCTTTAAAGATAGTCTGAGGCTGTCTCCCTAACCAGATGCTCAGAAAACTGCTATGCCATAAAGAATAACAAGATTCTTATTGGATTAAAAAAAAAGAACAGTGGGAGAAAATGGGGGCTCAGAAAGGATCATTTGATGGGGGTGATGGGGCATGTTAAGAGATTCTGTTTATGCCGTGTGACCACATGCTGGTTTTAGAAACCCTGGGTAGGATTAAACAAGAAAAAATAAAAGTAAACAGATGAGAATAGACCTTCAATGAATATAGCCTGAATGACAGCTGGGGAATCACTAGAATGGCCAGCCCTAAACGGGGAGTAGTGGGGGAGGGTGAAAGAGGGAAGCCCTAGAATATAGAAAAGAAATATGGAGAAAGTGGACCATTCTTTTTTACGCTGTGGAGAAGCTATAAAGATCTGAAAAGCACAAAATTGCTATTTTCTTTTACCAACTGTTAAATTCTAGATGGGAATTATTTAGTTGTTGTTGCTGTTATTATTAGACAGGATCCAAAGAGAGTTTGATTGGTGACACTGTAATTACTCGCAGTCACACTGACACTGATTACTGTTTCCAGAAACACTAACTCTGCAAGGGCAAGAGTTCTGTCAACATATTTCTCGGAGTTCGATTTAGATCAACAAGGGAGAGGCAAGTGCCCAACTGGTTCAATTCAGCTGTTGGGCAAGTCCAAAAAGAGCCCTTTAAACATATACTACAAAGGACAGAAGAGAACAGTATGTATTTGAGGAATTATAGATCAGAGTGAGCTTCCACAAGTTATAATTTATCAAGTCATAATTTAGCAACCAATAATGCAATTCAAAGAGGCTTTAAGTGTGGGTAAAGCAGGTGAAAAATACAAATAAAGAATGCTTTAAAAAAATCACTGCTTCTTTCTCCTTATTGGATTTACTTAAAGCAGTTTCTTAAACAGAAAAGCAAACTTTATTTGGATGATTGAAGTAAAAAAAATTTAATTAAAATGTTAATTGAAGAACTCTAAGAACTTTTTTAAAAAAAGTAATTTAGCAACAATAAATCATAGCAAAAAACTTTTTAACACATTACATTGTTGGTGATGTTATGCTAATTACCACTTTCAAAAAATAACACTATTTGAGATGAAGTACATAACTAGAGACAAAAGCTCTGTTTATTTCCATGTCAGAAAGAGAGCTACTCTTCCTTTTGAATTCATATATCACTAGATGTTAAATGGGTTTACATTACATCAGTCCCATGCCAAAACAAAGAATATTGGCAACTATAATCACATAGAAAAGATAGTTCATTAAACAATATGGCTCTATGGCTCCAAAATATGTCAATTTAATGTCCTTCCCAAGTTCATTTAACCTATAGTTATTGTAATCATTTTGTTATAGATCTGGGACTACACTTAACTTCTAGAGGATTTCCCTAGCAAAGTAAGATGATCTATTGGCCACTCTCTATACCTATAATGATAAATGGGAGAGTGGCTTCACCTTTCATCTTCCAATAACACTAACATAGTCACTCCAACAACCCTGTTACTATCTCTGCCTATCTATTAATCACTAGAGTCAAATTCAGGCTCTTTCAGCAATGTTAAAGACTGATATGGATTTCCCTGCTTCTTCCAAGTTTGTCTTAGATTTTTCTCCCCTATAAAGTTGAGAGACAGATATAGGGAGAAATTTTGGAGACTCTCATCTAAAAAATGTTGGTAAAAATCTAAATCTTTCTCCACAAAAATATGAAGCCATTGTTCAAGCCTGGTATATTTGCATACGTCATTCCCAGTTGGAAAAGAGAGTGATTACTTGATACTCCATAACTGTGATAAGGGAAAAGATGGCAAGGGCTTAGAAAAGGAGAAATCTTCTGTCCTCCAGCTTTGACATATACACGTAACACTCACATTACTTTTTCTTTAGGGGGTCATCCCTGGAAAGAGTAACAGAATTTCAGAAGAAAAAAACATGTAGAGAAATCAGCCTCTCAACATGATTCCCAGTTTGCTACACTAGAGACTTTGGGGAAATCTCCCCTTTAGTGAAATCAGATTCTCTCTCTCTCTCTCTCTCTGTCTCTGTCTCTGTCTCTCTCTCTGTCTCTCTCTCTGTCTCTCTGTCTCTGTCTCTCTCTGTCTCTCTGTCTCTCTGTCTCTCTGTCTCTCTGTCTCTCTGTCTCTCTCTCTGTCTCTCTCTCTCTCTCTCTCTCTCTCTTCCTTAAAATGAGATATCTCACTCCTAATAAGAAAGCTCATTCACCAGGTATATCATTTAATATATACTAATCTTTATAATTTATCTAAGTTCTGTATATTATTACCTTGGATAAATACTTTTACTTGCTATCATTATTAGTGATGGTCTTTGTATAATTAGTCTGCTCGTATATCTTGGAGAACTACTTTTCTGATAAAAGATAGTGAAGAAGAAAGAAAATTGACCTTAAATATAGTTTCCAGTAGACTAGCAATATTTGGGGGATAGATAGATATAATGCTAGTTCAGTATTCCATATCTGAGAAGAACAGAGTAGGCCAGTTGTGCTACATCAATATCCTGTTCTCTCCAAGGAGGAATCAAATCTCTCATGTAGAAGGGTGGACAAGAATATCTCCCTGTGAATCACATTTAAATAAATCCATATGGATATAAACATAACATACACAGGCAACACAAATGCATACCTTAAATGTATAAGTACTAAACATTCCGGAACACCCCATTCATGGGATATGATTCTTTGTCCAAATGTCACTGTAGTCAAGAAATACCTCTTAGTAACTGTGAGGAAGATTCTGCTAAACTAAAGAATGAGTAGTCAGCAGTTCCAAGCTTCACCTTTTTGTTGGCAAAAGATATGTTCAGGAGATAGCACATATGTTAATTTGATTAAAGAGAGGGTTCTTAGAAGAAGAGTGGGATAAAAAGCTAGAAATGGAGGTTGGTGCTAGAGGGAAAAGGTATTTGATATTTATCTTATGGAAAGTAGGGTGATTTTAAATGTTTTGTTTTTATCAAGGGAATGCTATGATCAAAATAACTGTTATCAATTAATCAACACATATTTATCAATAACCTATTAAGGCAATGTCTTGGAATCACCCTGTGTAATGGAAATGCAAATTTAAAGATCTTTCCTGCCCCTAGCTTAAGTGCACCTGGAGCCTGTGGTGGGAGGCTTGTTTTTCAGGAAAGCCCACCCCTTGATACTTTGTGATTGGGCAGTGGGTCCAGAAGGTTGTTACATTCTCTGAGCCAGGAGAAGGCTATATAAACCCTGAGGAGAGGCTTGGCTTTGGGGCTCACTTTGAGAAGTGTTGTGTGACTTGACCAGATGAGACTCTGGGAAGCCGTTGTTGAGAGCCCCCCGGCTTTGAAAACCCAGATGTTGATGCTTCCCTCTCTGGTAACTGTGATTTGGTATTGATATAATGGTAGGGCAGTTTGGAAGCCTGTCTGTTTGATCTGTAAGTTCTGTAACTCTGAAGTTCGGGGTGCTGACCTTTTTCCCCTGAACTAGGTAATGTATGTTTGTTTGATTAAAGTAAGCTTGTTAACTGATTTTGAGTTGCTTTCCTTTACAAAAGCAGATCTAAGAACCTGTGTTGGCAGTCACCCTGGGGATATTGGGGTGCTTGCTGCTACACCCTGTCATATGAGTAAAATGCAATAAAGTTGGGAAAGAAATGATGGAAAGCGAAGAAATTGGGAGATTATTGAAGAAGCAAAGACAAAAAGGTGCTTGAATAAAGGTAATATCAGTGGAGACAGAAAGAGACAATTGCGAGACTTTCATGGTTGTCATCGTCATCATTGTCCTTTGTTCTCAAAGAGAACCGAAATGACATCATGATGTCAAGGTCAAAGTACAGTGTATTTGACTGCAGCTGCCCAGACCAACATGAGCTCAGAAGGTTCTACCACAAATTGGACACAAAAAGTACACATGAACATCTGGAGTAGAGATATCTCTAAATTTACACATTTAATGTTTTTTTTTGAGCCACTGCAATTCATTTTTAGTCATATGAGAACAACACCTTCTTTGATGGGCATGACACTCTGGGCATTCCTTTGCCAGTGCCTCCCATGTCTCACAATTGATTCTGAACTTCTGACTTCTGTGTGAGTGCTTGCCTTGTGTGAATTCTCTATAAAAGCCATAAAAACAAATGTATATTTGGCATTCAATGGCCAGCCCATCAGATTTATACTCTCTGAAATAGAGTTTGAATACTTGGTAGTTTAACTCAAGAAAGGATCTCAGCATCTGTTACCTTATCTTGCCAGGTAATCTTCAGAATCTTCCTAAGATAATTCAAACGTAAGTGATTCAGTTTCTTGTCATAGCACTAGCATACTGTCCATGTTTCCCAAACATAAAACAATGAGACCAGCACAATGGCTTTGTAGACCTTCGGTTTGGTAGGGAGCCTAATTAATAAATAGCTCTTTTTTTCCCATGCTTTCCTTTGGAGCCTCCTAAACTGGTAATGTGTGTGTCAACCTCATCATTTATGTGTATATCACTGGAAAACATACTACCAAGGCAAGTGAACTTATCCACATTTAGAATTTCTTTGTTTTACTGTAACCTGTGGTTTCATGTATGGATGGTGAAGTGCTGGTTGGAGAAAGACTTTAAAAGCATCAATAGACCTTAGGGTAAAAAAATACAATTTTCTGTATTTTAGGAACAATTCTGCCAGTAAGAATTTTATTAATATCATTCTAAATCCAAGCATTAGTAGCCTAAAAGAGAACTATCTAAATTGGCATAGTTTCTCTCTCCCCATATCCTCTGACATCTTCAAGAAAATTTGAGGTAGTACTTAAAGGAAATCTGAACATGGAAAAATATGTTAAAATAAAGTTTGAGTTTAACATTTCAGAGCAATAGTCACTTAGCAAAACTCACTTAATCTTTACTAAAACCATTCTACTCTTTCCTTGTTCACTCTGCTCAAGGACTGAAAGGGATTTCTTCCCCAATCCTAATCCTTTCTTAACATAACACTTTTCTGAATTTAACATTTTCCCCTGAGTGAAAAAAGCACTTTTAACCACTTTTAACTTTTAAGTGGGTTACAAGACAATTACTTGGAGGAAAGGGAGTGAGGCAGAAAGATAAGTTAAAGATAACTCAGATTATAAAGCCTAGATGGCTTGTTAGTGATATTAATAGAGAGTAGTTGGGAGAGGAGGAAATTTTGAAGGAAAGATAAAAAGTTCAGTAGTAAACATTTACATATATGGTTCTGCTGAGACAAGAAGGTATTCATGTGAAGTGAGTCATTGACAATTCAGAATTAAAACCCAGAGAAAAGATTAAAACAAAAGATGGAGATTTGTCATAGTTTGGGTAAAACAAACAAACAAAAAAGCTATCAGCATATCTAGCCTAATGCTATTAATATGAGAAAAACTAAGCAAAATAAAATTATAGTGGGCTACTTATCACCATAGAAAAAGAGCCAGGAAGAACAATAGCACAGATTTATGCAGAGGAAACATGAATTTTGCTTTTCCCCTTACAGTGTTCCTAGTACCTTCATAATGTTTAAAGCTGGAAGGCCATTTTAGGCTAATCACACCTTCAGGGCAATTTGCATGTTACTAGAACATGTGATGGGAATCAGAAAAGCAAATGGATACACAAAAAAATTCAGTGGAAATGCAGATTGTGTGGAGGAAAGAGAAAATAAATTTTTGTACCCCAGGATTGACTTATCCGAGAAATCCATAGGCCATTTTTCCACTTGAATTGTCTCTCTGAATGCCCTGTACCTAAACTACAATGTCTATGTTGAGCAAAAGGAACTGAATATTTTTCTAGCAGAGGAATGTTGTTGATACAATATCTGGTTAGAGGTTGAATCCTATCATACAATGTTGGTCAGGCAGAAGATAAACCAGATGAAATTTTATAATCCAAAAACTAATTTTCCAATTGCTTAATTTAATGAGCCAGTGAATTTCCAATTGAAATGTGTGGACATTATTTTTTCCTATTTTTTTCTACTTTAGTCCACTAGAATTTGCCTTTACATATACACACATCCAAATCCTGATGTTGTTTTTAATTCTCCAAGTTTAGACCAACTTTGCAACTGTTAAAAGAAGATACCCTATGTTCCCCCAAAGAAATTAGCCTCTTATATACACACTCTTAAACAGGAAATTCATAGATACATTTTTTTAGATAAACACACACACACACACACACACACACACACAAGAGATTTAACCATAAAGTTTCATTTAATAATGAAAGATTTCAAAGTAATCCTTTGTCTGTGGGAGGGAACTGTCTCTTATATAAATGTAAACCATATATATTGTATTTTATATATATATATATATATATACATATATATATACATGTAAACCATATATATGTATATGTATATATATACACACATATATAGAATATATAAACATACATGCACATATATTTACATTTGTATATTTCAATATTGTAATGGAAATGCAGATTTAAAGATCTTCCCTGGCCCTAGATTAAGTGTACCTGGAGCCTGTTGTGGGAGGCTTGTTTTTCAGGAAAGCCCACACCTTGATACTTTGTGATTGAACAGTGGGTCAAGAAGGTTGTTACATTCTCTGAGCCAGGAGAAGGCTGTATAAACCCTGATGGGGGCTTTGTTTTGGGGCTCACTTTGAGAAGTGTTGTGTGACTTGACCAGATGAGACTCTGGGCAGCCATTGAGAGCCCCCTGGCGTTGAAAACCCAGATGTTGATGCTTCCCTCTCTGGTCACTGTGATTTGGTATTGATGTAATGTCGGGACAGTTTGGAAGCCTGTCTGTTGGATCTGTCCGTTTCTCTACTTTGAAACTACTGTCTGTCTACTCTGAAGTTCGGGATGCTGACCTTTTTCCCCTGAACTAGGTAAATGATGTATGTTTGATTGATTAAACTGAGCTTGTTAACCAATTTTGAGTTGCTTTCCTTTAGAAAAGCAGATCTAAGAACCTGTGTTGGCAGCCGCCCTGGGGATGTTGGGGGGCTTGCCGCTACAAATATACATATGAATTTACTTGAATATATATATATATATATATATATATATATATATATATATATATATGTATGTATGTATTACAGATAAAGATATTGTCACTGAATTTAACACATACACACCAATATTTGTGTGTATAAAGTTTCTACATACACACAAATATGTATGTATGTATATAAAAGGTGCCCTAAAAGTCTTAGTGCATTTTTACATCAATAATAAATTTATCCAGCTTTTCACAACATATGCCAGTCATTCAGCACCTGTAGAATATTGTCCTTTTCATTGCTATATGAGGTCCTTCAGAGTCATAAACTGTCTTTTATATATCCCCCTTCCATGTTCTAATTCTTACCTCAGTTATATGTAACCAGCTTTAGGACAGGCTTTACCAGATTTTTCTTACATCCCGAGGTTAGTCCCTTTCTAGCTGAATGTTGAGGTTTTCCTCTCTACTGTGTAAAGTTACTCCAGTCTTAAGCATGAGCTCTTCTCCTTCTGTATTATAGCTTCCTTTTCTTTTTCTACTCTTCCTTCATCTTTTCATTAGCATGAATTCACTAGGATCCCTATAACCTATGAATGTACCCGTTGCTTATTTATATCCACCAGCCCATCCTTGTTTTCTTGGAAATTCAAGATCATACCACTCACAAAACTCTTCCTAGAACATAACATACCAACACTTCTAAAAGGACTCCTTTTCTCTTCCCTTTGGCATTGTATGGAGATGAAGACCTCTGCATGTCATACTCTCAAATTATTTCACCAAGACTCCTGGTCTATGTAGGGACCTCTTCTCAGGATGATTTTAGGTACTTTTTTCTAGAAAGTAAACTAAAGATTTGGGGAAAACAAAAATATTCGTCATAACTAAAGATCTGAGAAAAAAGAACAAGAGTAGAATTGCAAAAAGTACCAAACTAAAATGGTAGCTCTCTTTGGTGTCCTTCTCAGTGCCCATGGTTGACCCAGGGAGACACAGAGTAACCTGAATGTTTTATAGTTAAGTGGAATTCAAGATATTAATCAAGAGCCTTATTTGGATGAAACACTATGCCAGGCACTGGGACAACTTTTTTGTTTGTTTGTTTGTTTGTTTGTTTTGAACAGCATAACCCCTGGCTTCAAGAACTTTATATTCTGCTATTTAGTGTAATGTTTATGTGCTCCTCAGTACCTACCCTCCCATTACATTCTCAGAAACCAAATTAAGTCAGTTCTTCCATGGATCTCAAAATAGGACCCAAGGAATGATGCCAGTGGCATCATTTTTCTTATACGCAAAGGCCACTGTCTTACCCCTCAGCATTGACATAAAATTGACCATATATATATATATGTATATATATATATATACATATATATATATATATATATATATATATATATATATATATATATATATATATATATACGCCCCATCATTTAAGAGTGGAAATTCCTCATAATGGGAGATTCTTTGATACCTTCCTCATGTCAATGCATTTCCACTTTAGTGCTTTTAAATACATACCATTATTTAAAACACCTAGAGAATGTTATACTATTTTTATGCAGCAAGAGAAGGACAATGGTTCTCAAAGGGGCCTTTTGAAACTCTCTAGCTCCCTAGTGAGCTACAAGATTTGTGGTGGGCCACAAAATTTGGTATGTATGTAATGTTATGGCAAACAAAAGAAAAAGCATAAATCACATTGCTTCATACAAATTTTACCACTATTCAATAAACTCTAATGACTCCCTATCACCTTCAGGATCAAACATAAAATCTTTTTAGGATTCAAAGCCATTCATAACCTGGCCCCTCCTACTCCTTATTTTCCCCAGCTGTCTTCCAAGATCTCTCACCTCCAAACCACGTGGTCTCATTCTAGAGCTTCCTTCAGTGCCTAGGTCTTCTCCCACTGGAATATCCAACCACCACTGAACTTCTTTCAACCTGGAACACCCCTTTTTCAGCCTCTCTCCTTTCTGTCATTGATGAATTCCTCCTGGAGCTCCCCTGTTGTGGAGTGGCCCAGGACAGTCTCCATTCCCCTCCTGGCCCTCCTTTTTTCTGACTTGTGGACTTCAAAAATGTGAATTCTGATAAATATGATGATAGACTAAGAAGTAATTTTTTTTCATTACAAAGATTACCAAATAGAGATGGAATACTGCAATATGGCCTTGCATTATGTCACATGTCACAAAACATTAAGAAATATGTCTGCAATATGATGATGAACATGATTTAATGGCCTGGAAACTCACTTTATTTAAACTCTACTTAAAATTTCTGAGCTATAATTAAGACCAGCCTTGAAAAAAAAATAGGCTATTTATCAAAGACACCCTTACTAGCCAAAGTGTTGTATAGTTTCCAAAGAATTAAATAATATAGAAACAACACCGACTCATATAAAGTAAATGTTCATAGCAAAAGAACATATTACATATTAAAAGTTTTACATGAAGTAATAAAATTTATTATTTATTAATAAATTTATTTTACTTTGCCCCAGTTGATTTGCACATAACTTTATCATATGCCATGTTCTGTGCTGGGTACCAGGGATATGAAGATAGACAAAATTATTTTCTATCCTTAAAAGAGTCTGCATTCTCCTGGATAGAACCAATCTTTAGGCATAAAAATAGAGCCCACAAGAAAGCCTTTGGGTTAAAAGGGACCAGTTCTGACATGTGGGGGCTAATCCCCAAAAGCTATCCCATAGTGTCTGGCCCACAGCAGGTATTTGCTGACTTGATTTCCCTTTGACATATTGCCTCCACAGAGTTACTCCAAGAAAACTATTAAATATAGTTTTTATTTGGCATATATTTATCTTTTCCCAGTTACTATATGAGCACTTAGACTAGCAAAACGGGTATAGGATGAGGGAAAGAAGATACAAAAGACTCATAAACAGAAGGTAAAAAAATATTTAAAAAACACAAAGAACAGAGTCCATATGGTCCCCCAAACTGAACAAATTCTACAATAACCATAGAAAATATGCCCAATCAAACTTAGGGGGAAATCCAAGAAAAAGTCACAATGAGTATTTTTTTCTAGCTTATGACAACTTAGGAAAACAGAAGATCTCTGAGAACACTCGTGTGGGAGATGGCCAGCAGTGACAAAGCATCAGCAGTGGTAGAAACACATGGATCTGGAGGAAGTAACAAGGGTGGGGAGCAACCTAGTACTCAAATATGGTAAGGGGACTGAAAACCTGGGCATAATAAGAACCCAGGGATCCCTGCACTAGCACTAGGTACAAAATTGGGTGTTGTTTGGTGACTGTCACTCATTATCCAGTTCTGAGATGAAAAGCAACAGATAATCAATCACAAGAGAGCAGGGATCTTATTTCTGTCAGGACCAGAGTACAGACCAGAAGGGCAGTAAACACACTTTTCCCCAGATTGCACCATGATGGAAATGCCAAAAACATACAAGCCCCATAAAGAACTGTGAAATCAACAAAAATGCATAAAAGAAACTTATACTGGAAATACCTCTGATATGATGAGTACAGCCCAACTCTATTATAATGTCCAAAGTCAAGAAGCAGGCTAAGAAAAATGATAAAACAACAACAAGCAGAACCTGACCATTAAAAGTTGCTATGGTGACAAAGCCCAAGATACAAATTCAGAAGAAGACAATGATGTGAAAACATCTATGAGAAAAGCCTCAGAAATGCATAGATTGGATACAAGTCCAACAACAATACATAGAAGAACTGGAAAAGAAAAGAAGAAAATTTTGGAAAGAATAAAAAAATTAGAGAATGATAGAGGAAAATATGGAAGAAGAAATGGAAGCTATTCAAGAAAATTATAAAAAGAAAATTAATAGCTTGGCAAAAGAGGCAGAATTAAAAATCAGAATTGACCAAATAATAAAAGAGGTACAAAACTTCACTGAAGAAAATAACTGTAAAAATTAGAATTGGTCAAGTGAAAGCTAATGACTCCATGAGACATCAAGAAAAGAGAAAACAATATCAAAAGACTGTAAAAATAGAAGAAAAGGTGAAGTACAGGTAAAACAACTGACCTGGAAAATATCTATGAGAGATAATTTAAGAATATTGGTCTGCCTGAAAGCTATAAACAAAAAAGAGATTTGACCTAATATTTCAAGAAATTATAAAGAAAAACTGCCCAGATATCTAAGAACCAGAAGGTAAAGTAGAAATTGAAAAACCCACTGGCCACCTTCCAGTGGGAGAGCTCTTTCACTTTGGATTGTCTGGTGCATTTTCTCACATTTATATTTTCTCAAATAGGTTTCATTGATAAAAGATTGTAGATAGATAGATGTTGTTGTTTCTCCTTCATTTTCAAAGAGGAACAGTGATATCACAGGTGATACCTTGATTCGTGGGTGGATTGGATTTTAGTGAGGCCAAGTTGCACAAAGTTGTTAGCTTTGCTTTCTTTTCCAGAGTTATTGAAATCCAGTGGTAGGACAAAAGTCAAGATGACTGGCGATGACCCAAGATGCAGTGAAATGGCCTTCTAAGCACTCCACAACACTTGCTTTTGCCACACACATGACCATTGGAACAAATTGTTCTCATCTGACCATTATACCTGAAGTCTTCACATGCTTGGGGTACACATCCTCTTAAATCACCAATAGGTTTAAAGCCTGCTAGTTACCCTCAACCTGGTTTAGTCCATCTGTCAATACAATCTACCAAGGTGTGGCTACTACATATGCTACAATTTCTTCTTACTATGTACAAGGAACTGTACTAAGTTCTGAGAACACTGAATCAAGAACAAATAATTTCCTGCCTTCGAGGAATTTATATTCTAATAGGGAAGACAGCATATACACATAGAACATAGGCACAGACAACTGGGGTATATGTTTGCAATGATAGCTTGGCATCCCAGGAATTATTTTCCCATCCCCACATTACCTGGGGAGAAGGAGAAGGCAAGATGAAACAGTTTAGAGGAAACAAAATCTGACAGTATGAATAGAGCCTCAGACTGGCAGACAATGCAGAGAGAAAAGAAGTGAGAATAAATGTCTTGTATACAGGATGTAGAACAGAGGATAAAGAAAGGGAAAGGGCCATGCCGTCACGCAATGTCCAAAAGCACAACCACCTAAGCTTCCACATTCATTCCTGAAATTTAAACTTGTCTAAGATTGGGCACTAACGAGGTCTTACACTCATTTATATATAGCATATATACAAAATAACTATATGGTAGCAAGTTTTACTGTCACCTGAGAATCGCTACCATCCTCAGCAATTCTTGTTACAGCATTTGATTCAACACAGCTGTATCACTCAGTAACAGTGAGGAGACTGAACTATATCTGCCCGACTTCCCAGGCTTTAATCCTTTTTGTTTGTCTCATACAGGAATGGTCTCACTCCCCAGGTACAGCTTACACACTAAAAGGACTTGGTTTAACTTGGCCCATTTTAGCAAGTGGCTATTCAATGTTATTCCCAGTTTTTGTAATTTTCGTCAGCTTCCTTATCCTGTGGCATCTCTTTCCTTTACCATTTTAAGCAATAAAACCTGGCCAGAGACATATTGTAGATATAGCATTCTTTTTGAGAGAGGTTAGGATATAGGACAGACCCCCTGGGACTTGAGTTGCAAGATGAACAACACAGAACTTTATTTTTTTTCTAGGGCTTTCATATTATTAGAATGAAACTTCTCTCTAAGTTCTGAAAGTGCAGAGTTTCAGAGGTTAAAAATAAAACTCTTACAGACACAAACTTCTCCTGCAACTCAACTTTAATTTTGCTACCATAACCATAGCAAACGCAGCAGCAATAACACTATTAATTAAGTTCAAGACAAATATTGAAAGCTACACACAAGTAACAGCAAGGAATAAGATTATTAAAAATAATCAAATATTCTAGCTGTCTAGAAACTGTAGCTGAAAGGCAAAGGAGGGGGACAGGGAAGGAGTTTTTGGGGTTTTTAAAGATTTAATCCATGGTTTTTACTGCTCCAAATCTCAGAAAAAGAAAAAATGGCAGGAGTTTTTGGTTTAATATGTTACCTTGAAGCAAAAATTCCACAAACAAGATTTGTGAAATGCCTTATTTTGTGTTTCCCTCCAGACCACTAAGTATTGTTTTTCACTGAAGGGCATTTAAAAAAATTGCCTCTCAATTGATTCATTTAGGTAATGGTAAAGTGCATTTGGGATTGATGAATTTGTAATCAGTCTAGACAATGGAAGGAGAGGCTTGCAATTTTTTCATATTCAGTTGACTTCCAGATGCAGTTATGCTCAATGATGACATTATATTTTAAGCCTTCTTTGTGGAATCTCAAACATGAGGTACACTACCAAAGGGGCCGTAAAAATGTACTCATATTTACTGAGCACCAGGTGTACACTTTTCAGAACTATATTAAAAACATTAAAACTCAGGTCTCTGGATTAAGAATGCCAAAGAATGAAATAATTTTATTTCGCACAAAAGAACATCCGTAGACTGAAAATGCCTATTTTTAAGCATTTTTATTGCTGTAAATGTCACGAACGTTTCTACAAATTATTGAAGAGAATTAATTCTCAACATCCACATTCTCAGATGGCGAAGCTAATGTTTCAATGTTTTATATCAGGCAGATTTCTGAAATGTAAAAAAGAAGTGATTTAGAATAATGCTTTTTTTAAAATGTAGGTTCAGAAAGATTTTTAATATTTCTCTGAAGCTGAATACATTTGGATACTCAAAGGAGTCTGTGATCTCATCTTTGTGGGTGCTCCTTTGATATAGACCTAAACCTCTACATGCATTCCTGAGCAATTCTCATCCATTATCTTTCAGATGGATCCATACAGTGCACTGGAGGATTTGCTTAATATCTTACAATCACTAATGCTGCATTAAGCTTCTCCACCTATAAATCCCTTATATGCAATGCTTGCCTGGCCTATCTACTTCTCCGGTAAAATGTGACTTTTCTGATATCTTTTACCCAATGAGTCATTGCTAATAAACTACAGACTACTTAACAACATTCATCCTTCATCTTTTACTTGTTCTTGGTGTGACACAAAAATTTAAATTCTTCAAAGATTGTGGTGCTCTATACGTGATAGTCATATAGAGTTATGGGAAAATATTGGTGTCAAAGAGGAGCTTGGTAGGAGTGAGAAGCTAATTATTAATAAAGAACTGCACAATTTCCCAAATTTAATCCCACTGATCTGATACTACTCAACTCTAGAGTCAATTTGTCAATCTGCAATACCTGTCCCAAGACAGACAGAAGAGAGACAGATAGTAGTTTTGAATAGAGATATCAACGTATAGACATACATCTATGTGTATATACATGCACAGAGGTGTATTGCATTTCTATATATGTATAGATAAATGAATAGACAAAAGTTATATTCGTTACATATAACTATTGTAGTTAAACTACATGTAGTTATATGTGTGTATATGCATGCATGTATACATATGTAGAAATATGATAGTTTTGGATAGAGAGACAGACCTTGAGAGATACAAATATATAAATATGTGTGTAAAGGTGAATATGTAATATAGATATAAATATAAATATACTATAAGTACATACAATAATGTATTTGTATAGATAGATATCTAAATAGAAAGCTGTATGTAATTATAAACATGGTGATATATACCTATGGTATAATTATACTATATACAGTTATATGTCTGTATATATGAATGTATATAGATAGACAGACAGATGAAAAGACAAGTGGACGAACTGATGGATGGATGGATGGATGGATGGATTAAATAGTTTTCAGTAGAGAGACAGAGTGATGTAGATGTATGTGTATGTGTGAATGTGTATATACATAAGTGTGGATACACTGTATACACATATACATATATGTATAGATAGGTGGATAGTAAGTTTTATATGTATATATATATATACATATATGGTTATAAACTATATATATGTATAAATATATGTATAATTAAATAAAACTATGGGGTAGTTATATATAACTATATACAATTTTATATGTGTGTATATAGGAATAGGAAAAGGTCTAGAGGTAGGTCTAGGTATAGCTTATCTATTGGCTATCTCAATGTGACCTATTTATCCCCATACAGTGGCATGTCATAATATGGGCAAGTTTCATTTTTCATCCAATTTGGCTTCCCAGTGTTGGTGGTTATGCTGATATTTTTGAATGGCCTTGAATCTCACTGAAGGAAGATCTTTATTATGTTGAAACTTGATGCAATAAAAAAATATTGTGATCTGCAGACGTGAACAAGTACCGAACCTTTAATAAGTAAAGAATCCCACTTCTATTTGTTCTTTGCATAAAATATTCTATGACAACGATTGAGGTTAGAAAGAGGAGGAAAGGAGAAGGGATAGGAGATGAGAGGAGGGGAGCTGGGAGGGGAGGTAAAGGAAGGGGATGGAGAAGAGAGGAGAGGAAAAGGGAGCAGAGTGAAGGAGAAAAGGGGGATAGAGAAGGAGTGAAAAGAAAAGGGGAGAGGAGAAAAGAGGAAATGAGAAGAGAGAGGGAAAGGAAGAGGAAAAGGAGAAAAACAGAAAGGAGAAGAGAAGAGAGAGAAAGAGACAGAGAGACAGAGGAAGAGAAAGACAGAGACAAGAGAAACAGAAACACAGAGAGAGCCAGAAACTTCAGGAACAGGGAGATGTGGGGAGGGGTTGGCGAGTGGAAGAAAGGATTTTAAATGCAAGAGTACACTCATGAGTAATCACATAAAACTAAGTTCAGGACACACACACAAAATTATTGAAAAAGATTTTCTTTAAAGCACCTGCCACTTAAACACTGAAACATTAAAACAACAGCAAAGGGACTTCAGATGTTATCTAGTCCAACATAAATCTAAATATAAACCTTTTATACAAGGTCCCTCAATAAATAGTTAACCAACCCTTGATTAAATACTTATCAATCAAGAAATGAAAATACCTCCCAAAGTCTCTCATCCCACTTTAGCCTCTAATATACCTCTAACTCTAAATCTGTGATGCTAGTTGTTTTTTCCCCTCACATTGTAATAATAATGATAGTATTGGTATATGACTTTGAAGTTGACAGAGCTCTTTTTATATGTTACTTCATTTGATGCATAAATCATTCTGTGAGATGGGGACATACTATCTACTGTCCCCATCCCACAGAATTTTAAAAATGGAGAAAATGAGACTTGGAGAGGATAGTTACTGAGTTAGCAACAGGATTCCAACTTTGTCCTCTCATATTTCAGCCTTCTTTCTATTATGTTACCCTACATTAGTTCCAGATCAGCCTCTCTGTCACTTCCAGTGATGACTCCCAGTTCTAGCTTCTAGGATGAATTGAGATAAGTCAAACCCCTCTTCCATAAGACAAACCTTCAAATCTTGTACGATGGATCTTGTGTTTCTCCTCCCACCCCCTTTTGTGGGCCAAATATTCTCAGTTCTTTTACTCAACCTCTATATATGGAATGGTCTCCAGTACTTTCACCATTCATCCTGGCCATCCTCTGTAAAGCCAAGCACAAGCAGCTTTCCAGAGGACTGCTGCTGTGAACAGCGTTAAGGTTCTGATCACATAGTATATATAGTGAACTCTCTATTTATTCAGCAGTAAACTAAAGCAAAACATTCACAGAAACCAAAGTACAGCATTCACAATGTCATAACATAACAACTTATCACTAAAGTGGCCACTTAGTTTTCACCAAAGTGGCCACATAGTTTTAAACAAAAGATATCATTCAGTAAAGTAAGTCTTTAACACAATCATCCTTAAGGAACAATCCTCCTTAAGAGACACAAAGTACAAATGTCAAAGTTCTCCACTCCTAGGTCATACTGTCTTAATCTTTCTGTCAAAAAGTCTTCTTTCTTCTTGATTGGAGATTAGTTTCTAATCATTCTTAACTCAATCATCTTTAAGAGGTACAAGGTACAGAGTACAAAGTTCTCCCACCCCTAGGCCCCAGTAAATCATGATCTTCTCAGTCACCAAGTACCCAAGGAAAGGTCTTTTCATTTTGACTTGAGGCTGGCTCTCAGATTCCATGGCTCCTCTTCCATGGTCCCGGCTTTTGCCTGAATCTAACCGTCACCTGGATTCAAAGGTAGGCAAGTCTCAGCTCCTCGTCCAGCTCCTCATCCAGTTCCCATTCCATATTGAAGCTTATAGTGTCCAGTCCACCTCAAGTCCTTCACAGTTTCTGTTTCTGGGAAGACAAAGCTTAACAGAACCAAAACAACATTCATGCACATTTCCAGCACCATCATCAACTCACTATCTGCCTGTGAAACCACTATAGACCCAAAAGCAATGTCTGAGAACTCAACACAAATCATCAGTATAAGGCCCAGAGCCTCTGAAACCTTTCTCCAGCACTTCTGTAAACAGACAACAAGAAAATCCTCTTTCAGGGCTTCTAGTAAGGTCCCAGGGCTTCTGTACAAAGTATCACAAACAAAAATCCACATAGACAGAAAAGACAAACAAGTGTTCCCTTCTCAGTTCTACTCTTTCCCAGCTTGTGCTTACCTTTTTATCTGGTCATTAGCTCTTCCTTGTTCTGCCCACCTTTTACATCCTTCCTGTTCCTTTCTTTGGCAAGTCCCTCCCACTTTGGGTTTCACAAGTTGTTTCTTTTTTTTTTTTTTAAAGCAATTGGGGTTAAATAACTTGCCCAAGGTTACAGGGCTAGGTTTTTGTTTGTGTGGATTAAGTGTTGGAGGCCGGCTCCGAACTCAGGTCCTTCTGACTCCGGGGCCGGCGCTCTATTCACTGCGCCACCTAGCCACCCCTACAAGTTCTGTTTCTTAACAAAGACTCGATATAATCATGGGCAAGGCTCAAATGAAACAAGGCAGTAAGTACTTGTGTGCTTGACATTACATCCTCCCAAAGGTAGACTCCAGACTCACAAGGGCCTTCTTAAAATGTGGCACTACACAAGATATTTCATGTGGTCTCACCAGGGCAGAATACAACAAGACTATTGCCAACATATTCAGTGTACTATGTTGCTAATCAAGGATATTATTAGGTTTTTTGTTTGTTTTTTGGTTTTTTTACTGCCGTGTCATACTGTTGATTTGAGGTAAGCTTGCAGTTCACAAAAAGTACCATTTTTTTCTTTTTCCAAGAAACTGCTTTATATAATAATAATAGTAATAACTATTATTATTATTATTATATCTAGTACCTTACGCTTTGTAAAACATATATGTTAACTCATTTTGGTCCTCACAAAACCCTGGGAGGCAGGTTCTATCTCTATTTAAAAGTTGAGGAAACTAAGGCTGATTAAAAATAAGTGACTTGCCTAGTGTCATACCACTAGTAAATGTCTGAGGTAAGAAACTCAGGTCTTCTTGAATCCAGGTCAAACATTCTACCCACTGGGCCATATAACACTCTTAGTCTTTTTTTTTTTTGGACAATTGGGGTTAAGTAACTTGCCCAAGCTTACGCAGCTGGGTTTTCGTTTGTGTGTGTTAAGTGTCTGAGGCCAGATCCGAACTCAGGTCCTTCTGACTCCAGGGCCAGTGCTCTACTCACTGCACCACCTAGCTGGCCCTAAGACTCTTATTCTTAAATCTTCCTTATCCTGTCTCTTAATTATTTGAACCCAAGTAAAGGACTTTCAGCATCAGTAAATGTTATCCATTCCTTTGTTGTTTTAAGTCAGTTTAGATTGTAGTCAGTTTTTGCCATTAGCACTAAGATTTATTCCTACTTTGGATACATTTATATCACAAGTTTCAGCAACTCAACTCAAATAAGTTAATCAACATAATCAATGGAAACATAACACATTTTCTATGATGTGGAGTCAAGAAATAGTCCTAGATTTGGGATCCCTGGGTTCTACGCTCAACTCTGAAAAAGAACTGGCTTTTTGACCTTGGAAAAACTCTTTCACTTCTCTAGTTGCCTCTTCAGAATGATGCAGTTGGATCAGATGATTTTCAAGTTCCCTTTGAAGCTATAAAATTTTATGATTCTAATTAAAGATATATTTCTCCTGGAAATTACGATAATCTGTTTGTTTAAACTGGGGGCCTCTTAGTTTTATGGGCATTATTGTTTGCTGGTCAGCAAGAGATAATGAGATGATGTGCTTGAATTTCATAAGTACATATAAATTGTGTGGTCTTTCTGTTACTTAACAGAGACTCGTACATAGGGGGATTTTTAAAGAAAGAATTTTTAGCAAAGTGTATCCTTCAAATTCGTTAGGACACCGAATTAATTGTTTTCTTTCTCAATGGCATTCCTAATATTTAATGAATTTGTTGATGGCATCCCCATTTTAAGGGTAGCAACCCAAATGTTCTTGCCTATAGTATTTTCTAATTTTAGATAATAAGGAGGAAGAAAAAAAAAGCATCTCTTTTGCCCATCACTTACAGAAAAGATTCTTTCAAAACAAATAGTATGATTATTGTTCACTTGTTGTTTAACAATTGAGATTTGCGTTCTAATTTCCCTCTGGGACTTAATTCACTGACAAAATTCCAGTATGGTTTTTCCTTTTCTTTCTTCCCCACCTCCACTCTGATCTGAGAATCGTCTGTCTCTAAGGTGATATGGTGACAAGGATACTCAGAGAAGTTGTACCATTCCAAGGAAATCTAGGTAGCAGAAAAAAAAAAGTGACAATACTGAGAATACACTCTGGCCACTTCCAATGGGCCAAATGCACAGCAACTCTTTGGAAATACTGGCTCTGTCTTTACTAAAGAACATTTAAAAGGAGATAAGAGGTCCTCTCTCCTAATTCCTTGTAGTCCTAGGAGGGAGTGGCTATTCTTGGCTCTTTTACCAATCCTCTTTAAAGCGTCACCTAGCCACAGGAGCACAA
Organism: Gymnobelideus leadbeateri; assembly: GCA_011680675.1. Lineage (NCBI taxonomy): Eukaryota > Metazoa > Chordata > Mammalia > Diprotodontia > Petauridae > Gymnobelideus > Gymnobelideus leadbeateri. The sequence goes on from WOXC01003982.1 coordinate 550,494, forward strand.
GAACCAACCAGGAGTGACTGGTTAAGCATATCCTTTACCAAAGACTGAGCCAGGGAGAGCTTTCACTCTGGGGACTATAACAAGTACATAGAAATCTAATGTTTTTCAAAGCAGACTTTTCATTAATTCACAATTGGAAGGAGCACCTATTCTAGAATTAGATGAAAAGGTTAAATCCTGCCTATATGTTTCTCCACCTAGATATAGTTCTCTTGCAAATTAAGAAAATCTGTTTGCTTAAACTGAGGACCCCTTAGTATTGTTGTCATTATTGTTCACTGACCAGCAAGAGATAATGAGATGATATGCTTTTATTTTATAAGCATGTGTAAATCATGTGGTCTTTTTTATTCCCCAGCAGAGGCTCATGTTTAGGAGAGAGATAGAGACACATACACACAGAGACAGAGAGATAGAGATAGAAGTTCTAAACTGTGGACAGCTAATTAATAACAAAGCTTAGACTAGAAATTTCCTTTTTTATCTCCTGAATCATCCCTCTTTCTTTGTGCTAAACCCCTTACTACACTCAGGGAATCTCAGCTATTCCAATTTATATAACTGAATTTAATTTCAATAGGTGAAATGGATGACTTTCTTCATTTTTGGTTTATTTGTTGGTACCTTCAAATGCTTAGAAGATGAAGACATTGTTATAGTTTATGAAAAATGCCTGACATACTTTTTCCTACTTTATTTTTTTACTTTTTTTTGCAAAGTGGTTAATATGGAAATATATTTTATATGACTTCACATGTATAATTGATATCTATTGTTTGCCTCTTGGTGAGTGGGGGAGGGTCTGGAAAGAGGGAATAAGGGAAGGAATTAGAAACTCAAAATTTTTTAAATTAATTTTTAAAATGTAAAAAAAGAAAGAAAAAGAAAAATGCCTGACTCAGTGCTAGTTTCAATTGATACACAGAAGGCTTGAATAAGAAGTGAGTATAATGCTGGTAACTACAGTAAAGGCCCAGGTAACAGCATAAAATAGAGAATTATTTCTTTCTTCCAGAAAGGACTGATAATGAAGCATGCTACTTATCTCCTGACAGAGATGTTGAAGGACAAGAAGTAAAGAGAGACAGAGACAGAGAGAGAGAGAGAGACAGAGAGAGAGACAGAGAGACAGAGAGACAGAGAGACAAAGAGAGAGAGAGACAGAGAGAGAGACAGAGAAAGGCAGAGACAGAGACAGAGAGACAGAGAGAGAGACAGAAAGAGAAATGGAGAGAGAGAGAGGCAGAGACACACACAGAGAGACAGAAAGACAGAGAGAGGGGGGAGGGAGAAAGGAAAGATAGGGAAATGAGAAAGTAAGGGGAGAAAGAGAGGAATAGGAGGGGCAAAGAGAAATGGAAAGGAAGGAAGGAGGAAAAGACAGGGAAAGAGAGAGGCCTTGAAACTTTTTTTTTTTATTCATGGAAGAGAACAGAAGTACAGAGGACAAAGCAAACAAGCAGGAGAGTTTTGAAAATAATGTTGTGTTTATTCTGTACTTTAAAAAGTAAGCAGTATGTAATAGTTTCATGGTTTCATGTATATGTAATCCTGTTTTTCCTGTTCTCTTCATAATGAAATACTTAGGTTTGTTGGCATTTGTCAAGTTCAGATTACCAATGTTTTCCTAAAAAAGAAATTGGATTGCACAGCCTTTAATCATATTGTAAATCCAAATAACATATAGAGGAATTGTGTGAATATATTAAACAAACTTGAAACTTCTTTATATTATCTTTGAGGACACATTGGCATAGAACATATTCTTTAAAAAAAATAGCTGCAGAGGCAGAGTTAATTAACTTGAGCTCTCCCCCAAACCCTTCTAAATATCTAATAATGACTCTAAACAAATTCTAGAGTGGCAGAACCCACCAAAAGATGGAGGGAAACAATTTTCCAGCCCAAGACAGCTTAGAAGGTCAGCAGTAGAGCTGTGACCTCTTTCACCCATCATGCCCTTACATCCCCCACCTCCTCTCTTCTCTTAATGGTTTAAACTTGCCATTTCAAAGTTCACCATGGATGATGATATTGCTGCTCTCATTGTTGACAATGGCTCTGGAATGTTCAAAGCTGGCTTTGCCAGAGACGATGCCCCTCGGGCTGTCTTCCCTTCCATTGTTGGGCACCCCAAACATCAGTGTGTGATGGTGGGTATGGGCCAGAAAGACAGCTACGCGGGGGATGAGGCCCAGAGCAAGAGAGGTATTCTGACCCTGAAGTACCCCACTGAACATGGTATTGTCACCAACTGGGATGACATGGAGAAGATCCGGCATCATACTTTCTACAACGAGCTCTGTGTGGCCCCTGAAGAGCACCCTGTGCTGCTCACAGAAGCCCCCCTGAACCTCAAAGCCAACAGAGAAAAGATGACTCAGATTATGTTTGAGACCTTCAATACCCCAGCCATGTACGTTGCCATCCAGCCTGTGCTGTCCCTGTATGCCTCTGGTCATACCACTGGTATTGTGATGGACTCCAGTGATGGTATGACCCACACTATGCCCATCTATGAAGGTTATGCCCTCCCCCACGCCATCCTCCATCTGTATCTGGCTGGCCGTGATCTGATGGACTACCTCATGAAGATCCTGACTGAGAGAGGGTATAGAGAGGGAAATCGTGTGTGACATCAAGGAGAAGCTGTGTTATGTTGCCCTAGACTTTGAGCAGGAGATGGCCACTGCTGCATCCAGCTCCTCTCTGGAGAAGAGCTATGAGCTCCCTGATGGTCAAGCTATCACCATTGGCAACAAGAGGTTCTGATGCCCAGAAGCTCTCTTCCAACCATCTTTCTTAGGTATGGAATCCTGTGGAATGCACGAGACTACCTTCACCTCAATCATTAAGTGTGATGTTGACATCTGTAAGGATTTGTGTACCAACAATGTATTGTCAGGTGGTACCACCATGTACCCAGGCATCGCTGACAGGATGCAGAAGGAGATTACAGCCCTACATCCCAGCACAATAAAAAACAAGATCATTGCCCCACCTGAGCACAAATACTCTGTCTGGATTGGAGGCTCCATGCTGGCATCTCTTTCCACCTTCCAGCCAATGTGGATCAGCAAGTAGGAGTATGACAAATCTGAGCCCTCCATTGGCCACTGCAAATGCTTCTAAATGGACTGTTTGTGTGGTTTTTTTGTTGTTGTTGTTGTTGTTGTTTTTGGTCAAAGGGTGTGACATGATGACATGATAATTGCCCAAAAAAAGAGATGAGATTGGCATGGCTTTATTTCTTTTTGTGGTTTGTTTGTTTGATTTTTTTTGGGGGGGTGGCATTTGACTCAGGCTTTAAACACTGGAACGCTGAAGGTGATGCGCACATCCCCAAAGTTCTCCAGCGCATCTTCAGGACTCTGATTGTACTTTTGTTTTGTTTTGTTTTGTTTTAGTAGTCATTCCAAATACCATATAATGCATTGTTACAGAGTTACAAGCCTCTGTGAAGGCTGTCAAAGGAGCGATGTAACAAAGATTCAGATGGGGAGGGAGTGGGCGGAAGGTACTATTATTGCTTTAAATGCAAATTATGTAATCCTTAAAAAAAAAAACTTTTTGTATTTTCTGCCTTAATACTTGTTCCTTTTTTTAAATTGTCAGCCATATGGAATGGCCCCCTAAATGCCCTCCCTGCCCCCAACATAGATGTGAATGAGGACTTTTATAGTCTTGGGGGAGGGGAGGAGCTTTACCCATACACTGATTTAAGACCAGTTCAAATAAAAATGTACATGTTAAAGGAAAAAAAAAGGTCAACAGTAAGTGCCTGCTGCACCAGGAAGAGAGAAGGACACAGTCCAATGCAGCCTACCCCAGTGTAGACTGAGAGACTGGGCCTTAGCAAACCAGAAGCAGGTCTCCACATGACTGAACCAATGACAACAGTGGTGGTTTCTAGATCACTCACCCCACAGATTGTAAGGGGGCTGAACAACTGGTCAGAAGGAGATTACAGGAATCTCTGTATTTGAATTGGGGGAAGGACTCTGTTGCTTTGCCCATACTCAGATCTGGAATGCAGTCCTAGGTGGCAGTTACAGGGTGAGGAGGGGGTACCTTCGTCACAGTTCCAGGACAGAAAAGAGTGATTGTGATCACTCACAGACCAGAACACAGTCCAAGAAAGGAGTAAACACACTTGTCCTTAGTTCATACCACCTTGGAAGAACTGAAAATTTGCAGGTCCCTAGAAGTATCTCTAAAAACAGCTGTACAAAACCCCTGAATCTTGGGACAGTGTGCCTTCCACCCTGGAAGCAGATCCCTACTTTAATGAAGAGTTCAAAGTCAAGTAATAGGCTGGGAAAATGAGCAAATGACAGAAAAAATTCTGCCCATAGAAAGTTATTATAGTAACAAGGAAGATGAAAACACACTCAGAAGATTATAAAGTCAAAGCTCCTATATCTAAAGCCTCCAAGAAAAATGAATTGGTCTCAGGTCATGGAAGGGCTCAAAAAGGATTTTGAAAAGCAAGTAAGAGAGGTAGTGGGTAAATTGGGGAGAGAAGTGAGAGCAATGCAAGAAAATCATGAAAAACAAGTCAACAGCTTGGTAAAAGTGATACAAAAAAATTCTGAAGAAGATAACACCTTAAAAAGCATTCTAGTTCAAATGGTAAAAGAGGAACAAAAAGCCAATGTGGAGAAGAATGCCTTAAAAAGCAGAATTGACCAAATGGAAAAGGAGGTATAAAAGGTCAGTGAAAAAATAATTCTTTAAAAAATTAGAATTAAGCAAATGGAAGCTAATGACTTTATGAGAAATCAAGAAACAATGAAACATAACAAAAAAAATGAAAAAATAGAAGACAATGTGAAATATCTCATTGGTAAAACTACTGACCTGGAAAACATATTGCAGAAAGATAATCTGAAAATTATTGGACAACCTGAAAACCATGATCAGAAAAAGAGCCTAGACATAATATTTTAAGAAATTATCAAGAAAAATTGCCCTGATATTCTAGAACCAGGGGGTAAAATAGAAATTGAAAGACTCCACTAATCTCCTCCTAAAAGAAATCCCCAAATAAAAACTCCTAGGAATATTATAGTCAAATTCCAGAGTTCTCAGATCAAAGGAAAAATATTCCAAGCAGCCAGAAAGAAACAACTCAAGTACTGTGGAGCCCCAGACAGGATAACATAAGATTTAGTAGGCATTGTTGTTCAGTTTCAATCATATCTGATTCTTTCTTATCTCATTTCTGGATTTCTTGGCAAAGATACTTGAGTAGTTTGTTATTTCTCTCCAGTTCATTTTACCTGTGAAGAAACTGAGGTAAACAAGGTTAAGTGACTCGTCCAGGGTCATATGGTTAATGTCTAGAGCCAGATTTGAACTCAGATCTTCCTGACACCAGGCCCAGCACTCTATCCACAAAGGCACCATTATAAATGGGCAAAAGTAGTTATTCAGATGGGAAGATTTCACAGATCAAGAATGGAATTAATTCCCTGCTCTCTTAGACTTTACCCACTCTTCTTACCAGTGGCTACTAGAAAGTCCTTATTCAATATAGTAATTGAAAATAGCAGCTGAACCCTTTCATTCTCTTACAAAGTGTACTCAGTTAATTCAGTTCACATGCTAATTGTGTGTTGTTGCTAGTGTTGAAAACATTTTTCTCTGGCTTCCCTGATACAATGCATTTGAAAGTCATGTGAAAAAGGGGTGAGGCAGAAAAAATAAGCCCAGGTGCAGTTTCTAATGACTCATTAATTGCAAGAACAGACAGGTATTCTGGGTAATATATTATATGGCTATAGCAATGCCGAGCACATGACCTAGTTTGCAACAAGGCTTCTAGGCTTGTTTCCTTGCCCTTGTACTTAAAAGGGATAGCCATGTAGTTTGGGTCACATATCTATTAACAAGCTCCAGTTACCTGAGTTAATGCAGAGAATGTAAATGCTGCTTTTCCTCATTATCGGCAATGAGAACATGACATCTTGAGATTTAGTAGGTGTGTAGAAAATAAAACAGTGCAGGAGTTTTTTGTTGTTGTTGTTTTGGTGTGTGTGTGTGTGTGTGTGTGTGTGTGTGTGTGTGTGTGCGTGTGTGCGCACGCGCGCACGTATTGGAGATTAGTTTTGTAGTGAAGACTTTCCAAAACATAAAAGCATTAAAGATTCATTGTGATGACAGCCTGTTCAATTTATTATCAATAAAAGGAAGTTTGTTACCTTGTCATAAACTGCCTTCCTGAAGCAAAATGAAATAGATGAAGATAATTAACCAACCTCAATCGACTTTGCAAAGAAGTCTTCTCAAAGGAAAGGCACCTATGAAATAAAAATGCCAGGTGTTATATACATTTAAAATAAAAGCATATCAGGCATGCTCAGAAATCTACTTTAAAGGTAGTGATTAAGGTATTTTTGTCCTGTCCCTGCCCCCTAAAAAGACTTGACAATGGTTAGGAGGTGATTTTTTTTTTGTCTTAACAATCTGGAAAAGGTCTTAACAATCTGTAATTATTAAAGTCTCCAACTGAATCCTGTTTTGATAAACAAATTTATTTTAGTTCTGTGTCACTGAATGCAGTTTGCATTTTCAAAAGGGGAAAGGTAGTTTCTATTCTATATTATATTTGGATTGTTGGAATTGACAAAAGAAGAATAGCTAAATATTAATGACGATTGGAAAAATTTTTCCAAATCACCAATAATAAAAGCAAATCTAAACAAGTCTGAGGTTTTACCTTATGCCTAGAAAATTGTGTAAGATGATCAAAGATGGGAATGTTCTAATTGGAAGGATTTCAGAATGACAGATGAATTAATATTGTATATTAATTAATATGGTATATATTATTAATGTATTGTTGGTAGAGCTTCAACCAACCTCTCAGAAAAATAATATGTAATTATACTAAAGAATAACTAAGATGTCTATATGATATGAACCCAAAGATCCCACTGCTTGGCATATATCCCCAAAAGATCAAAGAATTTAAAATGCCATGTAGGTGCCCAACAATTGGGGAGTGGCTAAACAAATCTCAGAAGACATATTCACCATAAGAAACAGTGAATATGAAGCGTCTAGAGGAGTATGATAAGACTTACAAGAATTGATGCAGAGTGAGGTAGAAAATCAAGAAACTATATACAGTGACTAATCATTGCAAATGGAAAGATAATAAATAAAAAATTCAAAACTATGTAACTAAAATGACTAATTTTGTCCTGGAAAACAATTGAGAAATTGCACCTCCCTACTTTCTTTGCAGAGATGGGTAAATTATTGGTTGAGATATTGCATTTATTATCGGAAAGAGTTGGTGTGTTGGTTAGTTTTGCTCAACTGATTTTTGGGGTTTTTATTTTAATCTTTGTTTTAAGAGAATTCACTAATAAGAGAAAGGAAAAGGTTTGGAAATAAAGGTAATGTAAAAATAAAATGTATCAATAAATATAAGATTAAACATTTTTCAACTGCTAGGTTTTACTGCAACTCTTTAAAACTACTTCCATATTTTAGCACGCAAGTTCAGCGGAAAGAACATGAGCTCTGAAGTTAGAGAATATGGTTTCAAATCTGGGCTCTACTGCATGCATGACTTAGGGCATTTTATTTAACCTCTTGTCTCAGCTTTCACACCTGCCAAATACAGGTATTTGGTCTCAGGACACCTTATGATCAAAAGGTGAGGACTCACCAAAGAGCTTTTGTTGATGTAGATTATATCTACCAATATTTACCAAATTAGAAATTAAAATATTCTAGTATTACTACGAAAAAATTTTATACAGTTTCCACATATAATAGTTTGATAGCAATACCAAGAGTTTTCAATAATTTTTAATCTCATGGACCCTTTGAAAATGGTTTGGGGACCTCCCTACAGCAGTGTGCTGGAGTCAGCTCAGATCTACTGGAGAAAGTCTATCATTAAATGCACACTGTGTGAGCAGCTACACTTTGGGAAAAACATCAAGCAGCTGCTACAAATCAGGTATTGATTTATTGTTTTTTTGATTGTCTAGACTTAAGGGAGTGATGGGGGCAAATGTTCATAATGTAGATTAAATGTAAAAATGTGTCATGTACATATTTTTTTCCTGGACCCCTGGTTGTGAAACAGCACAACCCTCCCCCCACAACCTCAAGCCAGCTCTGAGAACCACTGAGCAAGATGATGCCAACTCCAGCTTCTATGATCCTAATATATATTATTTATTTAACAGAAACTCACTTAACGGGGCGGAGCCAAGATGGCGGAGTAGAAACAGCTCCTCCAAGCCTCTCTGCCCCCAGATTCTCCACAAACTATGTAAAAAAGGACTCTGAAAAACTTCTGGAGCCCCAACACCCACAGAACGACACAGAGAAGCTAACCTCCCGCTGAGGACAGCCCAGCATCCTGCAGGAAGGACCAGCGCAGCGGTCTGGGAGCCGGCAATGCACAGAGCACAGAGCGCAGGAGCCGAGCCGAGCTGAGGCCAGGTCCACGTGAGCCGAGGTTTTAGCCCCAGGGCGGCAGGGCCAGCAGCTGGCTGGAGGAACCCCAGAACACCAGGAACTGTGGCGACCCCAGAATTATCAACATAGACTTGCCTAGGACAAAGTAAGAGGTTAGTGTCCTATGGACTTTGGGACCTGTATTTGGGAATGCGTCAGCTCCCTCCCCTGGGGGCTAGAAGCCGCTGAGGAGACACGCCATTGTGTAGTTTTCATAGGCATTTCCGGCTCCCAGCCTACAAATCGTGGGGAGATCCAGCCATCAGTCTTGGGGGGTAATCGCTCTTGCTTTAACCTCCCTGGATCTGGATTGTGATCTAGGGTGGAAGTTGTGGGTGGGTTTACAGCTTGCCAGAAACGGAAGTTGCCCCCCACACGTTCGGGACGAAAATTCCTCTATCTGGCCTTAAAGCCATAGTGTGGCAACAAGCCCAAAAGTCAAGTAATTAAGTGGCAACATGCCAAGGCAAAGGAAACAGAAAAATGCAACCCTAGACTCCTATTTTGGGGGCATAGAGCGGAAAAGGACTGTGAGGTCAGAAGTCCTGCTCCAAAAGCCCCAGGGGAAAACATGAGTGGGTTGCAGGCCATAGAGGACCTTAAGAAGGACTTTAAAAATCAAATAAGAGAAGTGGAGGAAAAATTGGAAAGAGAAATGAGAAGGATGCAGGAAAAGTATGAAATGAGGGTCAACAGCCTGACTGAGGAAAACAACACCTTAAAAAATAGACTAGCTCAAATGGCAAAGGAGGCCCAAAAGGGCAATGAGGAGAAGAATGCCTTAAAAAGTCGAATTTGCCAGATGGAAAAAGAATCTCAAAAGTTCACTGAGGAGATTCATTCCTTCAGAGTTAGACTGGAGCAAATGGAAGCTAGTGACTTTATGAGAAATCAAGATGCTGTTAAGCAGATCCAAACAAATGAAAGATTAGAAGGCAATGTGAAATATCTCATGGGAAAAACCACTGACCTGGAAAATAGATCCAGGAGAGACAATTTAAAAATTATTGGACTACCTGAAAGCCATGATCAAAGAAAGAACCTAGAAATCACCCTTCAAGAAATTCTCAAGGAAAACTGCCCTGATGTTTTAGATCCAGAGGGCAAAATAGAGGTTGAAAGAATCCACAGATCACCTCCTGAAAAAGATCCCAAAAAGAAAACTCCCAGAAATATCATAGCCAGGTTCCAGAATCCTCAGATCAAGGAGAAAATACTACAAGCAGCCAGGAAGAAACAATTTCAATATTGTGGAAACACAATCAGAATAGCCCAGGACCTGGCAGCTTCTACACTGAGGGATCGAAGGGCATGGAATATGATATTCCAGAGGGCAAAAGAACTGGGAATGAACCCAAGGGTCACCTACCCAGCAAAACTGAGTATTTTGTTTCAGGGGAAAATATGGTCATTCAGTGGAATAGAGGACTTTCAAGCATTCTTGAGGAAAAAACCAGAATTGAATAGAAAATTTGACATCCAGACACAAGAAGGAAGAGATGCCTGAGAAGGTAATCAGGGAAAAGAAATCAAAAGGAACTTATCAAAGTTGAACTATTTACATTCCTATATGGAAAAGCAATATCTGTGACTGATGATATCTTTCTCACTATGAAAATAATGGAAGAAGGGGGTGTGGTCATATGAATACATATGTGAATGTGTGTGTATATGGTTACAGTTATATATGGATAGAGGGCATTGGTTGATTTTGTTGGGAAGGGAGAGTACTCAAGGGATGAAATTATGAGGTGAGAGAGGAAAGTGGCAAGAGGAGATGGGGAGAGACATGGTAGGGTAAACTATCTCATGTAGGGGAAGTGGGTGCAAAGGAGGGGGAGAATAAGGAAGGCTAAAAAGGCAAAACCACATTCATTGAATTTGGTTCAGGGAGAAAATGACATACATACTAAATGGGATATCTCAACCTGCAGCAGGATAGGGGGAAGGGGGATGAGAGGAGGGATGATGGATGGGAGGGCATCCTTGGGGTGAGGGGAGGTTGGAAGTACCCACTATAGAAGAGGGACAGGATCATGTAGGGAATGGACCAGGTGGGGGGTGGGATGAGTGGGAGGGAATTATAAGCAGCCTTGTACAATATATCTACCATGATAATGTTTTGCATAGCTAGACATGTACAACATATACTGAATTACTTATATCCCAAGAAGGAATGGGTGACAAGGGAGGAAGGAAATGGATCTGAAATTCGAGGTCGTAACATTAAATGTTTCAAATATATATATAAATACTATTATTAATACTCTTTTGCCTATAATTGGGAGATAAGATGTGCAGGCATTGGGACACAAAGATTCATCTTCCTCTAATGGAAAAGTCGATGGGGGTATGGGAGAAGGTATGGGAGAGAGCAGATTGGAGGAAGCGATATCTTGTGGGACTGCTATTCTGGGAGGTTGGGTAGGGGAATAATGGGGGGAAAATGATTGTAACTCAAAATCTGGCGGAAATGAATGATGTAAAACAGAAGTTAATAAAGTATTTGTTTAAAAAAAAACTCACTTAACATGATTCTGAACAGTGAATTAATTGTTTAAATCTTACATCCGTTCTTGAGAAACAGTACCTCACAAATGCAAAGAATTTAAAAATATTCTGCTACCATTTTATGCCTGCTAAAGGTTCAAAGATTAAAAAGGCTTAATACTTCTAGAGAAAAAGAATGTGGGGCAAACTAAGAGAGACTATTGTGTCTTTAAAGTTTCTGGTCAGAGCTATATTTCTGCCTGCACTCTTCTTTGAGACATTTTGAGAACATGATATAATTTTTAATATTTAAATCATTTTATTTTATCATTTTTGCTTTAACTTTGCCACTTTCTCCCCCACAAAGCATTACTAGGAAGGAAAGCATCTTAGTGGGTAAAGGATTGGCTTTGGAGTTAGAAAGACTTGAACTCAGGTCCCCAGTTTCACAGCAGTGTGACTATGAACTAGTTATTTAACCTCTAAGTGACCTAAGCAATTTTGTAAGTCTATAAATTGCATATAAGTTGCTGACCTATGGAAAGGAGTTCCTGGGCTGCAACTTCATTTACATTGTTGAAAACAAAAGGATCAGGCTAGGTCATATTCAGAAAGGTAATTTGGCATAGTAGAAAAAGTGTGAGACTTTGAATCAGCAAGACCTATATTCGAATCCCATTTTTCTGGCACAAATTGTCTGTAAGACCCTGTAAGAGTCAGGCAAATTTCTTGGGTTTATCTACTAAGACACAGAGTGTGATTTCATTATAACTAAGGGCTAAAATTTTTTTTCAGTGGATTACCAATTGCATCTGAAAATGTAACCCAATAAGAATCAAAGATTCATACCACATTACAGTTTGAAGACACCTTGGAAATTACCTATTACAAACCCATCATTTTACAGCTGAAGGGAATTATGTCTAGTGACTACAGAGATTAGGTACTTAGTTCAACATCAAACTAATGATGTTAATAAGTAACAATTCCAGGATCCAGCAAGGTCCTCTAATTCTCAAACTGGTGATTATTCCATATCATAATCTTTAGGGATACATTTTATACCTTCTGGTCCTAGAACAGAGCTGTTCCTTTAAGTAAGAACACCTGAGGATTTTTTGATGAATGGCCACCTGAAAGGGAGGCATACAACCCAGCTCACATGTCCCTACTCTAGCAAAGCCCCAAAGTCCTCACTAGAACAAACAACAATCAAGAAGTCTGATAAGCAATATCTTGTCTTCTTCTCCCCTCCTCCGCCCCTGGAAGTGAACAGGGACAACTGCCACCAGCAAAGCCAGCTCCAGAATGGGATAGTTTGTCACCTAGATCAGAAATGACCACATACCTCTATAACCTGTAAGGTTCTGTGTCTGGAGGTAGCAAGAGAAAAGGGCTCCCTGGAGAATTCTCCCCAGTGTGAGAATCTTCTTAGCCACCAGACTGGCATCAGGGAGAGACTAAAGTAATGATGACCAATGTTGTGACACAGTGTTCAGATCAAGACCGCAAGGATTCTTGGTTTCTGAATTCCCCAACAGATAGCAGAAAAGGTTGGCAAGAATCCACCAAGTGGAGGTCAAGGCAAGAACCCAAGAAACTCAGGCTAAGACCAAGTATGGCTGACCACTCCACCCAAAAGTACAGTTGGGTCAGAGTCTGACCCTGGGTAAAAGCAGCATACCAGGAATTAAACATGGCAAGATGAGTAAATCAAAGAAAATACCATTCAGTATAAAAGATAACTCTATAACAACGGCAAACAGAGACTCACAGGAAAAAGAAAAAAAAAAGTAATTTTCCACAAGGACTTCATGAATACCTAGAAGAAAAGAAGTATAAGATAAAAAGTGAAATAATCTGCATTTGAGAAAAGAAAAGGAAAAATTGAAAAGATAACAAAAAGTTCTAAAGGTTATTCAAGAAATGGAATCACTGAAAACTAGAATAGACTAAGGAAAATCAATGACTACATGAGAAGGCAAGAACTATTAGAAAAATGGTAAAGGGTTGAAAAATAGAAGGAAGCATAAGATCTCTGATGTAAAAGCAAATAATAAGAGAAACAAGTCAGGAGAGATTATTTAAAACACATTAAATTCCTTGAAAGTCATGATTGTAAAAATAAAAAAAACAGGCACTATATTTCAAGAAATAATTAGCAAAAACTGTATAAATCTACTAGAATGAGAGGGAAGAGTAAAGATAGAATATATTAATCCATCACCTCCTGAAAGGAAATTTTAAAGTAAAAGTCCTAGGAATATGTCAGCCAAAATCTAGAACTCCCACATAAAAAAAATTTAAAAATTCAATAACAACAATAAAACAAGCAAAACAAAACAAACAAAAAAGCCACCATAAGCATCAAATAGGAATCCCAAGAACCAAGAAACAACTCATCACATAGGATCACATAATACCTGTCAGCTTCTACCAAAAACCAGAATAAATCTAAAAATTTAGTTTTTCAAAAAACATATAAAGAGCTGTATAATTAAAACCAAGAATAACTTACCCTGCCAAGCTGAATATAATCCTACAAGGGGCAAAAATGAAGGTTTGATGAAACATTGGACTTTCAAGTATATACAATGAAAAACACAATGCTGAGTAGGATCTTTGAAACACAAACACAAACACATACCAGAGAGCCCTGGAAAAATAAATTTAAGCAAGTAGAAGAGTTACATGAGGATGTAGTGCTAAATTTCTTTATTTTAATTTTTTAATGCTTTATTAACTTGTTTTACATCATTCATTTATGCCAGATTTTGAGTTATGATTTTCCCCCCGTTTTTCCCCTACCCACCATCCCAGAATAGCAGTCCCATAAGATATTGCTTCCTCCAATCTGCTCTCTCCTATATCTTCTCCCATACCCCCTTCGACTTTTCCATTAGAGCAAGGTGAATCTCTGTGCCCCAATGCCTGCACATCTTATCTCCCAATTACATCCAAAAGAGTATTAATAGTAGTACTTAAATATATTTGAAACATTTAATTTTAAGACCTCGAATTTCAGATCCATTCCCTTCCTCCCTTGTCACCCATTCCCTCTGGGAAGATAAGTAATTCAGTATGTGTTGTACATGTCTAGCTATTCAAAACATTACCATTGTAGATATATTGTACAAGGCTGCTTATAATTCCCTCCCACCCGTCCCACCCCCCACCTGGTCCATTCCCTACTTGATCCTGTCACTCTTCTATAGTGGGTACTTCCAACCTCCCCTCCCCCCCAAGAATGCCCTCCCATCCATCATCCCTCCTCTCATCCCCCTTCCCCCTATTCTGCTGCAGGGTGAGATATCCCATTTAGTATGTATGTCATTCTTTCCCTGAACCAAATTCAATGAGAATGTGGTTTTGCCTTTTTGCCTTCCTATTCTTCCCCTCCACTGCAGCCACTTCCCCTTGCTTCTTCTACATGAGATAGTTAACCCTACCCTGTCTCTCCCTGTCTCCTCTTGCCACTTGCCTCTCTCACCTCATAATTTCACCCCTTAAGTATCATCCCTTCCCAACAAATTCAACCTATGCCCTCTATCCATGTATAACTGTAAACATATATACACCTATTCACATATGTATTCAAAGGACCATACACCCTTCTTCCATTATTTTCATACTGAGAGGGGTTTCATCAGTTACAGTTATTGGTTTTCCATGTAGGAATGTAAATAGGTCAACTTTGATAAGTTCCTTTTGATTTCTTTTCCCTGATTACCTTCTCAGGCATCTCTTGCTTCTTGTGTCTGGATGTCAAATTTTCTATTCAACTCTGTTTTTTTTCCTCAAGAATGCTTGAAAGTCCTCTATTCCACTGAATGACCATATTTTCCCCTGAAACAAAATACTCAGTTTTGCTGGGTAGGTGACCCTTGGGTTCATTCCCAGTTCTTTTGCCCTCTGGAATATCATATTCCATGCCCTTCGATCCCTCAGTGTAGAAGCTGCCAGGTCCTGTGCTATTGTGATTGTGTTTCCACAATATTGAAGTTGTTTCTTCCTGGCTGCTTGGAGTATTTTCTCCTTGATCTGGGGATTCTGGAACCTGGCTATAATATTCCTGGGAGTTTTCTTTTGGGGATCTTTTTCAGGAGGTGATCTGTGGATTCTTTCAACCTCTGTTTTGCCCTCTGGGTCTAAAACATCAGGGAAATTTTCCTTGACAATTTCTTGAAGGGTGGTTTCTAGGTTCTTTCTTTGATCATGGCTTTCAGGTAGTCCAATAATTTTTAAATTATCTTTCCTGGTTTTTCCCATGAGATTTCACATTGCCTTCTATTCTTTCATTTGTTTGGATCTGCTTAACAGCATCTTGATTTCTCATAAAGTCATTAGCTTCCATTTGCTCCAGTCTAACTCTGAGGAAATGAATCTCCTCAGTGAACTTTTGAGATTCTTTTTCCATCTGGCAAATTCGACTTTTTAAGGCATTCTTCTCCTCATTGCCCTTTTGGGCCTCCTTTGCCATTTGAGTTAGTATATTTCTTTAGGTGTTGTTTTCCTCAGTCAGGCTGTTGACCTTCATTTCAAACTTTTCCTGCATCCTTCTCATTTCTCTTCCCAAGTTTTCCTCCACTTCTCTTATTTGATTTTTAAAGTACTTCTTAAGGTCTATGGCTTATAACCCGCTCATATTTTCCTTTTGGGCTTTTGGAGCAGGATTTCTGACCTCACAGTCCTCCTCCTGTTCTATGCTTCGATCCTCTTCGCCTCCAAAATAGGAGTCTAATGTTGCATTTTTCTGTTTATTTTGTTTCCTTTGCCTTGGCATATTGCCACTTAATTCCTTGACTTTTGGGCTTGTTGCCACAGTAGGACTCTGCCACCAGACAGGAGAGTTTCCATCCCGAATGTGTAGGGGGACAATTTCCGTTTCTGGCAAGCTGGATACCCACCCCACAACCTCCACCCCAGACCACCATCCAGATCCAGGGAGGTTAAAGCAAGAGTGATTGCCCCCCAAGACTGATTGCTGGATCTCCCTACAGTTTGCAGGCCAGGAGCTGGAGCTGCCTCTGAAAACTACAAAATGGTGTGTCTCTTCAGCGGCTTCTAGCCCCCAGGGGAGGAAGCAATGCCTTCCCCAAATACTGGTCCCAAAGTCCATAGGGCACTAACCTCTCACTTTGTACTAGGAATGTCTGTGTTGATAATTCTGGAATCACCACAGCTGCTGGTGTTCTGGGGTCCCTCCAGCTGGCTGCTGGCCTGGCTGACCTGGGGCTAAAACCGAGGCTCGGGAGGACCTGTGCTCAGCTCCAGCTGCCGGCTCCCAGAGATCTGCTCTGCTCCTTCCTGCAGGGCTGCTGGGCTGTCCTCATCAGGAGGTTAGCTTGTCTTTGTCACTCTGTGGGTGCTGGGGCTCCAGAAGTTGTTCAGAGTCCCCTTTTATATAGTTTGGAGGTTATCTGGGGGGAGAGTGCCTTGGGCGTGCTGTTTCTACTCCGTCTTCTTGGCTCCACCCTAAATTTCTAATAAGGAGAGAAGAAACAAATGCCCTTTGGAAGCTTTTTGTATCTTCAAAAAGTATTGAGGGAATGAAATAAGATAAAACAGAAGTCCTGGGTCCTGGATCTATTTTGAAGATTTTTAAGAAGGTAATCATGAGGGCGTATAAAACGAGGAATATATTAGTAAAGGAATGAAGAGTAGAACTTGGAATTTCTCATAGTTAGTATTAGGGAAAAAGAAATATATACAGACACAGAGGAGGGGCATAGAGTGTGGGCATGGAATGAAACTCACTCTTCTTTGAAATGACAAAGGAGAACTGAACACAAATGCAATTTGGTGAAGAAAGATATCAATTTCAGCAGGAAACAAGGGAGAATTGAGGATGGGTTAAGAGGGATAATAGCAGATAGGGAAACATTACAAGCAAATAAATATCCTGATTCTAAAGAGGGGATTGGAAGACAAGTAGGGGGAGAAGTGGAGAAGGAAAGGGAAATATTAGATTCTAAAATATCTTAGTTTATCTCTTAAGACAATTGTTGTTCATCCTTCATTCTCAGAGGACCAGTGACATTAGGAGGGTAGTGTACTGACTTGCACGTGAATTGGATTTAAGTGAGGGAGAGCTGTGCAAAGTTACCAGGCTCAGTCTCTCCTTTGAGTCATCTGAGTCTTAGACAATTAGGGAATGACTGGACAAATTCTAGTATGTGAAGGTAATGGTATGTTATTTCATGATAAATGACAAAAGGGATGACCTCAGAGGAATACTGAGTAATATGAACTAATGCCGAGGGAAATGATCAAAACAAAATGAGAGAGACAAAGACAGACAGACAAATATTCAGAGATACACACAGAGAAAGAAAGATATCTGGAGCACTGAGAAGGTAAGTGATTTTACCAAGGACTTATTATGTGTCCAGATGAAAGACTTGGACCCAAATTATCCTGGTTCTGAAGTTAGCTCTGTTCACATCACCGTACTGTCCTTCACTGTCAGTAACAATACAGTAGTTGATCAGATTAGCTATCAGAGAGCTGGAACCAAAGACAATGGAACAGAACTGTAATTGTCATGGAGGAAGGTAGTTAGGGGAAGAGTCAAGGGAAAATGAAGGAAGGGGGAAAATGGACTTTGCTGCATGATATTATTAATATTTTAGTGAGAGCAAAATTGTCTCTGTACCATTAACAAATAGAATAAGATAAGAATTACTTTTAAAGAATAATTTATATAAGGACAACAACATTGTAAAAAAATAACTTTAAAAGACTTGAGAACTCTGCTCTCCAGAGGATCTATGATGAAGCTAGTTATTTACTCGCTTCCTGACAGGGAGGTGAGACTACAGAGACATACATTTTTGCACCTGTCCATGCAATGGATTCATTTCTCTTGGCTATGCTTTCTGTTCCAAAGGTTTTTTTGTGTTTGTTGTTTGTTTTGTTTTTTACTCTCTCTTTGTTAATGGATGGGAGTGGAGAAGGATCAGGGAGGATTAGCAATAGTGAATGCAAAAAAAAAAAAATGAAAGAAAAAAAGAGGACTGTTAACATTTAAGAAATGCCCAGAAGAAAACAAAAGGAAGTTCAGAAGGAAGCACATGTGCATAATAATGGTTTTTAAAGTAATTTGCACAATTTATTTTAAACTTTTAGTTTTTAAGCAAGTAGTATGAAATGGAGATTCCCACTTTCATATTGAATATCTTTGTTGTATTCCCTTGTGAATATACAAATGCTTTTTATGGTGTTTAAGTTTAGAATGAAAAAAATTTAGATGTAAGAATATCTGAATATTACAATTTGTAAGGTTATGTGGTAGTGATTATATCACTTTCTTTTTAAACTCATTGTGACTTGGAAAGCTCTTTTAAAATAAGATAGATTACAGTTTAATTTTAAATTCCCTATCTATGCAATTAAACTAAGCAATTGCTTAAAGTTCTTGAGCACAGATTTTTGGAAAATGAAAGGAAAAACATTTTGGTGAATTATTAAATTAAAACATCCTGGGAATATTATACTCACATCAAACAATCAATTAAGATAAAGGCTATGTGTTAATCAGTTTATAATAAATAAATCAGTTAGTCAAGCAGTTGAACCAAATTGTGTTGTACAAAACAAGCAAGCCTTAGTGAAAGTAGAGAAATCTGGGATGAGCCTTCTATCTCAGCTGCCTACTTTGAACAATTAAGGCCATGATGCTGTTCCACAACTATGTATGCCCCATTGCAGCAACCCCTCTAAGGTTTCACCTTTCTACACTGCATCATATATTCTACAACTTTCATTTCCATCTACCCCTTTCCCCATTGAAAGTACCCTGCTCTATGATCTATAGATATTAAAGGTGTCATGTCTTGCATCTCAAAGTTAAAGGGGCTCAGGAGATCAAGTAGTTACAGTTGCCTAATTTTCCCTGGCCCAGAGGCCCAGAAAAGTGACAATTTCTATCAGGGCACATTCCTTCATAGTGGCAGAAGGAAAACAAGAAAAAACTATTTCTCATTCCCAAAGAAGCATCTTTACCTCAGCCTTTAAGCATGTACAATTTTATAAACACCACCAGGAAAAATGTAGGGAGACCATGGAGTTTTGCGGGAGGCAGGATTAGAGATTTTTTCAATATGGCTATGCCAAGGGAAATTATTTAAATCAGAGTGATTTTCTAGTATGACATAACATAGATTCAGTTGGCTTAGTCCAACCAATGTGTACATACTCCTAATCTCACATTTTGTGTTTTATCCTTAATTTTTAAATTCAGTTCTTTAAATCATATCTATCACTTTTTATTCTATGAGATAATAAATAATCTAAAAAATAATTAATGTAAAGCCTAGAACCAAAAGAAAAATTAATAAAAATGAACTGAGCTCATGAATACTGAATTATCTTTCTCCATAATTTTGCAATCAATACTTAGAAGAATGGAGAAAAGTTACAGTACGCGGTCCTCAGTAGTATTCAACAAAAGGTCTCTAGCTAAAGAGGCTTCTATTTACAAAGCATATATGTATTAGAGTGGAAGAAAGGAAGAGATACGTTCATGACACTAGGATCCCATAGTGTGAGTATTCCCTCCAGTACAGCTCTCAATCAGTCACATCTGGAATCCATGTACTTCTACAGATTTGAGGCCAGGATGGTTTTTTGTTTCTTTATTTTTAATTACTGCTATTGTTTGAAGGTATGGGTGTCAGAAAGCAAAAGGGGATGTAAATAACAAATACAGAATGCAGTGATAGAAATAGGACCAGAACTTATAATGAAGGAATGATATAAGTTTTCATTCTCTTTCAAATTTGATTATACAAGTAGTTGGCAAGGGAATAATGTGTGCTAGGCACTGAGATGGACATAGAAGATAATAATAAAGGAAAAAAGAAGAAATTGTCCCTCCCATCAAGGGGCTTGCCTTCTTCAGGCAAGGAATCAATACACAACATAGAGAATTAAAGACAAAATATATACAAGCTGATTTCTTCTTAGTCAGGGATAAAATACCTCTAATGAAGGGTGGAAAATCTTTATGGGGATGATCAAAAAAGCTTTAAGCAAGAAAAGGGAAAAAAACTTGTTCCTAAATACACACTATGTCAAATACCACAAAAAGTAGCCAGTGATAGTTGCCTGGTATTTCATAGGAGACAATATACAGGATGGGGTAGGAATAATGGCCTCAGATGACTATAGATAAATGCACAAAGTATGGGTAATAAACATGATGAATAAGATATCCTATTGTAGCAATGTAAATATGATCTCATATTAACATGGAGTCTGAGTGGGATAGGATGTGACCCATGACTAAAATACCACAATGGAAAGGCATACATTATTCAAAGGAACAAATTAGATAAAAAAGGCAATGGAGTTCCACTCTACATCAAGCTCTCTTCCATTATGGAAAGAAATGATTACTCTGAAGCTCTCTTCAAAGTTATACATTTTTATGTCATTTTATTTTTTTAATTTATTTTATTTTTAATTTATAAAATAAAACAAGCATTTCCATAACAAAGAATAATAAAAATGACTGCATGTGAAACAGCAAATCTGTTATGTACAACTTGCTATTCCTCTTAAATATATAATAAATTTATCATGTAAGTTTCTTTTTTTTTCTTCCCTTCTCCTACTCTAGAGATTACTACCATTAGGGACAAATATGTGTGTTTACACCTATGTATATGTAAAATCATTCTATGCATAGTAATATTGTTCAGTTCCTTCTTTAAATGTATATAGAGTCTTCATATGTCCTTTGTAGTTAATTTAGCCATTTATAATAGTCAAAATGACTTAGTTGTTCAAAGTTGTTCTTAAAACAATGCTTCTATTAATTTATACAACCTTCTCTTGGTTCTGACATTTCACTCTTCATTATTTCATGCAAGTCTAGAATGCAGCCACAGGTGGGAAAAGATGGGACAGATGCCTGGGACCCTCTTCTTAAACAGAGGATCTGGGAGGAGAGCTTTGATGTCCAATCAGAAAAAGGGAGGGCCCAAGGGGAAGAATGTGTAAGCTTCTGAGCTGATGTGATCTTGTCAGAAGATGAATTTCTAGAGAAAAGGATGAAATCATTGCAGCTGCAGACAGAACATAAATTCATTCTTTGAGATAAATTGCCAAGAGTTTCAAAGGGAAGAAAAATGGAAATAGAAGCTGAGTGGAAAATTCTGTCTCAGAATATTTTTGGATTATTTTTGCACCAACTGAAAGTTTTAATTAATCATAGATTTGACTTTGAGGTTGAGAAAAATCTTGTTGGGGAATAGAATGCTCCAAGCTGAAGGTATGTCTGTGATCCTCCTGGCCTACAGCATTCTCTTATTTGAATATTGTCATCCACATTGCCTTTGAGACTATGACTGACTCCAGGCAAAAACATGTTTACCTGGAAACTTGCTATCCCAATCAAAGGGAGTTTAAAGAGAAAATGTCTAGACTATACAACAGACCTAGAAGACAATAGGTATGAAAAAGAAGAAAGAGTATTAGTTGAGTAGAAATCCTGTAGTTTGCAGGAGAAACTAACTGGGGAAACAGGTTAGTGACAATGTTTATGGTTTCAGATGCCCATATACCAATATATGGGGCACAGATAATAAAGTAAATTTAATATTTTAACACAGGGAGATAAATATTGCAAAGAAATGAGACATTCCCACATGCATTGCTAAATCTCACTTGGTGGGATATGATGCATGATTTTTTTTTTGCTTTTTTGGAGGGGGAAAGGCAGAGCAATTGGGGTTAAGTGATTCGCCCAAGATCACATGGCTAGTAAGTATTAAGTGTCTGAGGCCGGATTTGAATTCAGGTCCTCCTGATTCCAGGGCTAGTGTTCTATCCACTGCACCACCTAACCATCCCTTGATGCATGATTACAAATGACAAGAGGGGCATATGTCTTTTTAAAATATATTTACTCATATGTATGTGTGTTCACATATATGTGTATGTGTATGACATATATGTGTATGTATACATATATACTCTATTTTTTAAATATCATTAAATTCTCTTTATTATTATTATTATAAATTTAATAATCTTCAACAAAGACAAATTTAAATACAGAAAAAAAGAAGAAAGAATAAGAGAAAGTAACTGTGGTATGGTGGAAAGAGAATTCACTTTGAAGACCAAGGAAGTGGATTTGAATCCTAGCTCAGACAGATAAGTCTTTTATCAGATTGAGCAAATCACTCTAGGCCTCTGTTTCCTCATCTGTAAAATGAAGGGGGTTGGCTTAGATTGCTTCTAAGTTTCTTTCAATGATTCTATGATCCTAAGAAATGGGAACTTAGATATAGTTTAAAATACATACAAAGCTGCATATATGTATATATACACATATGACATATGGATCTGTAGAACTTTTATGTAACTATATGCATTGTATGTAACAAATTGGTATTGTTTGCTCCTGCATTTTATGTGTATTTTTGTTTAAAAATAATTTTATTGATGTCTTTTTTTGCATTATTCACTGTGCACTAATCTACCACTCTAACCCTTCCAATGTAAACTTTGATTGTTTTCCCTTAAAAGGTATTGAAACCATCCTCAAGACTTGATTGACAAAGAGATCCCAGGCATAAGAGAAAGCCAAGGAAAATATCTAGAGATGGAGAGAGGAACAGTGAGGAGATCAGCATCCCTGAATTGCAGAGTATGTAGAGTACAATCATGTAAGAACACTGGAAAGTTAGGAAAGGGCAGGTTATAATGGACTTTAAAAACCAGAGCATTTTATATTTGATTCTAGAGGTCACAGGACCATCAGAGGAACTTTCTCCCAAGCTCTGTTGCTGAACCCTGCAGGTCAGTGTGGACTCCTAGGCCCAGATTTCCCCAGCCCCTCCTGGCAGGTAGGTGGTATAGTGAATCTAAAGGATGGGGCTGAAGGCAAGAAGATATAAGTTCAAATCCAACCTCAGATATTTATTAGCTTCATGACCCTGTCCAAGTCACTTAACCTCTTTTTGCTTCAATGTCCTCAACTGTTGAGTAGGATAATAGCAGCTTCTACCTCTCAGGGCTGTTGTTAGGATCAAATGAAATAATATTTGTAAAATGCTTAGCATAGTTCCTGGCATATAGTAGGCACTATATAAATGTTTATTCCTTTCTCCCTTCCCCAGCATCTGTTCCATGGCCATGTAAACCCCATTTCAATCAATCAATAAGCATTTATTAAATGCCTACAATTTTCCAGACACTGTGCTAAGCACTGGAGATACAAGAAAAGGCAAAAAAAGAGTCCCTACCATTAAAAAAACAGACATACTCAAACACATTTGATGCTCACTTGCTTCACAATGAGATTGCCATTGTTTGTCCTTTCTTCTTGAAGAGGACCAATGACATCAGGATGGTGATGCCATGACTTACAAATGAATTGGATTTAAGTGAGGGAGGGCTGTGCAAAGTCACCAGCCTCACTTTCTTCTCTGGAACCAGCTGGGTCTAGTGGCCAGATATCAATCAGGATGACTGGAGATGGCCCCAGAAGCAGTGAGAATGAGGAGAGCTGTAGGGAAGGAGTGCCCCTAGAAGGGTGGTGTTTCCTCAGAGGAGGCTGCTGAAATTCTAGTGCTGGTTTCACCAGTTAGTCAAGCTGTAGTCACTAAGGAATCAACAAACACGATTTGGAATAAGTTACCATGAAGTGAGAAGTAAACAGAAAAGAAGGAAAGAAGAGGAGATGGGTCATGGTGAACTCACAGCACACTGAATACTTAAATACCAAAAAAAACAAACAAACAAAAAAAACAAAGCCCTTTAGATTTGGCCTCCTAGTTGTAAAGAAAAAGGCCCAGGCACACAAAGGAGGACCCTCCAAGCAGCTAGGAGGCATGGGACATAAAGCACAAAATATGGAGTCAGAAAGACCTGAGCTTAAATTTTGCCTTTGATCCTGAGCAAGTAATTTAACATCTGTTTGCCTCAATTCCTTCACCTGCAAAATGGGAATAATAAGAGGGTTGTTGTGAGGATAAAATGAGATAACATTTGTAAGTTACTTTTCAAACTTGAAAGCACTACATAAGTCCAAGCTAGTATAAAGGGTAGAAAATCAGAGATTTACCTTCTACTATGAGGGAAAAGCTGAGACTACTCAAGACACTTTAGATTTTATTGCTGTTACATGCTGCTTTTGCTTTTGATTTCCTGATAGGAAATTGCATTTGAGAGGTAGCATGTTATAGTGGCTGACCCTGTAGTCAGAAAAACCTGGGTTTAAGTTCCACCACTGACAAATATTGGCTGTCAGCCCTCAAGTACATTTAACCTCTTAATGACCCTAGAAAATTCTCTAATATTATAAGTTATAAAGAAATTACCCATTTTCGTTGGTACAAGGCATTTCTCACTAGGAAGGCCCTCTACCAATGAAAATACGGGAAATCACAGATCTGTTTTTTGTTTTTTAAATCATTTGATCATATTGAATCATATTGAATGATTGAATTCTTTGGGGCTATGTTGAGTAAAGAAGCAAGACAAAAGGCCCCAGGTAGGTCAAGGCTTAAACCATTGTGAAAGTTGTGAATTCTTTTTAAATTAATTTCTTTTAAGCTCAGAGTATTAAGGAAAGTCTGGAGGCTAGGAGATGCATCTGCACATGCTGTTTGTTTGAACTGGTATAGTCCAAATTTGGTGTGTCTTCCAGTATCTTAAATGATATAATACCCTGAACATCTGGTTATGATGGTATAGTGTGAAAACACCCAGAGTAGCCAGACCAACCACAATGACCAGATCTTCCAGGCAACCCAGGATTTTACGAAAAAGATGATCAGAAGCGTGTGGTCTTTGAGAGCTTAAGCAGATCTACCAGAGAAGCCCGTCTGAGCACTCTGACAAGAGGTTTTCCATGAAGATCTGGAACCCTTCATACTGACTGGGCAGACTGCAGAAGGAGGAGAAAAGCACACATCATTCTGTTGAAGAAGATTTCAGTGGGACCTAAAGCCCACAGCATTTTCTGACTAAGACATTCTAGGGATGCCTGAAAGCCCACCTTGCTTGAACCAAGAATGATGAAAGGACATCTGATACCCATAGCATTGGCTGGGCATGTTGTCAGAGGATTTGAAGACCTCTAACACTCTGAATGTAGATCTAACAGGTGAAACCCAGTGACAGGAACTCTGAAAATTGAGGACAACACCAAACAGGTCATGACTATTAAATAGCAAGTTCCTTGATAATAGGAACTGTCTTTCGCCTCTTCTTGTATCCTCAACACTTAGTAAACATAGTAGATGTTTAATAAATGTTTAATTGAATTGATTATCCCATCCTAAAGTATGGGAGGTGGCAGAACCTGACCTTAGCACATAATTATAAACTAGGAACTGAAGCTAAAGATAAGAGTAAACAGGAAAAAAAAATAGTGAAGCAATGTTGTGATTTAAGAGCCACTTAAGAGGTCTATTCAAAAGAAAATAACTCCACGACTACTGCCCAGGGCATGGTCATAAGAAGGACAAGGGAACCCAGATAAATTAAAGCAATAGATTTTTTAAAATGAAAGAAATCTAGATGAATAAAGGAGAGATTAGATATTAGAATAGATGGAGCAATTATTACCATTACTTACTATGTGCCAGGCACCACATTAAACATTACAGAAACAAAACAAGAAAACAATATGGTTTCTGCTCTCAAGGAGCTCACATTCTTTTATTTTTACATAGCATTCCTTTATTTTTAAAATTACATATTTTTTCTCAACCAGCAAAAAATCTATCTTTTTACCCTCCCATTCTGGTCCCCTACACCCAAATGAGAATGAAAGAAATATAAAACCATTATTACAAACATGTATATTCAAGTAAAACAAATTCCCACATTGATTATGTAAAAAAAAATAGATGTCTCATTTTGCCCCCCCAAGTTCTTCACTTCTCTATCAATAGGTGCATAGCATGTCATTATTACTCCTCTGGAATTTTTTCCCCTGTAGGTTTATGCCTAGTTTTACCAGTTATGTTATTCTAGGCAATAAACCCATATTCTTTGTTTTCTGGAATACTATATTCCAACATCTCCATTTCTTTATGGTAGTGGTTGTTAAATTGTGTGGCTATGGCCCATTGACACTTGAATTCTTTCTTTCTGGTCATTTACAATATTTTTTTTTCTTTGACCTGGAAACTCTTTTGGATGTGATGTTTCTTGGAGTTTTTACTTTGTTGTTCCCTTCAAAAGGTAATTGATGTATTCTTTCTATTTCTACTTTGCCCTTGGGTTCCAAAACATCTGCATGCTTTTCAAGATGTCTTGAAATAAGGTGTCTAGATCCCTTTTTTGTTCATCTCTTTAGGTAGTAAAATGATTCTTGATTTTTTTTTCTGCCCTCTGTTTTCTAGGTCGGTTGTTTTTATTATATGACACTTCATACAATCTCCTATATTTTCAGTCTTTTGATTTTGCTTTAATATTTCTTGTTATTTCATTAAGTCATTGGTTTCTAGATGATCTATTCTTATTTTCAGGGAGTTTGATGCTTGGACCAGATTTTTTATATTTTGTGGTAAGCCATTAATTTTCCTCCCAATTTTCTTTTATAATTTTCATTTCTATTCCATTTTTCTCTATAACTCTCATTTCATTTACAAAAATATTTTAACTCTTGTTTCATCTATTCTAAGAATTCTAATTTCATTTGTGCCCAAATTGAATTTTCTTTGCGGCTTGGCTTGTAGATAAAATCACTCTCTACTTCTACATCTGTCTCTTTAGTGCCGCTGTCAACATAATTGACTTTTATCATGAGATTCTTTTTTTTTTGTTGTTCATTTTTCCAACCTATTTCCTCATTCTGGACTTGATGTTAGGACTAGTCTCTGTGCATTTCTTCAGGTAAGGTCTGGGCTGATCCTGATATTGCTTTCTTGAGGTATCAGATGTTGTGTTAATATTCCAGGATCCCAGGGACAACCCAGGCTTTCAAAGCTCTCAAGTCTGAAAACTCTACTCTGCTCCTAAAGTTAGAGTCACGCAATTGTTATGTTTCTGAATTTAGTCCTTTCAGCCTGAGGGTACCCCTGGATATTGTTCCCCTTCTGTGACTCACAACTGTGTAGTGAATGACAGAGTTGCATTTGGCACCTATGCTTTTATCTTGCCGTGCATTACTATGCATCTGGACTCTCCTCTCACCCTGGTGCAACCTCTCCTTGCCCACAGGAGTGGTCTGCATTCAGGTGCTCCTGACCAGATCAGGGACATGTTGTACATGATTTTCTCTATCTCTTTTCATACACTGACCTGGGCTGGAAAAAATGGCTCACTACTCCTTTTTTTTTTAAATCTCCCTGTCATAATTCAGTCTGGTACTGGAAGAGTTTTGGTGGGGAGGGGAAGTTGCTGTACTGCTTCCTGCTAAATGTGCCCTATTAGTTCCACCCCATAGAACTTACTTTCTAAGGGGGAAAGACACTAATGAAAGGGGATAGAAAAGGACAGGGATTAGATTGGAGAAAATTGTGTTTCTTGGAAAGTAATGTGTGAAGGAGAGACGATTGAGATGAATTTGAAAAGGTAAACTAGGGCCAGATGGTACACAGAGCTAAATGCCAAACTACAGAGTTTATAATTCTGTCCTATAGACAATGGGAAATTACTGAAGACTTCTAAGCAAGGAAGTGACATAGACAGTCATGCAAATCAGTAAAATTGCTTTGGGATCTCAGAGAACTATGAATTGGAATAGGGAAAGACTGGGAGCAAGGAGACCAGTCAGGTGATTATTAAAGTAGAACAGATGGAAGGAGACATTGAGAGCTTGAATTCTCATTTATGGAAATATGGACATATAGGAGGGGAAAGATGTGAGAAATAATGTAGATTGGATAGGAATTGGCAGCCAACTGTGGTGAGTGAAAGAGAAGATCCTTTATAAAAATATTTATAGGAGTTCTTTTTGTAGTGGCAAAAAAGTAGAAAACAAAGGTATGTCTATCTTTTTAAGAATGGTTGACTACAGTATGGCCTATGAATGTGATGGATAATATTATTCTGTAAGAAATGACGAAATAAGACAGTTCAAAATGACTTGTATGAATTGATGCAGAGCGAAATAAGCAGAACCATTTGTTAAGAACACAGAGAGTGCAGTAATCTCCATGAACCCTTCTAGATCATCACAAATTCTAAAAGCTACCAAAGAAATGATGCTAATTTGTCCTGGCAGGAAATTCTAGATAATTGCAGACAAACATCTCTATTGAGGAAACTTGGACCACTAGGAAACTGAACTTCTGAAGTTATCTATCACTCACAAATTCCCTTCCACCCTAGATCTTGCTTCTAACACTCTTTCCATCTTACTTACTAAAACCTACATTTCTCCTAAAGACATTTTTGTCTGTCACCACCCCTCAAAGGTTACCTGATCTTCTTATGATCCCTGACACATAGAGCCAGGAGGAAGGGTTGGCACACCCCTTACTTCCCATTGTCCCTCTCAGACCTTCCCTTTGCCATCGACACTCAACAAATTTTTCTCCTTCTATAAAATTACTCCATGTTCTCTT
The DNA here is from genome assembly GCA_011680675.1 of Gymnobelideus leadbeateri. Taxonomy (NCBI): domain Eukaryota; kingdom Metazoa; phylum Chordata; class Mammalia; order Diprotodontia; family Petauridae; genus Gymnobelideus; species Gymnobelideus leadbeateri. The sequence goes on from WOXC01003982.1 coordinate 579,005, forward strand.
GATCCTTGGTGCTGTCATCCTTGACCTCTAAATTACTCTACTTCCCAATAATTTTAGCACCTGGCTTACAGTCTTTCCCATCCCAAACTCTGGCCCTTTTGAATATGTTGGTCTCCAAGTTCTACAACCTTTCTAAATCTTATGATCTCTGTGTCCAATCTATCTTAACAATGAACAGGGTTCATTCTTTAAAATATTACCCCCATTTTATCCTTATCTGCGTTCCCACTCACTCATATGAAGTTGGCTGTAAGAGACTAATGTGATACTCCTCAATGGCACCGGAGAGCACAGTTCCCAGAGCCAGGGTCCCTTCAAGCCTGAGTAGCAATGAAACAAATCATGAATCGTGTGTAGTATCATTCTAAACTTGATCTCAATCCCCTGACCAATAAGACATGAAAACTCAACCTGCAATCACTAATGAAACATTATTTTTCATGCTATAGTTTTGCTCTCCCCAAGCATCTTGATATAAAATCAAAACAGACCATTTAGACCTTCCTACCTTGCTCTTTTCCCTTTCTCCCTGACTCCCCCCCCCTCCATCCTCCGCCCAGCTTCAGATCCCAAAGAAAAAGCTTTCTTTGTTTTGACTGACTTGCTTCTTACTCAGATGTCCCTTGAGGGTGGAGCTAGAAACCTAACCTGAAAACAGAAGAAATTACTTGGCAGGACAGCTCAGAGGTAGCCCAACCATTCCCGGGGGCATTTCAACAGGATCAACACAGCATCAATCTGAGAACTCCAGGTGAGAAGGCATCTGTCCTCATGGTGTGGCTCAAATATGGTGTAGGAGCAAAGGGCAGGTAACTCAAATTTGTGATTCACCCATTGAGAAATAAGGTGGAATTTAACAGTTTTTCCTGGAAACTATTGCAGTTCAGGCTTCCCAGGATGAAAATAATGGAAGCAGACAAGCAGGAAAAGTACATCCTTTTGAACACCGACTCTGACCTGGAAGAGTGTGAGAAAAGTAAAGCATCACTGGTGCACCATCCTCAAGAGGGGTGAGTTTGGGAACAGGCTGAGCCCAAGCACATGCTTTTGTTGTAGAGAAAAAGACATTTGCATCATCTTATAGCATATCTTTTGTGGTTACTTATTTGTGTCTCTGTGATGTGAGTTCACACATACCTGATGTCAGATAGAACCTAAGCAAATGACACAGAATGAATAAAAATTAAAAGACAGATAGAATGAAAGTCATAAATTGCTTTACTATATCTAACTTAACAAAGAGTGCTACTGTGGAATCTTACAAAGTAAACTTAGATTGCTTTTACCCTACTACGTTAAGTAGAGGTTCTTCACCTGGGGTCCACACACATAGATTTTGGGGAATCTAAGAACTTGAGTGGGAAAAATACATCTTTATTTTCACTAATCTCTAACTGAAAATTAGTAAAACATTCAATTATGAATGTAGATGATATTCATTCTTAGAAGGGGTCCATCTACAGACTTCATGAGGTTGGAAAAGGGGTCTGTGACCAAAAAAAGATTAAGAACCCCCATTTGAAAGAAAGCCATTGTATCAAAAGACACTACAATACTACATGCAAGGTAAAGGAGGGAAAAAAGAAAATAGTTTACCAATATACAATGGTAAGCATTTTTTTTTAATTTTTTTTTAATTTAAACAAATACTTTATTAACTTCTGTTTTACATCATTCATTTCCGCCAGATTTTGAGTTACAATCATTTTCCCCCCATTATTCCCCTACCCAACCTCCCAGAATAGCAGTCCCACAAGATATCGCTTCCTCCAATCTGCTCTCTCCCATACCTTCTCCCATACCCCCATCGACTTTTCCATTAGAGGAAGATGAATCTTTGTGTCCCAATGCCTGCACATCTTATCTCCCAATTATAGGCAAAAGAGTATTAATAATAGTATTTATATATATATTTGAAACATTTAATGTTACGACCTCGAATTTCAGATCCATTTCCTTCCTCCTTTGTCACCCATTCCTTCTTGGGAGATAAGTAATTCAGTATATGTTGTACATGTCTAGCTATGCAAAACATTATCATAGTAGATATATTGTACAAGGCTGCTTATAATTCCCTCCCACTCATCCCACCCCCCACCTGGTCCATTCCCTACATGATCCTGTCCCTCTTCTATAGTGGGTACTTCCAACCTCCCCTCACCCCAAGGATGCCCTCCCATCCATCATCCCTCCTCTCATCCCCCTTCCCCCTATCCTGCTGCAGGTTGAGATATCCCATTTAGTATGTATGTCATTTTCTCCCTGAACCAAATTCAATGTGAATGTGGTTTTGCTTTTTTAGCCTTCCTTATTCTCCCCCTCCTTTGCACCCACTTCCCCTGCATGAGATAGTTTACCCTACCATGTCTCTCCCCATCTCCTCTTGCCACTTTCCTCTCTCACCTCATAATTTCATCCCTTGAGTATTCTCCCTTCCCAACAAATTCAACCTATGCCCTCTATCCATATATAACTGTAACCATATACACACACATTCACATATGTATTCATATGACCACACCCCCTTCTTCCATTATTTTCATAGTGAGAAAGATATCATCAGTCACAGTTATTGCTTTTCCATATAGGAATGTAAATAGTTCAACTTTGATAAGTTCCTTTTGATTTCTTTTCCCTGATTACCTTCTCAGGCATCTCTTGCTTCTTGTGTCTGGATGTCAAATTTTCTATTCAACTCTGGTTTTTTCCTCAAGAATGCTTGAAAGTCCTCTATTCCACTGAATGACCATATTTTCCCCTGAAACAAAATACTCAGTTTTGCTGGGTAGGTGACCCTTGGGTTCATTCCCAGTTCTTTTGCCCTCTGGAATATCATATTCCATGCCCTTCGATCCCTCAGTGTAGAAGCTGCCAGGTCCTGGGCTATTCTGATTGTGTTTCCACAATATTGAAATTGTTTCTTCCTGGCCGCTTGTAGTATTTTCTCCTTGATCTGAGGATTCTGGAACCTGGCTATGATATTTCTGGGAGTTTTCTTTTTGGGATCTTTTTCAGGAGGTGATCGGTGGATTCTTTCAACCTCTATTTTGCCCTCTGGATCTAAAACATCAGGGCAGTTTTCCTTGAGAATTTCTTGAAGGGTGATTTCTAGGTTCTTTCCTTGATCATGGCTTTCAGGTAGTCCAATAATTTTTAAATTGTCTCTCCTGGATCTATTCTCCAGGTCAGTGGTTTTTCCCATGAGATATTTCACATTGCCTTCTAATCTTTCATTTGTTTGGATCTGCTTAACAGCATCTTGATTTCTCATAAAGTCATTAGCTTCCATTTGCTCCAGTCTAACTCTGAAGGAATGAATCTCCTCAGTGAACTTTTGAGATTCTTTTTCCATCTGGCAAATTCGACTTTTTAAGGCATTCTTCTCCTCATTGCCCTTTTGGGCCTCCTTTGCCATTTGAGTTAGTCTATTTTTTAAGGTGTTGTTTTCCTCAGTCAGGCTGTTGACCCTCATTTCATACTTTTCCTGCATCCTTCTCATTTCTCTTTCTAATTTTTCCTCCACTTCTCTTATTTGATTTTTAAAGTCCTTCTTAAGGTCCTCTATGGCCTGCAACCCACTCATGTTTTCCCCTGGGGCTTTTGGAGCAGGACTTCTGACCTCACAGTCCTTTTCCCGCTCTATGCCCCCAAAATAGGAGTCTAGGGTTGCATTTTTCTGTTTCCTTTGCCTTGGCATGTTGCCACTTAATTGCTTGACTTTTGGGCTTGTTGCCACACTATGGCTTTAAGGCCAGATAGAGGAATTTTCGTCCCGAACGTGTGGGGGGCAACTTCCGTTTCTGGCAAGCTGTAAACCCACCCACAACTTCCACCCTAGATCACAATCCAGATCCAGGGAGGTTAAAGCAAGAGCGATTACCCCCCAAGACTGATCGCTGGATCTCCCCACGATTTGTAGGCTGGGAGCCGGAAATGCCTCTGAAAACTACAAAATGGCGTGTCTCCTCAGCGGCTTCTAGCCCCCAGGGGAGGGAGCTGACGCATTCCCCAAATACAGGTCCCAAAGTCCATAGGACACTAACCTCTTACTTTGTCCTAGGCAAGTCTATGTTGATAATTCTGGCGTCTCCACAGTTCCTGGTGTTCTGGGGTTCCTCCAGCCGGCTGCTGGCCCTGCCGCCCTGGGGCTAAAACCTCGGCTCACGTGGACCTGGGCTCGGCTCGCGCTCCTGCGCTGCTCTGCGCGCTGCCGGCTCCCAGACCACTGCGCTGGTCCTTCCTGCAGGGTGCTGGGCTGTCCTCAGCGGGAGGTTAGCTTCTCTGTGTCGTTCTGTGGGTGCTGGGGCTCCAGAAGATTTTCAGAGTCCTTTTTTACATAGTTTGTGGAGAATCTGGGGGCAGAGAGGCTTGGAAGAGCTGTTTCTACTCCGCCATCTTGGCTCCGCCCCGGTAAGCATTTTTTATAATCAGAAGACAGTTTGCCAATAGCCAATTGTAAATATCCTTCTGCATCAGAACCTGGTTTTCCATTATAGACAGATATTACAAAGTAATTTTAAATGGTTTTGAAGATGTAATTGTAATTGGTCAAAGTAAATCAACTTCTCTATTTCTTAGCAGAAAGGAATCAATGAATCTAAAGGCAGATTTCCTATTGATGTTTAAGTTCAAAAACCCATACTTTGTCATCTGACCTGAGTCTGTGGATCTAGGGCACTGTATAGAAGAAGATAAAAACAATCATGCATCTTTTGTAATGTATTGATTTTCTATAAATAGTCATTTAAAAAGATTGATCTGTAGGCATCATTCATTTATTTTGTCAAAATCACAATATTACAAATAGATTAGGGTGAAACTGATATTGAGAAATATTGTATATATGTATAATTTTATATTCTGGGAATAATGTTTTAGAATAAATAGAACATTTCCACTCTTTGATTTGACTAAATGTTGCAATTAAAGGATTTCAGACTATAAAATGACAGAGCTAGAGCTCAGAAGTAACCTCAGAGGTCTTTTCAATCCAGCCCCATCTGTTTAAAAATGACATAACTGTGGCCCAGGGAAGTTAAGGGGCTTGCTCAAGGTCACATAGGTAGTATCAGATGCAGGATTGGAACCCACGTATTATGTCTCCAGAGCCAGTGCTTTTCCATCATATGTTATCCCATTATTCATTTTCTAAATATAATGGTGAAAACATGATGATGATGACGATAGCACTCTTTAAGGTTTGCAAAACAACTTACATGTTCATATTTGGCACCCTAAGTCCTATGACATAGGTAGATGATATTATTATATTATTATATTTTACAGATGAAGAAACTGAGGCCAAGAGGAATTAAATGGCTTGCTTAGGGTTAACTAATTAGTAAGTGTCTGAGAAAGGATTTATTTCAGAGCCTCCTCACTCTAAGGCCAGTCTACTACCTACTGTCCCACCTGTCTCTATAGTTTTACATTTGAGTAGTTACGTATTCTAGTGTATTTTTTTCTAATACTAAATTTTTTGAGAGTCAGACTATGAGCTTTGTTGAGAATGTGAAATAAGGGAAAGAGAGGCCTTGGTGTCTGAAGAGGGAAGTTCAGGTGACAGCTCTAACGCTTTTAAGATGTGTGGCTTCTGGGTAGGTCATTTAATCCCTCTGAGCATCACTTTCTTATTCTGTAAAATGGGAATGATATTGCTACACACCATTAACATCACAGAGATGTTTAAAGTGATTTAAATCAAAAGCAATCTCTAAATTTGTTAGCACTATAATTATCATTACATTCTAAATTTATTTTCTCCGTTAAAAAAAGTGATTACCAATTTGAAAGATAGCTCCAACAGAGAAAATTAGAGTAGTTTCAAAGACTATTATTATGCTTGACCTTCTTTTATTAGACTTCTTAGAGAGGGTTCAAGGTTAGGGAAGAATAGAGCATGAGGATCACGGTAATTAAACAGGAAAGAAAAATTAAAACGAAGAAAGGATGAGTCAATTTATTCTGTAGATAGGGCAACTTACTTCTCTAAATCCTTAGCTCCTAGGGGATTCATGGTGGACCTGTATTTAATTAGAGGAATACAAATGTGTCTATTTATCTACTGTAGCAAATGGTTAGAGCTACTTCTGAGAAGTTAGCTGTATGTTCCCTGCACTATCCTTACTAAGGTTTCGATGGATATTTGGACATCTCTGTAACCAGAAGCAATTGGAGGGAAGCACAAATCATTCTCCCCAGAGTGGCTGGGTATCTACTTTGAGCAATCAACTCTGAACGAAAGTCTACATTAAAACAGTATTCTATTTGGAAAGCATATGCAACTCTGTGTAACCGAAGTATGTGCCAAATGAGAGAAGATCAAGACTGTTCAGGGAAAGCGTAGAGCAACTTGCCCTGGAATTTATGGCTTACCTTACTGTATTTGAAAGTTTTTCTTTAACCAGCATCTTAAAGAACAACTATTGATTTACAACAAATGACAATTAGCCTACATTCAGTGTTAGATGATTCCGTTTAAGGGATCAAAAAAACGCAAGCCAGCCAATTGACAAGCATGTATTGAGGACATACTATGTGCCATTGTAGATACTTAAAAGACAAAAGCCCCTTCTACCAACATCTTACATTAGCAAGGTAGAAAACAGGTATACATACACACACAACAAAGAGATAATGTGTATGTGTATACGTATGCCTTATGCATGCATGTGTATGTGTGTATATGTATATGTGTATGTACATGTATGTATGCATATATAAATATATCTAATATAAAATATAAATATGTATGTACATGTACACACGTATTGCATGTGTATTGTGTGCATATAATATATACATATGTTAGTATATTGAATTTGTAAATGCTTATGTATTTGCATGCCCGCAAACACGTGGGCATACATATATGCACACATGCATATTTGTACACACGTTAATATGTGTACAGATATAGAAAACCATTCACAGAATTGATGTGCATATAAATTCACATATAAACTCAAATTCATACATTTAAGCATTTACAGAACTGATACAAGATACTGCTTTTGTGGGGGTGCTCACAGCTAACTGGGAGGGTAGGGCTAGGAAAGACTTCATGAAGAAGCTGTAGCTTCTTTTCTGAGTCTGGAAGGAAAAGAGAAGTTTCAAAGAAGTGGAAGGGAGGAAAAGATAAATTCCAGTCCTGAAAAAGAGCCAGTTCAAAGAATAGAGGCAGGAGATAAAACACCTTGTGTGAGGGAAAAGGCCATTTTGGTAGAATGATAGAGTGCATGAAAAAGAGTGATGTATAATAAAAGCAAGATAGGTTGGAGCCACATTGTAAAGGACTTTAAGTGTCAAACAGAGGTTTTTGTGTTCTATCCTGGAGGAACAGGGAGCCACTGGAGCTTATTGGTAAGGATGGGGAACACAATAATACTCACAAGGAATAATGTTGATTTTCAAAAGAATATAGAGAAGATTTGGAAGTGGGCATTACTGTGTTGTGTCCTAGTGCAGGGTGTGGACACATTTTTGTAAAAGAGATTAAAATGGGACTCATTGCATTCCCTGTTCTCTCAAGTATCTCTGAAACATATCACATTAGCAATTAAAAATGTCATTTTATAATTGTTCTTTTTCTCTGCTGGAAAATCCAGATTCTTTTCCCATTGGGCACAGACAACTATGAAAGAATTCACTGGTTAATCTTTTCACCTTTTCTTTTCTTTCTTTCTTTGTTTCTTTTCTTCCTCTTTTCCTCCCTTCCTCCCTTCCTCCACCTCTCCCTCTCTCCCTAACTCACTTCCTTTCTTTCTTCCTTCCTTCCTTCTTTCTTTCTTTCCTTCCTTCCATCTTTCCTTCCTCCCTTTTTTCTCCCTTCTTCTCTTCCTTCCTTCCTTTCACTTTCTTTCTTTCTTTCTTTCTTTCTTTCTTTCTTTCTTCCTTCCTTCCTTCCTTCCTTCCTTTCTTTCTTTCTTTTTTCTTTCTTTCTTTCTTTCTTTCTTTCTTTCTTTCTTTCTTTCTTTCTTTCTTTCTTTCTTTCTTTCTTTCTTTTTCTTTCTTTCTTTCTCCCTGCCATCCTTCCACAGTCATAGTATGCTAGACTGACGTTATTTTTGTCTGTTGATGAATTTTCAAAGCCAAAAGAAATAAGAAACAGTAGTGGACATTGAATAATTGGAACAGGAAATTTTCCACCCTTCCAAAAGGAAATGTTTTATGAAATCTAATAAATTTTTCTCTTATTCTTCTCTTCCCTTCCCTTCTCTTCTCTTCCTTTCCTTTCTTTTCTCATCCCCTTTCCCTCTTGCTTTCCCTTTCCCTTTCCCTTTTATCCTTTCTTTCCCTTTCCCCTTTCTCTTTCCCTTTTTCTTTCCCTTCCCCTTTCCCTTCTTCTTTCCCTTCCCCTTTTTCTTCCCCTTCCCCTTTTTTTCCCTTCCCCTTTCCTTTCTCTTCTCCTTTCCCTACCTTTTCTTTTTCTCTTCCCTGCCTTTTTTCTTCTCTTCTCTTATTATTTTTCTCTTTTTGTCCCTTACTTTCAATCCCTCTCTTTTGCTTTGTACCTTTCTTCCTCTCTGTGTCCCTCCTCCTTTCCTTCAGATCTGTTTACTTACATGTGAATTCAATTTACAATTCAACTCTTGTTTCTATGGTACCACCAGCACAAATTTGGCAACTAGAACTAGTCTGGGAAGCTGATGTTACCAGAAGAATAATAACCAAACCATACCTGGAGTAACCCTTTAAAAAGTTTCAGTTTTCCTTTTCTTTGTGGATATTTTCTATTCATTTCAACCCCTCTTTTAATACTCCTAGTGCTGACAGAGACTGGTGTTTGGAATTTTCAGAAAAAAAAAAACACCTAAATCTCCTCAGATTTCAGAGCAGATAAATATACACTAGTTTCCCAGATAAAATCAGAAACCGAAGGAAAAATATTTTCAAGAGGTTACTCCTTGTTCCACTCTGAACCCCCACTCTCTTTCTTTCTCCCTTCCCCAGTTAGGCAAGGGTTATAAATATCTTTGTCAGCAAGAATTAAGTCTACTAAAAGCTTGGAGGGCTATGATTAACATTCTAGATGAGAGAGGCCCCCTGAATGCTGAGCTGCAGCTCCCCAACTAGTTGTGCTGTTGTTATTGTGGAAGATAAAGTGGAGAGCTTTATTTTTTTGGTTTCTGCAAAAGGCAGGTGTGAAGTTTGTCCTAATGCCAAAATTACTCAAGTTGAGCATGGTACTATTCTGTAGGAGAGCTAGTGATCATTGTAAATCTAGAGGGTGATGGGGATTTCAAAGGCCTTCTAGCCCAACTCCTTCATTCTACAGATGAGGAAAAAGAGACACAGGGACATAAGTGACTTACTTGAGGCCACATGGGTAGTAAATATCAGAGATAAGAGTTGATTCCAGGTTCTCTGACTCTAGAACTCTCCAGGATTCATTCCATTTTAAGCTTCCCTTTATCTTGATATTTCATATTTCAGATTGTCACTGTGAGATGAGGGAAACCTGAAGATGGGGCCTGAAATGACATCAACAGCTTTTATTGAGTTTCTAAACAAAGAAATATTAATCATGGTCCCTGACCTCAAGGCCTTTATGAGGGGAAACAGGATATATAGAGGAAATGGTAACTAGCAATATAAAGTAATATATTACATATGATAAGAATACCATGGCAGCTAGGGGGTGCAGTGGCTAGAGTGCTAGGCCTGGAGTCAGGAAGACTCATCTTCCTGAGTTCAAATTTGGCTTCAGATATTTACTAGCCATGTTACCCTGGGCAAGTCACTTAACCCTGTTGGCCTCAGTTTCCTCATCTGTAAAATGACCTGGAGAAAGAAATGTCAAACCACTCTAGTATCTTGACAAGAAAACCTCAAATGGTGTCAAGAAGAGTCTGACTTGACTGAAACAACTGCACAGCAATAACTCAGTAGAAAAAATATATACATGTGCTTTACACACACAATATATATACTTGTGTGTGTGTCTTGACCATCAACTTGGGAATGTGATGGAATACTATTGTACTCTAAGAAATGGTTTCAGAAAAGCCTGGGAAGACTTGTATGAACTGATGCAGAATGAAAGGAGCAGAGCCACAAGAATAATTTATACTCTAAGAAGAACAATATTTAAAAAACACTTTTGAAAGATTTATAAACTCTTACAAATGAAATTATTCCAAGATACGGATAATGAAGGATGTAACCCACTTTGAGAAAGAGAGTGATGTACTAAATATGCAGACTATGACACACATTTTAAAATATGGCCAATAAGAAAACTTTTTTGTTCAACACTTTATTAAGAGGGTTTTGTGTTTCTTTGTGTTCAAAGTGGGGGGGGGGTGAAATAGGAAGGAGAAAAAATAAATTCTGGATAACTAAAAATATATTTATAAAAAGAATTCATTCTGTCAGTGGAAGCAACACTAAATAATTCATGTTGCCATCTGCTTTGCTACTGTACCCTGAAGACCACTAGTCATTTCAATCCAACCTATAGCTGAAACCTTCTCTATGCATTTTCACTTTCTATTAAAATCTGAGGTTTTTTGAGAATAAAAGTTTTCTCTTTTTGTCTACAGGACTTAACGTATTGTGAGTGCTTAACAATTGTTTTTCATTCATTGACTCCTTCCCTCCTCCTTTGGTTTCTGAGGCACCACACTGTCTTGGTAATCCTCACTCTCGAAGAACTCTTCTGTCTCTTTCAAAGGTTACTCCAAGGTTACCTTTTCTATGCCTTGATGTTTGTTTCCACAATGTTTGCCCTTGGTCCTCTTCCTTACTTTCTGTGGCAAAGTCATTTCCACTGTCACTTCTATCTGCACAGATTATTCTGAAACCATTGATTCAGGTACTGACTACAAAGAATTATACATTCTATGCTTGAAATGTACATATCCAGCTGACTATCAGTTTCATTAATATATCTGGGCATTAACCCCAAAATCAACAGACTACAAATCAGCTCATCTTTCCACTTTAAACCTTCTCCTCCTTCTGGTTTCCCTATGTCATGCAGGGCATGAAAATTTCCTCATCTCGATGATGCCTATGAAAGTTCTTTCCTCTTCTGTCCTCTCACTTCACATATTTAATCAGTTTCAAAAATCCTGAAGATTTCAGCTCTAAAGTTTCCTTATATTCAACTTCTAGATTCTCTTCTTACTCTGACCTCCCTAGGACATAGAATGTAATTATCAATAAGGCATAAAGACTGATTGAAAATAAGAGAAACAGATATAGAAACAGAGACAGAAAATAAAGGGAAGCCAAAGAAGAACTGAAGGATTTTTAAGATAAGTTGAATAAGTTCAATATGATCGACTTGTTTAAAAATTTGAATAATATCTTATTTTTTCAACTACATGAAAAACAATTTTAACATTTAAAAAAATTGAACTACAAATTTTCTCCCCCCTCCCCATTTTCCTTCCAGAGATTGCAAACAATTTGTTACAGGTTGTATGTGTGTAATTACATCAAACATATTTCCATTTTAGTCATTCTGTGAAAGAAAACAGATAAAAATATTTTTAAAATAAAGTAAAAAATAGTATGCTTTGATATGCATCCAAACTCTATCACTTCTTCCACTGGAGGTGGTAGAATTTTTCATGATGAGTCCTTTGGAAATGTCTTAGATCGTTGTATTGCTGAGAATAGCTAAGTCTTGCCAGTTGATTCTCATATAATATTGCTGTTATTGTGTACAATGTTCTCCTTGTTCTGCTCACTTTACTCTGTAATACTCCACGTAAATTTTTCTAGGTCTTAATGGAAGCATTCTGCTCATCATTTCTTATAGCTTTATAGTAATATTATAGTATTCTATTACAATCATATACCACACCTTGTTCAGTCATTCCCCAATTGATGGGTAACCTCTCAATTTCTAATTCCTTGCCACCATAAAAAGAGTTGCTATAAATACTTTTGTACAAATAAGTCTTTTTCCTTTCCTTTTAAAAAATCTCTTAAGGATACTGACCTAGTAATGTTATTGCTGGGCAAAAGGGCATGCACAGATTTATAGCCCTTTGGGCATAGTTCCAAATTACTCTCTGGAATGATCAGTTCACAATTCCACTAACAGTACATTAGTGCTCCACTTTTCCCACATCCCCTCCAACATTTCTCATTTTCCTTTCCTGCTAACTGAAAGGTGTGATACCTCAAAATTGTTTTAATTTGCATTTGTTTAATCAATAATGACTTAGAGTAATTTTTCATATAACTATAGATGATTTTGATTTCTTCATATGAAAACTGCCTGTTCATATCCTCTGACAATTTATCAATAGGGGAATGACTTGTATTCTTAGAAATTTACTCGGTTATCTACATATTTGTCAATTTCATCTACTACCATGGTTTCTACAGTCTCTTCCAGGTCTCTTTCCTGAACTCCAGTCCTGTATCTCCAGCCTCCTGCTGGCCACTTCAGCAAAATTCTTCCATTAGAAACTTATGCTCAGCATATGTAACACTTTACTGATTTGTCACACACACGAAGTTCCAGTCACACTGATAAACTGGACTGCCAACTTTTCCCTGATCTCATTTTTATGTTCTCCAGTCTCCACACATTAATCCAGGCATTCTCCATGCCTGGAACACATTCCTTCTTCACTTCTTCCTTTTGAAATCCCTTTCTGTCTCCTAAAAACCTTTTTCTCAAAGGCCATCTCCTCCTTGAATAAATTTTCTGATCACCACCATCTACAACTGAAAATAACCCCTCAAATTCTCTGAAATAAGTTTGTTTGAATGTTTCTTTTGCTCTTGCCTTGTTCTATTTTATCTCACTCTTATTGGTGTTTGCCTTATCTCTTTGACTCGTTTTTTTAAAGCAATTGGGTACCTTATCTCTTTGAATCTTATAAAATACAAAGTCTATTATCTTAAAACTTTTTTTATACCTAGTACCTAGGATAAGGAGTTATACACTGAAGCTTTTCATAAATATTAAATCAAATTGAATTGCATAAGACTTCAGAATTCTGCAACCACATAACATAGAATAGGTACTTAGGAGTGAAAGGGGATCTAAATACAAGGTTAAAGTTGGATATTACCAGTGGAGCTCCTAAATCATACTAGAATTTTGGCATGGGTCCTGTAAGGTTGCCTATTTTTAAATGGAACTGAACTTTAACAGGTCCAATGAATTAGCTGCATAGGTGTAATTGCACAAAACATATTTCCATATTAGTCATGCTGTGAAAGAAAAGCAGATAAAAATAAAGTGAAAAATAGTATACTTTGATCTGTACTAAACTTCATCAGTTCCTTTTCTTAAGGTGTATAGTATTTTTCATGACGAGTCTTTCAGAAATGTCTTGGATCCTTGTATTGTTGAGAATAGCTAAGTCATTCCAGTTGATCTTCATATAATATTACTGTAACTGTGTAGAATATTCTCCTAATTCTGCTCACTCCAGTCTGCATCAGTTCACATAAATCCATCCAGGTTTTAATGAAAGCATCCTGCTTGCCATTTATTATAGCATTATAGAATTATTATACTATTATATAGTATTATTATACTATTATATAGTATTATTACACTATTATATAGCATTATTATACTATTATATAGCATTATTATACTATTATATAGCATTATTACACTATTATATAGTATTATTACACTATTATATAGCATTATTATACTATTATATAGCATTATTATACTATTATATAGTATTATTACACTATTATATAGCATTATTATACTATTATATAGCATTATTACACTATTATATAGCATTATTATACTATTATATAGCATTATTATACTATTATATAGCATTATTATACTATTATATAGCATTATTATACTATTATATAGTATTATTATACTATTATATAGCATTATAATATTCCATTATAATCACATGCCACTTCTTGTAAAAGGAATGATTGACCTGTTTGGTAGTGCTATTTAATAATATTTACTGAACTGTTGGACAATAACTACTAAATATAGCAATTCTAGTTTTGGGATAATTAGAGTTAGCTGTTAGTAGAAGCATAGTATAGTGGATAGAAGATTGTCCTGACAGAAAGACCAGGACTCAGATTCCATCTCTGACACATACTGTCTCCATAGCCCATGTTCAAACTCCTTATAAAGTTAATGCCCCAGGCAACTCTCTCAGAGAACAGATCAATGAAGCAAGCAATGAACTACATTGGTAGAAAGAATTTTTTCATTTAGAGTTCCCCTTAACAATGGAATTAAAGGTCTGATTTAAAAAAATGTCAATGTGAGGGGCGGCTAGGTGGCGCAGTGAATAGAGCGCCAGCCCTGGAATCAGAAGGACCTGAGTTCGGAGCCGGCCTCCGACACCTAATCCGCACAAACAAAAACCTAGCCGTGTGACCTTGGGCAAGTTACTTAACCCCAATTGCCCTAAAGGGGCCGCTAGGTGGCGCAGTGAGTAAGAGCGCCGGCCTCGGAGTTGGGATGACCCGAGATCAGATCCGGCCTCAGAAAATGAGCCCCCACGCATAAATAATGACTAGCCGTGTAACCTTGAGCAAGTTACTTAACCCCAATTGCTTTAAAAAAAAAAAATGTCAATGTGAAGCTTGACAGAGGAGACATAAAAAGCTTCAGAGGTGTAAAGCAGTAGCAAAGGATTGAGCATCAGCCCATAAGAGTTGAAGAGATGAGCTTAAAAGGTAGCAAGGGGGGGCAGCTAGGTGGCACAGTGAGTAGAGTGCCAGCCCCGAAGTCAGGAGGACCTGAGTTCAGATCTATCCTCAGACACTTAACAAGCAAACAAACAAACAAACAAACAAAAACCTAGCCGTGTAACCTTGGCAAAGTTACTTAACCCCAATTGCCCTCTAAAAGGCAAAAAAAAAAAAAAAAAGGTAGCAAGAGGCAGAGCCAGCAAGCAATAAGGCATAGCTGGTCTCCTTGAAGAGGGAGCCATGGATACGACCCTTTCCTAGGGATTTGTTTCCTTCCCTACTGGCATAAGAATTTTTTCCAGAGTAGAGAGGGGGGAAGTTACTAAGAATGATTCTATTATTTCATTTTCTCTGTTATTTATTTTTCTATTACATACTTTTCAGTTTATATTATAGTTTCTTCCTGGTCTATTGGCAAAAATGCATTCAACAGTGCTATGGGTAAATATCAGTCCCAACATGTATCCTGAGTTTGAAGGTCCCATACAGATTATCTGTCGACAATTATGTATTTTACGTAAATATTCATAAATTGTCCATGAATATTTATAGAGATTGAATATATTAAAATGTTTAGAGATTAAATTTTTTTAGCTAAGAGTGTCTACATTAACATCAGAGGAATCCATTGACATCTTTGTTTTGGGGACTTTAGACTACATTTATATTTTAAGGCAAATTGTTTATATCAGTAGAATCACAGAATTACATTTGCTGAGATTTTTTAAAAGATTAAAGAAAGTAATGAAAAAAGAGACTAAAGGAAGACTATATAATAGAAGAAGCTTGAAAATACCAATAAAATAACCCAAGGATAGACTCATTGCAGCTTAAAACAAAATTTGTACACAAGACAAATTTAGTTGAAAAAACTTAGAAAATAATTCATCTTTTGAGAAAATTGGAAGCCATAAAGATATGAGTGACAGACATAGAGGATAAGCAAATATGTAGTAATGTTAGGATTATTGATATGCCAGAAAATTGAGGGGGAAAAAGAATCAGGCTGTAGTATTCACAGAAATCAAAGAAATGTCCCATCATTATATAAATTATATGAAATAAGCAATAATTTATAAGCAGAAATAAATTCTAGAACCCACAGGAACATAAAAATCAGCTCTTCCAGACACAATCTAGTTGAACTACAACCTAAGGAAAACATCCTTCAAGCTGCAAAAACAAAGACAGGTATGACAACTCAAGATATATCAATCAAAGTTATTGCAGATTTCTCCAAAAAATGAAGGGAGCTATTGGAAAGTGACAGGCTACAGTCAGAGGCCCTCAGAGCAAAAAAATAATAATAAATCAATCAATCAATCAAAATTTCTTTCTCTGAGTTCTGTAAATGAAAAATAATATTAAATATAACATTAAATATAAGTATAATATTTATATATTATGTAAGCAATGTTTATAATAATAAACATAATTTTAAAATATTTTTAAAAGAGATTTGGTCAGTTTCCTCTATTGATTCCAAGTCCTGCATTGGGTGGCAAAGGCCCCTGCAAACTAAGCAAGGAACAAGGGGAAAAATCTCAAAACAAGATTTTAAAGTGTTCACATAAGACAACTTTATTGAAACACGTTCTATACAATTGACTGAGACCTCAGAAGACTTGGAAGGGTATTACAGTTCTTCAAGCCTGTATTCCTTCTAGGACAGTGATATGGGACCCGCTAAGATGTCTTCCCAGCTTCCCTCTTCTGTACAGAAAATATCTCATCTTTGATAAGTATTTGAGTAGTAATTAGTGAGAAGGAATTTGTTACCTTTGTTTCCAAGCTTAAATATTAAGATTGTTGAGATGGTTGACCAGGATGAGTGGCATAGGATTTGAATCCCCTTCTTCCCACCCACCCCCCCAACTCCCCACCTCTCCAGCCAACCAGAGACAGGAAAATCTCATCTATGATTTCAGGTATTATGGGCATAAGTGAAAGTTTATCTGTGAAACTATAATTGTGGGGAAAGTGGCAGTCTTTCTTTGCAGCTAGGTGCATCTTCATCCCGAAAGCTCTCTCCAATCCTAAGATTCACATATTAGATATATCTTACACTTAGAGCTGTGTTGGAGCCAGCGCCGATGCATCAGAAAATTCATTGTTTAATTTTCAGTGTGAGCATTTATACCTTGGGACACTTTTCAAAGCAGGACTTAATTTATTATTTTCTTGATTAGCTAGAACTTAGAGTTAGACTCTAGACTCAAGAATGTGATGAGGGAAATGTTAATAATTTAGGTTAAACATAAAAGTATGTCAAGTAAACATGTTTTTGTTTGTTGTTGTTTGTTTATTTTTCTAGAAAAGCTAGCCATTAAGCATTTAGCACATTATTGCCACCCCCCAGACCCCTCTCTCTGATATCCTTAGTTCCTCAAGAAATTTCATTTTGAAAAAGCTACTTGGGCCACCTGCATATTATTCCTCTCCAGGCTGCACTTGTGACTTTCCTCAGATTTTCTAAACCATTTACCCAAGCTTGGTACCTTCTTCTTCCTCTCCTCCTCCCCCTTCAGCTTTTTTTCAGTTTCTTTTTATTGATGACAATGTATATAATTACCTCATTAAAATTTAAGTTCCTTGAGGACTTGAATTGTCTTCTTTTTCCGGCTTTTTTTGTACTTCCAGAATTTAGAACATAGAAAACATTTAACAGATTTTTATTGATTGTTACTTGTGAGCTCTGGAACTAGAGTCAGAAACTGAGTACAAAGCCATTCTCAGACACTTGCTAGCCATGTAACCCCCCCATCTTCCCAGCCCCTCCCCAAGTCATTTACCCTCTACCTCAGTTTTCTCAACTGTAAAATGGATAATAATAGGGGCACTGTGAATAGAGTACCAGCCCTGGGTCAGGAGGACCTGAGTTTAAAACCGGCCTCAGACACTTAGTACACTTCCTAACCCTGTGACCTTGGGCAAGTCACTTAACCCCAATTGCCCTGCCTTCCCCCCTCCCAAAAAAAAAAGGCAAAAATTAGATTCAAAATCAGGGTTTCCTGACTATGAAGCCAGCTTCCTCTCTTCTAAGTCTTCCAGCCTCTCAATCATTCCTATAGCTGTGTATGAATCTGTAGTTACTCATATACATTCTCTACCATACCATACCAATTCATTCCAGGTAAAGAGGTAAATATTTCTGAGAAGGAAAGATCCTTAGGTATATCCTGACTGATCATAGTAAGCACAAACCACACATTATGAGACACACTGTGGCTATTGCAGTTTAAAAGGCAGCTAAGTGACTCAGTGAAGCTGTGTGACTTGGAATTAGTAAGATCTGGCCTCAGATACTGACTAGGTATATGACTAGCAAGTAACTACCAAGTCACTCAGTTTCCTCATCTATAAAATGGGGATAATAATAGCACCTAGCTTCCCAGAGTCCTAGTCAGGATAAAGTGAGATAAAATTTGTAAAGTGTTTTGCAAACTTTAAAATGCTATGTAAATGGTAATCATCACCTCCATGTGCAAAATTGAGAAACACCAAGCCAGAGTTACTCACACAGGAAAACCATTTGTATGTTAAGATGTGGACATTCGCCAATTACCTGGATTCTAAAGAGAAAGATATATTCACTTGCAGCACCAATGCAATATTCACAGCACCCATAAATATGTTGCCATAGTTCTCAATAAAAAATATAATAGACTCTCCATATAGAAGACAGAAGCAAAACATTTATTCAAATACCAGAAAACCAAATTCCAGCACTAGGAAACCAAATCCATCACAGCAATATAGAAGTTAATATACCACAATGCAGCAGAGAACCACACCATCCTTTACCCTTCTCACAAACCAATACTCACAAGCCTACCTGTCTCCCTGTTTATGTCCTATCCTCCCTCCAGATCTAACTTCTCTGACTCCGAGCTTCCTGTGGGCTCTGCTCCACCCTTCAGCAAGTTCCTCACACCACAGGCTTCACATGATTACATTCAGCCTAAGGGGGGCAAGGAAGATCTTTGAAGCAGAGAAGATCTTCAAATTTCCTTAGGCTTATTAAAGGGCAGGGAAGATCTTCAAAATACCATTACCATTACATCACTTTAAACCTGCTGTTAAAATATCAGCAGGCCTTCAAGCTATATAATAGAAATAGTAAGAACAAGTAGCATTTGCAAAGCCTAATAAAATGGTAGAGAAATAAGTTTAAAAAATCAGACTCTAAGTGAAATGATAAACTATTCCTGAAATGTGTTCCAGATAAAAAATAAGGAAAGGAGAGTACTGGACAAATCCAAAGGGATTATTATCACTGATAAAGTGGTAGTTCTGAATTAAGATATATACATAATTAATAGGATATCATATAAGAAGTTTGGTTAGTGTGTTTTTATATAGCTCACCATTTTCACACACTCCCACTTTTGCACTGAGTTCATCAAGTGTCAAATTTGATTTAATTTGGGGATTATTATTAAATTTGTTATAGAATTCTCTCTCTTCAGCCCCTGCAACAGATGGTAGAGGATGTATTATTATTCTCATGGTAGCCTTTTTGCAAAAACTTGTTCTACACATTGCAATAAGAGATTACCAAAAATCCCATGAAATTACATTTCTTGTCTTTGTGTGCATGATAAAATCAACATCTCTACCTTTTTTTTCCTCTCTTTCTGATGAGGAACTGATTATTCCATTTAAATGCAACTGCCTTCTGTTTTAACATATAGCAAAAGAGTTAAGATTGATATTATTATGTTCCTCTAGTAGTATGACTTTTTGGTCATTGAACAAGGGATCTCAAATTGAGAGAACAAAAAGCTAAATTAGTCTATACACAATCTAAAGTCCTTGTGATCCTTAACAACTTTTTTCACCAACTGCCCATAGTCTCTGCAAAAATAGGAGTATGACTAGGACATCCATTAATCAAACAAATGAAAGAAATTATTGAAATTAAAACAGTGGGCTTGATTATATTAAGTTAAATTACTAGTCCCAACAAAAGAAGAGTCATTATAAAAGTAAAGGAGAAAGTACAGATTAGGAAAAAATTAAAGTAAATATATCAAAGAAAGGTCTGAAATCTGGAATTTATAAGGACTTAATGCATAACTATAATAACATTTCATTTCCTGGTAAAGAAATGTTCCAAACATATAAAAAGATAATTTTAAAGAGCAAGAATAAGTTTTCAATAACCACTTAAAACTATTTTAATTTTAATTTAATCAGAGAGATGCAAATTAAGACAATTTTAAAATATAAACTTATAATCAATAATTTGGCAAAAATAAAAAAAAACTATTTTGTCAGATATGTAGGAAAAGAGACGATTTTACACTGCAAACAGGAGTACAGACTGGTGTAAAAGTTTTTTAGAGCAATCTGATAATTTTAATGATGCAGAAAGCTGATTATACTCTTTGACCTAGCTGGAACTTTATTTTGCCTAAAGATATGATTAAAAGGGGTAAAAGGACTATCTCTTAAAAAAAAAACATTCATAACTGTTTTATTTAAAGTAGCTTAAAATTGGAAACAACCTATGTGAAAAACATTTGGGGTATGGCTAAATTACTCCATATTAATTAAATGATGGTACCAGAAAGGATAAATGTGATGAATAAAAAGACAAACAGAAAGACATATGAAATGATAAAAAGTGGGACTGGTAGAATTAAAACCAACATATATACCATCAAGTGTGTTATATTTATTTATTAACAATCAAGTTATTGAGTTTTTATATCAATCATTTAATAATCAAAATATTAAAGCCATGTTTTTAAACTATAAAATTGTTACACAGATGAATTTAAAAGAGGACACAGAGTAAATGAATTTCATTATTGTTGTTGAGATGTATGGTTTTTTTTTCTATTTAGATTTTTTAAAAGTTCAATGTTTATGCTTTTAATTGGATATTATCCCCTTAATTGTTTTATTCATGTATTTTTTATTATTTTCCATAAAAATTTACATGACAAAAAGGATAAATCCCTTTAAATACAATGGAGTTAAATACCTCTCTATTTTATACTACCAAAGCCTGAAATTGCATTTTTCATAAAGCTATTCCTGTCCAATACGGGGATGAAGCTTCAATGATTCCCTATAGTCTCTATGATAAAATGCAGACTCTTCTATTTCAATAGATTTTACTATCTAGGTTGAATCTATATTTCCAAACTGATTTTACATTACTCTCCCTCCCATAATTTAAATTTCAGTGAAATATTATTTATTTATTAGTCTTATTTCTCTTTGGTGCCTTCATACAGACTGCTTTCCTCTTGAACTCACTTCAAGGTTCATCCTTAGCTCAGATCAGTGTCCATCTTTTATATAATACCTTTCCTAATCCTACCATATGTTAGCATTCTCTACCAAATTACTTAGTATTTACTTTATACATATTTTTCTATGTATCTATCTGTGTAGATTTTGATTACCCTGTGTTGAATGTAAGCTACTTGAGGGCAGGGGAAGTTTCATCTTTTCTTAGAATCCCCAGCATCTAACAAGCAAACTGCTGGACATAACTCGTCTATATTTTCTCAGTCTATGTATTTCTTATTCATGATCTTCTGTAAATTCTCCATAGAAGAGCTATTGTGCTTCAGGAGATGTCATAGTATTTTTTAAATTTTTCATGAACACCAACCTAGCAATCAGATTTTCAATGAATTCTCTTATTTTCACTACATGACTGACCTATTTCTTGTCTTGTCTTCTATGTCCTGGATCATATCTTTTTTTTTTTATAAGCAATTGGGGTTAAGTAACTTGCTCAAGGTTACATGGCTAGTCATTATTTGTGTGTGGGTGCTCATTTTCTGAGGCCGGATCTGATCTTGGGTCATCCAAACTCCGAGGCCGGCGCTCTTACTCACTGCGCCACCTAGTCGCCCCTTTAGGGCAATTGGGGTTAAGTAACTTGACCAAGGTTACATGGCTGGATCATATCTTTTACATTACTTTTGGTAAAAATTATTTACTCACCTAGATCCACAATGCATTATTCCATTGTATTTTAAGTCACCTACATTTTGGAATTTCCTGAGGTTGTTGAGTTTCATAATTTGCCACCATATATCATTGCCAGGAGAATGTTCCAATTGAATCTGTGATGTTATAAATATAGATATTCTGTACAACAACACTATTTCCTTTTCATCCTCTGTAGCTCACGCTCTATGAGGTTGGGTGTCGTAGGGAAGGAGGAAGTTTGGATCCTTTCTCAAATTTTCTTCACTCTCTATGGACACTAATGGGACACATAAGCTGTATACCAGATATTATTTGTTCCTACCACATGACCAGCCTTTCTTTATTGACTGTACATTTTCATTAATATCCATTATGCTGCTTCTCCTCTGGAAATCCTTGTTTGCAATGTCTATTCATGCCCACAATGTGCTTCTCTATTGCTCTTTGGGTGGTCCTCAACTTCAGTGTTTTGGAGACTGCAACATGCTTTGCAACCATTTACAACACCAGAAAATATCAGTATTAAAAAGATGCTTCCGTAAGAAGTTTGTAGTCATTAAGATGATTTTGCAATTTCCTGAACACAATGCAACTTACTCTCTTTCTCAAATTCAATTCTGGGCCCAAATTATTGTCTTCCTAAAATATAGCTAAAGATAGATGAGTTCTAGAGACTGTTCATTTCTATAGTACACTAGGCATTGCACAACATATAGATGCTGTCTACACAAAGAACAACAGAAATACTTTATTCACTTGTTTTCCTTTTATTGATAGTTAGGACAAAGTGAACAATTACAAATCTCATGATGGGATGACAATAGACCACATCTTTATAATACTACACTTGACAAAAACATAGAGATCAGGGGCGGCTAGGGGGCTCAGTGAATAGAGCACCAGCCCTGGAGTCAGGAGTTCAAATGAGGCCTCAGACACTTGACACACTTACTAGTTGTGTTACTTTGGGCAAGTTACTTAACCCCAATTGCCCTCCGAAAAGCAAAAACGAAACAAAACAAAAAAACCCCACAGAGATTATAACACTACTAATTTTCAGTTGTCTTGTTTAAAGTTACTGTCTATGTTTAATTGTATGTTACCTACTATATTTGCATATGTATATACTTCTATTAATATTTAATCCTTTTGTTTTCACAAAGTTCACCTTCAATGATGGATTTAGTATTTTCTTAGATTAGATAAATAACTAACATCAAGTGGAATTTTCTTGTATGGAAGAACTGCATTAGGACAAACAAATGACCTAAATTAATAGATAGATAATTAATTAATTGGTGGATATTTTTGATATGATGACCTAAATTAATTGGTAAAGTCAAATTATATTAAATATAAATAATCTAAATTAATTGGTGGATATTTTGCCTGACCACAATAAATGTTGACTTTATTTGCTCTTCTTAAAGTGCTGAATTCTCTTCTTTGATTTTAAAGGGGACAGTTTATTCACCTTTTTTGGAAAAAGATAAAATAACTTTTTTTTCTTCCCTCTAGCATTATTGGGTCCATCTAGCTTATTCTGGTTGCATTATATAATATTCTGGCTACTCTAAATGGAACCACTACATCACATATGACAGAAAAGGAATTTAACCATTTACTCTGTAAATGTAGGTCCTTTTTTTAGGTGTACTTTCACTGTCTTTCTTCTAATTCCTTCTTAAGAGGCTGATCACCCCATCACAATTCACTCCTCTCCCCTTACATTCCAACACACACACAAACATACATATACACACACACAAACCCAAACACATCTATCTCTATCATCTATCTATGTGTATACACATATATGTATACATATGTATATATAGCATATATATATATATATATACAATTTTAATCAACTTCACAAAGATAATCCATTTATGAAAAGAAAAATAACCAAGGTCATCTCTCCATGGTTATTTGACCAGCAAAAGAGTTGAACTTGTTAATTTTCAATAATGAAGTTGATTGTACGGGAAAAACTCTGCAAAAACAATGGACTTCTGCTTAATTGAATTATCTACCAGGTGTTAATACCCATGCAAATGATCATTCTCCATCAACTATAATATCTAACTTTATATCTTCAGTATGCAAAAAAAATAACTATTCTTGTAAAAGCAGAGTTAATTATCTACCAAATATATTTGTATCCAGTCATATCTGGATTATACATTTCAACTCAAATCTCTGCTACATGGAGAAGAAATTCAATGTATTCTATTTTTCTATATTTTTCTTCATATATATGTATATAGAGAGATAGGTAGATAATGTCTAAAGTAGTTTCACAGTTCACTGGAAGGAAGTACAGCTGTGCTCTAGCTACAAGGGTACAAAGTACCTCCAAGTTAATTAATATAACACATTGTCTATATTTCGGCAGGAAACTATACTCTAGAAGTCAAAGCGCTAAGAAGTTCTCACCCTGCTGTCAGCCCCAGTGGTCCTGTCCTGCTTTTTTCCTCCTACTGATAACTTCCCAGATATTTTTGAGTCTCTTTGTCCTGATGCTGCACCAGAAGTTGGAAACACTTAAAGGAGAAGTTTCAATACAAAAGAATGGTAAGAAAAGGGGAGGGGGGCAGAAACTTGTTTGCTTTTAGTTTTATGCTATGTTGAGTTGTAAGTAAGGTGAGCTTGGAATTTGGACTTTAGTTGCTGAATCAATTCTCTACTATCCTATATTTTCAGGAGTTGGTGATTCATCCATTACTAAGGTATGGTTTCCATTGGTAATACAAAGAAACCCATCATATTCTCTAACAGTAGCCCAGAATTATATATTTACAAAACTACCACACCTATACTGAGTTCATATGAAATGTGAAAACCCATCCAACCCTTGAGTGTGTCTGTATGTGTGTAAGTATGTGTGTATATATGTATGTATGTATGTATGTGTTAGGGTATGTATGAGTATATATGTATACGCACGTGCATACATGTGTGTTTATATATGTGTGTATAAAAAACCTAAACCCACACAACACTTGCCCTGACCACAAAAAAGATCTTTAGTTACTTGATATTTGTATCCATTAGTGAGATATCTCAATATCTAACCATTCTGGCTCTATTCAAGTCTACCATAATCACCCTTTTACAATGCTCCATGTTTGCCCTAGACTCTCCCCAGAGACACAACCAGTAATGCTGCCTATAACCAAAGCTTTAAGAGGTAACTGTAAAATAGTAGAAAACACCTCAAATATGGAATCAGAAACCCTGGATTAAAATCCCAGCTGTGTGTGTCACACAGCTTTTGACATTGGGTCATATGTTTAACCTCAATTGGCATCGTTTCATCTATAAAATAAGAGAATTGGACTGAGTGACCTCTAAAGTCCTGTATAGTCTTAACCCTTTAAAGCAGGGGTTCTTCACTTTTTTGTACCCTTCGAACCCCTTTGGCAGCCTGGTGAATCTAAACTCCTTCCAGAATAATGTTTGTTTGTTTTTTAAATGCATGCAATAAGGTACACAGGATTGAAAAAGTACATTGTGGCAACAACAACAACAAAAAAGCCACAGATCCCAGATTAAGAATCCTTGCTATAAATTTACGTTAAAATGCATGCTTATTTACCTAGAAGGAAAGAGATAAAATTACAGATACAACATCCTCTGTTTTTCTGTGAAAGGATAACCCATCACAAAACAAAGTAAATGGTTTATTTGATGCAAAATCTGAATACAAACACATTCTTATAATTCCATAAGAGGCATCCTCTTTCAATGGACACAACTAGGAATCTGAAGTCTACAGACAGATGAAATTTTAATAATATGAACTTGTGATGCTTTCTTGGCAACAGCCCTGTTGAGCTAAATAGTGCAAGTATTATAATGCCTATTTTATTTCAAGAGGAAGCTGGCTCAGAGAATCAATGCGACTTATCCATGGGCAAGCAAAGTGTCAGAGTCAGCATTATTTCCCCTATGCCACTGTTTTCTTCATGAAACTTTTAAAACAATAGCAAATACATTATGAGTGCTAAATAAGACAAGAATAGAACACCATAGAATATAATTCAACAACCACATATTAAGTAGCTTACTAGGTGTAAAATGAGAACCAGGAGGATAGTGGATAGGAGGCTGGCCTTGGTGTTAGATATACTGGGGTTTAGGTCTTGCCTTTCACACCTGTTAATTTTATGACCATAGGCAAGTCAATCTCTCAGTGCTCATGGGCATCTTACTAAATTGATAAATTACAGAGCATTACCGTCACTAATAAAATTCAGATCCAAACAACAGCAAATGGTGATAATTGTGCTAAACCATTGGTTCTCAAAATATAGTCTGGGGTTTCCCTGGATGTCCCTGAGACCATTTCAGAGCCTCCATGAGGTCAAACTATTTGCATGGTAATCTTAATATAGGTTAATGTCTGCAAAGTATGATATAAAATATTGAGAGCTATGGCCTATGTAAACAAAAGCACTTGGTGGAGGGGCAAGGGTCTTCAATAAATTTTAAGACTGTGAAAGGATCCAAAGACCAACAAGTTTGATAATCTCTGTGGTAAGCAGTTGGGTAGAGTAGAATAGAACTTGTGTTAGAAAGGACCTTAGAACTAGATGGCTTTATGGTTAAGGAAACACACCTGGACTAAGATTGATCAATTGTGTTAAACCCCTGCTACTGTTGTTGGGATTAAGATGAATGTGTAGAAAAAGGGAGTCATTGTATCAATCTCTTTTTTTTGTACTTGGTTGAGGAATACCAATATACCAATATATAAAATGTTTTCCTAAAATAAAACATTTAGGTCCTCACAATAATCTGGAAATTTTAATTCAGCAAATAGTCTATCAAGTGCCAGCTGTGTTCAGGGTAGCATACTGGAAAATGAAAAGTGTGGGAGATAGAAGGGATCAGAGGTATGCAAATAGAGTAACTATGATTCAGCATTCTAAAGTACATAAAGGATGACAGAGTCAGGGAAGGTGAAATTACTTATAGTTGGAGGGATGGGGAGAGTTACATAGAGAAGATCACATCTGTGCCAGGCCTGAAAGGGAGACAATTTTGACCAGTAGAAATATTCACAACACTCTAAAAATTAAAAAGATCCTAAGAGCTATTTAATTTAAAATACATCTGATTAAAATCCCCTCTATAAGATCTCCAACAAGGAGCTATCCCATCTTTATCTGAAGGTTTCCAGTGTCAAAGAACATATGACTAACTGTTGAATACAAATATAATAATAGGAATGCCATTCTCTACATTTTAGGCATCAGTCTTCCAGACATTTTAAAAAATAATTTAACATTATTCTAAAGCCAATCATTGTTTTGCATAGAGAGAAATATCTAAACTTGCATAGTCTCCCCATTACCTTTATCATCTCCTTCAAATAGGGCATTTTGAAGTAATGTGTGTAAGAAGCTTGAATAAGGAAAATGTTATCATCAGATAAAAT
The DNA here is from genome assembly GCA_011680675.1 of Gymnobelideus leadbeateri. Taxonomy (NCBI): domain Eukaryota; kingdom Metazoa; phylum Chordata; class Mammalia; order Diprotodontia; family Petauridae; genus Gymnobelideus; species Gymnobelideus leadbeateri. Next base: position 606,075 of record WOXC01003982.1, read on the forward strand.
AGTATAGGGTTATCAGTCTTTTCTCCTAATAGAACAATAATCACTGAATCTTTCTGGAATATCCAAGAAGAAACGTCAACGTCCTCTGCTGGTTAGCCCTACCTTTCAGTTTACTCAGATCCCCATTTGAGGTTTTCTTGAGAAAGATACTAGTTTGCCAAGATAATAGTTTGCCATTTCCTTCTCTGGCTCATTTTGCAGATGAGGAAACTGAGGCAAACAGGGCTAAGTGACCTGCCCAGGATCACAAGCTAGTAAGTGTTTGAGGCTCAATTCAAATTCATGAGGATGAGTCTTCCTTATTCTGAAACCAGTGCTCTATCAATTGGGCCAACTAGCTTCCCCTCACTGGAGACCAGATGTAATCTAAGTGGTCTCTTTCCTCTCACCAATACCCTAAACCCTTTGGGAAATCCACAAAGAGGTTACTGTCCTTAGATGGACAATGACTCCAATCCTTTCAGGAGATGAGTTGTCTTAACCAGACAAGAGATACTTTTCCTGAATTTTCCCATCACAGAATCCATTTTCCAGGGTCTGAGTTCTTGACCTTTTACACACTTCCCTAAGGGGGATCTTAGATCTTAGATCTAAGAAAAAGGATTTTAAGGGTGGGGATTGTTTCCTGATAAGTTTTCTTAAATATTAATAAAGTTTCCTTCTTTCAAGTACATTTAGAAAGGACTTTAGAATGGAGAGAGAGAATTAATGCTTAATATTTCAGTTGAAATGAAGTGTTTGTTTTTAAATATTCTTCCATACTCCTATAATAGTCAATTCTGCTTTTAGATAGCTGTAATTATCAGAAAAAGTTTTTTACCTTTATCTCATTGAGCCAAAATCTGCCTTTTTTCAGTTTCTCACCATTGTTCTACCTTTGAACTATAAATAGGACAAATCCCTTCCCTCCTCTATCAGACTATCTTTAAAACACTCGAAGACTACTACCATGCTTCTTCCTCTTATTCCAAGTCTTTTTTTTCCCATCTCTGATTTTTAAGAATGCATCTTTATATGTTATTTCTTGAGTTCCTTCCCTAACCTTGTTCTTCAGTCTGACAAATTATGTTGCCACCTCTTCCCTATTTTTCACTCATGAAACTAATTTTTGAACCCAAGTGTAAGACTCTAAATACAATCAACACCCTGTAAATTCCATCTTGTCCAATTTGATGCAATGTTCTAACTCATAGAGATCTTTTCAGATCCCGACTCTATTGTCCAGTAATCCCTGACAGTTTTGTGTCAATAACACATGGATAACCATGATGTTTTCCCCTTTATTGATAAAATATTAAGCAGCACAGGGTCGATCACAAATCCCTGGGGGCATTGTACTCAATCTAGATGATTCCCTTTACTTCCTCTCTTCTGACTCTCCTTCCTTTCCTATTTTGTTCTGTCATGGAGTACTACATCTTGGTACTCAGAACCTCACTCAAACTACATTGACCCCCTCTTCATTAGGATTGCTGAGGAAATGATGAAGATGAAGATCACAATGACGATGATGGGTGTGCCAGAGACAGCTCAAACAGACTCCCAAAAGCAGGTTGTTAAATTTCCAGTGTAAGCACTTACACCTTAAATGCTACAAATCAGGACTTGACTTATTGTTTCATTCATTAGACTTGAAAAAATGTGGGGAACATAATAATAATGCAGATTAAACTTAAAAGTGTGTCTTGGTTTGTTTTTTTTTTTTTGCAGAGGTGGTTGTTAAATTTTTCCCAGTTTGAATCTCACAGCATACCTATGAGTTGGTTATATTACTATTTCCATTTCACTGATGTGAAACTGAGGTTGAAGGGGCTTTAGTCACTTGCCCATAGATACATGATCTCAGGGCTGATGGATGGCATGTAGAAATGCACACTGTAGCATATAGAAGGATGGTGAATAGGATGGGTTTTTTGGGTTTTGTTTTCAGAAAAAAAAAGTCACAGTCTTCAGAGAAACAAAAAAAGGAAGTGGTATATGAAGTGTGTCCATGGGGAGGGGAGAGAAAAATGGGAGGAGGGAAAAGAGGAAGAAGTAACTGGAAGACATGCAAAGTGTCAGATAATTACATTTCTACTAGAGACCCTTTCACAGAGGATAACTAAGGGCAACTGTCTCGTTGTATTAGGGCTTGTCATGTATTTGCTAATTGCCAATTAAAGGGAGCTGAGCAAGTTAGTTATCACACCTAAAAGTCAAGAAGCCTGCTGTAAGTAAATAAAGCCTCATTCAATAGTCCCCAGTGACTGAGTCCCCTAACATCATGAATGGGCATGACAATTTGTCATCAGAGTTCACCATCATGAATTCATGATGACCTACCAGTACTCGGGGCAGAGGACTGAGAACTTCTCTTCCTGTGTGTATGGGGGCTAAGAGGATTTTTTGAGTCATCTGAAGAGGGAGTAGGTTGAGTTTATGCAAGTGACAAGTAACAACTATTTGTGCATGAAGACCAGAATAGTTTTCTACCAGAGAAGAAGTTGAAATAGCTAGAAATGTTTTTTTCTCTTCTCACCTTTTCAAAAATATCAGAAGGTTTGAAATGTTCTTCAAATATAATAGATAAGTACTTCAAAGAAAAAAACTTGAAGGGGCAGAAGAGGATTATAGCTATTAGGACCAGACACCCTGAAAAGGTAGGATGGCCCTCTTCCCACAAAGAAGTCTCAGTTCTGGACTTCTATGGAGTTGGTTCAGTTCAGGGATAACTTGACCTCAAAGAGAAAATTCAGGTTTTTATTGAATCCTTTGGCTCATTATCCATGTCCCCTGAAGAAAACTATGAGGGGGAAATCTCTAAAACAAAGTTTAGGAGTGGCTCAAATCTACGATCCTTCTCCAGAGGGAATAATAAGGTTCCTTCCAGAAAAATACTTATTGCACAAAGTAGATAAATACAGCTATTTATTTTCTTCACTGCCAAAGACATGCATAAAATAGGAAGGACTCATAAGCACACATTGACAAATACTTTAAGCATGAAAAATGAAACATCACTGCTATTCTATTCTCATGGGAGGCTGACATTTAAAATACTAAAGCATGAAACAGTTTGTAGGACAGATGAAGAAATAATTGATTTTCATGTTGGGTTTTCTCTTTCTGAGCAACTCCCTAGTCTTAATCCCCTGGTAATTGTGGTCTGGCTTGGACTTTCTTAGTCCTTTTATCCAAAATATCATCTTAGTGGTGGTCATTTCTTCTCTGAGATACTATGGAAGTCACCTCAGTCTGAGCAAACAACACCTCGACCCAGGAGCTTCTGACCTATTGAGCTCGTGATGTTGCCACCCAGGCAACACATCCATCTCAAAATCCCTTTTTAGTCACCTACATTCAGGGGAAGAAATAAAAAGCAAAAGTAGCTAGAAACTTAATATTCCATCATAGGATATTATCCATGCACATATACTCACTGTTCTTGGAGCCATAGTGATTGTGAAAAGAAAGGAGAGGGGCAAGGAGAGACAAAGAGAGAAATTCAGACAGACACAGAGACAGAGACAAGACAGACAGAGAAGCAGAAGTTATTCCTCCTTTAAAGTCTATTGAGTGGGTACCATTTCCCATTCAGGTGCTAATCATATTCCAGATAGTAGACACCGGTTATGACATTGGAGAGAGCACATAGGGACCACCCAGAAACCTCTAGTTGTATCTGTTTTTCATCAGAATTGAAATGCCTGTTCCATGCCCAACGGAGCCAAATCACATGTTCCAATGAGAAAGCTTCTAGTATATATGTCAGGAAAGAGGGACTGATGAAAAAGTCACATAGAAAATTGAAAAGGACAAAGATTACTCTACACTTGGATATATGTGTGTATGAAGCTCTTAGACCTCTAAGACTATCTGAGATGAAGTAGCTCTTATAATCCAAAAGTATTGTCAAGAACAAGGTCCTTGAGAGAAGAAGAAATGGGGAGTGAGAGTTGGGAACTCTGTTCAGGCATACTGAAGTAGCTATCAATAAACCTGAATGGAAACTATAGGTAGATTTGCTGTTTTCCAGTGCATATATCTTGAACCTGTCAGGAAATTTCCTAACTTAGCAACGCAGTCCTCACTATCACATCCCGGTGATTCATGAGGAGACAAGCCGCAGAAGGAGTTTACAACATATTGTAGGAATCTTGGGGATTTCAGTCCTTAGGATCACAAATGGGACTCTAATCATTATTGGTTATTGAAAGCAGACACATCAGAATTTGAGCAAGTAAAGAGCTTATTAAGAACATCTAATATGAGAACAGAATTTGAATTTTTTAACTTACAGCTTAAAATAATCAAATGATTGAATTTTGTTCAGTATTGCACCTAATAATCGTTGGTAATATATATATATATATATATATATATATATATATATATATATATATATATATATATTGCCTAAAGCAGGAATTCATAATTTAGGGGCCACAGATCCCAAGGTCTGTGGATAAATTTCAGAGGATCTGTGAACTTGTATGGAAAAATACAAATCTATTTCAATATAATTGGTTTCTTTTGCAGTCCTATTTGTTTTATTTTGTGAATTTAAAAACACTGTTCTGAAAAGGAATCCATAGGCTTCACCAGACTGCCAAAGGGGTCCATGACACAAAAGAAATGCATACTTGGATGAACAGAGCTTTTAACTGATAAGGGAGAAGGAGGGAAAAAAGATACTGCCAAATATACATTTAGAGCCAGGAGGAACTTTAGATGTTACCAAGTCCAACCACCTCATTTAACAGACATCTGCTAAGTCAGAAAATAGACTTGAATAGCAAGTACAACATAGGGGGAAAAATTTAATGTGTTCATATAACCTAAATCATGAACTGAAGGTAGGAAAGAAAGTGACAATCATTTAGGTGAGAATCTTTGGAGGGGTAAACAGAAATTATATTGTTATGTAAATATAAAACAGATCATTTGTATGGAAGGAAAAGATAAGAAGTTCAAGAAATGTCACAAATATGGTAAAGAGGAATGATATAGGAGATTTCAATTATCTACATTTTTTCTCTAACAAAAGAAAAGAAACTGATAAATGCTTGACCTGGCACAATGGATAGGTTACATGACTTGGAGTCAGAAAGGTCTAGGTTCCTTCCTCAATACATTTATGAGTTTCATAGCCCTACGAAAGATATTAGACATCTCATGGCCTTATTTTCCTCATCTTTAAAAAACTTAGTGGTTTATCCGAGATGACCTCTAAGCTCAAAATCTATGATCCAGAAGTATGAAAAAAGGAGCTAACCTCCACCAAGCATTTATTAAGCTCCAAGTATGGGCAACGAATGGAATTACTTTTTAGAAACAAACTGATTATCAAGGGGAACTGGTTGGGAAAGAAATGGGAATTATCAGGGGATGTGAGTAGGCCAGTTTGAAATTTGTGACAGAGAAGACAGGAAAGCCCAGAATAGTCTGATGCTAAATGTAGATTTAAGGAAATCAAATTTTAAGCATTCAGAGGAAGAATTGGTGGGATCTTGTGGAATGAAATTCTACAGAAGTCATCACGATAGAAATGTGAAAGTATTAAAAAATAAAATCCTAAAGCACAAATAGAAACAATTCTTACTAGGAAGAAAAGGGCATTTTGTCTAAAAGGGAAACGGATATGAATACACAAGGGTACTCACTGACAAATTTAGATTTTTAAAAAGACATGAATGGAAGATAGAAGCAAGGTTTGGGTAATCAAAGATAAATATATTCACTTTTTCACTTCTCAGCTCCTTGAAATCAAGTTACTGACAAGCATCTAAGTAGCCTGGAGCCAGGATGACCTGCGTTCAAATCCAGCCTCAGTCCCTTCCTAGCTGTCTGACCCTTGGAATGTCACAGAACCCTACTATCTCAGTTTCCTCAACTTTAAATTGAGAATAATAATCATACCTACCTCTCAGATTTGCTGTGAAGATTAAATAAGAACTTACTTGTAAAGTGCTTAGCAAGACTAGCACATGGTGGGTCATAAATAAATGTGTGTTTACTTTCTTCCCTGTAAACACTTTAAAACTGTTCTCTTAAAAGTTAATTTAATAACCTTTTAATTGATAAATCCAGTTCTCGTGTGTCAATGGTCATCCTTCTTTAGCTTTCTGCAGTTTTTTACACTGTTGCTACTTCTTCTGGATGCTTTCTTCTCCCATGGTTTCTATGCCATAGCCCACTTGTAATTCTCCTCCTAGACATCTGAATCATCCTCAGCATTATCCATTCTCTCAGTGTGGGTCCCCAGGACTCTCTGCTCTCTGTATACTACCTCCCCAGAGGAACTCATCATCTTCCAGTGGTTCAATGATCATAGCTACGTAGCAGAATTACAGATATATGCATATACAGATATATACATATGTATTATATATATATGTGTGTGTGTATATATGTGTGTACATGTGTATATGTGTGTATGTATGTATATTCAGTTACAGTCTCTAGCCTGAATTTGTAGTAATCTTTCCTCAAAAGATTGACCTTATATTCCAGAATTCAATAGAATGTAAGCTTCTTAAGAATAGATAGAATCTTTTTTTAATCTGTATATGTCTAGCACCTAACACATAGTCCCTTGGACGTAGTAAGTGTTTAATGTTTGTCGAATTACATCAGACATGCTCACCTCTTATTAATTCTATTAAATATATAACTTTCATCCTTAAAATGGAAGCATCTAGAAGACAGGGATTTCTTTCCTAGGAAAAAGAAAAGTGTTACATACATAGCAGTTAGCTCTAGTTCAGTGATTCAAGTTTACACTGACAAAATCCATGTCAAGGGGTCAATTCCTACAAGAGCATATTAGCTCCTTTCACTGTTTCCTTTTGGTCATAAATAGGACACCATGTACAAGGAACAGTCTAGAAAATGTAAATAGACCAACACAAACCAATCATTAGCCCTGGGGGGAGCCTCAATACACCTTCCTTATTAATATGTGATTTGCAATGTCTTTTTTGTATACAAAAAACCCACATAGCTATTCCTTTTATCAATTACTAATCAACGATGCCATAACTGGTCACAGATCAGCTTTTTTTTTTTTATTATACCGCTCATTTGAATTAAATTTGACAAACATTATTAAGTACTTGCTATATACTAGGCGCTGCGATGGATGCTGGGGATATAATGAGAATATATATATATATTATATATATAATATATAAAGAATATATAAAGCAGTCTTTGCACTCAAGAACTTAATATACCACTGGGAGGATCTAACATGTACACAGATAAATAAATACAAATACATGCACAATAAAAGCAAAGTAATGGTGGGGCGGGGGGTAAAACTGGGGAAATCAGGAAAGGCGCCTCGTTGCAGGTGGCACTTAACCTAAGCTTGAAGGCACCTTGAGCTTCCAAGGAGTTGAGTTTTGGAGGGAGACACAGCTTGTACAGAGGAAAAGAGGTGGGTGATGGTATCTTGTAAAATTAGGATAAGCAAAGACCAGCTTGGCTAGATGTAGGGGTGTGTGAGGAGCAGTGCTCTGTAATTGGCCTGGAAAGATAGGTTGCAGCCAGTGTGAAAGATTTTAGATGCCAAATGGAAGAGTTCGTATTTTATCCTAGAGTCAATAAGAAATTAACAACCACTGGCTCATCTTTAGGAATAGAGAAAATATCATCAGAGCACTGACTTAGAGCTAGCTGAAAGGGACCCCAGGAGTCATGTACTCCATCCCACTGGTTTTACAGATGAGAATACTGAGGCCCAGGGTGACTTAGTGATTTCTCCAAGATCACACCATCAATAATGGAAGTTGGGTGCTTTCACCAGATCATGTTTGATGCATGTGTGACCTAATCTGTTAGTATTTTGACAATCAAACAGGATATCACTGAACACTGTAACCCTGACAAACTCCAGTTTGCATGGCTCCAATTTTTGTAACACCACTGGTGAGTCTTTAAATTTTAGAGCCTTTCCTTCATAGCACAGCTAGACAGTATAAGTAATATTATTTTATGAAGCCTAAAGTACTAGGCTATAGTGTTCTTTTTCTATAAATCTGAGACCTTAATCATGTGGTGTTGGAAATATGCTTTGGCCTCCAAAGCCTGCCCAGTGCTCTCATGATGCCCTCCCTAAGATGGTTCTTGCCGATAGAAAGAACTGACCAACTGGAGAAGTTCCCCACCTAGGCAATTATTTCAGCAAATCCCTGGAGGCTTATTATTATTAAATCATATGGCCCTTTCCCCAGTCCCATGTCTATTAATGGGCAAAACAAATAATGCTACTTAAGAAAAATAACTACTTTCTCTTTTCTTCTTAACCTTAATTTTTGCTGAATATGTGTGTATTGAAAGCTTTTGATATAACACACAAAGGAGCCTAGAAAGAAATTAACCAGATTTCTGTATCTTAGATCATTTCACCAAAGATTAGCTGACTCCATATTCATAATCTAAAGATGTGGCACCACAAAAAAATTCACTGGGTTAGAGGGCCTGAGATAATATCCTACCTCTGATATTTATTACCTGGGTGACCTTGTTGTATCTTCAACACTTAGCTCAGTGCTTGACATATAATAAGAACTTAATAAATGCTTTCTGATTGACTTTTAACTAATCTCTCCGGTCCTTGATTTCCTCATCTGTAAAATTATCGAGCTGAACTTGATAACCTTTAAGATTCCTTCTAGGTTTAAATATAAAATCCAGTGATAATTGAGAAGAGAAATGAAAAAATTTTCCCCTCCCCTCTTTCACCCATCCTCCTTTCCCTGTTTTTGGCATATTCCAGATGTTAAACAGCTGAAAAACTATTTGGATTATTCCAGCTACTGGGCAGCATGTTGTATATCAATCATCACATTGATTTCTCTTGTCAACATGTTCCCATGGTGATGCTGGCAGAAATGACAATGACTTGGCACATCCCCACAACAGCAGAAACTAGAAATAGCTTTGGGACCACCCATCAGCCAAAAAGAGCAGTTTGGATCTGAAAATTGTTCATTTTTCCCCCAATTCATTTGTGACTTGACTGTGACTAAGCAGAAATCCAGGATGAACTCTGAGAACAGAGTCTGCTTTAAGGCAGTTGTCAAAAAAAAGCAGTGTCACTGTTTTGATCCTGATGGCTCTCTAGATAAAAGGAGGAATCCTGGAAATCACACAGTGGCTATAATTTAAGGAGCAGCCTATAAAAATTGCCCTAAGCTAGGAAGAATTCTTTTTCTTTTCTTTTCTTCCTTCCTTCCTTCCTTCCTTCCTTCCTTCCTTCCTTCCTTCCTTCCTTTCTTTCTTTCTTTCTTTCTTTCTTTCTTTTTCTTTCTTTCTACCTTCCTTCGTTCCTTCTTTCCTTCCTTCCTTCCTGAATTATTAGTGTCACATCCTTCTGCCATTAATTCCCATCACCTGGGACACCACCTTCAGTTCTAAAAGAGCCTAATAAAACCCTACCCACTAGCTTCAACAACCCTGCTGAGGACTACAGGGCAATTCCTGCCACAGCTTCTCTCTATTATACTTCATACAGTCTTTCAAGTCCAATTTATAAGAGAAAATCACTGGACCTTGCTTGCTTGGAATGAAAAATACATTTGGAAGAGGATATTCAGCTCTGAAGTAATTCAAAGTATCTCTGTCTTAATGAGATGCTTACTTTTTAATACTCCATGAGTTCTTCCCAGTATTATTTTCTCTTTTGATTGTGCATTTATGGAAATCCCCCCCCCCAGTGCTACCCTGAGTATTTTAGGCTAATTATTCCTTTCTTTCACAGTGAAGAACATGCCTTGACATGAACCAAAAAGTGTATTATAAAATGCAGAGTATATTAGATTCAAACTGAGCCATGGGGGTTGGAGAGAAGCTTAGTGCTAGCACTCAGGAAAAAGAATTAGCAGATTTGTTCATCTGTCCTTGTATCTGTCCTCATTTGTTCATTTGCAACATATTCTGATTTGCAATTCATGTCCCCCTTTTACTCTATTCATGTAATTTATTTCTTCCTTCTTTCCCAAAGCAAATGGTCTGTTTCCCAAATAAATGTGACATTTTCTATGCTGAGGCAGCATAGTATCATAGACCTAGAACTGGAAGAGACTTTGGAAATGATTTAGTCTAAGACACTCATTTACATAGGAGGAAACTGAGTCCCAGACATGTCAAATGACCTGTCCAAGGTCACAGAGCTAGAAGGTAATAGAACTAGGATTCAAAGTCAGGTTATTTGACTCCAAATTAAGTGTTCTTTCTACCACATGAGCTCCCATTTTTATAGACTCCCTGCTCTTCCTTAATCAGAGAGATAGTTTGAATTAGCTTTCCTGTTTGTTTAAAAGTAGACCATGCAAATGGCAGCTAGATGGCACAGTGGGTAGAGGACTTGGCCTAGAGTCAGGTAGACCAGAGTTCAAACCCAACCTCAGACACTTATAGCTGTGTGACCTTGGGCAAGTCACTTAAACCTATTGACCTCAGTTTCCTCATCTGTAAAATGAGCTAGAGAAGGAAGTCTCTTTGCCAAGAAAACCCCAAATGGGTTTATGGAGAGTCAAACATGACTGAACAATAACAACAACAGGCCATGCAAATGTATAAAAGAGGAACCGTTCATTAGTGTTATCTATTCCTCTGTTATTATAAAGAGTATAGATTTCTGGAGCAAAGCATTTTTATTTTTAAAGGAAAGCAAGTAAGTGATGCTATTTTCTAAATTGAAGCTTCTATTGTCTTCTTTTTTTTTCTTTTTTGGAGGGGATAAGGCAGGGCAATTGGGGTTAAGTGACTTGCCCAAGGTCACACCAGTACAAAGTAGTCAAATGTTTTCCTCAAGAGCTTCCTCCACATCTCAAATGTCACAGTGTGATGTCATGGAGAAGTTAGCCTTAGAGTCAGGAAGACCTGAATTTGAATCCTGCCTCAAGCTGTTCAGATGCTTGATCCTGGGCAAGTTACTTCACTTTTCTTAGACTCAGTTTTCTCATCTCTAAAATGAGGGTGGTGATAACAGTACCTACCTTATACTACTGGTGTGAGGCTTAAATGAAATAGTGCACATACTGCACTTTGCAGACCTTAGAGGAAGTTTCTTTATTTGGGAGTTTCCAGTGTCAATGAAATTTCAGATACAGTCCTGTATATACAGTCCATATACAAAGCACCTATCATGGACAAAGCTTTGGGGGATACAACAATAAGCATGAAGCTGTTCTCTGAGGAGGGTATGGTCATTGTCAAAGCTGCCACTGCTTCCACTAACAGGAGAAACACCACTGTAAGCTGTAAAATAGGAAAGTGGTTGACCCCACTTGGCCTACATTTTCTGTGCTGGAAGACTCATGTTGGTATCAATTAGAAAATGCAAACTGAGAGTCAGAGTACAGGAGGGAGAGAAAATGAAAATCACAGAGAGCACAGCACAAGAAAATGTATGACACAGGAAGTCTTGCTTCTATGAAGGGCCTTGTTTTCTCCTGACCCAAATGAAAGAAAATAGTGGAGGGGGTGACAGAAGGTTTCTGTTAGAAGAACTCTGACAGGTTTTGTTCCATTAATAATAAAAATAGCTCAACTTATTTAGCTCATTAAGGTTTTCAAAACATTTATGTATATTCTAGCTGTTGATCCTCACAACAACCCTGTAAAGTAGCTGTTATTATCCTCCCCATTTTACAGATGAGGAAATTGAAGTTGGGAAAGGTTGGTCCAAAAGCACACAGCTGGTTGGTGTCTGCTATGTAAAAGTTGTGCCCCTGGGGTGAACGTAATAGTATGACTTATGAGATGTATGTGAAGGCAAGAGGTATGTTTTTGGTGGTCTTTTAGAAAGGAAGGAAGGAAAGAAAGAAAGAAAGAAAGAAAGAAAGAAAGAAAGAAAGAAAGAAAGAAAGAAAGAGAGAAAGAGAGAAAGAGAGAAAGGAAGGAAGGAAGGAAGGAAGGAAGGAAGGAAGGAAGGAAGGAAGGAAGGAAGGAAGGAAGGAAGGAAGGAAATAAAAGACCTCTGCCTTGATGACTTCATTTCAGTTATACTTAAAAAATCAGCAGATGCTATTTGCTTTTTGGGTTCTCCATTATTAGTCCATATTACTGAAGCAGTTAATAATGCTATGTTGGGCCACTTTGGAAAATGGCATAGGAAGCAATTCATAGCAGAAATACTCAAGTTTATTGGCCTGTATTTCAAATTGTGTGACATTCATCATCATCATCATCCTCACTATGTAGATACTGTTCACAAGTATCCTTAATATCAAAAGGCTCAATATAATTTCTAGGATACTGATTTAAAATGGAGCATACTGCTTGGGGGGAAGGGAAGTTCACTTGGGGTCTGAGAATAATGAATTCAATCACAAAGACTATAAGTCAAGGCTGCATTTACTTTATTATACAGCTATTTCAATGCTCCACAGCCTGACCTCCACCATTGCTTCCTCTTTTAGGACTGGGCTTCTCATTTGGCAGTGCCTGCCAATTACATGATCCTATTATAAACCAACCTGTGGTTTGGAGAGGTGCACAAAGAGGGATTTGGAGGAAACTGGCCACCTTGTTATCCACAGTGACATAAAAAGAAACCTAGCATTCTAGGGGTTGACAGGGTAATGGTAGGACCCATTGAACTCTTCTGAATTTTAATTAAAATTATCCAAAGGCTCCAGAAACCCATTCTGAACTGGAGCTTTCTCAGTTGAATGTCACTGAAGTCATATCAGTTATGCTCAGCAAATGTGGAGCATCTGACAGCTCTATTTTTATTTATGAATGTGTTTTATAATAGAAGATAAACACTCCAGGAAATGCATTTGGATAAATGATCATAGTGCTTCGTGAGTGGTAAAAAGTCACTCAGAATTTGGTGTGGACCTCAGAGCACCATGTTCTGAGAGTCTTAATCCCCTAGAAACATATCACTTGCTCTATCTTATTGCTTCATTCTCTTCCCAGCCCTATTCCTGATTTCCTCTGGACTTCAGAACTTTGCCCCATCTATGGCTTGCTCATCCTAGAACCTCCCTCCATGCTGTGGGTCTCCTCAACCTGGAATAATCTATCACTTCTGTGGCCCACTCACTGTGAAATGTCCCTTCACAGGCCCACTCCCCTTCTCCCCCTGGTAACTTCTTGCAGAAACTGAAATTTTTGAGAGAAACCAAGGCTAGCCTGACTTCTTTTTCCTTCTTGCCCTATTCCTGACTCCCTCTGACTTCAAAATCATGTTCTTGTACCTGGTAATTTCATCCTATGCTTCACCCTTTTTAGTTTTCTTCTGTGTCTTGTCTTCCTTCATTAGAATGCAATCTTCCTGAAGACAGAAATTATCTATTTTTTGCTTGTATTCATATGCATAGTCATGCAGTAAATATTTAATAAAAATATTTCCTTCCTTCCCTTCTCTTCTTCCTTTCTTCATCCTTTTCCCCTTTCCCTTCATTTCCCTTTTCCTCCCCTTCCCTTTTCTTCCTTTTTCCCCTTCTCTCCCCTTCCCTTTTTCTCTTCCCTCCCCTCTCCTCCCCTCATTTCCCCTTCCCTTCCCTTCCCTTCCCTTCCCTTCCCTTCCTTCTTTGGGCACCAATGAATTCTATGACTGTCATCCAAAGACAAACCTTGCCAAATTTTGAAGAGCTCCTCACAAGGGTTGGTCACCATCTGATTTTATATATATATATATATATATATATATATTTTTTTTTTTTCCCCCACTTAAACTTTATACATTTAGGTGTGTTTTCTTTTGGAGGGGAGTGTTGGGAGAGAATGCTAAATAAATGTAAACTGCACATACTTCTGGTCATAACACTTTCTAAAATGGGAATATGGACCAGACCTATAATTTCATCCATATAGGGAACTCTTGGGTGAGAAAACTCCCTTTACCAACACAGGCTGGCATCTTTTATGTCACCTATATTCTTTAAGATTTTCCTAGAACACTGAGAGGTTAAGTGTCTTTTTAGGCTCACACAGCCCATAGGTAACAGAGGAAAGAGTGACCCCAGATCTTCCTGGATTTGAGGGGAACTCTCTACTCAATATGCCATCCACTCACTTTAAGGGGCACACTATTTTAAAAAGGAAATGTGCTCCTAAACTGACATATCTTTCAGGCATGATGTCATACACAGAATGTGTTTTTGTTTGCATGGAACAGGATCTTTTGACATTGCCAGAGAGCAGAAGAATGTGGAAACAAATCACAGCAGACAGGATCAGACGGATTCCAAATCGAAGCAGTTAAACCAGCAGGTAAAGAGAGATTCACAGCCTGCCAAACCTGGATTTGGAGTTTAAACCACAGGTAGGGCAGAAGACACAATTTGAGTTAATAAGCAGGAAGTATAAGTGTTATTTTAAAGAATTTGTGAAAAAAATCTGGCACATTTGCATTGGTGATGGGCATATGCTGAACAGAACCATTCCAGAGACCCAGATGGTACTTTTCTTACACACACACACACACACACACACACACACACACACACACATGCACACTCCACATTCCTTCCCCTTCTGATTTTTTTGACCTTTTCTATTTGGCACACAAGAGTTGGTTCCCCTCTCCAGAGTTTCCAATAGAACTATAATTCATGTTATTAAAATGGTTTACTTCTCCACCTTGGCCAGTTATCATTAATACTTTCAGTAAAAATGAGCGTGTCATCTGTGATAAAATGATGGTTTTGTCCACTTTTGCTGAGAACTCTGTAAGTAAGGTTAGAAAAAATAAAAAGCAGGGGTGGGGGACATGTGGCTGACAGTGATTAGGAAAGAAATTTGTGGAGAAAGGTATGCTTTTTTGTCTGGGTAGGTGGTTGATTTTATAGAATATATATGTGTATATGTAAATATATCTTTCCATCTATCCCAGGAACATAGATATCAGACCTCAGATATCTTCTAATACACTCCCATCAAGAGAGGCCCCCATAGCTTAAATGACCTATCCAAGGTCCTATATGAAAAACATCTAATTGAAACTTTTTTTCTTCTTACACAAAGATCACTTCCCAGTGAGCCCCCATAGTACCTTTCCTCACACATATGCAAAAAAGTTACACAAAAATTGTCTGATACAAAGATCATAAGGGTATGCCACATTGCATGCTGGTGTTTACCATTTCTTAGAAGAGAGGGAGGAAGTGCATTTTATTATCAATCATCTGGCAGCATCATTACTCATTCTGTTTTTGCTTCCTGTCTTTTGGTGTGGACTCATCTTGTATTAATTTAGTCATCAAGCCTATCACTTTCCTTGCTTTGTTTTCTTCACTTACAGAGTTAATATAATTTTTTCAAAGAGGTTTTTGATTGTTTGTTTGTTTAAGATTCAGGAAGCCATCCCCTTTCTTTGCAGAGTGTCTGTGGAATATTGTGTATGCTTACAGACAAGGGTATTGTGTTAGTTGGTTTTGTTGAACTTTCATTTTCCTTCTCAGCACTTAAACAAACTGTGGCTGGGCAAAGGTTTCTGACCTTTTGGAAGTGTAAAGACCAATGGAATCAGTGATGTGGTTGTCACTGAGACATTCAGGATTCTACCAGGCTAAGACAAGTACACTAGCTTAACTACCTTTTTCTTCAGTAGAAGATGAGGAAGCAATACAACAGGCATAGTTGTGTCCAACTCTTTAGCACCTCATTTGGAATTTTCTTGATAGAGATACTAGAGTGGTTTGACATTTCCTGCTCCAGCTCCTTTTCCAGATGAGGAAACTAAAGCAAACAGGGTTAAGTGACTTGCCCAGGGTCAATAGTCTCTAAGACCAGAGTTTGGACTCAGGTCTTTGGGACTAAAGGCCTAGAGCTCTGTCCATGGCATCACCTACCTGCTTTATATCTTAACTAGTGAACAGCATTGGCTCAGCAGGAATTATGAACAAACACGGTATAAACCACACAAGTAGCAGAAGTTTTTAACAAGGTCTACTGAAAATAGTAATAGAAGTAATAATAAATACCTTGCTTAAGATAGACACAGCACACAGGAGGGCTGCCAGCACAGGTTAACTCTTGATCTGGTCAGACAGGAAAGACACTAAGAAAGGGTTAATATCTTACTTTATTCTATTCTTGTTTTCTCTGAAGAGATTGCTGATGATGGGAGCACAAACTCCTACAGCATTCCCTAATCACCCTTCTCGAAGGGGTGGGCAAGAAGGGGGGGTGCCTACCCCTATGTCTCGATGGGGTCAGTCAAGACAGGCATAGCTTGTGCATCTCCTAAATCCCCTCAATGGGGGCCAGTTGAGGCAAACACAGATTCCTCCCAAGCATTGATGGGAGCCAGTCAAGCCACACACAGCATTTGTACATTCAACCCTAAGGTTCCCCATTCACTGGCCAACGCCCACTTTCTTTATAGGGGCAACAGATGAAGAAGCATATTGCCAGCAATATTCTCACAAGGTCACATCACCCCATCACTGTTTCTCACTGTGCAGATGCAGTGAATGTTTATATTATTTATCATTATATAATGCTCCGCAAGCATGGTGGAGATGTTTTGAACCATAACTGTGGGAACTCATATCTAATGCCTGGGAACAAGAGATTGTTATAGCTATGGATCCTGGGAAACTGAACTCTAAGACATAATAACAAAAATCCACTTTATACACACTAAAAGACACCTCACTTACACTAAAAATTCACCTTATGCATATATATGTGTGTATATATATACATACATATATGTGTGTGTGTATATATATATATATATATATATATATATATATACACATCCTATTATTTCCAAGGTTCTTAGATTCAAACACACACACACACACACACACACACACACACACACACACACTCTACAGAAGCTCAGGAAAGAAAGACATAGCTAAACTTCAGTTCATGTGAAAAAGAATCAGGGTTCTTCTTCAACTACAAATTCAATATGAGCTAATCATATGTTAAAAGCAATGCTGAAAGTCCATTTAATTCAGATCAATCAATGTTGATTTCATTTACATTACTGATCTGTAGATTTTTTTAAATTTAAAATTTTGAGTGTAATGAATATCCAAAAAGACCACATTAATATACAAAGAAGAACCAAAAAGGCAGAATATATGTGGAAATATTCATCTCTATTATATACAAATTGCTTTTTTAAAGATATAATAAATTCAACATCTTACTTTCAAAGCTCATCAGCTTATTGTCTCTCTGTCACCTTCTGAACATTCTGTTCTGTCATATATACTTTTAAAATTGTTTCAAAGTCTTTTTCGTCTTTGTTTTGGTAAGAAGTGGGAGGGGGCTCTGTATTGTTTCATTTTTAACATATGTGTCTGTATCTGTAGAGTTGACTGGTTCTATTTTTTTCACTCTGTATAATTTTATAAAAGTCTATGAATTTTTCTTTGAATTCTCCTATTCCTTATTTTTATAAAGACATAGTGTTCCATTGCTTTCATACAAAATGCGTATGAGAGGGCTGCCTAGTGGAGGTGGTAAATGAGCCCAGGTCAGAAATAGAGTAGATTTTGTGATTATATGTTTTCACAAAATTAAAAATGAGTATAAAATTAGATAAGAGGGTAATTAACTAGTGGCCAGCTTACAAATTCAGCTGGCATCCTTCCAATGTCACTATCAAAAGGTTCCCAAGACATTAAGTGGGCCCTCTGTATTGAACATCTATCTATGTATTGACTTTTACAAAATTATGCAATGTGAAAAAATAGAACCAATTGACTATACAGATACAGACACATATATTAAAAGTGAAACAATACAGAGCCCCATCCTACCCTCCCCCAAAAAAAGAAAAGAAAAAAATAATATTTTAATTTTATTTTTTTAAAAAGAATATTTTTAAAGGATGTAAACAAGAGTCACACAGCATAAGCAAGCATGGATGGGTTGTGATCTCTATTACTGCAAGGAACATTTACATGGGATCACAGATTCATTTGAATATTTACATGTATTTTCTTTTCTTCCATCCTCCTCCTCCTCCTCCTCCCCCCTCTCCTCCCCTTCTCCTCCCCTCTTCCTCCTCTCCTCCTCCTCCTCCTTTTTCCTCCCCAACCTCCTCATAATAGGAGTTTTGACCTGCTGTTATTCAGACCTGGGCTAGTTCACCCTTGAGGAAACCTGGTCTCCCCGCCTCCCACCACCACCACACAGCAAGTCACCATATTAATGCTGAATTTAGTGCAGGCACCTGCTTAGCATAACCCACAGCAGCTCAGAACACCTTGAACTCAGGAGATCCATCTGTCTCAGCTGCTCGGGTAGCAGAGATGACAGGCCTTCCCCACCACACTACTGACTCACACATTTTCTGAAACAGCATCTACTCTGTCTAATATGTCAGGATGGTGTAGTGGTACAAACACAAGCCTGGGAGCTGGATATCTGGGTTGGGTCCCTGCTCTGGCACTCACTGTGACCATGGACAAGTCACTTAACCAATCTGACCTTCAGCTTTTTCATCTGCAAAATAAGAGGGCTGCCTAAATGACCTTCAAAGACCCTTGTAAATCTAATATTCTATGATTGATCTAGCTATGATTCCCATTTGTCATTCAATTCCAAGAACATCTTCTATTTTATATTACCAGACTAATTAACCTTCAAGGTCCAAAGGCACAAAGAAACAGGTTTAAGAAGGAATTTACTGGACTCTCAGGGCTCATGCTGGGGAAGTGACTACTTGGCTTTCTGAGAAACACAGATTATTTTGCCTTTGTACTCTGCCATAGTTTAAGTAAAACTTTTCTTTAGGACATTATGTCACAGAGATGATCATTTCTAGGTAAACTGAGACTCAGCACATACTAAGTACAATGTAAAGCTGGAAATTCTAAGGAAAAAAGCCCAGGTACTCACATTTGTGAACCAAGTAATTTTTTTTGAAGGGAAAAGAAATTAAGATCAGAATTCTGAAGGCCAATCCTTACTCTGTTCTTTTCTTGACACATATTCAAAATCAAAATAGACATGCTGGTAAAATATTGTAGATTAAAATTCAGAAAATTTAAGAAAAAGAACCTTGGGAAAGATGATATAAAATTGAAAATATTAAGAGAAATGGGGCATGAACAAATGACTGCTTTGCCTGATCAAGTTGTGGTTTTGTAACATTTCAAAGAACTTTTGGATTTAATCAATCAGTTGGTCAACAAGCATGAATTAAGCACCTACTGCATATCAGACACAGTTGCTGGGGATAAAAGATTTTTTAAAAATCAACAACATTCCCCCACTCCCTTATCCTCAAGAAATTTATATAAAGATTCCCTCTTCCTAGCCAATCTGAAATGCCAACCCCAAAATTTTTTAAGATAGATAAAATGCATATATCTTATCTGTGTATATACATGTTGTCTCCTTTGGCTAGTTTATAATTTATGCACCTTGAGGGCAGGGGCTTATGTATCCTGAGAACCTAGCACATAATAAGTACTTGTTGATTTATTGATTGATTACATTCTATCAGAGAAACTATGTGCATGCATATAAGTAAATACAAATTATACATAGGTACCAATCAGTGGGACTTAGTGAAGGCCTTGAAGTGGCTGCATTTATTAGAATTCATACTGTTTGAAGTTATAATTATATAAAATATGTTCACTAGTTCCAGACCATGAACATATGTAGTATAAATTCAAATAATCGACCACTTCAAGGTTTCATTATTCACTCTGATCAAGACCTAGCTATAATTACAGAGGTAACCTGAGATTTTTCTGGTGGGGAGGGGAGGCTTTAAATACTGTCTAATGAGGACGCAAGATCACAACACATCTGAAACTGTTCTGATTCAGATGAATATTATAAACTGTTCTTTCTTTTTAATCCCAAAAAGATGGGTGGAAAAAAGCTGCCTAATCTTAATGCATTTTTTATACCAGCATCACAAGTCATGGCAACTGCATTCTGAGTTAGCAATTTCCAAGAGAGGGAGCAGCTGGGGGGATTAGGAAAAACCTCCTGTACAAAGTGATACTTAAATCTGAAAGAAAGCTAGGAATAGAACTGGACAGAAAGCTAATGCAACAGAATTATTTCTCCCTCTGTAGGTCATGGACAGAAGCCCAAAAAAATCTGACAGCTTCCATACAACAGTCAATCAGAGAATGGCATAAGTAGGAATAGAATTCAGGTATTCTCTAGGCCACAGATTCTCCCCCTTTTGTGGGCCATGAACCCCTATTTCAATCTGGTAAAGCCCTTGGACTTCTTTTAAGAATTTTTTAATACATGAAATAAGATACATAGGATTATGAAGGAATCCAAAGGAATATCTGGCTTCTCTTAAGACCCAATTAAAATCCCATCTTTTACAAGGAAGCCTTTTCTGAACTCCTCAATTCTAATGCCTTTCCTTTGCTAATTATTTCCTGTTTATCTTGTATATAACTTATTATGCATATATTTGAATGCATTTTGTCCCCCTTAGTAGAGTGTAAGCTCTTTGAGGTTAAGGGCTGTCTTTTGCCTCTTTTTGTATCCTCAGAGCTCAGCACAGGGCTTGGAACATAGTAGATACATAATAAATGTTTATTGATCAATGGTATTGAAATACAATTATCTAAGTATTGTTTTTGTTTTCTAAAAGCAAGTTCACAAACCCCAAAGATCCCTGATGTAGAACATGGTTCTAATTTTTTTTTAATTCCTCAATTCCTTCCATGACTTTCTTCCTCCTTCCCTAAAACAGAAGCAAGATTTTCTTATTGCTAATAAATGCAATTTGTATTTTCCTTTAATTCTTTTGTTTTCCTAAAGGAACCTAAAAGGTGGTGACAATAGAAAGGTGTAGACTGATACTAAGATGATAATAAGGAAAGAAATAAGCATTTATTAAGTGTCTATAATCTGCTAGGCAAGGTGCCAAGAGCTTCACATTGTCTCATTTGATTCCCACAGCAACCCTAAGAGGTAAGTTATTACCCCTAAGTTGAAGTTGGGGGAAAATAAGATAGATAGAATTTACAATTCATATTGTTTGAAGTTATAATTATGTAAAATATGATTATTGGTTCCAGACCATGGAAATGTGTAGTATAAATTCAAATTTATTTTGCCCAGTGTTATATAGCTAGTGAGTGACTTAGGCTGGATTTGAGCTCAGGGCCTCCTGACTCCAGACCTAACACTCTATCCAATGTGCTGCCTCAATGCTCCTAGCTAACATAGGGGGGGTCAGAAAACCTGTAGCAGTTGGGCATATGTTGCAGCAAGCACACTAGCATACCCAGGGTGGTGCCAACACAAGTTCCTAGATCTGCTTTTCTAAAGGAAAGCAACTCAAAATGGGTTAACAGTGTTGCTTTAATCAAACATATGTCATTTACCTAGTTCAGGGGAAAAAGGTCAGCACTCCAAACTTCAGAGAATACAGAGATTACAAGCAGACAAAAAATAGAGATAGGGAAACAATTCAGCAGACAGGCTTCCAACTGCCTAACCGTTATATCCATACCTAGTCAGTTACCAGAGAGGAAAGCATCAACATCTGGGTTTTCAAAGCCAGGTGGCTCAACGGCTGCCCAGAGTCTCATCTGGTCAAATCACACAACACTTCTCAAAGTGAGCCCCAAAGCAAAGCCTCCCATCAGAGTATATATAGGCTTCTCCTGGCTCAGGGAATGTCACAACCTTCTTGACCCACTGCCCAATCACAGAACACCAAAGTGTGGGCATTCCTGAAAACCAAGCTTCCCACAGGCTTCAGGTGCACTTAAACCTAACAAAGGGCCTAGGGGCAGGGAAGATCTTAAATTCCCATTCCCATAACAGCATACCATGGGAAGGAGAAGGGGAGCCAAGAGTCCTTGTGATTCTCCCCTATGAGGGTCTGTTGTTTCAGCAGCAACCACCATGCCTTAGCACAGACCCAGAATCAAACTGTGAGCCATCAGTGTCAGAATGGGTCCTCAATCTAAGTCTGGAAGGGAAGTGAGAGGTCATGAAGTCAATCCCCTCATTTTATAGATGAGGAAACTAATGCCCTGGGTGGTTCAATTCAATTCAATTAGATAAATATTGCTTATGATTTGCCTATAAAATGGATTCTCTGATCCAAGGTCATACAGGAGACCACAGCTTGAGAGGTGAGGTTTGATCGAATGTCTTCTAGATTCTACAGACAGAGTCCTTTTCCACTGTGCCACACTGCTAATCCATAGCAGGTTAGGGTAGAAGGTGTCAGTGGGGAGTAGTTTTTGATAATAGTAGCTGTTGGTACAGCAGTCAACAATCAACAAGCATTTATTAATCACCAACCTTGTGTTAAGCACCATGCTGGATGCTGGGGGTATAAAGAAGAAAATGAAACAAAAACACAAAACAATGACATCACTAGATCTGCTTATCAAAAAAGAAAGGCTACTGTTTCCATTCTCCCTTTTGTTTGTTTATATTTTGTATGTTCTATTTGGTATACCCAGAAACACTTTGATGGGTCGTTTGTGTGTTTGTTTTCTCCCAAAATGAACCCAACAACCTTGGCTTTCTTGGCATCACATTCATGTGTATGTACTTGCTATCAAAATAACTGCCAAGGTACAATATAGGCTGGCAGTGCTAAGGGCATGACCTTCCTTTAATATTAGATTACTGCCTTGTTTCTATAAAATGAAAGTTACCTTTGTATATCACCAACCTATACTTTGCTTAACAGAGTTAAAATCATTCCCCTGAATTGAATCAGACACTTACAGGAGTGGAGACAAAGGGCTGGTTATGGTACAGAACTCCAATATTATCCAATTCTGTTTAATAAAAGCAAGATAGTTGAGGGAAAGAAGAGAAAGAAGGGGAAGAGGAAGGGGAAGGAAAGAGAAGAGAAAGGGAATGGAAGGGAAAAGGAAAGGAAGGAAATAATGTTTATTAACCATGAAATAGGACATTCTGCTCCCAGCATGCAACGGTCGTGTTTGTATGTATGTATATGTGTTTGGTCCCCATGGCCTGTGTTAAGATTTTTAGAATTAGTTGATGCCAACCCTTTATTTCTCTAACCCCAGAGAACACAAAGAGGGAAATGGTTGAGCATAGTGACTACTGACAACAGCCGTTCCAGGTGGCACTCTCACTGTCTCCCCTGCCAGCTGCATGGCCATTGTCCCGCCAGCCACATGCTAGCCACAGCTGCTTCCTGGTGCTCCCAGCTGCCACATGGCAGCCCCTGCCAGTCACACAGAGGGCCCCTGCCAACCCCACAGCAGTCCCTATCTGCCACACGGCAGCCCCTGCTGCTGGGGGAGGAAAAATCATTCAGCTGGTTTGACTAAATTTAAACTCCCCACAGAGCCTATTTCCCTTGATTTTGGCGTTAATGTGACATGTGGTTTGAGTTTTATTTTTATAGACAGTTCAAACACTTTACCCTGATAGACTCTTCTGTTGGGGAACTGAGTTTGACTACAACCAGTAGAATTATGAATAATGGGCTAAAAGTTGCAAAAAGAAAATTAAGGCTAAACATAAGGAAAATCTCCCTAAAAATTAGTTATTCAACAGTGGAGTAGGGTGCCTTAAGAGAAAGCTTTGTGAGCAAAGGCTAGAGGACCAGGGGTCAGGTTTGGAGAGAAGATTCTTCTTCATTCATATATGGAGAATAGATGGTCAACGAGGTTGCTTCAAACTCCGAAATTCAGTGATTCTATAGTGTTCTGTTTAAACAGTTTATTAGCCACATTTGAACTGCTGTAGATATTTTAATGCAGCAAAATTCCAGTAGGTTATAATTTAGACATTCTGTTAAATTCAGACTGGCCTTTTACCCAATTAGTCTGAATTAGTGAGGCTTCACTGTTTTATTTTCAGGGGGAAAAGGTAGCAAAAAGTTAGATGGTGACATGTATGCCAGAGACCTTAACTAAAATGGATGGACATTATTGCTTAATTAGTGCAAATCTATGAAAATATGCAAGCTTTCATTAGTAACACATTACACTGATATTTGGGGTTATTTTAATATTCAGAAAGTTTATTTCATATTTATTTGAAAAAATTATCTGGTTTTTCACTTATGCACACATTCTATGTTCTTTAGGGTAGTGGTTGTGTTACTATGCTGTCCTTAGGGACTTAAGAGAGACAAGAAGACCCGTAAAGACAGAGATATCACCAAACTTCTTGTATTTTTGATACCTAGCACAGTACCGTGGAATTCAATTCAGTTCAAAAGCATTTACTAATCACTTCTACTATGTGCTAGGCATTGTGTGAGGATTCTGTTTCTTTTCAGTTGGGTCCAACTCTCTGTGACCCTATTTGAGGTTTTCTTTCTTTTATTTTTTTAATAATTTATTTATTTTTAGTTTATAAGATCCAGTTCCACTAGCTGTTGAGTTCCAAATTTTCTTCTCCTCCCTCTCCTCACCCCAAGACAACATGCAATCCAATACAGGTTCTACATATACCTTCACATTAAACATATTTTCACTTTAGCTATGTTGTAAAGAATTATAACCAATAAAATGAACCACGAGAAAGAAAAAAAAAAGCCAAAAAGAAAAGAGAGAGAAAATTATTTCAATCTGCATTCAGGGTCTGTAATTCTTTTTTTCTGCATGTAGATAGCTTTTTCCATCATGAATCTTTTTGAGTTGTCTTGGAACCTTGTATTGCTGAGAGGAGCCAAGTCTATTAAAGTTAGTCATCACAGATATAATGTGTCTGTAATTGTGTATGGTGATCTCCTGGTTCTGCTCCCCTCTCTCAGCATCAGTTTATATAAGTCTTTTCAGGATATTCTGAAGTCGATCTACTCATCATTTCTTATAGAACAATAGTATTCCATTACATCATATACCACAACTTGTTTAGCCATTCTCCATTTGATGGGCATCCTCTTGATTTCCAATTCTTTGCCACCACAAAAAAGAGCTGCTATGAATATTTTTGTATATACATGTCCTTTTCCCATTTATATGATCTCTTTGGAATTCAGCCCTAGAAGTGGCATTGCTGAGTCAAAGGGTATGCATATTTTTATAGCCCTTTGGTCATAGTTCCAAATTGCTTTCCAAAATTGTTGTATCAGTTCACAACTTCACCAACAATGCATTAGTGTGCCAATTTTCCCACATCTTCTCCAGCATTTATAAGTTTCCTGTTTTGTAATGTTAGCCAATCTGACAGGTGAAATGTAGTACCTCAGAGTTGTTTTGATTTGCATTTCTCTGATCAATAGTGATTTAGAGCATTTTATATGATTATATATACATATATATACATATATATATATATATATATATATATATATATCTTTAATTTCTTCCTCTGAAAACTGCCTGCTCATATCCTTTGACCATTTATGAACTGGGGAATGACTTGTATGCTTATAAATTTGATTCAGTTCTCTGTATATTTTAGAAATGAGGCCTTTATCAGAGACATTGGTCATTTCAGACTTTTTTGTCAAAGATACCAGAGCGTGGTATCTTTGCTAGGTGGTGCAGTGAATAGAGCACCAGCCCTGGAATCAGGAGGACTGAGTTCAAATCTGGCCTCAGACACTTGATGCATTTACTAGTTGTGTGACCTTGGGCAAGTCACAACCCCAATTGCCTTGTCTTCCTCCCTCCAAAAAAAAAAAAAAGACAAAGATACCAAAATGGTTTGCCATTTCTTTCTCCAACTCGTTTTACAGATAAGGAAACTGAGGCAAACAGGGTTAAATGACTTGTACAGGGTTATACAGCTAGTAAGTATCTTAGGTCAGATTTGAATTCAATTAGATGAGTTTTCCTGACTCCAGGTCTAGCACTCTATCCACTGTGCCACCTCGCTGCCCCTGTGTGAAGATATACATAGTCAAAAATGAAAATAGTTCTGATTTTCGAGGACCTTATATTTTACAGAATTGAGTAGGTGCTCAATAAGTGAGGTTTGGTTTTGTTTTATTACCAATAAGGATGAATGAAACAACTAGGGGTTCAATTATGACTCAGCGTGCACGTGAAACTTTAGGCAAGTAGAAAACTATTAGGTATCTATATCCTTATAGATAAAGCATTTCCCTTTGAATTTTTCTTCAAGAGGCATGCTGACTAGTTTAGCAAAAACAAGGATTATGGTCTTCTTGTCACCTTTCATGGAAAAGTCTTTGGAGATTCAGAGAGACAGATGTCTTCCTGAAAAAAAAAAATGTCATGCTTTGGGATCTTCCCAATAGTGATAACAAATTCTCATACCTTTTTTTTTACCTGCTCAATATTTTGATCCCACTCATTTCATTAAAATCAAAGTGTTGCCCCAAACACCTTAGAGTTGGTAGGTGCTCTTTTTATGAAAGAAAAAAGAGATACCTTCAAGAAACCTAAATTTCTAGGCTTAACTCCAAATGATGGTGGGGTTTCAAAACACCCATATACACAAACTAGCCTACACTAAACAAGTCTATCTGTAAATGTGCCAATCATCCCCAACAAAATTAGAGGGGGGAAACATTCATAGTCTCTTAATACCATTATGATGATGATGTTTGTCTCTACAAAAGTGCACACACACACACACACACACACACACACACACACACACACACAAACAATTCCAAAGTGGAATGGGTTGCCCCAGAAGGCAGTGAACCCAACATGTTGAAAGTTAAGCAAAGGACATTGACCAGTTAGCAGTTTTCATGAAAAGAATTCTCATTCAACCATAGGTTGAACTGGATGGCATCTATGTTTGTGTGTATGTGTGTATCCAGGTATGAACACATATGTAGATGCAAGCCTAAAACTTTAGTAAGACTTGGGGGAATGCTATGCACATATGTATGTATATATGTATGTATGTGTATGTATATGTGTATGACATTCAGAAGATATACCCTTAGGAAAACTAATTCTAATCATATTTTTCTACTCTCAAAGTGTGTATTCCTCAGAAGTGCCTTCTGAGTATTTGTAGAACCTATATTTGATTGCATGCCACTATGGGGAGGAGGGGGAGGAGAGGGAGGGGGATAAAATTTGAAATTTAAGAGATTGTGGAACTGAATGTTGTAAACTAAAAGTAAATAAAAAGACATCAATTTAAAAAAGGAAGTGTCTTCTGAATGAAATGATAATCTTCCAACTATCTTGGGAGGCTGTGTGCTTATTTTAATTTAGTCAACTATTGCTCAAAAGGCTTTTAAGACCCATCCTTTAGAACTAGCTGTGGAAAGGTATGCAAAATCTCTTATTACTTTATATCCCTAACCAAAATTTCCATTACTCAGATAGGTCCCTTAACTTAGTATAAGGATGTTTCGTTTTGTTTTATTAGAGTTGGGTTGCTTGGTATACTAGGGGCGTAAACTCTGGAATTAAATGATCTCAGTTCTAATACTTCCTCTAATATCTTTTTACTGTGGAGTTTTGAGCAAGCCATTTCATGTCTTTGGGCTTCATTTTACTCATATTAAAGACGAGAGAGTTGGGCTTGACTCTGAGATCCCTTCCTGCTCTTGATCTATAATCTTGTGACTTCTGATGTTTCAAAAAATTCAATCCACCCTCAAAATATAAATATTTGCCACTCTTGAATATGTACTTTTGAAAGTTAAATCCAAAAGAAGAGCTCCTCAAATGTTTTGAGTAATGACAAGATTTTTGGAGCAAGTCAATCATCCCTGAAAAGTATGAGAAAAAAAAACACAGCACTAATTTGGATATACAAATTCTGGCATGCTAAAAATCAGCCATTTTATTCTTTAGCCATTATCACAAGCTGGGTGTAGAAACAATTACAAATGAGCAAAGCCAGTCACCTTGTAAGGATGAGGGCTTTGATATTTCTCAGCCAACACATCTGTTACCTACCCTTTTTGTGGCTGAAACATCTCATGTATGTTGTCTCTCTCCATTGGAATATGAGCTCCTGAAGCAAGGATTTTTTACTTTTTTATTTTTATCCTCAGTGCTTAGAACATGGCTTTGTATATAATAAGCATTTAATAAATAGCTCATTCATTCATGTGACATTGCTATCTCCCATTCTTATTAGTCTCCTCTGAGAGACTCTTCTTTTGATCATTCCAGTATGTACATAATGGTTATTGATTGATTCTCTTTTATTCATTTCCAGTCCTCCTTATCTGCTGACTCCTTTCCCATTGCCTACAAACATTCCCATAGTCCATAGGAATGAATGAAAAATGATTTATTAAACATGAACACTATTTGTGAAGCACTTTGCTAAGCTCATCCTTTAAGAACCTTCCTTTGACCATCCATACAAACTCAGTCAAACTCATTCAAAATGCCTTCTACATTCAATGTTTTTAGTTCCACACCTCTCAGTCACTTCTCCAAGCACTGCCTCCTCACCTCCACCTTTTAGAATTCCATGTCTTCAAACCACCTCCTACATAAGCCCTTTTGTTTGCCCTCTGGCATAAGCTTGTTCAGCTAACAATGTTGCCCCTAAATATACTTTGCATTTACTTTTTAAAATATTTTGTATTTATCTAAATGTGTATATTGCCAATAGAATGTAAGACCCTTGAAAACAAGGGCAATTTGTGTTTGTCTTTGTATCTCTGGTACCTTGTCATACTGAGAATAGAAAATTTGACATTCAGATATAAAAAGCAAGAGAAGCTTGAGAAGGTAAGCAGGGAAAAGAAATAATAAGGAACTTATCGAAGTTGAACTGCTTATATTCCTACATGGAAAAATGATAATTGTAACTTATGAAACCTTTCTCAGTATGAGAATAGTTGAAGGGAATAGAAATGTATATATGTGTGTGTATGTGTATATATATATATATATACACACACATATAAATGTATATGTGTGTATATGTATACGTACATATGTATCTATATAGGAGGGTATATGGGCATATGAATACATATGTGAATGTGTGTGTATATATATATATATATATATATATATATATATATATATATATGTCTACAGGAATAAGTAGACAGAGGGCTCAGGACCAATTGAATAGGAAGGGATGATACCTAAAAGGTGAAATTAAGAGGTGAGAGAGGAATATAATGAGAGGCGATGGGGAGAGACAGAATGGGGTAAATTATCTTATATAGAAGAGCAAGGGGAAATTGTTACAATGGAGGGGAAGAACAGGAAGGCAAAAGGGAATGAATCAACCTTATTTTCATTGAATTTGGCTTAGGGAGGGAATGACATACACATTAAATAGGGTATCTCAACCTACAGGAGAGTAAAGGGGAAGGGGAAGAGAGGGGGGATAATGGAAGGGAGGGCAGGCTGGTGGGGAGGGAAGTTGGAAGCACCCACTTTTGAAAAGGGACAAGATCAAAGTAGAGAATAGAACAAGTGGGGGTTCGATAGGATGGAGAGAAATATAGTCAGTCTTTCACAGTATATCCACTATGGAAATGTTTTGCATAACTACACATGTACAACCTATATTGAATTGCTTATCTTCCCAGTGAGCATAGATGACAAGGGAGGAAGGGAAAAAATCTGGAATCCAAAGTTTTAAAATCAAATGTTTAAAAATATGTATACATATTATTGTCATTATTTTACATATAACTGGAAAATGAGATATATAGGCACTGGGGCATAGAGATCCACCGTGCCCTACTGGAAAGTCAAAGGGAGAATGAGGGAAGATATGGAAGAAAGCATACTGGGGAAAGGGATATTCAGTGAGATTGCTGCTTTGGGGTGGTGAGTAGGGAAAATTGAAGAGAAAATTTGTAACTCAAAATCTTGTTGAAATGAATGATGTAAAGTTAAAAAAAGAGAAAAAAGAAAACTATCATTCGATTTTCTTTGTATATTGAAATGTTTATTTTTGTTCATTGTTAAGTTTGTGATAAAAAGGAAAGAAAGATAAAATAGTTATTATTTTCCAGGCATGACAATACTTGGTCTAGACATGTAATTTTTTACCATATCTAGTTGATTTATTCTATTTTTTAAGGGGAGAGGAGCGAGCAGCATGGATAACATTCTCTTCAAATTTTAACTCCAAAAGTAGAAATTTCAAGCATGCAGTTAAAACACTAGACTCACTTGAATGTATTTGGGGGAAAGCCCACCCCACCATTTGCTGAATACTGGAGTTTTTCAGTTTGATTCCTGCCCATATTTCTTTGATTTTTGTGATTGACTTAACAAAAGGCATACCTACAAGTACTTAAAGGAGGAGAAAAAGCAATAGTTCAAATATCAAAACAAGTGCCACTTTGAAAAGTGAAATATCTCACTTTGTGATTTGGTTTTCTAGCGAGTTACTACTGTATAGGGACAAGGAAAATAGAACCAGACTGATTTCACTGAAATACCACTCATTCTGCTAAAAACTGGCTCTATTTATATCAATGATGCTGTTCTCTCTCTGTCTCTGTCTCTCCCTCTCTCTCTTCCTTTCTCTCTCTCTCTCTCTCTCTCTCTCTCTCTCTCTCTCTCTCTCTCTCTCTCTCTCTCTCCAGTCTACAATTTAATCAATTCCAAGAAAGACATTAAGAGACTGTAGAGACTGTCTTTTTCTTAATTTAATCACTTTGTTTTCTCCATCCCTTCATTTTTTATACAGGAAGTTACCTCTGTTCTTGAGTGTGTTTACAAATTAAATACGTCCACAAATCTGGAGCTCCACAAAACTAAAGAAACCATCATTCAACTGCAAAACCATTTACTCAATTTAACAGACCAATTTCTTTCTATGGAAGCTATTATTGATTCTCTGGTCCATTCTGGAGATCTTCAGGTACGTATTTTCATGTATTGCCCTTTTGTTTGTGACGTGATTTCTAATGATTTTCTATTACATACCATTAGCTATAAGTGACAAAAGAGAGTAATATGCTATCTTGCACATAATAGAGTTGTACCTGGAGTCTCCTTTCTCTTCCCATTCACTTTCAGATGTGTTCCCGGTCTCTCTCCTTCTTTAGTTCCTTAATACTCTGATTCTCTAGAACATTTATATTTTCATTATTTACTCATTCAGAGAGTCACTTCTTAAGAGTTGTCATATCCAAAAAAATGATCATCTGAAAACTAACCTTCAGGTGATGAATGATTATAGATTTTTTTTAAGGCTGGTCCTCTAATTACAGACATGGTACACAGACCATTCCCAAGGCCTTTCCAACGTGACTTTGCTTTCTAGAACCCAAACTTGCTTTCATTTAGCAGAACTAGAATGCAATTCTAGTGGAGAGTTAGCTGTAAAGATTAGTTATCCTAAAAGATGACAAAAAATGAATTTTGAATTGTGAAGCAATATAAAGTCATCCACTGAAATGGTTTATTAATTCAGAAGGTTTTATCCATTTAAAGAGCTTCTATTAACATTGGGGATGCCATATTTTGATAGAGGAAGCTGCCCAAATATTCTTAATTAGACTCTTCTGTAAAGTTAAAAGAATAGGAAAAAAACCAAATATTGCTATGCTTTGATGTAGTCTTCTCAAAATACAAGATTATCAGGTGGTAAAGATAATCAAAACATTGCCCAATTATCACTCCCTTTTGTATGGGCACCCACACAAAAGTTATGCCACCCCCAGGCTCAGATGTTAGCCTTCTTGTCCTCTCTTCACAATTTCTCCCTTGGCAATTTCATCCAGTACAGTTAACTCAATTATCACCTTTTTTACAGATCTCTAACCCTGACCCCCAGCTCCCTGAACTTAAGTCTCTGTTTTCCAACTTCTGTCAGACAATTTAGTCAAATGTCCTGTTAACACTTCAAAATCGATATGGAGAAAACTAAACTCTTGTCTCCCACCCATCTATAGGAAGCTAAAGTTTAGCAGGTGATAGAGCACTGGTCCTGGAGTTAGGAAGACTTGAGTTCAAATTCAACGCAGTTTTAGATATTTACTAGCGGTGTGAGCCAGGGCAAATTATTTAACTTCTGATTGCCACCATTTCCTGGACTGAAAGATATCAGGTACATCGAAGGGTTGTTGAAATGATCAGTTGAGATTTTATACGCACACACACACACACACACACACACACAAACACACACAGACACAAACACACACAACGCTTAGCAAGCAACTTTGAAAGCGCATCTATACCATATCAGTGCACTTCACTCAAGGGCTGAAGTCCATTCAATTAGTTGTTTTGTTTACAAGATGCTCACAAAATTCTCCTTGGCATTATGTAGATGCCTTTGCTCACTGAGTCAAATATCATAGTAGTCAGGGATTTGACACTCTTGACTAAAATGTTTTTTAGAACTAGTCCATATACTTTGGAGAAGCTAGGTGGAGAAGTGGACAGAATACCAGGCCAGGAGTCAGGAAGACACATTGTCATGAATTCATATCTGGTCTCAGACACTAACTGGGCAGGTCACTTAACCCTGTTTGCCTCAGTTCCTCATCTGGAAAATGATCTTGAGAAGGAAATTGCAAGTTACTCCACTATCTTTGCTGAGAAAATTCCAAATGGACAGTCAGACATGACTGAAACAACTCAAAAACAACATTTATATATTTTAATCTAGCACCATCCAACTCCCTCATTTTAGAACAGACAAAACCAAGATATAAATAACTAAAATTTCTATTGCTTCATCAGAAAATTCAAGTTAGAAGAAACCTCCAAATTGTCATATTGCTAAACACTTCAATTAAGAGAAAAGAAAACTGAGACTTAGAGAGGTAAAATGTCATGGAACAAATTAATGACGGTTGGGACTAGAATCCCAATTCCTCCTCTAATTGCCTTCCCTTGAATTCATTTGTGCAGCAAGTTAGTAGGAGGGCAAGAAATAGAATTCTTGCCTCCTGATGGTCTGCCTAGAGTTTTTCCTGCTATATCATGCTGTTTTCTGCATGGATAAGAGAGAGTATAGATTCTCCTTCATTTTCAAAGGGCATTCATTGCGAAACATCAAAGATATATTCTGGCCTGGGATAAGGACTGGTGACATACTTTGCTTTTTCTACACTATAATTTGCCTAGATGTTGTTTGTGAGACTGTTTTTTAAGAGGCAACACAGTACAGTGGACAGCAGGCCATCTCTGGCATCTGGAAAGCATAAATTTAGACTTCTTCAGATACATGTTAGCTTTGCAGCCACAGACAAGACATTTAACCTCTGAGTGTCTCAGGCAGCAACAGGAAGCCACTGAGTTCTCAAACGGGGGTTTGACCTGTTTAAGCCTTGTGTTTTTGTCATTGTTAAGTTTCTTTTTCCCTTTTCAGTTTACATTAATCTATTTTCTTTTCCTCTCTCTATATCATTGGAGAAAAAAAAATAACTCCTTATAACAAATATACATAGTCAAACGAAACAAATTCTCTCATTGGCTATACTGAAAAATATATATGTGTGTGTATTTCTTTCTATTTATCTGTCTGTCTCTCAATCTATATCACTCTTCATCCTGACACGCTGAATCTATCCAACACCATTCTTTTAAGAGGTGGATAACATGTTTCATCATCATCCTCTAGAACCATGGATAATCATTGTGTTGATCAGAGTTCTAAAAGCTTTCAAAGTTGTCTTTACAGTTTTGTTACTGTACATTGTACTGTAAATCACATTCCTAGTTCTGCTTATTTCATTCTTTAGCAGTTTAAAAAATCTATAAAATTGCTCATTTTGATATTAATATTATATGTAAATTGTTCTGCTTCTGCTTTCTTGATTCTGCACCAGTTAATACAAGTCTTTTCATGTCTCTTTAAAATCATCTCTTTCATCACATCTTACAGTATTCCATCACATTTATAGGCCACAACTGGGATAACTAGATAATTGAATTCCTCTTTAGCAATTTTCTAAAGACTCTAAGTTGAATCCAAAATTATTTAAGCTTCTAATATATGTCAGACATCATGTTGAACACTTTGACAGACAAGTTGCCCATCTGCATTGATGGAAGAAGTTTTCACAATGATAAAATCACCCCCATCTCTCCAAATTTGTTTTTGACCATTCTCCTCCCACTAATCACCCTTTGAGTTGTCAATATACGATTCCTAAACTGTCTGTTCCCCTTGAATACACCTGTATTAATTAAATAACCTGCAAACTTTCTGCTAATAGGAAAACTATAAAGTATGCACTAGGATTCTGATTTGCATTTGCTTTCATTGGTTTTCTAGACATAAACATGAGATCCATAGGCAAAGCTATGATTTAAGGACAAAAAGCTTTATAGGTTGGCCTTTTTTTTTTATTATTGCTTAAATATGTTGGTTCCACAGTAATGTAAAATCAATGGAACATTCTCCCAAGCTGTCCATATGAAATTTCTAAGAAAATCCACAATGAACACTTTTTTCTGTAGCTAACACATCTCAAATTTGTTTCAAGGTCATAACTACTGTTTACCAATAATTAAGTGGCTTTTGTTTAGTTGTTGAACATATCCCACTGTACTAAGAAACATGTGATTGAAATATGTTCCTCTTCACCAACTTTGTATTCATGAAGACCTTCATACCTGTACTGCAGCTGGGGACTTGATGTTGACATATTTATATGACTAAAATGATTATTATAGTACAGCTTTCAAGGGATTAAAGGGCATTTGGAACACAAATACTAAAAATCAGATGAGTTTCTTCTTCTAAGATGCATTCTGTGAAACAGCTTGAAAATCTCTTATTCTCAAGGGAGAAAAAAAACAAAAAACTAGTTTAATTTGTTTCTCCATTGGATGTCAGTGTTGCTCCATCTCCTGGTACTGTGGACTCCATTACCAGTACATAGAAGAGGGGAATTTGAGTAATAAATGAATGGCTCAGAAACAGGGTTGTTTGGAATAAACTGACAGATTCCTTGTCCGCTGATAGGACAGTATATATTCTGTAAGAAAACCCACACCTCTGTGTGATTCTTGTATTTCAATGCCTATAGCATCCTGTTGATGAGAAGCTGAACATACTGGAGAAACAGTTGGAAAATACCACCATGGTTTTGACTAACCTTCAAAAACACCTTGAAGAGGTCAGTACTTTGTAAATGCTAATAATGGAAGAGGATTGATCTTTTAAAACAGGATAATAATTCAACGGGAAGACATACATGATTATCAACCCCCACTCCCATGCAGAGAACCATTCATTCATTTTGAAAAGGGCGTAGCAGGAAGGTACACAAAGATTTCTTGAGCTTTAAACAGAAGGGCACTGCAGATGATAATGTATCTGTTAAGTATTAATGCAAACCACATTGAGTTAGAGGAAGGAAAATGTACTCCCTGGTGCTTAGAATTCACTGAATGTGAAGAACTATAATGAGATTGTGTAGGGAGAAGAAGGAAAAAAATATCTATTCCTGCTTCCCCAAACAAATAAATCAGTGCTTGTATCCTGGAAACATAATTAAACATTATATTCCTTACAACAGGAGGTGATTTTTGGTAGAGGTGGATTCATATTCAGGCTTACTTTCTGTTTAGTGTTTTTTTTTCTTTTAAATACACAACCAAAGCCTTAGACCTCAACTAGGAAAAATCTTATTTTGAAGAGAACACAAGGACATCAAGGTCAGCTGCCCTTGAATTCTGCTTTTGTGTGAAAGAAAAAAACCCTTTGCTGAATGGCTGCCTTACATTCAGGTGGATATGGTGTACAGCAATTTCCTAAAATTACATAAAGGAAGCTTTGAACCCATCCCCACTCCATTCTTGAGGAAAGACTTAATGGGCTGGAGAGGTAGAAGGGTGTTTTCTTTCCCAACTTTTCAATCCATTCATGGCATTTTGGTTGGCAACTGCCCAACAGTCTTCTAATGTGAAAAGAGGAACCTAGGTGAAGTAGATACATCTCAATTTTTGGAAGTAAGCTGAGCCCATTCACAGAGCCTGACTTTAACAAGGTGAATAAAGGTGAATGATGGTACCTAACTTTTTAGACATGCTTTTTCTGAAGGAGCAAGAGCTTGCTGTACTAAGTAGCAGTCCTAGAGACACAGAGACCCAACTCAGTGAAAGATTATAAATGGAATAGTAATTTAGGAGTAAAGTGGAAACTTATTCCTTCTACCACTAACATTTATATGGTGCTTTAAGTTTACAAAAATTCTCTGCATAGATCTTCATTGCCGTTATTTCTTTTGTACAGATCAGGAAACTGAAGCTGAGAAGGGTTGGGTGACTTTCTCAGGCCTAGATGTCTAGTAAATGTCTGAGAAGGAATTTGAACTCACATCAGCCTGACTATAAGTCCAACATTCTATCCACTGGGTCATTTATTATTTAAATGAAGGGGGAGCAAGATTAATCTAACCATTAGTTTGACTAAATGATCTTGTTCTTTTCATTGTTTGGTTTTATTTCTTCCTTACCATCTTTCTTCCCACCTAGTACAATACGCCTTTGTAATTGGAATAATGTCTAATATGAATGCATTTGCAGATCATATACTGGACTATAGGGGGGAGGGGGGAGGGAAGTAAAGGAAATTTGAAAATCAAGGAACTATGGAATTGAATCTTGTTAACTGAAACTAAACTAATAAATTCATTAAAAAAAAGATTAATCTAACCATTAGTTTGATTGCTGTCGAAAGTGAAAGGAGGTAGTTTCTATCAACATAGCTCCTTTATGAGGGAAAAATTGGGACATATTTCCTATATTTCTGGTCCTCTTATATCACAAGAATTCACTTGAATGTGGCCAAAAAAAGGATTAAAGAGAAATACCTTTAAATTATGATGTGAAAGAGAGTGAAAATAATTTGTTTGTTAATGAATGTTAAGTTGATAATTTATTTTTTTTTTAAATGAAAGCAATGTAGCAAGACACCGGATTTGGTATTTGAGGACCTGAATTCAAATCCAGTTTCTACTACTTACTAACTGTGTGACCTTGGATAAGCTATTTAATCTAACTGAGCCTCAGTTTCCTCCTTTGCAAAATGTTTGGGTAAATATTAGATGGTCTCAAAAGCCTTCCAAAATGGAATCTATGATCTTATGAGATTAACTTCCAGACTTTCTTGAACACATTAGGAAAGCATATTCCTCTCTCCCCCCTCCCCATTTTATGTATTACTTCCTAAGAAAAGAAGAATCTTTCTACAATTCAGTGACAATTTGGAACTCTTCAAAATCCTTGTCACTGATACTTTTCTTGAATAGTCAGTTTATTTTTTCCCACTAGATGGCACTAAAGACTTGTGTTGCAAAGTAAGACATCCTTTAGTCCCTTAAGGAGTGTTCAAAGTTCTTACCCTGGACAATTACAAAGGCCTTGTGTCTATAAACAAATACAACAAAGTAGTGCTGAATGTGCCTTTTGAAAAAAAAAATGCCTGATGAGACTAGTTGTATAATCTTTAGAGAGAAAATATCAACTCCCTAATTTTCACTGAGAGGGCAAGAATAAAAATGGCACAGGAATAAAAAAAAAAAAAACAACTTGCAACAGTGAAAATAATTCCATCACTAATTATTGATATGTTTGACACATTCAAAGTATAAAGAGAAAGATAACACTAAACATATCTGGGTAAAATTGTTTTTCAACATTTTTGACAGATATTAAAATAACTATTTTTTTTCAGTTATGTATAGCGAAACACATCTTCATGTTATAGAAGATATTTAATGTTAATTCTATTTCTATGACCTTGTTGTTTTTCCTATACAATTCTTTGCTTCCTAGGGCCTGGATACAACTTTTGTACAGATTTCCCAACTTAAAGATGGCTTCTACTTTCTGGAAGATTCCAAGAATTATACCAGTATGGATTCTGACAAAGGTTATCCCTCACCAGCTAAACCCTCACAAGAGACAAAAGTGAAACTCTCAACTCCGTGGCTGCCTTTCGTGACATCTAGCCCAAATTATGATGTTTCTGGTATGTTGAAAATGTTCATGTTAGTGAAAATACCTTATTAGCATAATAATAACATGATTTAAGCACTGCTTATTCTGTTCTGTTGTGCCTAACAGTACATTTTTCACATATAAAGTGTATTATACAGAAACAACCCCCCCCCCCCAGGAAGATCCATAGAATCAGAGGCCTAAGAGATCTTAGAGGCCTCATTTTCTATCCAAACAGCTATGACCAGAGAGGTCATGCAAGGCCACACAGAAATGAGTGACAGAGCTGGGATTCAAGCCTAGGTAATCTAAACTCAAGTTTAATAGTCTTATAATTTGATGATGGTACATAAAACTCAAGTACTCTCAAACCCATTAACCTAATTCTCTAAATAGTACTAAGGACATATAATATTATTAATATTTATTTGCAAAGTCCTTTAACAATGCTATCATTTCATTCTTGTGCAATACTTGTGAACTAAGTAATTGGGCTTTGACACCATTAAGTAAAAACCAAACATAAGGCCTTAATAGTTGAAGTAAATTGCTCAAACTGTTATACAGTTAAAGACATTCAGGTGAGTAAGACAGTAAGGAAATAAGCAAGCAAACATTTATCAAGGTTTCTCCATATGTTCAGTACAAGAGACACAAAGACAAAAATACGAAGCTGACTTTGTCCTCAAGGAGCTTATAATCTAAAAGAGGAGACACATATATAGATATGTACAGAGGTATGTGAAATGTATATAAAGCAAAATACACACAGGTATTTAAAGAGAGTACAAGGGAATCTTAGAGGGGAAGGCAGTGGTTCCTGAGGAGGTGAGGGGGACCAAGAAGAGGGACCAGAAAAGGTGCAATACAGAAGGCAATTGATCTGATTCATTTTCTAAATAAATTTGATTGTTATTCTATTCTTTACATTATAAAAAAATCTCATATAACAAATTTTTTAAGAAGAAAAAGGGGAAATTTTTCAGAAAAACCAATGCTCTGATTCTTGAAGGAAGTTAGGGATTCTAAAAGAGTAAAAGTGAAATGGGAGCAGGAGAGGTGGCAGTGAAGGAGAGGGCAACCAATGCAAAGGCATGGAGGTGGGAGATGGGGATACAGTGTTTTTTTTAAAGGAGTAGCACTTGGACGAGGCAGATTTGACTGGAGTTTACAAGTGTGAGGAAAGGTATACTATGGATGAAGACTGGGAAATCAAATCAATTCAACAAGCTTTTATTAAGCATCTACTGTGTGCTAGGCATTGTGCTAAGCACTGAAGATGCAAACGAAGGCAAAAAGCAGTCCTTGTTCTCCAGGAGCTCAGAGTCTAATGAGAAGCCTACACAAACACCAACAACTATGTACAAATAAGATGCATAAAGGATAAATTGGAGATAATCACAGAAGGAAGGCAGCAACATTAAGGGGAAGGAAAGCTGCTTACAGAAGGTTGAAGTTTAGCTGATCTTCAGGCATTGGGGGCAGCCAGTAAAAATGCCCTGAGTTGGGGTGGCTAGCTGGTGCAGAGAATAGAGGACTGGCCCTGAAATCGGGAGAACCTGAGTTCAAATCCAGCCTCAGACATTTAACACTTACTAGCTGTGTGACCTTGGGCAAGTCACTTAACCCTAATTGCCCTCCAAAAAATTTTAAAAAATAAAATAAAAATGCCCTGAGTTGGAAGATGCAATATCTTGCCTGCAGACCAGCAAGGAGACCAGTGGGAAAAGTGGGGAAGGAAGGTGTAAGAATCCTGGAAAGACAGGATCAGTCCAGGGTTTGAAGAGGGCCTTAATCCAAACAAAGTTTTTATTTGTTTTTAATCCTAGATGGAATAGGGAGCCACTGGAGTTTGTTAAATAGTGTGGTAGCATGGTCAGACTGGTGCTTTAAGAACAATTTGACTTCTAAGTGAAGAATAGATTAGATGGGCAAAGATTAGAGGTGTTAGGTGATGAGGGTCTGAACCAGGAGGGAGGCAGTGCCAGAGGAAAGAAAGGGGTATGTGTCACAGATGTTACCAAGGTCCGAATGACAGGTCTTGACAACAGGTTGGGTAAGGGGGTGAGAGTAAGGGGTAGGGGATAACACCCAGGTTGGGAGTCTGGTGGACTGGGAGGATGATGGTATCTTGACAGAATATGGAAGTAAGGAAGAGGGGAAGGTTCAGGGGGAAAAGATAATCACTCCAATTTGGGAAATGTTGAATTTAAGATTTTCTACATGATTACCTGTTTAAGATGTCCAGTAGGCAATTGGCAATGTGAGACTGGAGGGGAGAGCAGGTTCACACCCACAATACAATGAGGCATCAAGCAGGGCTTTACTTCCATAGCATTTACAAACAAAATAATTTGGGAAGTAAACACTTTGTTAGGTCATTGGCTCAGACCATAGATAGCATAACTAGGGTTATATTTTAGAGCTGTTTTAATTTCTCCTGGGCCTCAATATGAACAGAGTGAGAACATTCACTGTATGTGGTTTCTCAGATCAGAGTCTCTTACAGTGTTTTTTTTTCCTTAAAAATCAGTGCCACAATCAACCTCCCAAATTCCTGAAGATACAACAGATTCAGAGACATTGGAAAAGAAAACCAAGTTAAACATGTCATTCATAAAGACTCTCACAGGTAACAATTTCAGGGTCAAGAAGAGCAGGTTTCCAGAAATCTTATTTGGAAACAGAAAATTGTTCACTTCTAAGTTTATCCCTTTTGTAACCAATTGATAATAAACATTTATACTGTGCTAAGCAGTGGGGATACAAAAAGAGGCAAGATGGCTCCTGTCCTCAAGGAGCTTACAGTCTAATGTGGGAGACAACATGCAAATACACATTCACACTCACACACACACATATAAACAGGGAGAGACACAGACAGAAGAGAAACAGAGAGACAGAGACAGAGAGCTATACACAGGCTAAACAGGAGATAATAGGGGGAAGGCACTGGGGATGGCTTCTTGGAGAAGGAAGAATTTTAGTTGGGACTTAAAGGGCATTAAGGAGGTCAGTCCTGTATAGTCTTAGGGTAAGTAATATTGGTCCTACTGGAGGCAGCCTAGAGTAATGGATACTGAGTCTGGCTCTGAGTCAGGAAAACCTGGGTTCAAGTCCCCTAGCAACATATATTGTGTGACCCTGGGCAAGTCACTTAACTCTCAGTTTCCCAAGGCAACTCTCTAAGCCTACAAGCTTCAGAGCAAATGCAGATCTGGAGGCCCTAATAATGATGAAATGACATGTTCAGTTAAAAAAAAAAATCTGTCCCAGACACAGGAATGATAATAATTGTTCATTTATTGACATTGTGTCTGTCAAGCAGTTCAGAGCTTTTATCCATTTTCCCCCAGGATAACTCTGCAAATGAAGGGTGGTGATAGTGATTAGTATTTTCTCTTTTTAATGATAAAGAACTGGGATCATTTCTTGCTGTTATATGGTAGCAAAAATACTATATATTTCTTTAAAATTATTTTAATTTTTTAAAAAATATTTTTTTAATTATTGAAATGCAAGAAAGTTAAAATTTTTTAAACCTATGGTCAAGTCATATTTTGGGGCTGGTTTTAAACCTTTTATCTCAAATTTCCAACTTTACCTCCTTACATCCTCTAAAAAAAGATCCTGGCTAGTCCACCTGAACTAATTAACCTTTAAATTCCCAACTTACTCTCCTATCTCTATACCAGGCCCTCCTCCCCCAGTCTAGGTGAGTGGGACTCTTTCTTGATAAAGCTACCTGATCACCTGCACCTTTTATCCCACCTCTTGTTGATCAAGGCATTTTCTCAGGCATTTTCACTCTGTCTTTTCTTGGGCTCTTTCTGCTCTATCTACAAACATGATCAGATTTTCCCATCCTAAAAGAAAAAGTATAACGAAACTTTTTTTTTTTAATTCCTTTAAGCTTTTGCCCTATATGTCTCCTATATGCCTCCTTCCCTTTACCCCCTACAACCTCAGCTTTCCTACAACCTCAGTAGTCCTCAGCTTTCTCATCTCACTCCTCAGCCCTTGTAATCTGGCTTCCATTTCCCAACCATTCTACTCAAACAGCTCTCTCCACACTAATGATCATCTTACCTTAAATTCAATGACCGTTTGGTTGCTTAGCCTCCTCGATCTGTTGTTTGACACCGAAGACTACCTTCTCTTGTTTATCTTCTCCTCTGACTCCCATGACCCTGGACTCTCCTGCTTCTCTGCCACCTTCTTTGACTGCTCTTTTCTCTCTGTTTTCTGACTCCTTATCCTCAGTCTGCCCCCAAACATGCTGCCACTTTTAATTCTGTAACAACTGCATCCTTTTTTCAATTCCTATAACCATATTTCCTCTCCAGGTTTAGACATAGCCTCCTAAATGGTCTTCCTGCTTTCCATCTATCCCCTCTCCACTTTCCCCTTACATTATTATTCTAGTAAACTTCCTTACATTATTTTTCTGCTCAGGTCACTCCTATGCTCAAAAACAGTTTAGTAACCTCCTTCCCCCATTGCCAATTGAAATGGGAAAATTCCTTCTATATTCCTTCTATAATCTGACTTCAATCTTCCATCCCAACTTCTTCTTCTCATACAAACTACCTCATTAGACCCTGTATTTCCAGCAATTATTTCCCCAGTCACATCCACATCATCTATGGAGTTTTCCCTGATTTTTTTTTCCTTTCCCAGATGCAAGTAGTCCTTCCCTCTCCAAGTGATCATAGTTCTTTCTTTAGATCCATCCTTTGCACTTACCTAACTCTTCCTTTTATGTTATTCACCCTTGATCTGATTTGACTTTCTTTCTTATAACAAACAGATAATTAGGCCAGTGCATTTCACACCACTAGAATTTATTTATTTTTTTCTTTTTGGAGGGGGGAAGGCAGGGCAATAGGGGTTAAGTGACTCACCCAAGGATAGTGTTAAGTACCTGAGGTCAAATTTGAATTCAGATCCTCCCGAGTCCAGGGCCAGTGCTGTATTTATTGTGCCACCTAGCTGCCCCTAAAATGTAATTTTCTTAAGAGGAAGTGTTGCATCTTTGTAGCCATAGCTCCTAACATGAGTGTTTTTCATATAGTACATGCTTAATGTAGATTGGCTGAACATTGTACGATTTCTTAAAAATAATAATCAGGCCTCTGTTGTATCAAACAACACACACATTTGTTAATAGAGAGCTTCTATTTTGTGGAGAAAAAATTAGTGGGTAGTAATAGAAATATAAAATAAAGAACATCAATAAGACATTCTAAAATGCACAGAAAAAAGTGAAGAAGGGAAACAAAGAATAATATTGTTAAATATTAACACACCTCTATATGCATTTCTTATTTTAAAAAACACCTTTGGAATAGAAGATTTTTTTGTAATATCCACTTTCTTATTTTTCTTTGCAATTTGTATGTGTGTTTGTTGACAAGTTCACATTTTTAAATGAAAATGTATCAGGTCCTACTGAAATAGACAAAGAAGGTGAAGGACTTGGGTATCTACATACATACCTGTCTATAGTAAGGGTAACAGTTTCTGATGCAGTTGCCCCCTAGATGCTTGAGTTTAACTGCTATACTTTTCACAAGAACCAAAAGAATTTTTAAAATCACATGGCCTTATGTGCTATGGAACAACTTTCAAATGTATGATATATAAAATTCACAGTACAACCACCTTGATTCAGCAGTGTACATAAGACCTTAAATTTTTATTGTCAATATTGTAGTCAGGATAAAGATAAAAGGCAGAGATGGGAGTAAAACGTGAAGCAGG
The DNA here is from genome assembly GCA_011680675.1 of Gymnobelideus leadbeateri. Classification (NCBI taxonomy): domain Eukaryota; kingdom Metazoa; phylum Chordata; class Mammalia; order Diprotodontia; family Petauridae; genus Gymnobelideus; species Gymnobelideus leadbeateri. The sequence goes on from WOXC01003982.1 coordinate 649,529, forward strand.
AATCAAACTAGCTGGAGAGATAGGAGAGGGATGATAATATATTGATACAGCACTTTTCAATTTACAAAAATTATTTTGCATGAATTGTTTCATTTAATCATTACCCTGAGTGGTGGGTATTCCCACTGTATCTCAAAGGAGACCAGGCTCTGACCTGGTTCTCTCTATAACTCCTCCAAATGAAAAGGATGCCACCCACATGTCCTACCCAACCAAAAGCTTCCACTCCTGCCCTTCAGGCTAAATCCTATCCTGATAAATCAGCAATAGGAGATAATTGATAAGGGCTTGTTCAGTAAGCAAGACAGATAGCATGATAGATAGAGCTTGTTCAGTAAGAAAAGTACTATTTATCAACTCTGAGACCCCACTTCAGTTTCCTTGTCTTTGGTCTACAATGTCCAGACATTTTGATCAGTATGGGATAATTTGATTTAGGGCATTTCTTTCCTTCCTTTTATGAACCAGAGACATACTTTGCTTCTTTGTATAAAGCATCTCCCAGGCCTAGAATGCTCTCTCTTCTCAACTCTGGTTCTTTGAACCCTTATCTCCATTCAAAGTTTAACACAAATGCCTCCTCTTTTCATAAGGCCTTTCTTTATTCTTTCAGTTGTTCCTGTACTTTCCAGCTCTAATTACTTTCTTTCTTTTTTATGGGGGGGGGGGAAAGAATTTTTTAATTAATTAATTAATTTTTTATTATTAAACAAATGCTTTATTAACTTCTGTTTTACATCATTCATTTCCATCAGATTTTGAGTTGCAATTTTTCCCCCATTCTTCCCCTACCCACCATCCCAGAATAGCAGTCCCACAAGATATCACTTCCTCCAATCTCCTCTCTCCCATATCTTCTCCCATACCCCTTCGACTTTTCCATTAGAGTAAGGTGAATCTCTGTGCCCCAATGCCTGCACATCTTATCTCCGAATTACATGCAAAAGAGTATTAATAATAGTATTTATATATATTTGAAACATTTAATTTTAAGACCTCTAATTTCAAAACCATTCCCTTCCTCCCTTGTCACCCATTCCCTCTTGGAAGATGAGTAATTCAGTATGTGTTGTACATGTATAGCTATGCAAAATATTACCATAGTAGATATATTGGACAAGGCTGCTTATAATTCCCTCCCACCCATCCCACCCCCCACCTGATCCATTCCCTACTTGATCCTGTCCTTCTTCTATAGTGGGTACTTCCAACCTCCCCTCACCCCAAGAATGCCTTCCCATCCATCATCCCTCCTCTCATCCCCCTTCCTATTCTGCTGCAGGGTGAGATATCCCATTTAGTATGTATGTCATTCTCTCCCTGAACCAAATTCAATGAGAATGTGGTTTTGCCTTTTTTGCCTTCCTATTCTCCCCTCCCTTGCAACCACTTCCCCTTGCTTCTTCTACATGAGATAGTTTACCCTACCCTGTCTCTCCCCATCTCCTCTTGCCACTTTCCTCTCTCACCTCATAATTTCACCCCTTAAGTATCATCCCTTCCCAACAAATTCATCCTATGCCCTCTATCCATGTATAACTGTAAACATATATACACACATTCACATATGTATTCAAATGACCATACACCCTTCTTCCATTATTTTCATACTGAGAGGGGTTTCATCAATCACAGTTATTGTTTTTCCATGTAGGAATGTAAATAGGTCAACTTTGATAAGTTCCTTTTGATTTCTTTTCCCTGATTACCTTCTCAGGCATCTCTTGCTTCTTGTGTCTGGATGTCAAATTTTCTATTCAACTCTGGTTTTTTCCTCAAGAATGCTTGAAAGTCCTCTATTCCACTGAATGACCATATTTTCCCCTGAAACAAAATATTCAGTTTTGCTGGGTAGGTGACCCTTGGGTTCATTCCCAGTTCTTTTGCCCTCTGGAATATCATATTCCATGCCCTTCAATCCCTCAGTGTAGAAGCTGCCAGGTCCTGGGCTATTCTGATTGTGTTTCCACAATATTGAAATTGTTTCTTCCTGGCTGCTTGTAGTATTTTCTCCTTGATCTGGGGATTCTGGAACCTGGCTATAATATTCCTGGGAGTTTTCTTTTTGGGATCTTTTTCAGAAGGTGATTTGTGGATTCTTTCAACCTCTATTTTGCCTTCTGGATCTAAAACATCAGGGCAATTTTTCTTGAGAATTTCTTGAAGGGTGATTTCTAGGTTCTTTCTTTGATCATGGCTTTCAGGTAGTCCAATAATTTTTAAATTGTCTCTCCTGGATCTATTTTCCAGGTCAGTGGTTTTACCCATGAGATATTTCCCATTGCCTTCTATTCTTTCATTTGTTTGGATCTGCTTAACAGCATCTTGATTTCTCATAAAGTCACTAGCTTCCATTTGCTCCAGTCTAACTCTGAAGAAATGAATCTCCTCAGTGAACTTTTGAGATTCTTTTTCCATCTGGCAAATTCGACTTTTTAAGGCATTCTTCTCCTCATTGCCCTTTTGGGCCTCCTTTGCCATTTGAGTTAGTCTATTTTTTAAGGTGTTGTTTTCCTCAGTCAGGCTGTTGACCCTCATTTCATACTTTTCCTGCATTTCTCTCATTTCTCTTCCCAATTTTTCCTCCACTTCTCTTATTTGATTTTTACAGTACTTCTTAAGGTCCTCTATGGCCTGCAACCCGCTCTTATTTTCCTTTGGGGCTTTTGGAGCAGGACTTCTTACCTCACAGCCCTCCTCTCGCTCTATGCTTCCATCCTCTTTGCCCCCAAAGTAGGAGTCTAATGTAGCATTTTTCTGTTTAATTTGTTTCCTTTGCCTTGGCATGTTGCCACTTAATTACTTGACTTTTGGGCTTGTTGCCCCAGTATGACTCTGCCATGAGACAGGGGAGCTTCCATCCCGAACGTTTGGGGGGACAACTTCCGTTTCTGGAAGCTGGATATCCACCCCACGACCTCCCCCCGAGACCACAATCCAGATCCAGGGAGGTTAAAGCAAGAGCAATTACCCCCCAAGACTGACTGCTGGATCTCCCTACAGTTGGCAGGCCAGGAGCTGGAGCTGCCACTGAAAACTACAAAATGGCATGTCTCCTCAGCGGCTTCTAGCCCCTAGGGGAGGAAGCCGACGCATTCCCCAAATACCAGTTGCAAATCCATGGGGCACTAACCTCTCACTTTGTCTTGGGCATGTCTGTGTTGATACTTCTGGAATCGCCATAGCATCTGGTGTTCTGGGGTCCCTACAGCCGGCTGCTGGCCCAGGCCCTGGGGCTAAAACCGCATCTCGGCTCTCCACACTCTGCGCTGCGCTGCTGGCTCCCAGAGCGCTGCGCTGGTCCTCCCTGCAGGGCTGCTGGGCTGTCCTCAGCGGGAGGTCAGCTTCTCTGTGTCATTCTGTGGGTGCTGGGGCTCCAGAAGTTGTTCAGAGTCCCCTTCTACATAGTTTGGAGGTAATCTGGGGGAAGAGTGCCTTGGACGTGCTGTTTCTACTCCGCCATTCTAATTACTTTCTATTTAATGTGTATATATGGTGTCCCCAAAGTCTTAGGGCTAACTGAGCTAAGACTTTTGGGACACTATGTATCTTATTTATACTTATCAGTGAATGTTTTGTATTCCTCTAGTTGAATGTAAATTCCTTGAAGGCAGGGATCATCACACATTCCTGTTTGTATCTCCAGCACCTAGCATAGTACACAGTAGGTACCTAATAACTGTTCTTTGATTAATTAGGTCTCTGGGTTGAAGGAAAAAAAGAGTAAGTTGTGCTCATGGACAAAAGAAAGACTAGAATAGAAAAAAGAGAGTGATTAAGAGTTCCAGCACCTAGCATAGTGATTTGTTCACAGGAGGTGTTCATTTGTATGTTTGTTGAGTAGATTTGGTTAATTTTAAATTTTTCTTAACTTGCAGATTCCACCATCCTATTTTAACTGTTTTTCTCCTCCCCTCATATACCTTCCCCTCCCCTTGAAAAGGAACTTAGAAAAAACAAATAATCAGCCAACTTACAGAGAGGCATTTGATTACAATGGAGGTTTAAAAATATTATAAGTATATATATGCACATACACTCACATATATGTGCATAGGAATCTATGTAGTACACATGTATACATATACAATACATATGTGTGTGTAAACCTGAATATATGAAAGAAATAAGGAGAAAAAGAAAAGAGAGGAGAGGAGAAGGAGAAAGTACCTGCCTCTCGATCTCAAACTTTTGAACCATTTTTAAAATTGAGATTTTTGTCAAATCCTTTAATTATGAGACTACTTAGAGGACCAACATGGTGCAATGGAGAGAAGACTGAACTTGGAAAGAAGACAGAACTTGAGTTTGAATCCTGGGGCTCTGTTACTCACTGCCTATGTGTCCTTGAGAAACTCATAACCTCTATGGGCTGCAGTTTCCTTTTCTGGATAATAAGGGTGTTGAGCTATATGACTGCTAAGATCCCTTTCAGGTATATATCTACAATCCTTTGAAATACAAGTCAATCTTTGATATGTTTTTCACCTATCTAATTAAAAACTGGCTGGCATAATTCAAGTGTTTAATAGATTCTCTGAAAGGATTACAGTGTTATACTTAAGCAAACAATATTACAGCCATACCACTCCCCTGCTCAAGAAGCTCCAGTGGCTCCCTATTGCCTTTCAGATAAAAATTCATGTTCTTCAGCTTGGCATTTTACAATCTTCCAAATATGGCCCCAGCTTATCTATCCATGATTATCACACATTACTTCCATTCATATACTCCCCTTTGGCCAATAATAGGTCTCAGCCCAAACCTCAAATGTTCATCGTTTGGGTTTTGATGGCTCAGAGTGAATGCAATTAGCAATTGTTTCTGTTCTGACCAGATACTCAGAGGGCCTTGACCTCCCAAACTGACTCTTTTATGAAGGCAAAGTAGGCCATCTTTTACTTCAGTTCTTACCTAGCCTTTTACTACTTGGGTGGGCATTGACTCAGACAAATTGGGAGCTGGGGAAAACTTTAGCTAAGGTCCCATACTGCATCTGGGGCCATTGCCAGTCGCCTTGGTCTGTGTCTTGCCACTGGATTCCAATGATTCTGGTAGAGAGTGAGGCTGATGACTTTGCACATATCTGAATCACTTAAACGCAGCCCACTTACAAATAAGACATTCCCCTGCTGATGTCATTGGTCCTCTTATAGAACAAAGGACAAACAACAGTGCTGGAAATAGGGTTTGGGAATTGTCTCTCAAGATGAAATTATGGGATAGGGCTCCAGACTGGACTGGTGATTTCATTGGCATAATGATTTCCCATATAAGAACACTCCCTAGATTAAGCAGACTAATACCTCCCCTGAAACTTAGAGTTCAAGAGAGTAGCCTAGCACTCTGAGAACTCAAGTAACATGCTCAGAATCACATAGCAAGGATGGATCCAAGACCATTTATCTTGACTCCAAGGTCATCTTTATAGACACCACACAGTGCCTACAATGGAAATGAAGCCAACTGAGAGGAAGCTGAAGAGAAAACTTTGTAGGAGGTCGACTTTAAGGGGATTAGAGGACAAAGAAGATTCAGTGGAGACAGAAGAATATTGATAGTAGCATAAAAACAATCAGGAGACTCGTATCACAGAAACAGAGAATGAAATCATCAAAAGGGGAAGGTTCAATGCCACAGAGATGTCATAGTGGGCATGAAACAACAAACAGTGATATGGTGGTTAGGTCATCGTTGGCCTTTGAGCCAATAGTTTTTAACAGTACACCAGTTGGTAGAAAACAGATTGGTTGAGGGATAAATCAATAAATAGTCATTGAGGGAGCTGAGGCAAGAGGAGTAGACTCTGTAGGAATATAAGTGATGGACAGAAAAAAGACAATCTGAATGTGAGCTCACATAAGTGAGCAGTGAGTGATGAAGCTCATTAAGGGAGCAAAGCCAGACTAGGGAAAGGCCCTGGATGTTAGGCTAAAGACTTTGGCCATGCTTCAGTAAGCATTAGACAGCGCCTTGATAAAGTGTCTTGAAGATTAAGAGTACTAGATTTATTATGTAGTTCTATTAGTATATAGGTCTACTAGCTTAACAGATTAGTGGACTTAAGGTATAATAAATAAATTCATCATACTGCACAGTTTAATGCAGTCAAATCAACAAGAGCTTATTAAATGCTCGCTATATATCAGGAACTGTCCTGCATATAACTCCATGATTTATATCAAAGAAACAAAATTTAGATATTTCATCCAGTTTTTGAAAGTATAAATGTGTCAAGTTTGAGCTTATTAGAACAAATATATTTATGTATATATAAAATACAAATGCATACATACATACACATGTATATGTGTGTGTATATGTACACACTCAGACATATAAGGCAGCTGGATAGAGTGAATATATCAGTGGATATAGCACTAGGCTTGGAGTCAGGAAGACTCATCCTCCTCAGTTCAAATCTGATACTGACTAGCTGTGTGACCCTGGGTAAGACACTCAAACCTATTTAATTCAGTTTCCTTATCTGTAAAATGAGCTGGAGGAGGAAATGGCAAACCACTTAAATATCTTTGCCAAGAAAACCCCAAGGAGTCAGACATGACTGAAATGACTGAACAACATAGACATATGTATGTGTGCAAATATGTGTGTGTGTGTATGTGTGCGCGCGCGTGTATATTTTATACTGTCGCTTTTTTTCAGGGCATCCCACAAAAAGTTTTAAGCTTTAATAGTTGGTGCTGGCATTATATGTTTAAAATCATCTTTAAAAAAACATAAAATAAATACCCCTATCCATATAAAGCTTACTTTTATTATTGTATCTTTAAGAGAAATTAAAGGGGGGCTCTTTACATTCCCTGGATTGTGTTGTAATAAAAAAAAAAAACAGATATGAAGCAAAGTTACTGGGAAATCCTAGGTTTCCTTATTCTTTAAGAAGTTGGAACTTTAAAATGGACATATTCCACACAGAAAAGTATCCTTCCTTTAATTACTATCAGAAACATTTATAACATGTTAATAATTGCCTACTGGTGACAATATTAAGTTCCCTTTACCAAAATAAATATGTTCAGAATTATCTGATTGGACTCTGGTCAAGAGTTTTCAAAATGGATTCTGTAATGGCCTGAACAATTTGAGGTAAATGGTCTGTGTATTTATGTGTATACACCCTCAGCCAACTACACTTTTTTTTTTTAATAGACCTACAAGTCTTTTTTTATGGAGCTGACACAAATGCAAATGGATATTTAACTTACTCAGAAATTGAAAGTCTCCTAGGAGAAGAAGCCCCCAGAGAGGAACAACTAAAGGTCTTTGACGAGGACAACAATAATATGTATTCTTATCTTGAGATGATCAGAGCTTTTGAACTAACAGGTAAGAATCTCAATGACAAAAACAACCATTATTTTCTTTTACCTGATTACATGGCTTAATTTCTTTTGGAGGCTTAGCCAAAGCGTATTATTTATTTCATTTCTGAGGCCAGAATGTAAAGATTGTAGACTTTAAATCCTAAGTAATAAGTGATAATGTAAGAGTGGAGGGAGGTGGGGAAGCCTAATCATAAAACACTAGTGTTATGGAGAAAGTCATCAAATTAATGTATCAAAAGCATATAGAAGTCACAAAGCCCTTTCCAAGACTCAGTTTCATCACATATAAAATGGGGTCAAGAAAGTCTTTAGCACTTAAAGGGTTTTTGTTGTTGTTGTTGTTGTTGTTAAATTCAAATAAGATAATATGGAGATTTTAAAGCACTTATTTAAATGTCAATTAATATAAATCAGTTATATGTCAGTTATCAACCAAAAAGCAACTAATATGCTCCAGGTATTATGCCAAGCATTGGCAGTAACAAGTCAAAAGTAAAACAGTCCATGGCTTCAGGTGACTTACATTTTGAATATCTATGCAGCAAACAGAAGATAACCTTGGAAGGGAAAACACTAGCAGCCAAAAGGACCTGGAAAAGGTATCTTTACAGGAGGTGATGCTTTAGCTAAGAACTAAAAATAAACAAATAAATAAATAAAAGCTGGGGATTCTAAGAGGTTGAGCTTAGGAAGGAAGTATTCCTTGGAAAGGAATAAGTCAGTGGAGCAAAGGAGAGGAGGTGGGAGATGGTGGGCTTTGTGTGAGAAACACCAAGTAGCCCAGGGAAGCTGGACTTTTGGGATCATCAAGGGAGGCACAGGGTAAGAAGACTGGAAGGTAGGAAAGGGTCAGGTTGTGATGGGCTTTAAAACCAAAGTCGGGGGCAGGGGCATTTGATCCTAGAGGAACAGGGAGATAATGGCTTTTATTGAGCGGGGAACAAAGCCATGATCAATCTTATACTTTAGGAAAATCTCTTTGGGACCCACATTGAGGGTGGATTTTGAATGGGGGGGAGTCTTGAAGCAGGCGGATTGAATAGAAGATTATTGTAAAAGTCCAGGAGAGTGATGATGAAAGCCTGCACTAGAGTGTTGGCTGTGTGAACAGAGAGATGGGTTCGGTGAGAGATGCCGAGAAGAGGACTACTACAAGATCTGAGGGCAGATTGGATATGTACTGTGAGCTGGAATGAGGTGTCAAGGAGGACCCAGAGGTTCTAGGCCTGTGTGACTAGGAGGATGGTGATGATAGTCCGAGGGAAGACAGAGAGAGTGGAGGACTTGAGGGGGAGGATGGATAACAAGAATACAGATACACACAAACACACGTAAACACAAACATATACATGTATGTATACTCACATATGCATACATGAAAGTATGTATGTATATTGTATAGGCAGTGTATAGTAATGGATATATCAAATGAAAATTGCTTATTACTCTTAGGAATAATCATTGCCTTGTATACACACATATGTAAATATATACACATATATAGATATATGTGTATATATATAATATGTAAAATGCATACTTATATATTATATGTAGAGATATGAGAAAAGAGAAAAGAGGAGAGAGATGGACAGAAAGAGACAAGAGAGGAGAGGGGAGGGGAAGAGAGGGAAGGGACAGACATGCACCAGAGATTAAAAGGATAATTAGTCTAAAGAAAAATAGAACCTAAAATAAATTTGGTAAGTTATATTACCTTCTCATTCTTCTTTGTCATTTGTTGTTTTCACAGGGAAAATAAATCACATTTTTGAAAATATAAGTATCCAGGATATTTTTTAATCTACTGATAAGATATAATAGCAAAGAGAGAGATTTAGATGGCCAGGAGAAAAAGGAATAACTTTTCAAACTTAGGCAAAAAATATTTTTCTTAGGTCTAATAATTTTTGAAAAAAAAAGTGCCAGGGTTGTTATAACAAGCTCTTAATTAACAGACTGGGGACATTCCAGTCAGGTTTACCACAAAATTAAATTCCATATATTGAGGTTCATTTTTACATCTAATTACATTTAAAAAATAAATGTTAATAACAATTCATACTTACATAAAGCACCATAAGGTTCAAAAGGCACTTTCCTCATAACCACCCCATGAGGCAAGTAGTACAAGTATTTATGTTCCTTATTTTATAGGATGAGGATATTGATGCTAAAAGAATTCAAGTGATTTTCCCAGGGTCACAAAACTAATTATGAACTTGTGCAAGGTTCAAAGGCAGGGCTGGTTCTGGATTGCCTCTGCATTCTACAACAGAGCACATCCCCTGTACTCTACCCCTCTCTCCTTTACCTCTTTGCCCCTGCTGAAGTTTTTCAGTCTTTCCTTTGTACTGCCCATAACTCCAGGCTCAGCAATGATAATCAGATCCAGCTTCTCTTGACAGGCCTGAGCTGCCTCTAACACCAGTTGTCAAGGGAAGCATAACTCAATCTAACTCAATATAAACATACTCACAGCTGCTCTTTTTGTGGTGACAAAAATGGGAAACTCAAGGGATGCCCGAATGGCTGAATAAACTGTGGCATATTACTATGATTTCACTATAGGAAATGAGGAAATAAATGATATCAGAGAAACATGAAAAGATCTTTAAAAAAATAAATTGGGGGCGGCTAGGTGGCGCAGTGAGTAAGAGCGCCAGCCTCGGATTTGGGATGACCCGAGATCGAAACCGGCCTCAGAAAATGAGCACCCACACATAAATAATGACTAGTCATGTAATCTTGAGCAAGTTACTTAACCCCAATTGCTTTAAAAAAAATAAATTGATATAGTGAAAAGAAACAGCAACTTATACTGTAACATCAACACTGAAAAATGAGCAATTTTGAAGATGTGTATGTCTTATGCATTGTCTTTGATGGTGTAAGACTTTGTGAAAGTCTTGATGAGGAATGAAATGAGCAGACCCAACCAGAATAGTTTATATATTTTTAAGACAAATAACTTTGAGAGTTACAAGAACTAAGCTTAACATAGTATCCTCCATATGGGGTTTTCTTGGTAAAGATACATATGAGTGGTTTGCCATTTCCTTTTCCCACACATTTTATAGATGAGGAACTGAGGCAAGCAGGGTTAAGTGACTGCCTTTGACACTTAATGTATGTATATGTATATGTCCATAATACATATAATAGATATACACATTATAGATAGATGAATGGCTAGCTATTGAACACAGGCAATAAGGGAGCTTGTGATGATTTTCTTTTGTTTTTATTTCCAATGGGGTAGAGGATAAGAAGAAAAGAGTTTTGTCCTTTAAAAAAATAGAGGAAGGTGTGTATGAGGGAGTGCTACAGATATAGAATGCTGAATGTACCCTCAGATCAGGTTACTCTATAACTAAATTTGCTTCTTTTACCCTATTATAAGAGACTTCTGGCATGTAAGTGGTACACTAGAGAGAGTTCGTGTCCTGGAGTCAGAAGTTCTGAGTTCAAATTCAAATTCTCACACTTACTAGCTATGTGACAAGTCACACGGGCAAGTCACTTAACCTCTGCCTCAATTTCAACTCTAAAATGAGATTTTTGGAGTGCTTTGGAAGTGATGGGAAGGATGGGTTAGAGAGCAGGAGACAAGTGGGGAGGCTATCAACAGTAGCCCAGGTGAGAAGTAATAAAGATCAGAACTAAGATGGCGGCTGTGAGTCCAGAAGGGGAGGGTGCTAGAGATGCAGTGGGGATAGAACAGACTAGCTGATTGGTTATAGGGAACAAAGGACAGGTGAAAATAAAATCAAGGGCAAGTCTTTTCTTGGATGAGATTGGACATGTTCACTAGCAGTCCCCCATACCTGGAATTCTCTCACTCCTCCTCTGGGTCTCCCTGGCTTCTCTAAAGACCCCATGACAAGCTCAGCTTCCACAGGAAGCCTTTCCTGAGCCCTTGATGCTAGCGCCTTCTTTTGAGACCATCTCTTTTATCTTGTACGTATCTTGATTCTGCATCATTTGCTATGTTCTCCCTTTAGCCTCTGAGCTCCCTTAAGCTGTTATTCTTTTTCTTTTTTTAGCAGATACATTGGCTTTTCTCTTAGTACAATGCTTGGCACCATAGTAGCTGGTAAATGCTTGTTGACTCACTGAGATATAACTGGTTCACTGCCTACTGCTTTCAGTGGCCATCCCACAGCACAGTAGTATTTAGATGTTTTCAAAGTAGCAAAGATGCTCTTAACAGTATCAGTGATGGTGTTGTCAATGTATATGGGGGAAGCACAATTTTCAAGAAGCAAAGAAAGGATTCTTTTGGTCAATGTGCAATTTGACTGGTCACAGACAAAACTGGGGGTGGGGGCAGAAAACGTACCTACAAAATCATCACTGTCTGGAGCAACGGAGTAAGAAGATTCAGTCCTTGATCTTCCAAAGGAAGTACCCAGTGTGGTTCTAGAACCCGGGGTCAACCAAAGGAAAATGGTGAGCACCTTGAGTGACAGGTGATACATTGAATGAACACTCTTCACAATATACTTGAGAATCAAATGCTAAAGGTATATTGGTATTGATATCATGTCCCCTCACCCCCACCCAACCAGTGATTGGTTTACAAATACAAAAGCTCTTCAGCAATTTGCCATTTTCTCATTTATACCTGGTGTGCTTCTATCATCAGCTGATTCATGGAAAATTAGGCTTCCAAATTTCAGTAGCCAGGTTGCACAGTGCATAGCTATTGTAACTGGAGTCAGGAATATCTAGGTTCAAATCTTACCTGAGATATAGATTAGCCATGTGACTAATTCACCTAATTTGTCTGCCTTAGTTTCTTTATCTGTAAAGTGAGGAAAGCAGCACCAACCTCAGTTATTGAGGATAAAATAAGATAAAGTGCTTTGCAAAACTTCAGCATTTATAGAAATGCTAATTTTTTCATAAAATTAAAATATAATAATTTCATAGACATCAGACCTGAGTTCAAATTTAACCTCACACTTACTAGAAGTGTGACTATGGACAAGTCACTTAAGGCTGTTTGTCTGTTTCCTCATCTGTAAAATGAGGTGGAGAAGGAAAAGAAACCACTCCAGTATCCTTGCCAAGAAAACCCCAAATGGGGTTATGAAAAGTTGGTCATGACTGAAGAGCTGAACAACAACAAACAGACCATGAAACTTGCATCACAAGTCAGGATGTGGGAATGCTGTGAAGTACAAGTGCTGTGAATGTGGTGAAGGTTATTTGGAAAAAAGACCGGAGCCCTGAGACAGGGGACATGGCGTGGAGGAAGTAAACAGACACTTATCTGAAACTTGTCCTGATCTAGGACTCCACCAAGTCTCCAGAGTTTGCTAATAGATCACAAATGAGAGATTACCAGGAAGCAACTTTAGAGATTAGTTAATTCTACTGCCTAATTTTACATCATGATTTTTAGATGATGAGACTGAGACCCGGAGAGAAGTAACTTGTCCAAGGCCACGTGTAGAAGAGGCAAAATGATGTGATAGGAACAACAGTGAATTTAGATTCAGGGAATGTAAGTTTGAATACCAGCTCTGGAGGCTCTCAATTTGACCTTGAATCAAGTCTCAACCTTTCTGGACTACAGTTTACATTTAAATTGGGCTTATTGGTTCTTTCCAGCTAAAAACTCTGGCTTTTGGTGCTGGCAGAAAAAAAAAATACCCAATACCATGTATGTTCCTTGGGGGAAGGGCACCATTATATCTGCAGTGACAGGGATTAGGTCCTTAAAAATTGTTGAATTGAAAGGAAAGATCTTTCCTAGCCTGTACATTCCTAAGTTCCTTATGTTCCAGACTATACCTCTGTTAGTTCAAAAGAGCAAAAGCTGTTAGTGATGGTTATGACTCTTGAATTTAGATAAGTACCTAACTCATTTTTCAATTATTTCTATTACAGAATGAGAAGATGGAGTAAAAGACCAAACAACATACATATAATGGCTTCATTTCATTTTATAGATCTTGCTGTAATACACATTTGAACTATGATGTTAGAACTGTATTAGACCCCTTTAAAATCGCCACTATTATCATTTTCTCAAAAGAAAACCATTTTATTTATTAGTATTGCTTTTTTAAATACTATATAATTTCATTAATTCATATTCAGCATTTCTAATTTTTACATCTCATTATCAGACTGCTATAGTTATTTTTGTTTGGCCACAGCAACTCATAAGATAACCTAAGCATCAGCCTTGAACATATGTGTTGGTGGATGCTGGTATCCAAACCAATGGAATCATAATTCTCCTTGAGTACTTTATTATAGCCATTAATTCTGAAATAGCACCCAAAATTCTAAAGGGATTTATAATGTGACTAAACATTGTTATAGAAACATAGCCAGATTAAATGATTCTAAGAACCGATTTCTAAAAAATCTCACAACTTGGGAAATCTAACCTAGTACTTCATTAGCATTTTGCTTTTCTAGAGGTTAGGCAAAAGAATTAAGTTACTGCTCACCTTGGTATATGTGAGATTCTACTACTGCTGAATTACTTGTCATTCAGGTTGGATTCTTCCCATTATATGCAAAAGGCAGACTCAGGATTTGTTGTAGATATGACAATCAAGGGATTACAATTTTTGAGTCTTTCCAAATGCTTTTTCTTTTTACTCACATGTCAAAACACCTAGAGCCAAGTAAGATTATAAAATGTGATGCTGTGTATTCACCAACATGATTAAAATTTTTTCATATTTAATGTGACATGACATTAACAGAAATGTGCTTTCCCTCTAAAAACTCTATTTCTCTCCTTTTTCAAAGGGTGACTGACCAAGTGAAGAGGAAGGAAATTTTTTTAGATATAGTTCCTTCCAAACAACTCAAGTATCAAGTCCAAACTATAAATCTATTGCTTAAAAAAATCATGTATAATTATGAATGACCCAGGAAATAAAAATACAATCTTCTCTACACTGTGGTAATAGTTTAGAACACATCATTCACAATGCTCACAATAGCCACATATTGCTAACAAGTACATTTATGTTCTAGAAAAAAGGGTTTTAAATACAAGCTCACATTGTCTCCCTTAATTTTTCTTGCACATGCAGGTGAGATTGCCACTAACTTCAATGTAAGTTTAGTCCAAATATTAAGGCTGGGGAACTGTGCCCTTGAATCAAGATATATAACCATTTAAAATGTAGATGGTGCTACTGATTTCAACTAATTCTGCCTTTTGAAAACAGAATAGTCACTAGAGGAACAGTAAGTTTGTAAAAAAAAATGGTATGTGGAATATAGAATGGGGAATGATATGTTTTGCTTAATTTATTTTTGTAAAACTTGAGATAATTCAGCTTTTTTTTTCACTTTTTCTTTAGTGTTGGATGCTTTGCAACAGCCTAAAATAGCTGTTGCTCTTTTAAAATCCCATTATCATTACACCAGTGACACTGATTTGGTCTAACCTGGCTTCAATAATACAGATAATAACTTGGCATGTCAGTAATTCTCCAGATTGATTAATTTTTTTTTGAGATCATGAGGAAGTAATTTATTCTTAAACTGGGTCTCTTCAATGCCCAAAGTGATGTTAAATGGGGGAGAAAGTGAATTTATACAGTTTGTCTGTATTTTGAGGGCTTCCAATATTGACATCTAACTTTTGCCAATCTCTCACCTTTCCAATCAGACTCTCAGAATTTTGCCTCCAATGTGTATTGCCATCAAAATTTAAAACATTGCTTATTTTCCTTAGTTGGAATATATAAGGATTAGAGTTAGGACAAAGAAGAGCAATGATTTTAAATCAATATCCACCAAAAACAACTTCATATTTCTAGTCAGACAATCATTTCCAGGTCTCAAAAATTATGGAGAAGGGTATATAGTCTTCAATAACTACATACATACATACAGAATTTATAAAACTTAGTGTTTGCTTTATGGCATAGAACTCAAAAATAGATGATGATAAATTGGGAAGGATTATCCTATTTGCAAATATTTATGCTGGCAGCTAGGTGGCACAGTGGATAGAGCACTGGTCCTGGAGTCAGTGAGACCGGACTTCAAATCTGGCTTCAGACACTTGACCTTGCTAGCTGTGTCACCCTGTGCAAGTCACTTAATCCTGATTGTCTCACCAAAAAAGAAATGCTTATGTCCACATATGTTTATATAGTTTTTTAAGTGATTTATGTATTAAATGAAAAGTTTATTATTTTCCTCGCCCTTGGAACTCTTCTGTTCTTTGTTCCATTATATTCATCTCAAAATTGTTGATCTTCAAAGTGAAGTGAATGATTTTTTAATGACAAGACTTACAGAATTTAGCTTGGAGGAAAAGAGGGCCAACGGGCAAATGAATAATCATTTTCATGTAGAGAAATGAGATATGAAATTCTCCACTCCTAAAAGTGGAAAAAAATTTCAAAGATAGTCAAAATAATTAAGTTGTAATTGTCAGGAAATCATCCAGAGTTACTTGAGAAAATATTTGCTTTTATGTATTTTTAAGTCAAATTACTGTTTATCTGTATACCTATTCAAGGTGATTAAATAAAGAACACTCTATATGAAATCTTATCAAACAAATAACTTCAAAACACTTAAGCACTTTGACCTACCATGATTCCAGAGGACTCAGGATAAAGCATGCTACTTACCTCCTGATCAGTGGACTTCATATGCTGGATGAGACACACATCTTTTTTAAATAGCCAATGTGGGAAATTGTTTTGTTTGACTATGTATAATATGTATAATACAAAGGTTTTGCTTTTCTTTTTTCAGGCAGAGGATAAGAGGCATAGAGAGAAAAATAAATGCTAGTCAATAAAAAAAATAGCCCCATGAAATAAACTTTCTAGTCTTTTTCCCCAAATAAAAATTTCCATAAAGAAATATCAGAATATGGTAATAATGGAGTGTTAGACCTAGAGTCAAATCTGAATTCACATCTGGCCTTAAGTGCTTTACCAGCTCGGTGACCCTAAGGAAATCATTTAATCTGTCTGCCTCAGTTTCCTTATCTATGAAGTGTAGATATAATCTCTCTGTTGTTTTAAGAATAAAATGAGGTAATATTTTTAAAAGCATTTTCCAAACTTAAAGCATCATATAAATTATATACATCAATGCAGAAAAATCATTCCAAAAGCCAGCCCAAGGTTGCCCTTGCTAACTGAGCAAGTAGCAATTTACCGAGTTAAAGCTTCCCTCCCTGCAACTGAAGGGTGGACAAAACTGCTTCCCTAGATTCAGACCTATAAAGCCCTGGGAATTCCTGATGAGAGGTGGTACTAAATGTTTTTACAATAAGATGATGTGACTGTCATACATTTCTTACGGAATATTAAGAGTTGGAATGGACCAAAGAATTCATCTAGTCTAACATTTTTGCTTTTATGCATTAGGAAACTTGAGGTTTGTCCTTAGTTTATCAAGAGGACCAAGGACCATCAGGGAGATGATGCAGTGACTTGCACTGAATTAGATTTAAGTGAGGCAGGGCTGTGCAAAGTCACCAGCCTCACTTTCTCCTCCGGAGCCATCTGGGTCCAGTGGCCAGATACAGATCAGGACAAATGGACATGGCCCAGGATACAATGGGAGACCTTGGCCTTTTCAAGCTAAGGTTTTTCTGAGCTCTCACTTTGAGTGAGACAACATCTATTCAGCAAATAGGCCTATTGGAGAGTGGGTCAAGGGATGACCCCTTTAAAAAAAAAGACTGGGAAGGGAAGACCTTCAGGCTTACTGACCATAAGAGAAACAATTACTAAAACCTTGGAAAGGATAAAACTTGTCCCAACATCACAAAGACAATCCGCAACAAAGCTTTCACGCTAAGTAAGAAAGCAGTGTTAGTGGTGGTGTTGTTATTGTTGTTTTTAAAGCCAATCAGAGCAACACTTGGTCTAGGCTTAAATAACCTAGAGAGTCATGTGGGCCCAAAGACCCAGATTATAACAGTGAGAGAGAATAAAAGAAGCAGGGAAAGATTAAATTCTGTTAAGTCCTTCCCTCCCTCTCCTGCTCTCTGCCATCTAGAATGATGAGAAACAGTACCTCTTAACCCCTTGGGTCAGACCTTTAGCAGGGCTGTGCCGGTTCCAATTCAAATCAGTCTGCTTTCAAGAGTCATTCAATTGTTAATTTTTTAGTCCTGAGCATTTATACCTCTGAGGCTAGAAATTAGGTCTTGGTTTTTTGCTTTATTGCTTGTCTAGACTTAAGAAAGTGGTGAAGAAAATGTTATTATGTAAATTAAACTTAGAAGTGTGTTAAGCTTACTCCCCCCACCCCTACCCCCAACCTCCCAGAGCCATCTGTCCCATTACAGTGCACTTAGACCTTCTCCAATTCTAAAAAGTTAAGTCACAGTCACAAATGGCCACATTTCTGTGGAATTCCCAGTTAAGGAAACTCCTTCTTCCAGCATAGGTCAGCCCCTTCTCTGAAACTTTAGTTTTAAAGAGCTGCCTACCACCAAGAAATTATATGCAAGGGTGTACTGATAAATTTTAACAACTGGCTCTCCATACATGACATATTTTAAAGTTTAATCTACATTATATAACATTTTCCCCATTGCTTTGTTAAATCTAGATAATCAACCAAACAATAAATCAAGCCCTGATTTTCGCCAATGTTTCCCAATGTTAGAGGTGTAATGTTCACAGTTCCTAGTGTTTGCCAATGTCTATGGTGTAAATGGAAATTTCACACTCTGCTCTCTGGAATTGATTGGTTGGAGCTCAGCACACCCCTGGACACGTCTTGCCTAGAGTCATATAGCTAGGCTTTAAGGCCAGCTGTTATGCTACCTTGTAATACTAAGAAGGGGATGGGGGTGGGGAGGAGACATAATTCTTTTGCTTTTGACACCCCCTAGCAAGCTACAAGGAGGTTCAAATCTGTTGTTTCTCTAAAGAAAGACAACCCAAGCTTCTTGAATATCGTACTTTATTGGAGGATTAAGAACAAGTGTGCAAATCCTGAAATCACTCTCATTTATTGAAACCAACCAACAATAAGCGTATTATGAAGAAACAACGCTGCTCAGTGCAAACCCGTGCCTGGCATTTTTATTTCTGTGATGCTCTGGTATAAAAGTGTGCTTATGCTACTTAACGCTAACTGCCCCCAAAGTATATGAAGACAAAAATTGCCTCAGACAGAATGCACGATACACAGATGCGTTGTGTTCATGCTCGCACACATGAAGAGAGTGGAGTGGATGCACATAATTCTATGGAACATCATCTAAATAAAAACTTATTACCAACCATGTTTTTCTCTATTAAAGTCATGTTTATTGTTTAAGTTGTTTGCTTGTTTTATCACAGTGGAGATTAACTTAGGCTTAATCATCCGGTCAGTGCTTGTCCTAGCTACTTTCTTCAACACCAAAAACAGTAAAACCAGCTCATTCATACACTCTAAGGCCTATTACCACCCCACCAATCATTGCCTGTGCTCATGCATGCTCTTTTAATTGTCCCGTCATGCTAAGAATGTAAAAAAAGGCCAAAAAAAAAAAAAGAAAACAGAAAAAGCATAGCTAATAGGCTTATTTATAATACCATTTCTTCAAGTATTCAGAACGCAGCATACTTGTCTGCACTGTACATCAGAAACCTATTTGTGACATGAACTTACACAATGGGATGGTGGCTCCTGGTGGGATTGGTAATGAAATGTCGCGTCACTGTGTATGATGATGATTCTTCCATACCCTTATCTAATTTTCATAACGTTTCCCATGTTAGTGAACAACACTAGATAAATGGTTCTTTTCCCCTCCCTTGGTGAGACATGGGATTTAAAACTATATATAAATAAAGCATACACTCAGTATTTGTAGTGCAAACACCAAGTCAACAGAATGACATGGAAATAAACATAGTTGCCGACCTTAACGGTTTCAGCAGGATGGATCATTTTGGTTTTATTCTGCCCAATTTCCTGCATCCCTGTTCTCAATTCAATACTGCTGATGTCCCATGTCAGCCACAGTGATTGAAAGAGACTGCCAGGGAAGGGGGCAATGAGGATCATGCTAGGAAAAGAGACATGACCTCTGTGATCTTTATGTAGGGTACATAGGGTTTGATTTTAAACGTCTTGTTGAGAAGCAGTTCTCAACTAAGAGAAGTGCTTGTCCTGTTTTGAGAGCATAAAACATTGGCAACGATGTAATGAAGATAGGGTGGCCTAAACCAATATAAGGAACAAAGAAGATGCTTATTTTTTTCTCTCTTCGATACAGAACTGTTCAAATGGAACAAATTTTAGGTATAAATATCCTATTATAGGAAAGACTTGAAATATTTTTAATATACCAAACCCCCCCTGAAAAAAAAAAGAAAGACTATAAGAGAGAGAAGAAAGAAGAAAGGAAGGAATGAAAAGACAGGAAAAGAGGAAGGAAGAAAAGGGAGGAGGAAAAGAGAAAAAAGAGAGAAACCCCCTTTCATAATACTATGCGTACAAGGTCAAACCTTCTGCAGGGACGTTGTTGTCAGAGCTTCATTTCTTCTTAATTATTATTTTCAACAAATCTGTGCTCTTTGTTGAAATTAATTTTTTTTAAAATTCAATAAAATGTATCCAGAGGAAAGTTATTGGTAAATGGAAAACACAAGAAAACAAAATATGTGTACATCTCTTAAGATAATCATTTTACCCTTACTTAATTTTACATTTTCAATAGCAGAGGCCAAAAGAGTTCATTAATAAAAATATCATTTCTCCTTCAGTGCTCAGTTTAGGGATGAAATATTCTTTCATAGTGTATTCTGAGTCTACAATCTGATAAATGTCTGGCTGCCAAACATTCTGGGATCATGGCCTTATTCTCAATCTCTTTCTTATGACTGCTATGACTCGAACAAATTTAAAATAGAGATGGATGAAATTCTCTCAATAAAGAGATAAGCATTACAAAAAACTAAACTAAAAAAAACTTTTCTGAGGATGAAAAAATTTCTTACCTGGGTCATACACATTCTGGTTTTAAAACTAAGAACTCTTAGGGTCATTCAATTGATTCAAAGAATTAAGGCTGCTAAAAATATCATTGCCAAAATAACCTCTCTGCATCAGTATTAAGAATAAAATACATTTTTGCATTTTAGGTTTGTGCTTTTTCTTTTTTTAAGACATCTTAGTTCCGTAGAATTGCATCCTGTAAGGGTACATAGGGGAGTGTTAGAATTGTTTACTGAGGTTTTCCTTTAAGTAGCTGTTAGACTAAGTTACAGTGATAAAAATTCAACTACTGAACTGATTTCCTTGAGATAATGCAGGTGGGTTGGCTCATTTCACCTTCTTCTCATGTTTAATGTGGCCATTTCTTTTATACTTGCCATTGGGGATTCCATTGTGGTAATGTCCATTAACAGTGCTATGCTCACTTCTAGACCACAGACGTGTGCTTTGGTTGTAGGTGAATCTGACCATCCTTGCCAAAACAAAATAAAGTAAGGCAGCACCCAGTGACAGCACAAAGACGACATCCAGTAAAAAATACTGATAGAAAGAGATGCGGTGGACGGCGGCCCGCAGGTGGTGTGCTCCATTATGTCGGAGAATGTAATCGATCCAATAGACAGTTCGATTGACAGGGTGACTAGGCTGGTCCTTGTGAATTTCAGATAACTTCTGGGCACGTGCACGGTAGCTATTTGGCAACAAGTGAGGAGAAAATGAGGTTTAATATGTTAATATCCCCAACTCTTGAATGGGACTTGATAATATCAATCTGTCTAGCTGAGCAATGGATAAGTACACCATGTATGGGAGGGAGGAACAAACAGGGTGAGATTCATTCTGTAGACATCTTAACCTCCACATGTCCAAAGCCAAACTCCTCATCTTTGCCCCCTAACCCTCCTCCCAGGCCTCAGGCTCACAGCCTCAGAGTCAGCATGGCTTCCTCACTACCTCTCACCCCTGCCCTCATCTAATCTGCTGACGGAGTCTGCTGATGTTACCTCCACAAAATCTCTCAGAAGGTACCTTCTCTCAACAAACATGGCCACAGCCCTGGTGCAGGCACTTATCACTACTACAACAGCCTGCTGGTGGGAAGGCCAGCCTCAAGTCTCTCCCTGCTCCAATCCATTCTTCATTCAGTGATTTTTCTAAAACACAGGTCTGATGACCATGTCAATAGCCCCTCTCCACCCCACTTCGTGCCTCACCCTTCAATAAACTTCAGAAGCTTATAATCATCTCCAGGATCAAATACAAATACTCTATTTGGCAAACAAAACTCTTCATAACCTACACCCCTCCTACCTTTCCAATCTTCCTACACCTCACTCTCTGACACACGTTCTTCAATCCAGTGACACTGGCCTCCTGGCTGTTCCATGAGCAAGACTCTCCATCTCTTGGTTCCAGCCATCCTGTGTGTTTTGCATCCTTCATCTAGCTTGCTTTGTATATATTTATTTGAAATTTGTCTCCCCATTAGATTGTAAGCTCCCTGAAGGCAGGAACTGTCTTCTGCTTCTTTTTGTATCTCCAGCACTTAGCACCTTAGCTGGCACATAGTAGGCACTTAATATTTATTGATTAATGTACTGGATCTGTGATTTAATCAATGTGGGAACTCCTGAAGAGGAAACCTGTTCTGCCAAGGCAGACAGTCACCTTCTCTGCAAGGCAGTATTCATAATGCTGCCCAAGACAGTGAGACATTAAATGAGTTACTTGAGTTTACATACAGCAAGTACAGAGTACAGCCTGAAGCTAGGGTCTTTCTGACCCTAGAACCAGATCTCTACTTATTAAGCCACCTTAAAGTTTAACTTTTCTAAAAGACGTAATAGCATAAGCTGACTTCTTCTGAACCTCCAGACTCTAACCCTTTCCTGTAAAATTTAATATTATTTCTAATAGGTTAATAAAAGAGAAACAGAAATTTCCCTTTACAAAATTCTGTGGTAAGGAAATGTTCTCTCTGGAGAGAAAGGCAATCCTAGCAATGTTAAACTTGGACACTAGAGACCTAGAAAATGAATTTTAATCATTTATTTGTAAATAACAAGTAAAAAAATCTACCATCAAATACAATTTAAATCTCGTTGCTAGAAAACGAAAGTAAGTCACATTTGGAAAGTATCTCCTTTTAGAAGGTATGACATTTGATATTACAAGATAGGAACAGGATATCATAAGCCTGGTCACTTTGGATAAGTCATTTGATCATCTGTCTAAACCTGTCTCCATATCTATAAAATAAGGCTGACCAACCGAACCTATGATTTCATTAGCATAGGGGACTTTCAGGAGAGGCAGTTCTTTCTATCAATGCAAGCTGGTACCTTCTCTGCAATCTACAGTCTAAAGAGAGGTGTCTGGGCGGCAACTAGGTCTGGCCCTGGAGTCAGGAGGACCTGAGTTTAAATCTGCTCAGACACTTAACATTTACAAGCTGTGTGATCTTGGGCAAGTCACTTAACCCCAATTGCCCTGCCTTACCCCCTCCAAAAAAGAAAAAAAGAGAGAGCTATCTGGAATCCTGAGAGGTTAAGTCATTTGCCCAGGAGTCACACAGCCAGGATACATCAGAGCTGTGACCTAAATCCAGTTGTCAATCTGCCATGCCAAGCTGCCTCTACCTGTAAGGTAGGGTACTGTACTACCTGCTGGTATTACTGATCTCCCTCAGCTGTTACAAACCAACAATTCTTTTTAAAATTATAAAGCCACATTAAGAATGCAAACATTCATCTCCTCAAAAGAGGCTGTGAGAGGACTGGTCTCTTGTTAAATGATTCTTCATCTATTTATCCCCAAGTCAGTTGGGTTCATGCCTGTCCCAAACCATTCCAGTGGCTTTGGGACAACCCTGGAACCATCTAGAGTTCAATGTTAATTTATTCTCTAAGGACAAAGAATGTTTCATTTCTGCTTCTGTATGCCCAGTACCCACACACTGCCTTAAATCAATACTTGACTGATCTGGTGGATGCAAAATTCTTAGATGGTACAATGACCTAACCAGGTTGTCATAGTGACTATCTGTACCAGTGATGATAGACAACTAGACCAGCCTCTTCATTTCTTAGACAATTTCTGAGGCCTGGCTCAGTCTTGGACCCATAAGGTGCTATTTACTCTAAAATTGCCTCCATATTGACAACTTCATTAAGCTGTTAAGGATCTAATGTTTTCTCTTTGTCCCCTGGAAGTGGAGAACTTCCAGGATAGGGAGCTCTAATCTCAGGAGTTCTACCCACTGGGAAGAGTCCACAAAAGCCCCCTGACCCAAAGACTCAAATTTCCAAGTATTATGGCAAGCTTATCCACTGGTTACCCAGTAAATGTGCTTTATCACACTTGTTTTAAAATTCACACATTGTTCATAAATTCTTCATTACAGAAAATGTCACATATGTTTCAAAGTCAGACTTTGAAAGGAAAGGGAATGTAGATGGGATTGTGAAAGCTGCCTGATCTAGAACTTTAAACATACCCCGGTGTGCCGATAGGTGTTTCTAGACTTACCTGGTAGAGCAGGGCTCAACTGGGTTTACTGACAATGGAGATTCTTATTAACTGATTCTTCTTCCAAAACTACAGAATTAGTTCTGTCTCAGGGGCATCACTTTTTAATCTCTAGGAAAGTCTATAGCACAGAGAAAGATGCCTACAACAGACTACATTTATGCATGCAAAATCTGGATGAAAATTTCTTTTTAAAATTAGAGCCAACATTTACACGTAAGTTAGAGTCTGGGACTTAACAAGAATGATATGCAGGACAGTAAGGAAGTGACTCATTTGGGCATCATCAGGTCTTAGGATAAATTATTACCATAGGTCCAAGGTTGAGAGACAATTCTTGATTGGTCCTGAATGTGGTGACACTTCCCTTACTACCTCTCCCTAAAGGCAATAAGAAAGGAGTGCCCCAAGTTGGAACCTGGGCCTTCACGGCATGCCATAATGCATGCAACCACTTGAAAGCCAGGCGCAATAAGAAAGTTGCCCCCTTTTCAGTAAGGAGCTGTGGGAGGGGTTGGTCAGGACAGAATAGATTAAGCAGCTTCAGTAAATAGACCTATACAAAGGGCCAAGGCAGGTATGCTTCTCTAACTGATGTTGGGGGGAAACTTGGAAACTTCTTGGCCAAAATATGGATGCTATATGGTTGTGGTACTTTTTCATATTATGGTGGAAGGAAGCTATGCAGAAAGCAGCCTGGACAGAGATTAAAAAACCTCTTATCCTGTATGTTTCAACTTTTTCAATAATAAATGAAATCAGGAAATATCCCTTACCTGGGATCATTAATAACTTTCACCAAGGCTTCATATAAGTCCTGTTCAGTCATTGACTTCCACTCCAGCAATATCCCCATGCCTTTTGCCTGGACTCGAATCATTGTATCATAATGATCTCCAAAGAGTGGAATACCCACCACAGGAACTCCATGGTACATAGTTTCAAAAATGCTGTTCAAGCCACCATGGCTAAGAAAGGCTTTAATATTTGAGTGTCCTAAAGAAGGGAGCAATAATGAAACAGAAATGTTACGTGTAGAGATTTTCTTAATCTTTTTTTTGGGGGGGAGGGTAAAGGACCCTCTTTGAAAGTCTTTTGAAGCATATAGACCCTTTCTCAGAATACTTGCTGAATGAATTTAAAATTGAGGGAAAAGAGAAAGCTCAGTTAGAAGTTAGTAGAAAGTTAGTAGATGTAATATTTCTCCTATCCAAATTCACAAACACACTTCCCCACTTCCACTCCACTCAATCTATCCTCAAGTAAAGAGCCACTATTACTGAGGTACAAATCTATCACAAACTGTTCCTAGAAATGGGAAAAAATTCTGAATAAGTTATTCATTATTGGTAATGGCTTTAAAGACTGGTATTTGATAAGTGGTTAGTGGCAAGTGGCTTTAAAGAACTTTTTAAATAATTTTGTTTTTAATTTGAGTTTCCTCATTTTGAGGCAACTCCCAGCATGTGAGTTCTCTTCACCAACACAGACTGAAGACTATATCTTTTCTTTGATTTAGAAGACAAGCCCTAATGAGTTGCCCTAAACCTTCAGAGTTAACCATCAGAAATCACACAAATCTAGAACTGAAAGGGCCAGACACCACCTGGCCTAATCCCTTCTTTTTATAAATGAGTTAGCAGATGTAAGTGGATTTTATCCTGGTCAGACTGGTAGCAAACATCAGAAATGGGATCTGGACCTAGGTCCTCTGACTCCATAGTCAGAATTTGAGCCCAAGGTCTCCTTAACTGACAGTCCAATACTCCATCGACTATCCAACACTGCTTCTTGTGAAACAACAAGAACAGTGCCGCTAAGCGAGAAAGTGTCAGATGTGAATGCTTTAAAAATAGGGGTGTGTGAGTGTGTGCTGAATTCAGCTCCGTGTGTGTGTGTGTGTGTGTGTGTGTGTGTGTGTGTGTGCGCATGTGCGCGCGCTGAACTCAGTTCATTGCACTCCAGATCCACCATCTGGATCCTTCTACTGTATCAAGTTGGAGAAACACTCATCTGGAATCCCAGAGAGTTTAGGCAGTTCAACCATATCTTCAGGTTAGTATAATAACAGCTGACCTACTGACCTTCTCTTTTACTATCTTGTGGTTCCTTAGGTTAAACCAAGATAATAATGAGGCCCAGGGCACATGGAATCCTAAGATTCACAACTAGAGGGACCCTCAAAGATCCAGACTGGAACATGCAAAAATAACTAGGGTCTCTGTGGACCTAAAGGGGACACAGAAAACTACATGACTTTATATAGGCCTTGGTAACAGGAAAGGACCCAAGAGAGAATGGAGTTGTTTTTTCAATGCCTCAAGGAAACCACTGGATGGAAGAAGAAATCTTAGATGGGAAAGATTCAAGCTAAAAAGGAAGTGAGGAAGAAAGGGGAGAAGCCAGTCTGTCCCAAAACAAAGCCACAGGCTCGCTCGTGGCGTTCTAGATCAAGAGCTGAGAGATCATCTTATAAATGGAGGAGCATTAAGATTTTTAAAAAACGTATTGTTTTACTGATTGGTTAATCTTAAGGAAGTGATTAAGAAAATGTGAGCATGAAATTTAATTGTCATGTGAATGTTTTTGCCCCAGAAAGCCAGCAGTTAAACATTGATTAGCACACAACTGATGTAGAAATGATGATACTCACACTGATCCTCATATTCTCCTGAGTTCTAAAATCAGGAAGACCTGCATTCAAGTCTCTCTAGGGACACTTTCTGGCTATGTAACTGTGGACAAGTCACTTAATCTCTTAATACTCTATCTAGGCTTTAAGACTATAAGTTAAAGAGAACTGGGAGAGTAATGCAGAGAAGAGAAGCCCAAGCAGAGAAAAATTGGTAACAAAAAGAAGAAATAATAGAGCAGGCAGTGATTAAGTTGAGGATTGGAGAAGACCCTGAATAAATGTGCAGAATGTGGGAAAAGATCCGCCCAGAGGGAAACCTCATTCAAATATGGTAGAATTTACTGCAATGAGAACGGAAGGAAGGTCATGATAGTTCTCCCCCAAAGTACATTCTTAGCAGGGAAGGGAACTCTGATAGAACTTGAAGAAGAAATTGTTCTCTGTGACCAAAGAGCTATCTGTGTTAAGGGCCCTCAGAAAGTCATCCTGACACTGGTAACCAGAACATCTTTGTCAGCAACCTGATCCCTGGTCGTCTGGACAGCATGTTGACATTGGTGTTTTATTGTATTAGAAAACAGACCACAGTGTTGTGTATTAGAAAACAGACCACAGTGTTGTGTATTAGAAAACAGACCACATTGTTGTGGTCTGAGCAACTGAGGTGATGCTGAGAGGGCTGTGAGTCAGAGGGGGTCAGGTATACTTGGGTGGGAAGGGAGCCATGCAAAGATGAGGGACTGAGCTGAAGACAGGCTATTTGGGCAAGCATGTGGAGCAATTAGGAACAGCTCCCCAATACGGTACAGGTATCTGGGTGTGGATGCCCAGGGAAAGAGCTGATTGTCCTTTTGTATGAGCCTCAATTTTAAAATGATAAAGCAGCAATGTGGAGGCCCATGACCAGCAGGGTGGGCTGCAACATACCACCAATGAGGAACTGGGAAGGACAAGAACAAAGGCTGTCACAAAGGGAATGGGAGAGAGAGAGGGAGGGGATCTGGTTACATGGGAAAAGATGGCAGGTAGACAGCCAGAGTGTTCCTCTGGTACCCTTGTGATGTTGGGAGAAGTGGAGGAAGGCCTACAATACAATGGGGTGGGCTCCCTGTGACAAACATTTAGAAAATCAGACAAGAGACACAAAAGATTGGGAAGGCATTTCTATAATTTGAAACTAGATATCACAGAATCAGAGGGCTTGCTTAAAATTCCACCTCACTCAATCTCTCACTCTACTAAACTGTTCCCCTTTTTTCAGTGACCTTTTAAATTCAACTAAACACCAAAATGTGGTTGACTGGAATTCAGAAGAGTAGGTGTGTGAATCTAGGCTAGTCCCTTAGACATCTCTGTGCTTCAGCTGCCTCATCTGTAAAATTAGGGTGCTTGTGAAAATTTAAATGAGATAAGTTTAAAAGCGCATTGAAAAAGTGTCAACTACCAAATAAAAATAACAATATTGTTATTGTAATAAGAAAACGTTACATGTAAGCATAATTGTATGCTTGTGGACGTGGACGTAATCAATTATTTGCTAACAAGAAAAAATATTTAGGAAGCCTATAAGAATTTAAGAATCAAACTACTTAGTAAAATTTATCATAAACATCCAGTAATCTAAGAATCAAAGTATCTGGAAAAAATTGTGTTTTTGTGCAATTTTTAAGATAAAAACATAATGTCTGCATTTCCACAATCAACAACAAACAGATGCAACACAATTCACAACTCACCAAGCAGGTCGTTCTGGGGCAGCCATTCTATGAGCTTTGTGTTATTCCCAAGATTCTTTGGTTTGAGTCCAGAAAACCTAAAATGCACAGTAGAGGAGAAACCACTCAGAATACAGAGATATGGAAAACTTACATCACTGGAAGTAAAACAAATTAAAATACATGAAGTTTAACATTTTATTCCTTTACACAATTATGCTAAAACACACTATGCTTGACTTAATAACAATGAAGTTCAGGTTGGTAACTTTCCTGTACTATTGTTATTTGGGGTATGAAAAAAAAAGATATTCATGTTTCCACCTTATTGCCCAAACAGGCTGTAGGGTCCATGAAGGCAAGATTCATGCCTAATCTTTCCCTGGGCTTAGCACAGTGCTCTGAACATAATGGAGGAAGGAAGGGAGGGAAGAAAGGAAGGAAGGAAAGAAGGAAAGGAGAGAAGGAGGGAGGAAGAGAGGGAGGGAAACAAACTTTCCAGACTGGGACCTTCACTCTCATTCTATATATACAAAGATAACATGAAAGCTCAGAAGCACAAACCTATGTAAGACACTGTAGTTAGGATAAGATTTTAATGAGGAGATGACCTTTCTCAGAAACAAGGAAATATTAGAGAATCTGGGACAATTTTGTGATTGTTCTTCCTTAAGCCTGGGTGAACAACTGGATGGACATCCATGGAGCTAAAGCAAACTCATACATTCAAGAACTGGGTGGTGGGTATAATGTAGGGAACAATCCCATTGCCTCTCCCTGGCTGTTCAAAATGTGTGCACACCAACAGTAAAACTAAATTAGGTAATGTGATCTGTGGTCCACCAAAGAGTGGGCCAACAGGAAAAGGGCCTTTTTGCTACACAATATGTGCACCAGGAAGAAGTCCTTTGGAACCTCTCCAAGTTCTAAGTTTCCTCTCCCTGGAATCATAAACACTTCCCTCTGATCTGGGCCCTTGGATACATGCACATACTTCCCAGTCTGTACCAGCTCATTCCCTTCACATTTGTTTCACCTCTGGCTTCTACATGCTTAGACAAAGAGAAGGACTTTGCCTCCCCAGATTAAAAGGTACATGAAACAGGGGTCAGAAGCTAATTCTCATATGATGGGGTTATAGAACATGTCTTTACTAACTATGGCTACAGATAAGAGTTCTTAGAGAATCATTCTATGTGGCACAGGAAGAGTAAAGATGGAATTGTTAATGGTTGTAATCCTCAGTAAGAGAAATCCCAGAAGGCCATCTCATACTGATTTCTTGCCCTACGAATGGCCTACCTGACAAATTTGCCAAGTTCAGTCCATATTAACAAATGGATGAATGGAAAACATTTGTCAAACACATGTGTCAAGAACTGTATAAGCACTGCAGATATAAATACAAAAGAAGAAAGCATTTAGTACAATTCCTAGCATTTATCAGCTGACTGAGCTTACTGCCCTGAAGGAACTTACTATCTAATTGGAAGAAACAATACACATAGTAGAATGGTGGCCAGAGAAGCTGTTTTAGCCTGGAAGGTAATAGGGAAGGTGAGCTGAGTCACAGAGGATTCAACCAACATGCTCTCTGAAAAGAAGTGGTAGTACTGGCTTGATTACAGCTCCCAGAATAAGAAATGGAGAAGGCAGGTGGAGTAGATATGGAAGCAGATGGCAAGAAGATAGGAAGCAGGCGAGGAGAAGTGAAGAAGGTAAGAAGATGGGGAGTAGGAAAGGAGAAAGGGAGTTTCATGATTTGGTGGTCTGGACCACTAAGTTTATCGTGACCTGTAGTTACTAGAAGGCTATTATGCTTTCAAAGAAAGCTGCTTATCTTACTACTATGAGGATCCAGGAAAAGTCTTGGGATTTCTGAGTCCAGCCTTCCTGACAACAGGCTATTTATACTCTAGAGATGACCCCTTCTCCTTCCTGATAACCTTCTGTGAAATATCTGGCTCCACATACTGTACCAGACACTCTGCTAATCACTGGGGACACAAAGACAAATAAAACCAGTCCTTGCCCTCAAGGACCTTGCACTCTAATGAGAAAGTGAAGGAGAAGGGAGAAGCATCTACCAAATGCCAGGCTAGTACTAAGCACTTTACAAATGTTAACTCATTTGAGTCTAACAACAACCTTGGGAGTTAGGTCCTATTATTAGCCCCATTTTACAGTTGAGGAAACTGAGGCAGACAGCGGTTAACAGACCTCCTCAAGGTGACACAGTTAGTGTCTGAGGTCACATCTGAACTCAGACCTTTCTGACTCCAGGCCCAATGCTCTAACAATTA
Organism: Gymnobelideus leadbeateri; assembly: GCA_011680675.1. NCBI lineage: Eukaryota > Metazoa > Chordata > Mammalia > Diprotodontia > Petauridae > Gymnobelideus > Gymnobelideus leadbeateri. The sequence continues at coordinate 680,016 of WOXC01003982.1, forward strand.
TACAACCTAGCTACCCCTATACAAGATGTACACACACAAGTATATAGAAAACAGGACACTTGCGGGGTGGGGGAAGGGATGGCTAATATCATTAATATTCTTATTTTGGAAATCTCAAAGTGTCCCCAAAGCAGTTGCAGTAAACCGGGCCAGGTGCATGTGTGATGTGTCTATGTGGCTTAGTAGCAAAGATCCTGTCATTTTTCAATTCTGTGTCCCAAGTACCTTGTACATATGCATTTTACCAATAATAATGATGATGCTGGTAACAATAATACTAGCTAGCAATTTGCCTTCTCGATGAGGGTGGGTGGGGAGGGAAGATGGGAGAGAATTTGGAACTCAAAGTTTTAAAAACCAATGTCGAAAATTCTTTTTACATGAAACTGGGAAATAAGATATATAGGCAATGGAGTATAGAAATCTATCTTGCCCTATAAGAAATAAAGGGGAAGGGGATAAGAGGGAGGTGATAGAAGAGAGGGCAGACTGAGGGAAGGAGTAATCAGAACGCACACCATCACAGGGGGGTGGGGAGGGAAAGATGGGGAGAAAATATGGAACTCAAAATCTTGTGGAAATAAATGTTGAAAACTAAAAATAATAAATAAATAATAAAATAATAGCTAGCATTTATATAGCCCTTTTAAGGTTTACAAAGTGCTTTATATGTTATCTTGCTTGATCTTCCCAACAGCCTAAGAAGTAGATACTATTATTATTAGCCCCATTTTGCAGATAAAGGAACTGAGACTGGGAGAGGTTAAGGGATTTGCCAAGAATCACATAGCCAATAACTTGTCTGGTAGAATATGAACACCTGTTTTCCTGATTCCAAGTCTAATACTTTATACACTATATTGCCTAGCTTCCTCAATGCTTCAAATCAATTTTTGAACTGTAATTCAAATAAAATAAGGTTTTTTCAGAGACAGAAATCAAGTTTAGAACAAATCTGGGCATTTCCCATTATGGGAACTCATGCTGCCATTATGCCAACTTTTATTAGTTATGGATTTGTTAGCCCCTTAATTAGTTAAAGAATTTTACAAAAATCTCCCTTGCTTTTCAATTCACTGAGAAGCCAAACGAAGAATTGAGAGTTACAATCTAACCTTGAAAAAGCTGACAGTTACTGAATGATTGTGACTCAGTGAGCTGGATGTTACTGGGTCCCAGGAGTTAAAAAATGGGGCAAATGCCATGTAAATTAAAGGTGTGCAAACATTCCCTCACTTTCTTATAGTCTTACCTCCAAATCACCTTTTGAGGCAACCTTGACAAGGTTCCTGCCAGTTTGTGGGTGATGTCTTCTGATAAATATTTTACACCAGCTCCAAAAGACACCAAGACAAAACCATGTTCATTAGCATCATTTACCCATCTTTGGAGATCCTGTTAAGACAAAACAAGTAATTAACTTCATGTAACATCAGAACAACACTTTGCCTCTGTATTAGGATCTAACATCACTTCAGTTATTAGGTATGTAGGTATATTCCCAAAAATATAGCATAGAATTTAAATAAAAGACTGGTGTTTTCATAGGTAGATTCCTAGAAATCTGATTTCAAACAAAACAAAACAAAAAATCATGTTGATGGTTCCACATAAAGAAAGAAGGTTAACTGCTCCATCGGAAAAGATCAGCAAAAGTGACAAAAATATACTCATGCTTTGTATCAATATGAACTGGTTGCGTGTTGTAATGACAACATAGGAACACAATCTCTGCAATTGGTATTCAAAAGATCAACAATGTCAAAAGGTCACGTACTTTTAAAAGCATAAAACTGAAAACTATAGACAGGATCGCACGAAAAAAAAGCCATATGATTTCAGAGTTGGAAAGGACCTCTGAGGCTGTTTAGGACCATGGCTGGCAAACTAATAATTCTTGGGACACATTTGGCATGCTGGGTATTTTTGCATGGCCTAGGAGCTAAAAATGTTTTTGTTTTGTTTTTACATTTTTAAAAACAGGTGGATGCCAGGTTTGGCGTGTAGTTTGCTGACCCCTGATCTAGGATGACCTACACTTGAACAACAGACCCTATAAGATATTCAATAAGTAGTCATCTACCCTTTGAAGACCTACAGTGACGAGAGTCACTAACTCTGAAATCAATTCATTTAACATCTGGATGGCACAAATTGCTAGAAAGTTTGTTTAGTACTATTAATTCTTACATTAAGCTGAAATCTGCCTCTTTGCAGATTTTACCCATTGTTCTTAGTTCCCTCTAGAGTCCTGGAGAACAGGTCTAATTTTTCTCTCTCATCAACCAACCCTTCAAATGAGTGAAGTTAGACATGTGAATCTTCTTCTCCAGGCTAAAACTCCTCTTAACTACCTCAATTGCTCATCATGTGGGATGGTTTCAAGGCCTTTCACCATCCAGACTACATGGAAATGTACCTTAATTAACCAAAGTCTTTTCCTAAATGTGGTCCCAAAACTGACCCCTTCTCCACCTCTCCCCATCAATCTGTCCTGGTTTTTCATTCTGTGCCCATTAAAAAATTACTTAGGGTACCTCATTAGGTTTATAGCAAGTAAGTGTCCAATTAATGCTTAGGTAAAGATAAATTAGAATAAACTGACATACTGCTAGCCTTCAGCTGCATAGATGATTGATGCTAGGTTGTCCATAGAAGCTGACTTCTAGGAGTCCTCATAATTCAAATCAACATAACAGACACCATGCTTACCATATATAAGGCAAGAAAGCAGTGACATTTGTATTTTAACTATCTTTTTTGTTTATTTTTGCTTTTATATTACATGATTTTAAAAAATAGCAGTATACACACCCACAGTATACATACCTACACACACACACACACATATGCATATATAATATGAAAATTTTATTTATCTCCCTCCAAGTCCCTACCCCAATAGAAACAAAACAAATACGCATGGTAATACAAAAACATATTCCCCCACTGGACATATTCAAAAATGTTTGCATCACTCTGTCCCGAGTCCAACACCTCTCTTTCAGGAGGTGGGTAGAATTAATGGCCCATGATCAGAGCTCTTCCAGGTTTCTAAGTTTGTTTGCCTTTACATTCTGTTACCATTCTACTAGTTGTGTTCATTTTATTTTCCATCAGTTTAAGGTGTTTGTTTCACAACTTTGATATTGTAGTATAAATCGTTCTTCTACACATATCTTTGTATATTTCTTTGAAATCATCTTTTCCCTCATATCTTATCACACAGCACTATTCCATTACATTCACATATCACAATGTTTAGCCATTTCATAACTGATGGATACCACTTAAGTTTCCAGGTGTTTTGCTGCCACAGAAAGAAATGCTATATACATATAATATCTTTTCCATTTTCTTTTATCTGTTTTATATCTTTTTTATCTGTTTTATCTCTTTTTTATCTCTTTTATCTCCTGAGGGCTATAGTCCTAGCAGTGATAGAGCTGGGTCAAAAGGCATGAACTGTTTAGTAACTTTTTGTACATAATTCCAAATTGCTTTTCAGAATGGTTGGACCTATCCACAGCCCCAAGAAAAGAAGAAAATAAACAGAATTGATATCTAAACTCAATGAATATGTTCCACTTAAAAAATGTTTAGAATATAATGTGGTTTAGGAGTTCTTAATTTGGGTTCAATTTCAGGAGGTACATAAAACTGGAAGGGGAAAAATCTTTGTATAAGTATATATACATATATATGCATATCTCATTTTTACTATCTTCTAATTGCAATTTATCACTTACTTCTATTATAAATTTAAAATTACAACAACAATATAATTCTCAGAAGGGATCTATAAGCCTTCCCAGACTAAAAAGGAATATGACACCAAAAATGGTGTAGAACCCTCACTTTAGTAAAAAAGAGAACTGAATTAAGAATCAGGATAATTGGGCATTACTTCAAGTTCTTCCACAACAAATTGAGGCAATAGCTTTACTTTATCTCACCCAGCCTAAGCTTTTTTCAGAACACTTTTAATTTACCCAAGAAGAGCTAAGAGTTGCATTTGCAGTGTGACATAGTGGGATAAAGAGCTAGATCTGAAGACAAGAACATGTGGGTTTGAATTTGGCCTCACCTACTTTCTGGTTCCCTGGGCCTAAGAATCCTTATTGGAAAAACAGAAGGAAATGGACTCAATAAACTCAAAGATCCCTCCTGCCTGTAAATCAATAATCCTAGGATCCCATGATCCACTGAATAGGCAAAGAAACGTGACTATATGGGCATAGGTAATTACAATTCACCGGTTCCATAGCAATTTCCTGCATATGCATCTTGCAGAAAGGGGAAATGTTCTCTATGCTATATATGCATATGTAGACATGGGTGGCTAGCTATCTTCGTGGCAACTAAGAAATGTGGAAATGGATTAACAACTACTATTCCTCTTCTGAGTTGTCTGGAAACAATGCCTTTCTACGGTACTCACTCTCTTCTGATACTGGAACACACTGGATTAGACTTTGGCTATGTCAGACATTGTGAAGGAAAATGAACAGTAAGTAGCTTCAAGCAAAGAGAGTTTAGTTTTCATGGAAAATTAGACAAAAGCACACAGAGGAGAAAACCAGTATCTTGCATTTCTTACTTTGTAATACTGCCTGATCTCTATTCATTCTGACCAAGTCTCTCAGTGTCTTGGGTACCTGTTTGTTTTTTTTTTGTAAGGGATAAGTCAGTGGTGTCAAAACTCAAATAGAAATAGATCCCTGCCCACCACATGTCAACTTAGAAAACCACAAATTGACATTATCTAAATTGTCATTTATTTTTAACTGTTTTGTTAAACACTTCCCAATCACATTTTAATCTGTTTTGGGCTACACTTGGTAGTTCTACAAGTTTTTCCTTTACATTCTGGTCCAACCCTTAGCACCAAAATTCTGGGTCTAAAGTATGTTGCAAAGTGTTTACTATATGTAAAAACACTGTGTTGGGGGCGGCTAGGTGGCGCAGTGAGTAGAGTGTCGGCCCTGGAGTCAGAAGGACCTGAGTTCGGATCTGACCTCAGACACTTAATGCACATACAAACAAAAACCTAGCCGTGTGACCTTGGGCAAGTTACTTAACCCCAATTGCCCTCCAAAAAGCAAAAAAAAAAAAAAAAACAAAACAAAACACCGTGCTAACTGCTATGGATACAAACAGAAAAGAAAGACAACCCCTGCCCTCAAGAAACTCACATTCTAACGGTGGAGATCACACATTTGGAAGTCAGTTTGAAAAGCCCCATAGTCCTTAGGGTACAGCAGCAAAGCCAGTGGTAATGCTTTCTCTTTAATGTCATTTCCACTGATCAAGTGATACCAATATCTGGGTTGAATCATTTGACAGTGACAAAGACTTCAGTGAAAAGAATTTCCTTTTTGCCTTATAATTGTGTTACTCTTAAAAGCAAGAAGTCTGTGTTGTGCTCAAACAAGACTTGCGGTCTGTAATGACAACATGAGGTAATGAAATAAGTCTCTCTCAAAAGGTAACACATATGATACTTTTCTTTCTTTTTTAAAAAATTATTTATTTTACTCTGAACTTAAGAAATAAAACAAGCATTTCCATAATATAGTAAAACAGGAAAAATATGATTGTAAAGAAACTGCCAATCTATTATATACTACTTCGTATTCTTTTTAAATTTATAATAAAGTTATCAGGTCACTTTCTTTTTTTTTCTCCCTCCTCCCACCCTAGAATTGGCTACATTAGACACACATATGCGTGTGTGTGTATGCACATATGTGTAAAACCATTCTATACATACTTTATTTATCAGATCTCCTGAAATACAATATGGCCCACTCTATTTACATGTTGTACAATTAACAGTATTAGAGAAAAATGGGGCCAAAATATATTTTCTTTTACATAGGCAGATTTCCTGTTCCCTTCCTCTTTATGTGGTACCCTTTTTACTGAGGCATTTCCACTTTACTATCTGGTAGGTCATGGAGGCCAGGCATGAGCTGCTCTATTATAAACAAGGGCTGGCACAAGTGAAATGGTATAATGGATGTCATTAGGGAAATTAAAACCAGATAACAACATATGTCAATCACCAGGGAAAGAGAACTGATACAGTCAGTCAGCCAGTCAATCAACTTAAGCACTAAAGCCAGTCAATTAAGCACTTACTAGGTTCCAGGCACTGTGCTAAGCACTAGGGATAAAAAGGAAGGCAGAAGGCAGGCTCTGTCCTCAAGGAGCTCATGATCTAATGCAGAAGCCAACAAACACACAAATATGTGCAAACAAGCTACATGACAAGAAAATAAGAAAAAAATAAAAGAGTAAGAGAGATAGGGAAAACCTTCCTGCAGAAGGTGGGATCTTAGCTGGGCCTTGAGCTGGGGAAGCTACAAAGGAGAATATCCCAGCAGAGTCAGTCAGTGACAATGCACCTTGCTTGACGAAGAGCAAGGGAAAAGGACTAAACTGAAGAGTATATGGGATTATAAGAAGACTGCAAAGGTGTATGGGGGATGTGGATTTTTAAGGTCTTTGTCAAACTGACGTGCTCAGACCTGTGCTGTAGGAGATCGCTCTGACAGATCAATGCAGGATGGACTGGTATGGGGAAAGACTTGTGGCAAGTAGACCAACCAGTAAGCTACTGCCATAGTCTAGGAGTGAAGTGATGCTCTTAAAACAATGAGAGGAATGGCAGTGTCAGAAGTGAGAGATGGGCATACATGAGAGAGACCACAGAGGGAAAACTGAGAGGTTCTTGGCAATAGATTGGATATGTGAGAAAGGTAAGAGACAAGGGAGCATCAAGGTTGTGTGTGTGTGTGTGTGTGTGTGTGTGTGTGTGTGTGTGTGTGTGTGTGAGGCTTGGTGGCTGAAAGGATGGGGGTACCCTCAATTATAACAGGAAAGTGTGGAAGGGGGAAGGCCAATAAGTCCATCAGTTAACTAGTATTTATCAAGAGCTTAACAATGTGCCACAGCACTGTGGTTAAGTGCTGACGGAATAACAAAGAAATTTATATATGCATAAAGTTACATTATCTATATCTACCTATCTATATGTACACACACACACACACACGTGTGTGTGTGTGTGTGTGTGTGTGTGCATGCATATTAGCTGGGACTTGAAAGAAGCCAGAAGAGAGAGATAAGAAAGGAAAGGGGTCCATGTCTAAGGGGCGGCCAGTGTAAAGGTCCAGAGTCGAGAGATGAGTGTTCTGTCCAAGGAACAGCAAGAGGACCTACTGGATTCCACACAACTTTCAGAGCTCTGGAACAATGCTCCTTCCCTTGCCCACCTTCCTACCAGCATATCATGGGAGACTTAAGGGAAGGGTTGGACAGAATTGCCCAGAATGAGCAGGCCTGAATGAGTTGTGGTGACATCACTAGATGACATTACCTACATTTATGGGATCACAGCTCTATTTATGTGCCAAAATCTCATATGGTAAGAAACAGCAAAAATACTTTGTAGATCTTGGGGCAAATAAATCTCTAATATGAATATCTGAGCACAACGGATACTTCTGCCTTTTCCTTATCCATAATATATTCCTGTTACTCATTGTAATTACATTATTTCTGCAGTGGCATTATTTAGGTTATTTCCATGTGAGTGCTAACCCTGAGTTTACCCCAGACCTGAATTTACATTGTGATTTTTAAAGGCAAGGGAATTTCCTATACAGGCTTAGGGAGAAATTCCTCCAGGGTTTAGTAAAGGTATGAGCCAGGATGAGAGGGAAAATAGATGAGCCTCCTCCTAAGAAGGACTCAGAAAACCCACAGTTAATTCGCAAGTGGCAGAGCCAGTTTTTGAACCAGCAGTCACAGAATCTGACTCTGCCACTCACTCACTATGGTGGCATCTCTGATCTTTTGTTTCTTCACCAAAAAAAAAAGAGTTGGGCTAAATGACCTCGAAGGTCTCATGCAGTTAACAATCGATAACTATTTTATTTCGTCCCTGTATCCCCAGTGCCCATAGCAAGCAATTAATGAGTGTGTGTTGAGGTGAAATGAATTAGCAATTCTACAGCTCTCCATATATTCCGTTGTGCTTTTCCCTGACTCTGCAGGACCATGCCCTCTCAATATTCTTGGAAAGTTTCATCTACTTGTCAGAAGTTTTATCCATTATGTAAACCTAATGGCTTGAGTCAGGGTTTCAAATTTTGCTTTTCATTTTAATTGTTATGGCCACTGGACAGAAGTCACAATAGGAAAGTTTAAAAAAAACACTGTAGAATCAGAGGAAAAACTAATCCAATGTGTCTTTCAGCTTTTTATTTGGCACCACTGAAGATTCACTGTGATCAATAAAGACCCTTCCTGTTCTTGAATCTTTTGAAGTTTACAGTTACTATTGCCCTGACCTTGATTCCTTCCACTGCTTCTGTCAGAATGCAGTCAAATTAGCTGAGGTCTAAGGTGTTGTTTAATTAAGCCTTAAAATCAGTTATGAAACCTAGAAAACTGATAAGGAGATTGACAGTTTGGTTCACAGATCAATTTGTAGCTATGCTGCTCTCACTTGGGGGATATATGATGGTCAGTTTCATTTGGAAGAAAAAAAATGTGGCACAATCAGTCAACAAGCATTTATTAAGAACCTAATATGAGGGGTGGCTAGGTGGCACAGTGAATAGAGCACGCCCTGGAAACAGGAGAATCTGAGTTTAAATCTGATCTCAGACACTTAACACTTACAAGCAGTGTGACCTTGGGCAAGTTACTTAACCCCAATTGCCCTGCCTTCTCCCCTACAAAAAAGGAACCCCCCAAAAAAGAGTCTACTATGTGCCAGATATTGTGTTAAGCACCTAAAAAAGGCAAAAGAATGGTCCTGCTCTCAAGGAACTCAATAGGGCAGACAACATGAAAATAACTATGCAACTATATACAAAAAAATAAAGAAATAAAATAATAAAATCAGCAGAGGGAAGGCACATTGAGAAGGAGGTATGTGAAAAAGTCTACATGCAAATTCAATGGACATTGTGATGATTCTGTTTATAACTTCATAAGCAAGGAACAGATTACTGATGGTAGAGATTGCAAGAGAGAATAGATTGTAAAGCATGGATACAAGACTGCTAAGGGCTAGGAATTGTCCTGGGATCCTGGTGGGCTTACAGTTTCTGCAGAGTCATTCTGTTACCAGAGAACAAAGGTAATGTGTTCAAGGGAAAGTGGTCTAGCTATATCAGATCTAAAACTGTATTATAAAGCATCAATCAGTAAAAGTACTTGGTATTGGCTAAGAAACACTGGGATAGGTTAAGTGGATCAGTGGAATAGGTTAGGTACACAAGACATGGTAGTCAATGACTTCAGTAATCTACTTTTGATAAACCCAAAGACTCCCGCTTCTGGGATAAACATTATTTGACCAAAAAAAACTGCTGGGAAAACTGGAAAATAATGTGACAGAAACTAGGTACAGATCAACATCTCACACTCTATACCAAGATAAAAGTCAAAATGGACACACAATTTAGACATAAAAGGCAATACTATAAATAAATTAGGAGAGCAAGAAATATTTTCTGTTAGATATATAGAGAATGGGAGAATTTACAACCAAAGAAGAGATACAAAACATTATGAAATGCAGAACGGATAATTCGGATTACACTGAATTAAAATTTTGCACAAACAAAACCAATGCAGTCAAAATTAGAAGAGAAACAGAAAGCTGGGAAACAATTTTTACAGGCAGTGTCTCTGATAAAGGTCTCATTTCCAAAATATACAGAGAACTGAGTCAAACTTATAAAAATACAAGTCATTCCCCAAAGGACAACTGGTCAAAAGGCCAGTTTTCAGATGAAGAAATTAAAGATATCTACAGTCATGAAAAAATGCTCTAAATCACTGTTGACTAGAGAAATGCAAATTAAAACAACTCTGAGGTACCACTTTACATCTATCAGATTGGCTAATATGACAGAAAAGGAAAATGGAGAGGATGGAGAGGATGTGGGAATATTGGAACACCAATGCACTGCTGGTGGAGTTGTGAACTGATATGACCATTCTGGAAAACAACTTGGAACCATGCCCAATGGGCTATAAAACTGTATCATACCTTTTGATCCAGAAATACCACTTCTAGGTCTGTATCCAAAGACATCATAAAAATGAGAAAAGGATCCACAATTTCAAAAGTATTCACAGCAGCTCTTTTTGTAGTGACAAATAATTTGAAATTGAAGGGATGCCCATCAACTGGGGAATGGCTAAACAAGTTGTAGCATATGAATGTAATGGAATACTACTGTTCCATAAGAAATGATGAGCAAGCCAACTTCAGAACAACCTGGACTTATACGAACTGATGCTGACTGAAAAGAGCAGAGCCAGAAGAACACTGTACACAGTCACAGAAACATTGTGCAATGGCCAACTTTGACAGACTTAACCCTATCAGCTATACAAAGATCTAAGACCATTCCAAAAGACTGCAGATTGAAGCATATACTTTTTCTTTTTTTCTTTCTTGTGGTTTTCCCCTTTGTTTCTAAGTCTCCTTTACAACACAACTAATATTGAAATATGTTTAATATGATTGTACATGTATGGCCTATAGAAGATTACATACCACCTTGGGGAGGGGGAAAGGAAGGAGAGGGAGAAATTTTAAAGTTCAAGATCTTATCAAGATTAATATTGAAAAGTAAAAGCAGTGTATTAAAGGAGATGATAAAGAAATACATTTCAGATGAGCAGATCAAGTTAAATTTGAGAACCTTTAGAGAAACTGTACATGTATAAAAAACAAATTTGTTGAAGGAAAAAGTTTTTACATTTCCCTTGAATTTATAAAAAAGTTTATTGCATACCTGTTTCAAATTCTAATTACTATATATATATATATATATTACACATACATACATTGAGTACTACAGACTACATGAGGAATGGAAGGTCGTGAGAGTAAGAACCACTTATTTTTTTCTCTATGCTCAATACATACCATATACTTGACCACAATATTGTAGTTTTTCCTTAATACATGTATATTGTACTAAACTGAAAGTGGTCTATTTGCATTTGTAACAGTTTTATATTCTTAACGTGAAAAGATGAAAATGGAGAAAAGTCAGGAATAATAAGCAGAGCAGGCAACACGAAACTGCTATGAGCAGCCTTACTGCCGTTGCTTAATGCTTCAGTGGCTTGATGATACCATTTACGTAGCGCTTTTAAGGTTTACATATGTTATTTCATTTGATCCTCAAAACATCCCCTGGAAGACAGAGGCTATTATTACCCTCCTTTAACAGATGAGGAAAGTGAGGCTGAGAGACGTTAAATCAATTATTTGAGGTCACACAGTAAAAGGGTAGGGCAGAATTCAAATTAAGTCTTCCTGACTCTTCAGTTCAGCACTCAACCCCCAAGTACCAAGGAATTTATTTTCCTATCACTTACACAGGGAGCTCAGGAGGGCGCGCGCGCGCACACACACACACACACACACACACACACACACACATTTGTGTGTATATCTGTATCTCTAATACATATGTATGTATAAATATAATTATATTCTAACATTTTGATAATGTAAGTACAGGCATAAAAAAACAAAAGATCTGGATGGAATGGAACAGATATGTTTTGAGGTTTCTGTGATTTTTTTTTAACAAAAGCTTTATTAACTTCTGGTTTATATCATTCATTTCCACCAGATTTTGAGTTACGATTTTTTCTCCATTTCCCCCTACCCACAACCCCAGAATAACAGTCAGACAAGATATTCCCTCATCCAATCTGCTCTCTCCCATATCTTCTCCCATACCCCCTTTGACTTTTCCATTAGAGCAAGGTGGATCTCTATGCCCCAATGCCTGAACATCTTATCTCCCAATTACATGCAAAATAGTGTTAATAATAGTATTTATGTATATTTGAAACATCTAATTTTAAAACTTCGAATTTCAGACCCATTCCCTTCCTCCCTTGTTACCCACTCTCTCTGGGAAGATAAGCAATTCAGTATGTGTTGTACATGTATAGCTATGCAAAACATTACCATAGCAGATATATTGTACAAGGCTGCTTATATTTCCCTCCCACCCATCCCACCCCCCACCTGGTCCATTTCCTACATGATCCTGTGTCCCTCTTTGAAAGTGGATACTTCCAACCTCTCCTCTCCCCAGAATGCCCTCTCCTCCATCATCCCCCCTCTCATCCCCCTTCCCCCTACTCTCCAGCAGGGTGAGATATCCCATTTAGTATGTATGTCATTCTCTCCCTGAGCCAACTTCAATGAGAATATGGTTTTGCCTTTTTGCCTTACTGTTCTTCCCCTCCTCTGCAGCCACTTCCCCTTGCTTCTTCTACATGAGACAGTTTACCCCCCGACCCTCATCTCTCCCCAACTCCTCTTGCCACTTTCCTCTCTCACCTCATAATTTTACCCCTTGAGTATCCTCCCTTCCCACCAAATTCAACCTCTGCCCTCTATCCATGTATACCTGTAAACATATATACACACATTCACATATGTATTCATATGCCCTACTTCAATTATTTTCATACTGAGAAAGGGTTCATCAGTCACAATTATTATTTTTCCATGTAGGAATGGAAATAGTTCAACTTTGATAAGTTCCTTTTGATTTCTTTTCCTTGATTACCTTCTCAAGCATCTCTTGCTTCTTGTGTCTGAATGTCAAATTTTCTATTCAACTCTGGTTTTTTCCTCAAGAATGCTTGAAAGTCCTCTATTCCACTGAATGACCATATTTCCCCTGAAACAAAATACTCAGTTTTGCTGGGTAGGTGATTCTTGGTTTTAATCCCAGCTCTTTTGACCTCTGGAATATCATATTCCATGCCCTTCGATCCCTCAGTGTAGAAGCTGCCAGGTCCTGGGCTATTCTGATTGTGTTTCCACAATATTGAAATTGTTTTTTCCTAGCTGCTTGTAGTATTTTCTCCTTGATCTGGGAATTCTGGAACCTCGCTATAATATTCCTGGGAGTTTTCTTTTTGGGATCTTTTTCAGGAGGTGATCGGTGGATTCTTCCAACCTCTATTTTGCCCCCTGGGTCTAAAACATCAGGACAATTTTCCTTGAGAATTTCTTGAAGGATGATTTCTAGCTTATTTCTTTGATCATGGCTTTCAGGTAGTCCAATAATTTTTAAATTATCTCTCCTGGATCTATTTTCCAGGTCAGTGGTTTTTCCCACGAGATATTTCACATTGCCTTCTATTCTTTCATTTGTTTGGATCTGTTTAACAGCATCTTGATTTCTCATGAAGTCACTAGCTTCCATTTGGTCCAGTCTAACTCTGAAGGAATGAATCTCCTCAGAGAGCTTTTGAGATTCTGTTTCCATCTGGCAAAGTTGGCTTTTTAAGGCATTCTTCTCCTCATTGCCCTTTTGAGCCTCCTTTGCCATTTGAGTTAGTCTATTTTTTTAAGGTGTTATTTTCCTCAATCAGGCTGTTGACCCTTATTTCATACTTTTCCTGCACCCTTCCCATTTCTCTTCCCAATTTTTCCTCCACTTTTCTTATTTGGTTTTTAAAACCCTTCTTAAGGTCCTCTATGTCCTGTAACCCACTTGTATTTTCATTTGGGGCTTTTGGTGCAGGATTTCTGACCTCACAGTCCCCCTCCTGTTCCATGCTTCAATCCTCTTTGCCCCCCAAATAAGAGTCTAATGTTGAGTTTTTGTTTGTTTCCTTTGCCTAGGTATGTTGCCACTTAATTACTTGACTTTTGGGCTTGTTGCCACAGTAGGACTCTGCCACCAGACAGTGGAGCTTCTGTCCCAAACATTGGGGTCTCCACAACTTCTGGAGGTATTAGTTGGGTGGCCCTCTGTGAAGCCTCCACACGCTTTGGTAAGCTGGATACCCACCCCAAGACCTCCACCCCAGACCTCAATCCAGATCCAGGGAGGTTAAAGCAAGAGCGATTACCCCCCAAGACTGATCGCTGGATCTCCCTACAGGTCACACCCCAGGAGGTGAAGCTGCCACTGAAGCTGCAAAATGGTGTCTGTACTGTGTCTCCTCAGTGGCTTCTCACCCCCAGGGGAAGAAGCCTACTCGTTCCCCAAATACTGGTCCCAAAGTCCATAGGGCACTAGACTCTCACTTTGTCCTAGGCATATCTGTGCTGATAATTCTGGAATCGCCACAGCTGCTGGTGTTCTGGGGTCCCTCCAGCTGGCTGCTGGTCTGGCCACCCTGGGGCTAAAACCAAGGCTCATGCAGGCCTGGGCTCGGCTCCCAGAGCGTTGAGCTGTGCTGCGCTGGCCACTCTGTGCAGGGCTGCTGGGCTGTCCTCAGCAGGAGGTTAGCTTCTCTGTGTCGTTCTGTGGGTGCTGGAGCTCCAGAAGTTGTTCAGAGTTCCCTTTTACATGATTTTGAAGTGGTGTGGGAGGGAGCACCTTGGAAGTGCTGTTTCTACTTTGCCATCTTGGCTCTGCCCCCCCTCTGTGATTTTTTTTTTTTTACTCTTTAAAAAGGGGGGGAGGGAATCTACTCTCAAAGAAATATTTTACAATGCACCCAAAAGTCTATTTTAGTTATTTTCGAAAAACTTTTGTCTTTTAAACTCTCTCTATCAATGTGCCCTTCTATCAATTTAATTATTTTTTTTAATGTTTGCTTTTTGGAGGGAGGAAGGCAGGGCAATTGGGGTTAAGTGACTTGCCCAAGGTCACATGGGTAGTTAAGGGCCAAGTGTTTGAGGCCGGATTTGAACTCTGGTCCTCCTGACTCCAGGGCCGGTGCTCTATTCACTGCACCACCTATTCGCCCCCATTCTATCAATTCAGATAATCTAGAGTTGATCATAGTTAAAACAGAAGTGGACGAAGGTACGTACCACTTTGGATATAACTTTGGTGGTTTTTCCAAAGGTTCCATGTTACCCTTTCCTCCCTTTCCACTCTCTCAGCTCCCATGAGTTTATAATGGCCATCTCTATGCAGATGATCTCTAGTTCTGTGTGTATATATCTAGCCCATCTCTTCCCCAAGCCTTAGGCCTGTATTACCTACTGCATATTGGACATTTCAAAATGGATATTCTAGTGACATCTTAACACAACATGTATGAAGCTGAAGGAAGCTTTTCTCCACCAAAACCTTCCTCATATTTATTAGAGTACAACTGCAGCATCATCCTCAGCTCCTCACTCTGTTACTCCACTCATCCAGTCAGCTGACAAGATTCCACTATATGGACCTTTACACCATCTTTTGTCCCTGACCCCATCTTTCTACTCACAGGTAGTACCTTAATCCAGGGCCCCATCATCTCTCTCCTAGATTATTCCAACACCTCCTAATTGGTCTCCGTGTCTCAAACTCCTCACCACTGCAGGCCATTCTATAGTATGATTGCCAAAGTGATTTGTGAAATTTGCTAAAACGCTTTTTAAAAATTTGTCCCCATTTATTTATAGAGTATTTTCTTCATAGCAACACCTGAATTGGATAGTATACGTATTATGATTCCCATTTTATACATGAAGGAAACCAAAGCTCAGAAAAGTTAATCCATTTGCCCAAGATCAAACAGCCTGGAAATGAGGACGCATCTGAACCTGAATCTTACCCCTATCTTCACCACCACCTTTTTTCACATTCTGATGTTCTTCTCAACTCTTTAAAAAGCTCTCAAAGAACTAGTAAGAAACACATACAGTTGATTAAAAAACTTAAAAAGATCAATGAAACAGGCTGTACAAAGAAGAATCAAACATAATTCTAACTAACCTAAAAATCTAACATAACCTAAAAACAAATTACCTAGGAAAGAGCTCCCTAGTTAATAAGAATTGCTGGACACACTGAAAACTAGTCTGGCAGAAATAAGATTTAGACCAATAATATATGCCATATGCCATAATAAATGGATTAATAACCTAAATATTAAAGGTTATACCCCAACATTTAGAATAGAAACGGAGCTATAATTAGTCAGTGGATTCTTAGTCAAACATAACATAATTACAAAAGATCAAACAATTGCTTTTGATTACATAAAACCTTTTGTATTAACAAAATTAATGCAACCAGGTAAGAAGCGAGGTGGTCAAATGGGGGAAACAAAGAAAATTTTATCTTTAATAGCACTGTTAAGGGGCCAACATCCAAGACACGTGGCAAACTGACATATAAATAAAGCCAAAAGTCATCTGGTTAAAGAATATGAACCAGCAGTTTTCAAAAGAGAAGAAAAATGCTCATTATTAACAACCACATGAAAGAATGTTCCAAATCACTCATAATAAGAAAAATGAGCATCTAAACAACCTTGGGTTGTTATCTCATGATCACCAAATTGAGGAAGATTGGAACACAGTTCATGTTAGACGGGTTACATTAATGCATTATTAATGGAGTTGTGAAATGGTCCAACAATTCTGGAAAGGAATTTGTAATTATGCAAAGAAAATAACTACAATACCTGAAATGTTCAGTCAGAGATTTTACAGTTAGTCAAATACTTCATGGAGGTCAATGTCACAAAGATATATCCATCCATATAAAACACCTATAGTAGCACTTTCTGTGGCAGCAAAACAGAAAAAAAATGTGTCCCTTTATTAGAAATGGGTAAACAAATGAACTATGATGTAAAAATCAACAAATATTATGAATATAGAGAAGCTTAGAAGGATTTCTATTAATTTCACAGAAATTGGAGAGTGAAGGAATAACAGACAAGAAAACAAAGTGTGACTACAACTTATAGATGTAAACACAAAACAACTGAAGGTAAATATTACATGATTACAAAGAACAAACATGTCTCCAAAAAAGAGATATGAGAATATATCTTCCCCCAAACCTTTATAAAAGTACATGTCCATGGGTACTGGGCATTACATGTAAGATCCATGTCAGATCTACTGTGTTGATCAGTTTCACTAATTTTTTTCTCTTCTCCCTTTAAAAAACTATTATAAGGGGTGGCTCTCTAGGAAGATGAAGAAAAAGTTGAGGGATACAGGGGAAAATCTAGTTGATATAAAAATTAAAAGAGATAAATTAAAATCTATTTTATTAAGTTCAGGATTTGCTTTTTATATAAGATCTCTTCCCAGAAGGGTAGGATAGTATACAATATAAAATGTCAAACAGCTATGGGAGAGGTATTTTTTTTAAAGGAACACCTATATAGAAATTGTTCAACTGGAATTGAGAAGTATAAAACATAGACTAGGTAAGATTCAGACAAAGGCTGAGGTAAGACTTGGAAATATCCTACTGACCAAATAGTGGCAAAGTCACAATGCAAGATCACCATACCTTAATTGGAACTCCAGTAGATTCTTTTTGTCCTTGAATTGCTGGCCTTTTGCTGACCCACACTTTCTATCTACTGGTTAAGATTAACCTTAAGATTTCTCCTGGTTCTTGATTCTGATTATTTTCCCTTTGGTCTTTGCTTAAGCTCTGCCTTATTGAACTTATACCATCATGTGAACAACCTCTGCTTATCTCTAATTTAATTCTAAATTATTCTCTGTAATCTCTGGGAATGAAGTCTCTTAATGACTTTGTATGCTAACAGAAACACAGACTACAAATTAATTTATTGCAAATTAAGTACATAAGACTGAAGGAAAAGCTGAATAAAGCAGTATTCAGGATCTAAAAGAACTCATTAAGATAGATTTGCTACATCAGGTAAATTTGGAGTAGGAATTAGAAGCATCCCAGAACACTAATATTCTATAATTCTGAATTCCAAAGCACACAGACCTGCGTCATATTTTGGAGGACAGTAAGTAGATATTTGGTCAGGAGAAAATCCATTTTGGCAGGTGACAAAATAAGCGATAACAAGATAGGGGACTAGTAGGTGAAGAGCCTTCACTGAAAATGGCAGAATTAACCAAGTAGTTCAACTGACTAAATGTTGAGCCTAAATCTTCCTCTTTGCAACTTCTATACATTGATTATACATCTGTCCTCTGAGGCTAAACAGAGTAAGTCTAATCCATCTTCTAAATATCTGAAGATGGCTTTTCATGTACCCACCTCCCCTGGAGCCCAGTTCATTCAACTGTAAAATTCCCCTACAGCTAGAGTTCTATCTGAAATCTTGAACCACTCTTTATTTCTTACAAATATACCACAATCTATTTTTTTCAGTTATTTCTCTAAGCATCAGAGATGTAGGAAATATTTCAGACATTATCCAACCCAATACTCTCATTATATACATACATACATACATACATACATACATACATACATATATATATATATATATATATATATATATATGAGATAACCAAGCCCTACAAAGAGGTCTTACCCAAGTTTTCAAGGTAGTTGAGTCCTAGAGCCAGAATTCAAAACCAGGTCTTCTGAATCTTCTCTATAGAGCTGTCCTTCTATTACACACCTCTTTGAAAAATGCTCATACTCTGGTTTCATGAAAGCTCTCCTCTATTTGGTTTGGAAGTTATTCATGGATGATATAAAGCTTTAGACCAGAAAATTAAAAGTCTCTTACATAGGTCCAAATCTGTGACCAACTCAGGGTACACCAATTCTCTACAACAATGACTTGCTTAAAAACCATAAAGGAAAAAACTATGGGAATTATCTGCAAGACCAATATGGACAGAGATGCTTTACCTATCATAAAGCTCAGAACCCCCCCCCCAAATTTATATGCATATTACCATGGAAAAGGAAGGATAATGAAGGAAAAAGTATAAGAAAATGCAAAACTTTGCTGGCTCTCTAAGAGAGGATTAATCTCTAGATACATACTAACACTTTTGCTTACTGGCTATAAAATCCTAGAATATTCCTCGAATCTAAGTTTTCTCCACCTCAAAATCTATAATTATATGACCTAAAGGTGAGTCATTTGATTTAATAAAACACTTCAAATCCAGGAAACAAGAAGAATTTACTACTGGAACCCATAAATCTATATGATAAAATTGAAAAGACAAAAACAAACCCAAATCTAGGGACTCTAGTTTTTATATCTTGTTAGAAAATTCAGATAATGACAAAGACATACATTCTGAAAATCTGCCTTACATGTTACAGAACACAACCATCCTAGAGTCAAATGATTCAATCTTTTTTCCAAGAGAGAGCAGGCAGATGTACAGATTACATTAATAAATATATGGAGTTAATGTCAATATGAAAATACAATGATGGCCTATAACATTTTTGATGTGAAATAATTCTTGATTGTATACTTAGGTTTTGTTAAATAGATCCATCCTAAACTTGACTGACGAAGTCTCCCGCCCCCCCTTGTTAATTTAAACATTCCTTATCTAACTGAAAGACTAGATGAAGGGAAAAGATACATTTGTAAATAGTCTCTAAAATAAATGTACTTACTGTCCTGGATGATTATATATAGCACTGAGTATGCTATGTTTAAATCATTCCAGAGAGGGAGAGGAAGAGGAAGAGGGAGAGATGGAGGAAGGGAGGGAGTATGTGTATAAAATTCTAAATGCTAAATGTTATTACCTCACCATTCCTCTATCATGTAACAGGTTTCCTTGGTTTCTTTATAGAAAAAGACATTCTTTCTTTGGAAATATTTTATAAATTCCTAGTTGTACTGTGATAGCCTTCCCTACTATATACATACCTATCAGTTATAAATTTGCATATGTAATATAAAAATGGACTATGCAAATATAAGAGGCAGCTATTTTACCATAAACCTTTTGGTAACATTGCCCTTCCTCCAAAAATGAAATGGTAAGATCTACAGCTGGGTTTTAATGATCAATTCTTAACAACTCTCTTTCTTTTTGTAATCTATGGTAAAAATGTTTACAAGGGCTCCTCCCCCAAAAATCAATAGATGACTAAGCATTTTGTAAACTGCCTCTAATAAAACTACTCACAATATATAAGCCATGGATTTTACCATAAAATGTACATTTTTAGTGTTTTCATCTCAAAAATCTTGAACACTGATAATAAATAGAAATTGTGAAGATTTAAAAGAAAAACAAACATGGAGGCCTAAAGTGGGCTTCAAACTCCTGAAAATGACTCACGCGTGGGATAATTTATTGCTTTTCTTTTAAGTTATGGGTAGACCAAAAAAAAAAAAAAACCAACCCTTGAAAATGTTCCCAATGGTTATTATTTTCAAACTACAAAGATAGCAACAATAGCTTAAATCTGCATAGAATATCATAGTTTGCAAATTAACATTTCCTCATAATTCTTTAAAATGATTTTGCAGGTATTACATGAGAGGCTCACAGACTATATATGATTTATCCCTGTTAACCCACCTAGTACATATATACACACACATATGTATACACACATGTATACATATACATACACATATATACATATATATGTATATATATATGTGTGTGTATACGTGTGTGTGTGTGTGTGTATACACACAATCCTGCCCTAAAATTCAGGTCCTTAAACTTAAGCCATTATTTTAGACCTGAGTCTTCCAGAGGCAGTACAGAATATTAGATATAAAGTTGGTCTTTGAGTCAAGAAGACCAGTGTTCAAGACCCATCTCATAACACACAGTAACTGTGAAACCTTTGGCAAGTCACTTAAACTGTAAGTGTGTTAGGCAGCTCTAACACTCTGTGTTACTGAGAAGGTGACCTGTTATTGATAGAGGGAGTTTCCTCACCTAGGATTTCACTTTATGGAAGGAAATCACAAGTACAACCTCTATGCAGCCTTCAAAGATTAACTGATACCTTTATTCTCGCTTTCATCACATTTCCCCTTCGGCGGGGTAAATTCCTCTTCTTTTTCAATGACAGGTCTGCTGTAAGGTTAGATTTAATCCTAAACCTTTGATCAGGTGATCCCACTGTTAGGGCTATGATCCTAAGGATTTTAGGATGTAATTAAAAGAAGAAGATAAGCTTATTTAGCTATGCAAAAACATTCAAAGCAATACTGTTCATGATACTAAAAAACCTCACAAAATAACACTAGCAACAACAATAGTTAAGACTTAAAGTTTGCAAAGTGATTTACATAAACCATTTTATTTGATACAACTTCAAATACTGAAGAACAACAGAATGAATCATTGCACAGGAACAATAAGATAGTATGAATGTACGACAAAGAAATACAGATGAACACAGGTGACTTGAAAGTAAAGAAGGAAGAGCCCAAACAACAACATACACACTTTTTAAATACATATACAAAATGGAGGTAGAGGAGGAGGAAAATGGTGATAACAAAATCCCCCAAAGATAAAAAAAAAATGCATTCTGAATGTTTGTTCAGTCATTTCAGTCTTGTCCGACTCCTCATGACCCCATTTGGGGTTTTCTAGGTAAAGATCCTGGAGTGGTTTGCCACTGCCTTCTCCAGCTCATTTTACAGATGGGGAGCTGAGGCAAACAGGGGTAGGTGACTTGTTCAGGGTCACACAGCTAGTAAGTATCTGAGTTCAGAGTTGAAGTCAGGGACTCTATCTACTGTGACACCTAGCTGCCCACTGTTCTGAATGGTACAGAAAAGCAAACAGGTCATGTTCCTTATTCTTTCAAATTTAAAATACACTCCTTTTCAAACAAGTTGTAAAAAATAAGTTTCCTTTGGGGAGGGGGGGGCATTTGACGATTTGTTTTTGTTGAAGATTATTAAAATTAGAATGAAGATTAAAATATTTAGAGTACTGGGAATGAGGATGCAGTACTAATGAAACTGCAGTAAGAGTTTTATGGGCAGACACACAGATATACAGAAAGACAGACAGAAATATATGGCTAGCTGAGCTCCAGTGTGACCTGTTGGAATCTGGAAGACCTGGTTTCAGGTAAAAGTCTCCGACATAAATTAGCTGTGCAACATTAAGTCCCAGTGTGCAAGGCAACAGTCAAGACTATAAATAACACAGGAGGGGTCTATCTGCATTGGTTGGGGCAGTATCTGCTTAGGGATTTTTGTACAGTAACTATAAGAAAACAACAAGTCATTCCATCTGTCAATCTATAGCACCTATTCTACTGCAGAGCAAATAATAAACAACCATTAAATAATAACTGACTGGGAAATGATAACTTATGTCTAGTCTTTGGTCATATACTCCCCCTGTCATGTTTTCCAGAACAAAAACAAAAGGTCACTAATCACCAGTAAATAAATGAAAGAGACTAACTTTAAAATTCTAACTCTTATTTGATGAAAACCTAAAATGCACTGCGGAACTTACTCTCTCTCTATAGTAAAGAGAATTTAAAGTTTTTAGATGACTTGGATTCTTCATGATAAAAAGTAATAAATATATCATGACATGACACAGTGATACCTTCAAGAATGTTTTACCGCTGCACTAAATGGCCACAATCCAAAGATTTATTAGAGGTTATATACAAGAGAGGCACAAGGTGAAAAGGCAGAGATAGGCTGGGAATTACCACTGGTGTGCATATGTGTGTGTGTGTATTCATACTGATTAAATCATAAAGTCATCAAAGCATAAACATATAAAACCAGGGGTGGACTCTAAGACACAGAAGAGAAAAGGAAGGAAGTTTACTGACTACTAGGATGGAGCTAAGAAACAGAAACAAACCTCTTAAGGCTTGTTAAGGAGAAAGAAGATTCTCTAAGAAGGGTGCAGCCTGAATTCTGAAAAGTGATGGTGTGGAAGAGGAAAAAGAAGTGAGTGATGGTGGTTATTGACTCCCTGGCTGAGGGGTAATGAGGCAGCTACTTATTAATGTGACTAAAATAAAAGTCTCCTACTTTCCCCAGGGTATGCCCCCCCATTGGACACAAAACTTGCATAGAGTTTTATGACTGGAGGGCCACTAACCACTTCTATTGAAAAATATGGGCACAAAGGGTGCAAGAAGAAATCTAGAATGCACTACTGAACAATATGAAGTCTTGGGCAGGTGTGGCAGCAAGCACCCCAACATCCCCAGGGTGACTGCCAACACAGGTTCCCAGATCTGCTTTTCAAAAGGAAAGCAACTCAAAATCAGTTAACAAGCTTACTCTAATCAAACAAACATACACTACCTAGTTCAGGGGAAAAAGGTCAGCACCCCGAACTTCAGAGTTACAGAACTTACAGATCAAACAGACAGGCTTCCAAACTGTCCCAACATTACATCAATACCAAATCACAGTTACCAGAGAGGGAAGCATCAACATCTGGGTTTTCAAAGCCGGGGGGCTCTCAACAACGGCTTCCCAGAGTCTCATCTGGTCAAATCACACACTTCTCAAAGTGAGCCCCAAAGCAAAGCCTCTCCTCAGGGCTTACATAGCCTTCTCTTGGCTCAGAGAATGTAACAACCTCCTTGACCCACTGCCCAATCACAAAGTATCAAGGTGTGGGCTTTCCTGAAAAACAAGCCTCCCACCACAGGCTCCAGGTGCACTTAAGCTAGGGGCAGGGAAGATCTTTAAATCTGCATTTCCATTACAGCAGGAAACTGAGAACCTACAGCACAGGTAATATTTTAATGGATGACGATCTAAGGCAATGAATTCATGAGAGAAAGGCATAACTGTTAAGTGAAGAATCGATTAAGAATCTGATTTCTGACAATGAGATCTAGATTGCTGGATCACAGCCCAAAACACAAGAGATGGATCACTATTAATAAGAGATACTCACATTAAAACAACCCTGAGGGTAGAAACAGCATTTCCAATGTGCTCTGCCCCACACAAATTTCAAACAATGTGAAAGAGGACTCCGAACTACTTGTGGAGCCACAGCACCCACAGAAGAGCACAGAGAAGCTAACCACCTGCTGAGGACAGCCCAGCAGCCCTGCAGGGAGCGGCCAGCACTATGAGAGCAGGTAGCACAGCGAGCAGGGAACAGACAGCAGGGAACAGACAGCGCAGTGTGCAGAGCTGAGCCCAGGTCCGCGGTTTTAGCCCCAGGGCAGCCAGGCCTTCAGCCGGCTAGAGGGACCCCAGAACACCAGCAATTGTGACGATTCCAGAATTTTCAGCACAGATATGCCTAGGACAAAGTGAGAGGTTAGTGCCCTATGGACTTTGGGACCAGTATTTGGGGAATGCGTGGCTTCCTCCCCTGGGGGTGAAAAGCTGCTGAAAAAACAGCTGCACAGAAGCCATTTTGCAGCTTCAGTAGTGGCTCTAGCTCCTGGTCTACAAACTGTAGGAAGATCCAGCAATCAGTCTGGGGGTTAATCGCTCTTGCTTTAAACTGCCTAGATCTGGATTGTGGTCTGGGGGGGAAGTTTGGGGTGGGTATCCAATTTGCCAGAGTGGGTGGAGGCTTTACAGAGGCCACCCAATTGGCGGAAGTTGTGAAGACCCCACGTTTGGGCGGAAGCTACCCTGTCTGGTGGCAGAGTCCTACTGTGGCAACAAGCCCAAAAATCAAGTAATTAAGTGGCAATATGCCTAGGCAAATGAAACAAAATAAACAGAAAAGTTCAATATTAGACTCCTATTTTAGGGGCAAAGAGGCTCAAAGCATGGAGGAGGACTGTGAGGTCAGAACTCCTGCACCAAAAGCCCCAAATGAAAATACAAGCTGGCTATAGGCCATAGAGGACCTTAAAAAGCAGATAAGAGAAGTGGGGGAAAATTTGGGAAGAGAAATGAAAAAGATGCAAGAAAAGTATGAAATGACAGTCAACAGCTTGACTGAGGAAAATAACACCTTAAAAAACAGACTAAATCAAATGGCAAAAGAGGCTCAAAAAGGCAATGAGGAGAAGAATTCCTTAAAAAGCCAAATTTGCCAGATGGAAAAAGAATCTCAAAAGCTCACTGAGGAGATTCATTCCTTCAGAGTTAGACTGGACCAAATGGAAGCTAGTGACTTCATGAGAAATCAAGATGCTGTTAAACAGATCCAAACAAATGAAAGAATAGAAGGCAATGTGAAATATCTCATGGGAAAATCCACTGACCTGGAAAATAGATCCAGGAGAGACAATTTAAAAATTATTGGACTACCTGAAAGCCATGATCAAAGAAATAAGCTAGAAATCATCCTTCAAGAAATTCTCAAGGAAAATTGCCCTGATGTTTTAGACCCAGTGGGGGAAATAGAGGTTGAAAGAATCCACTGATTGCCTCCTGAAAAAGATCCCAAAAAGAAAACTCCTAGGAATATTATAGCCAGGCTCCAGAACTCCCAGATCAAGGAGAAAATACTACAAGCAGCCAGGAAGAAACAATTTCAATATTGTGGAAACACAATCAGAATAGCCCAGGACCTGGCAGCTTCTACACTGAGGGATCAAAGGGCATGGAATATGATATTCCAGAGGGCAAAAGAACTGGGATTGAAGCCAAGGGTCACCTACCCAGCAAAACTGAGTATCTTGTTTCAGGGAAAATATGGTCATTCAGTGGAATAGAGGACTTTCAAGCATTCTTGATGAAAAAACCAGAGTTGAATAGAAAATTTGACATTCAGACACAAGAAGCAAGAGATGCTTGAGAAGGTAATCAAGGAAAAGAAATCAAAAGGAACTTATCAAAGTTGGACTATTTACATTCCTACATGGAAAAACAATAACTGTGCTTGATGAAACCTTTCTCATTATGAAAATAATTGAAGAAGGGTACATGGCATATTGTTCACAGGTATACATGGATAGAGGGCACAGGCTGAATTTGATGGGAAGGGATGATTTTTTTTTTTTGGAGGGCAGTTGGGGTTGGGTGACTTGCCCAGGGTTGGGTGACTTGCCCAGGGTCAAGCGGCTGGGTTTTTGTTTGTGTGTTGGCTGTCTGGGCTCGGGTACTTCTGGCTCCGGGGCCGGCGCTCTGCTTGCTGCACCACCTAGCCGCCCCAAGGAAGGGATGATTTTTAAGGGGTGAAGTCAAGAGGTGAGAGAGGAAAGTGGCAAGAGGAGATGGAGAGAGACAGGGTAGGGTAAGCTATCTCATGTAGAAGAGGCAAGGGGAAATAGTTGCAGGTGAGGGGAAGAACAGGAAGGCAAAAAGGCAAAAGCATATTCTCACTGAAGTTGGCTCAAGGAGAGAATCACATACATACTAAATGGAATATCTTACCCTCACTCTCCTGAGTAGGGGAAAGGAGGATGAGAGGGGGGATGATGGAGGGGAGGGCATTCTGGGGGAGGGGAGATTGGAAGTACCCACTATCAAAGAGGGACAGGATCAAAGTAGGGAATGGACCAGGTGGGAGGTGAGACGGGTGGGAGGGAAATATAAGCAGTCTTTTACAATATATCTACTATGGTAATGTTTTGCATAGCTATACACATACTGAATTGCTTATCTCCTCAGAGGGAGTGGGTGACAAGGGAGGAAGGGAATGGATCTGAAAATCAAAGTTTTAAAATTAAATGCTTCATAAGATGTCCAGGCATTGGGGCTCAGAGATTCACCTTACCCTAATGACAAAGTCGAAGGGGGTATGGGAGAAGATATGGGAGAGGGCAGATTGGATGAGGGGATATCTAGTGGGACTGCTCTTCTGGGGTGGTGGGTAGGGAAAAAATGGGGGGAAAATGTAACTGATAACCTGGTGGAAATGAATGATGTAAACCAGAAGTTAATAAAGCATTTGTTTAATTAATTAAAAATAAAATAAAGTAACCCCCCCCAAAATAAAATAAAAAAAAGAAAAGTATTAAAAAGAAAAAAAAAAAGAAATGTGCTGAGAACACAATACTCATATGTACCAAAACATGAGACGGAAAGACAAAACCCACAGATAACTCTTGAGCAAAGGACTTGGAGATGGAGACAAAGTAAACAGCTCTTGAATGCTTGCCTAAGTCTCTTACCTTTTTGGTGTGCTTATTAATTTAATTAAGAACTAATAAATAAGGCAAAGCAATAGACCTGGCTAGCTCAGGAAAGGCAAATAGTCTCACACAGTGTCTAGTATATAATTCTTGTTGACAATAAATGTTTGCAGACTGCTGAAAATAATTTTCTTTCCTGTAAGCTACATATTGACTATTCTGAAAATGTGAGTAACTATGGCTTGTTCAAAACTATGTTCTTTTAAAAACAGAAGCTCCTTTTTGAAAGTGCCTTAAATACCCCATTTGGATGCCCAGTCATTAACCTATTTGGTAAATAAACCAAGTGACTTTGTGATTAAAAAAAAAAAAAAACAACCCTGAGGTTCTACTTCCCAACTGTAAGTTTTGCAAAGATGAGAGAGAAAAAAGGAAAATACCAGTTGCTGAAGGTGATGTGGGTGGAGGGGCACACAAAGACAATATTGGTGAAGCTGTGAATTCATCATCACTGGAAAGCAATTTGGAACTATAACCAAAACATCACTAAATTAAAATATGCACATTAGCACTTTGTTGTTTTGCAAGGGAAAAGAGAAAAAAAAAAAACAAAGAACAATGATGACAACAAAACGCCCCCAAACTAAGAAAATACCCATCAATACTGGGGAATGGCTGAATAAAAAATGATGTATGATTGTAATGGAATAATATTACTCCACATAAGTCACCAAAGAGGCCAGTTCAAAGAAATCCGGCAAGACTTGTCTGAATTGATCAGCATTAAAGACAGAAGAACCAAGAAAGTAACCTACACAGTGATCACGACATTAGAAAGAAAAAACACTGAAAGATAAGTGTTTTAGTTAGTGAAGGACGAGCTTGTCGTTATTCCATCTCTTCAGTGGTGTCCAACTTTGTGAACGTTGTTCCATCTCTTCAATGGTATACAACTTCGTGATCCCACCTGTGGTTTTCTTGGCAAAGATGGGAGTGGTTGGCTATTTCCTTCTCCCAATGAAGAACTAGAACTCCAGAAAAGCAATGAAGAAGTTTTCACCTCCTGATAGGGAAGTGATCAATTAGAGATGAAGAATGAAACATACATTTTCAGACATGACCAAGGACTGATTTGTTTTGCTTGAAAATGCTTATTTGTTAAAAACAAAGGCTTTTGTGTAAGGGATGATTAAATAAAAAGATGCCCCCCAAAAGCTTTTTTTGAAAGGATAGAAAGAAAAGAGTATCAATTAAACATGTTTAAATGCATGGAAATATAAGAAAGTATAACAAAATCATAGAAAGGCAGGACATTTTGGTAACTAACGTTGAATTTGTTCTATACTTTACAAAACAAAGGGTACAAGACAGAGATTCACAGTTTCATATAAAATCCTTTTCCCCCCCTGTTCTTCATATGTAGATGTGTTTAAGTTGGCTATTTCATCAATTCTGTGATAATAACAATTTAAAATAAAATGGAAATGGAACATAAAGTTTAGAAATGAGGAATCTTACCAGAGACAGAGTACTTCTGACAAGTGCTCACCAACACCTAGAGCCCCCCTACCCCCCACCAATCTAATCTAAAGAGCATTAAAATGCAAAGGAAGGGTAAGGGAGGAAGCTATCTACACATCCTTTCCAAGTCAGAGATCACAGAGAATAGCTCCAAGGTTTCTGAGATTTGGGGAAGGGAATAAAATAAAACAAAACAAACAACTCCAGTATTTATATAATGTTTAAAGGTTTGCTTTTATAAATATTGCCTCTTTTTACTCACACAACAACCCTAAAATCCCCATTTTAGAGATGAAAAAACTAAGGCAGACAGAGATTAAGTGACTTGCCCAGGACCACACAGCTACTAAATGTTTAAGGCCATATTTGAACTCATGTTTCCCTGATTCCCACCACCTAGCTGTCCTACAGCAGTAGAGAAACCCAGAAATTCATAGGAGACAAAATCCACAAGCAAGGGGAACTAGAAAAACTAGGAACACAAGACTTGGTAGGATGAAACCCAGGCCTGGAATAAGGCACTGATATTCAGAGTCTAACTTATTTTTAAAATAAAATGAAGGGAAGAAGCAGAGTAGCAATGTATACTAAGAAGGCAAATTCATGAAAGGGAATCCCAGAAGCAGAGAAAGGAAAAATAGTGAAGAGGTTTTGGGTGAGGAAGAAGACAAGCGTAAACAAAAGGGATAATTATAATTCTGACAATCTCAAGCAAAACAATAATTTCATACATCCTAAGGTAGAGGAAAAACTAGAGGTGAGTATGGAAATGATAAGAGGGAGGAAAAAACTTTGGGATTTGTGATAGAGAAAGACAGGAAAGCTTGGAATATGCACCATTTGCCATGCATCATCAATTTTAAATATCAAAGGGTTTAGAGAAAAAACAGATAAGATCCCTGACAGATAGTGAGGGATGTCACAAACTTGCAATACACTCCTAAAACAACAAGTCAGGCCTGTTAAAGGTCAGAATGTGCTGAGGCTTACAAAGAAAGTCTGAACCAACAAAAACTGGGTTATTTTAAGCAATACTGGAGAAAAAAGTAGGCTCAGAGGAGGAATCAGACCATTGGTCCAACTAGGAGAGGACCATCGTTAGATGGAGCTGCTGCTCAACTATTTAGCTTCTGCGTGCTCGGCAGAGGAGAATGCAGAGGAGAATGATCTTTGAAATGGGAAAGAGGGAACAGAAATGGCACAAGTGGAAGTGAAAGCCAAGAGAAAGAGGGAAAGAGTCAGATAATCCCTAGCTGTCACTGTTCAAATCGCCAAGGCCAGATGAATGAGATCTTCAGGGACGCAATGGATTGACAGCTGTGTCAGTCTGGAACTCTGGATTGCAAAAAAGATGGTGGAGAACGGGAAAGCTAGGAAAGGATCAAAGGAGGACATACATCTTAATGTAAAAAAAAAAAAAGTGGGGTTGGAGAAGGAATAGAACAAAACATACAAAGCATAGTCCAGTGAATTTTGATTCCAGGAAACATTCTAGATGGTTTGATTAAAGGGAAGTCTTATGGATATTTAGGAGGGGTTAAAGTCATAAGGCCCAAGAGCCGGATGGCTTTATAACAAGATGAAGTCATGCTGGATAGATCTCTTTTCTTTTTTTCTGATAGTTACTAAATTGGAGAATCAAATTTGTATTCTTAGATTTCAGCAAATACTTGGCAATGTCCCTCAGGCTGTTTTTGACGCAAAAGACGTAGAGATAGGAGGCATGTAATAAATAGCAGAATCAAATAGATAGTAGTATCTTTAAAAATTAAATAACATTTCTTACTGTTTATATCAACAGCGTTTCTTCCAGTATCCCTTCCCCTACTGGTTGATAGAGAGTCATCCCATATAACAAAGAATATATCTACCTCTTTGTAATTTCTACACATTGCTCCTGGTAATGCCCTTGGCAAAAAAGAACAGATAACCCCTCTTTTACAACAATAGGAGGGGACATGATTGAAAAATCAAGGGCCTAGAGGAGACCTAAGGGGACTGGACCAAGTTCCCAAGTGAGAAGTTAGCTTACACAAGGAGGACAGTACAACTTTATTCTTTGAAATTACAGGGAGGGAGACTGAGGATTTAAGTGTTTTGAAGTGTGTAAGAAGAGAGATGAAGGAGTTCACAAAAGCTAACACTCCTAGAAAAGTTATGGAAAACTGCTGATAGTGAGGATGAAGGTGGAGTAAGGGATGAAGACAGTGGTTTAAAGTGACCAGGTGGGATAGTAACAATTGCTAGCATTTATATTGCATAAAGGTTTACAAAGCATTTTGCATACACTATCTCATTTTCCTCACACCCTTTAAGGTAAATGCTTCTTTCTGTAGTCTGACAGAGATTAAGCATCTTGCCTAGAGTCACAGGTAGTAAGTACTGGAGGGAGGATTTGAACTCAGATCTTCCTGACTCCAAGTCTAATACTCTACACCTAATTGCCTCAAACTGTCGATCAGACATGTATAAAAGGCAAGTGCTAAGATGAAGGCCCAGGTAAGGTTACTAGACCTTCCCAACAGGATTTTGCACCTTCCTCCCACACTACTCAGAAGCTCTGGAGTAGAAGCAGGCAAGGGTGCAGCATGGTGTCTTACTGAAATGGCTTAATGCCAGGTGAAGACTGTCGGGGAAAAAAATAGGACAAGAACATGGTAGACAGTCTGGGAAGATGGAGAGGAGACTGGAGGGCACCATCAGAACAGCCAGGATTGTAAGAAGCCCATAATCACTTATGAAAATGTGTGTACTTCACCTCACTATTTTGCCGTCCACTAAAAGGGAGGAACCAGTACAGGTTTCTAAGGAAAAATGATAATCAGACCTGTTAAATCAGTAATCTTATATCTCACCCAATGCTAAGTCTTTAGATATGGGCCTGAGAATAGCTAAAGTATTCTTCTCTAAATAAAGTTTTGAGGCTTTCTTTGGCTACCCAACAGACAGCTGAGGTTGCTGGAAACCTGACAGGATGGAATGCTCTAGATGGAATGAGAGAAAAATTATTAAATTCTAAAATGCAAGGAAAAACTGCGTTAGGTGAGCTGGATTTGCAAGCATGGTGTCTGAGGACAGTGAGCTCCCCACACTGACTCCCCCCTTCCATGACTCATCTATTAAAGTCTTTCTTGAAGCGACTCTCTTTCAGCCAGAAACTAGCTAAGCTAACTGAGAGACTATCAAATCAAGAGTCCCAGGGGTGGGGAACCTGCGTCCTCAAGGTCAGATGTAGCCCTCTAAGTCCTCAAGAGCGGCCCCCTGACTGAATCCGAATAGCACTTGAGGACCTAGAGTGCCACATGTGGCCCCAAGGTCACAGGCTCTTCACCCCTGACCAAGTTTTTTTCCTCACTATTTCTTATCTTCACCAAAGGCCAGCTCCTGACTTTTCCCTCTGCAGGTGAATACAGCTGGGTGGCTCAGTTGATAGAACTCTCACAAATCACAAAGACCACAGTTCAAATCCCACCCCAGACATTTACTTGTGTGACCTTGTACAAGTTGCTGTCTGCCTGTTTCCTCATCTGTAAAATAAAGATACTGTTATCACTACCTCCCAAGGTTATAATGAGGTTTTAGTATTGCCGTACAAATGCTAGTTATTATTATTATTACCCCAATGCTGGTGCTTGAGGAAAATAGAAAACTCATTTCCATTGTTCCAAGTTTCAAATTCCAAAGGACAATATTAAAAAGAAACTTTTGGAACGGCGGCAAATTTGCCAGGCTGGAGAATGTATCTTCCTATTTAGGGTCATCTTGTGGCAGTACAAAGAGCCCTGTGCTTAGAATCATAGCCTCACCTTTGTGACCTCGATTAATTCATCCCCCTCTGCACAGTGCACCCAGAGCACCATCCTGCCACACGTATTTACTAACTGTATGATGCTGGGCCAATCACTTAATCTTTCTGGGACTCACTTTCCTCCTCTACAAAATGCAGGACTTGGACTTGACCTCAAAGGTCCCTTCCAACTGCAGACCAATGATCCTCCTTTGACTAGGAGGCAATAAAGATGGACAGACAGATGG
Source organism: Gymnobelideus leadbeateri (assembly GCA_011680675.1). Classification (NCBI taxonomy): domain Eukaryota; kingdom Metazoa; phylum Chordata; class Mammalia; order Diprotodontia; family Petauridae; genus Gymnobelideus; species Gymnobelideus leadbeateri. The sequence goes on from WOXC01003982.1 coordinate 712,277, forward strand.
AAAGACTGATGGATGAATGGATGGATGGATGAATAGAGAGAGGGAAAGAGAGAGACAGAGAGAGAGAGACAGAGAGACAGAGAGAGAGATAGGTCTTTCATCTTTTGTGTCATAGATCTCACTGGAAGACTGGTAAAACCTCTGGACCCTTTCTCAGAAAAGCTTAGAATTATACAAAATAATAAAAAAGGATTAGAAATCAATTATATAGAAATATAGACATAATTTGTTTAATTCCATAGACCCCTAAACTAGTGCACAACTGAGTCAATTCTTGACTCCTCTCAAGAGTACTTCATGTGGGGGGGGATGATGTCAAAATTACAAGGAACCTTGGAGATTACTCAGTAATCATCACTTATTTTACATGAAACTAAGACCTAGAAGGATGAAGTCACTTACGCATGGTGACAAGAACTCAAATAGCTGAGTCAGAAACATCCTACTCAGGCCCTGTCTCCAAATCTAGGGCTGCTTCCATTCCATCCCATGACCTTCCACAGGCAACAGTCTTTCTGAATTCCTTAGATGACAGCTTACTTTATTTATACCCATACATACAGGTATTTATTCACACAGTAAATTAAATTCTACTGGTGATGAATTATTATATAAATTATTAACTTTCAATGAAAATTAAAGTTGCCTATCAGTCTGATTGTTTAAACATGGTTGCATCTCTTGGGGTTTTCTGTTACTAGCTTTTGTGCCACCCAATCAAACTTTTTGCTGAACATTTGGGTGGCATAGTGTTAGAAAGTAAGGAGCACTGGTAATCTGAGTTCAAAATCTCACTCTGCCTTATTCCCTGTGTAAGTGTGAATAGGACTCTCATCCTCTCTGGACCTCTCCTTCTTTGTCTACAAAATAAGGGTTTTAAACTGGATAATGTCTTAAGGTCCCTTCCAGTCCTAAAGCTCTGATCCTACAACACTAGGAAATGGTTGTTATTTGCGTAGGAAAAGGGAAGATGGAGGGGAGTGAGAGGAAGAACTGAAAAATGGAAGAGAAATTACTTTGGAATTATTTCAGTCAAATTTATTCAAGTCACGTCCAACTCTTTGTGGCCCCATTTGGGGTGTTCTTGGCAAAGAGTGGTATGCCATTTCTTTCTCCAGTTCATTTTGTAGCTGAGAAAACTTTGAAAAATAGGGCTAAGTGACTTGCCAGCATCACACAACTAGTAGGCGTTTGAGGTAATATTTGAACTCAGAAACATGAGCCTTCCTGACTTAAAGTAAATGATCATTTCACCATCAACAGGGACCTTGGGCACATAAGCTGGGTCTCAGTTTTCTTATCTACAAAATGAGGGGGGTGGAATAAGGTCGTCTGAGGTCCCTTCCAGCTCCAACATTCTGTAGTCTTTCCAAGATCAAGTAGGTACTGGAAAATAAACACTGTTACACCATCTTTCTTCATGATTTGTCCCAATATTTTGTGTTTTTCCTTTGAATGGATTTTGTTGTAGATGCTTTCATTTCATTCAGCCCCTTGCACCTCATGAGAAGCTTAGGAATTTATCAGATCAGAAGAAATACTCCAGATCCCCTTTTTCCAGCACCCCACTTACATTCACTTTATATTTATTCTCCATACACTTTTATAAGTACATGAAATCTCCTTAGATAAAACATAAGTTCCTTGAGGTCAGAGCTTTTATCTTCATGTTTCTAGTAAGGTGTTTGGCACAAACTAGGCACTTAAAAATGTTTACTTACTGATGTAAGCAGTCTTTTAGGAATACTAATCTGACTGGTTGCAGGTTGGAAGAAAGACTGGAATAAAGACAGCAAAAGGAAGATCACTGAGGAGACTGTTTTAGTAGTTGTGGGGTAAAGTGAGAAGGGCTTAGAGAAAGATGGTAGCGTAATGGAAATAGATTGGTAAAATTTGGTTGTAGGATTTAAAACTGGAAGTGTTTAGACCTCAAGTTTTTATCCTTTTCTGGGTCATTGACTCTTTTAGCCATATGGAAAAATCCTCCTCAGAATAATGTTTTTAAATGCATGGGGGAAAAAATTATAAAGGAAACCAAGCACATTGAAATAGTTATCAATTTTTTAAAGTAATAAATTCTAAATTAAGAACTTCTTTTTCTAGGCTGGTTAGTCCAAACCTTTTGTTTTTAGAAATGAGGTAACAAATGTCCAGAAGAGATTTCCCCAAATTAACCAGTTCAGTCAGAGTTGCTCATACCCACCAGACAGAACTGTTGAGATTCAAACCATGATTCCATGAGATTTCTTTTCTTTTTTTTTCCTTTTTTTTTTTAAAGCAATTTGGGTTAAGTAGCTTGCTCAATGTTACATGGCCTATTATTTTATGTGTGGGTGCTAAGTTTCTGAGGCCAGAACCGACCCCGGATCCTCCCAACTCCGGGGCTGGCACTCTTACTCACTGCACCAGTTAGCCACCCCCATGAGATTTCTTGAAGTTAATAGAAATACAATTACTTATGAATCCACGCACTCTGCCTTTCTCCTCTGACCTAACACATACCTTACTTTATTGAAAGAATTAAAAAAAAAACCTTTTGAATAAATGAAAACTATAAAATTGACTCAAAGGAACTTTATAAGGATTCAGCAAGAGTGGACAATCTGCCAGGTATAAAGTATATAAAAGCAAAATGAAAAACAGTCCCCTGCCCTCAAGGACCTTCACAGCATAAGAACGTAAAAAGCAAATATTTGTGTATCCCTATCTATTGGCTCCTAACTTAAACAGAAAAGCAAAAGGCAACGGGATATGTAAGCTTTTTTTTTTTTAAATAAATAAGCTAGTCTACTGCCAAATTCTCTGACCCCAAACCCTGTGTTCTCACTAACACCATCATGTCTCTCAAATATAAATTCAAGGGCTCAAACCAGGGCCCTTGAGATTAAGACAATCAGATTTCCTTCTAGCCTGGGTTAGGCTGGAGGCTAGGAAGTGAGATAGAGAATAGAGTCAAATTGTTAGCTAATAACCAACTGAATTTGGAAGTCACAACCCAAAAAGGCTCCAGGAAAAGAAATGGTTACAGATGGCATGACAGGATACTTTTGTTATATAGGATACTTATTTCTGCTAACCTCTATTTGCAGTTATTTTTACCAAATTTCAGGCCTTTAAGAAGTTGGATGTTACAGTGAATAGATAACTGGCCCTAGAGAAAAAGAGCCCTGATCTCAAATCTAGTCTTTGATACTTACTAGCTGTGTAATCCTGGGAAAGTTACTCAATTGCTATCTGCCTCAGCTTTCCCATCTGTACAATGGGGATGATATTTGTAACATGCTTTACAAACCTTACAGCGCTAAGTTTATATATATACACACACACACACACACACATACGCTATGCATCTATCTACATACACCCCAATCCATATACATACATCTATGCATACACACTTGTACATCTCTCTATATGTACATATGCACACATCTATACATATACACACATATCTATATATGCATACACATATATAAACACATACATGCATGTGCTATGTAAAGCACTATTATTATTTCTCCACTGTAAAATAAAATGACATGTAGAATAATTTTGGCGAATCAGAATAGTATTATAAGAGTCACTGTGTAACAGCAGAAAGAACAGTGCCTGGAGAGTCAGAGGACCTGGCTTTGAATCCCACCCTATTACTTACATAATTTCCAAGTTTCCTGATCAGTAAAATCAAAATGTTGAACCAAATCAGGGGTTTATAACCTGGGACCTTTAAAAACTTTTTTTTGATAAGTATATTTTTGCTATAATTCGTTTCCTTTATAATCTATATCTTATTTTGTGCTTTTAACAAATCATTCTGAGAAGGGGCTCCAGAGGCTCCACCAGATTGCTAAAGAGGCCCATGACACACCAAACAGAAAGAATCCCCAGACTCAGTGGACTCTGAGGTCCCTCTTAGGGGCCATAAGACACTCAGTAAGTATGAAGAAGCTTGTCCCAACTTTGTGGTTTTTCCTCTTAAAACTCTAATTAAAACATAAAACACCATTGTCCTCTGAACTATTTAAGGTCTTTAGAGTAAAAACAGCTAGCAAAATGCCAAGTTTCATTGATCCAAGCTAGCCTGATGCTACAGGCCTGCTGCCCCTCCCCCCTTTCTAATTCTCAGATATTCATCTCCATGTGGACCAACCCCCTCCCCCAAGCCCCTTCCCTGCCCTGCTTTGATCTGCCTAAGCAAAATTCCTTCAAGGTCCTGACTGCCCCTATGATCCATTTACTTACTCAGGAGTCAGTATTCCAAATCTCAGGGGACTCCATGAGAGAATTAAAAGTTATAAAAACATTTCCTTTCTAGTCCTTGGTACATGTGAAATTCCTAATCACCCAGAAGCCACACATGACTTGGTGCAGCCTACTGTGCTCATTCATCCAAAAGCTGTTTTCCTAACTGGATGTAGGTGGGAAAAGCTGGAGGGAAGGGTGACTGTGCATCTACAGCCAGGGACCTCAGCCTTCACATTCTCACTTCCCAGCACAGACATTAACAGGAACACCTTTGAAGTTGTACTAAAGTCATTTAAACCAAAAACAATCCAAAGGCTCACACAGAAAAAAAAAAATCCTTTCTTCTTTTTCCAAAGTTTCAAACAAATCTTAATATATTTTGGGGGTAAAACACACACACCCTTTTTGTTTCTTGTTAAGTAGCTATGATATTGGGAACTATTACATATATATTGCTAAAGGACCAAAGGCAAGAATCCACACTACTTTTTTTATGAGAAAGTTATTTTTTAAAAGATAAATAGAAATATAAATTCCTTTTGAACCAAATGACTCTACTCCCTCTTCTTTCTCCTGTAACTAACCTTTTGGTCTCTTAAAAGAATAAAAATAAACAGTCGAAGTAAATGCAAACCAAAACTTTAATTGTACTTGTCAAGGTTCCAGTATCTGCAAGCACTGTCCCAAGTAGAGTTCGAGGCAAAACAATTTAAAAACCAGTCCCTGGCCTTAAGGGTCTACCCTATGCTAGCACATAGAAAAAGAAATATCAGCATGTCCCTATTCAATTATCTACAACTTAAATGAATAGACAGAGAATAGAAATGCAGAAGACTAATCATAGTTGTGTTGTTCAGTCATTTCAGTTGTGTGGGACTCTTCGTGATCCCATCTGGAGTTTTCTTGGCAAAGATACTAGATTATATGCCATTTCCCTCTCCAGCTCATTTTACAAATAAGGAAACCTAGGTTGATAGGGTTAAGTGACTTGGTCTGGGTCACACAGCTAGGCAGTATTTGAGGCAGATTTGAACTTGTCTTTCTCACTGCAGCCCTAGTGCCCTATCCACTGTGCCATTTAGCTGCATTTAAAAGTAAAAGTTTCTTTTTAATAAACCTTCCTGGTGTCACAGAGTTTCTGAGGACTGGTACAAGCTCTAAGCAGGGTTCTTTAACTTGGGGTATGGTAAGTTATTTTTCAAAATATATTTTGATAACAATTTCCAATACAACTGACTTCCTTTGTAATCCTACGTATTATATTTTGTCCATTAAATATTTTGTGGTAAAGAAAGGGCCCGAATAGGCTTTACCTGCTTAACAAAGAGGACCATGATAGGAAAAAGACTAGGGATCCCTGTTCTCTGACACACCATTAAAGTTCTTAGTTGATATATCTCAGTATGAATGGAGGAAATAAAATGGTAGAGTGAATTTTAGCAAAGTGGTTAAGATAGACTGATAAGATTGAAGGGCTCCAAATGTGAAAGCATTCCAGTAAAGTACTACCCAACAGAAGGGTCCCCATATTTAAAGGTATTCTAATAAAATGATTAGATATTTATATATATATAATATACAATATTATATTTTTAATATTTTGTTATAAATATATATTTATATCTGTTTTATATATTATGTGTAATATATAAATATATGATATATAATTATATATTATAAATAAATATTATATATTTTATATATTTATATATAGAAGGGCTTTCACACTTGAAAAATATTCTACTAAAGTACTACCAGTACAAAGGCCCCCACACATATGCCATGAAAGGATAGTTCAACAGAACAGCCTTCACACTTGAAAGTATTCCAGAAAAGTACTACCCAGTAGATGGACCTCCATATTTGAAAGTGTCCCAATAAAGTACTGCCCAATAGAAGCTCCACTGCATGTTTTCCTTGCTCTTCCTATTTTCACTCACATAAATTCTCACCTCTTTTTCTATCATAATAAGAATAGCCTCAAATTCCTGAGTTTGAGAGATTAGAGCCTTAGAAAGGGAAGGTCCTTGAATATCAAGCATAATCCCCTAGTTTTTACAAATGAAAAAAATAAGGACCAGGTAAGTTAAGTGATTTACCCAAGGTAACATCACTGAGAAGGGGCTCTTTACTCCCTAACCAGCATGTCTCCCCTGGTGTTTGATCCTTGTTCAGAGAGTTCTCTTGTGCTGGCTCTTCCTTTTATGGTCTGTTACACAGATTAATATATCAGATCTTTCTCTCTCAGCTTCAATCCTTTCCAGGCTGGGTTTTCTCCACCATGTTCCAGAAAACTCTTCACCCTGGAGAATCACTCCAGTACTGAAATTCACACACTGGAAATATCTTCCATGCTTGAATCTCTCCCTCTGATTGGATGGGTCCTCCCACTACTTCTATTAAGGAGGGTGACCAAGCCAGCAAGATCTTCATTCTTCTCCAGGCCATGATTTCCTTCATTTGCCCTCTTCCCCCACACCCACCCCCAATTTCCATCTACTTTTTATATTCTGTCTTCCATTAAGAGGTAAGCCCCTTGAATCACAGAGCCCAAGTTCAAATGTTGCCCTCTGTCACTTACAACCTGTGTGACCTTGGGCAAGTTGTTGGTGGGGCACTGGATTCAGGTCTGAATGAAGCCTTAGTCACTTTTTAACTGTATGACCTTGGGGGTATGGGAGAAGATATGAGAGAGAGCAGACTGGATGAGGGGATATCTAGTGGGACTGCTATTCTGAGGTGGTGGGTAGGGGGGAAATGGAGAAAAAATTGTAACTCAAAATCTGGTGGAAATGAATGATGTAAACCAGAAATTAAAAAAGCATTTGGAAAAAATAAATTAATAAAAGAAAATAGATATTACCAAAAAAAAAGAAGAAAGAAAGAACTCTGGAGTCTGAATACAGATGGAAGCATACTATTTGCTGTCCTTTTCTTTTGTTGCTTTGTTTCTTTTCCCGTTGTTCCTCCCATTGGCTCTAATTCTTCTTTACATCATGACTAATGTGAAAATGTTTAATATGAAAGTATAAGTAAAGCTTGTATCAGATTGCACACCATCTTGGTGAGGGGGGAGGAGAAAGAGGAGAAAATTAAAATCAAAATCTTATGGAAGTGAATGCTGAAAACTAAAAATAAGGTTATAAATTATAAAACAAAAGAAAAATTACTTCCTGAAAAGTTATGTATCACTTTTCCCATCCATTTACATTATCATTTAAGGGATGTTTCATCTCCATCTCTGATCATTCTAACTGGCAGTGACTATTTCATTCTGTGGGAAGCATCAAAGTACCCTCAAATTCACAGGATGTTGTTTCACAAGTACTAATATTCTGCTCCTGGATCTCAATGATAATAAGATTCCAGAAAAGCCAGGAGCTGACAGTAAAAAGATTAACCAGATGACATTCATAACAATTTAATTTGACCCCTGACCTTTTCTTTAGTGACTGACCAGCAAACAAAAACTTTACAAGTCAGGGCTTAAGAATCTTTCAGTCTAGACATTGAGGTGGCTGAGTAGCTGGAGATGATCTGAATTCAAAACCTGCCTCAGAAGTTTACTAAGCTATGTGATCTTGGATAAGTCATTTAGTCATTCTCAGCCTCAGTTTCCAGAACCTATAAAACGGGAACAATAATAGCACCTACCTTCTAGGGTTTATAGTAAGGACCAAATAAGATAACACATGCAAAGTGATTTTCAAGCTTTAAAGTGTCATGCAAATGTTAGTCATTGTCCTCTTTAAAACTTTGGGGAGATAAGAGATCCTCCAATAAAAAGGGGAAGAGTTAACTTCATCAGTGTAAGGAACTCCTAGATGAAAAAATCTCCTCTGCAATGGAAGTTGGCACCTTCTCTGTGCTTAGAGCACTGAGGTTAAATGGCATGTTCGTGCTCACACACCATTCCCAGAAGTGGGAGATCCCAGTATTCACAGTTCTGAGGCAAGTTTTCCAACCGCTATGTTAACTACTAACCTCCAACCCTCTCACCAAAACTCAGGCTACAAGTTACTTTGGGAGTCACCCTCTACACACTGGGCATAGGTTTCCCTATGAATATGTGTTCTAACCACAGTGGAACGTGATCTGCCTGAGGACAGAGACCTTTTGTATACTTGGGTTTTTTTGTTTGTTGGTTGGTTTTATCACCTCGCTGACAAAAAAGGACAGAACAGGAAAAGGTGGGACCAGGACAGGACAGGAAGGGAAGGCAAGAAAGAAAGGCAGGTAGTAAAGAAGGGAGGGAAGGAGGGAGGAGGGGAGAGAGGTAAGGAGGGAGTTAGGGAGGGAAGGAAGATGCTGTATTGCCCAATTGGAACTGACCAGTTGGGTCCCCAGTGGGGCATCCCATTTTACTCACAAGTTACTGTTTGTCCTTTGCTCTCAATGAGGACCATGATACCAGGAAGGAGATGCCACAACTAGTAAGTGAATTGGATTTAATTGCCGGGGGGGGAGGTGCTATGCTTTCTCCTCCAGGGGCATCTGGGTCCAGTGGTAAGATATAAATCAGGATGACTGACAAGGCGTCCTGCACCTAGCCCAAAGCTGGACACATACATGGTGCTCAAAAAAAAATCACAGGATTATGGATTTAGCACAGAAAGGGATCTCAGAGACTACACATTCTAATCCTCTCATTTTACACGTGAAATTGAAACCCAAAAAGGCTGGGACTTGCCCTGAATTAATTTCTTATCAAATTCAGATTTTTGCTTGCCAATTTTTAAAAAAATCTTTGGTTTGACATGTAAAGCTCTTGTGAACTGGGGCCTTCGTACCTCTCCAGTTTCGTGGACACTTGAGTCACTTCTGCATACCCAGGAGACAAGGGTCTTCTTGTCCCTGCTCACACACAACATGCCATCCTCCAAATCCCAGCCCTTTCACTGATGGTCCCCCAGGTCTGGATTTCCCTTTCTTCCCCACTATGCCTCAAGATAGCTGGAATCCCATCTTTTCAAAAGAGTTTTACTGCCCCCCCCCCACACACACACAAAATAATTAACACACAACAAATGGCTAGTGCCTTCCATCTGAATTCACCTTCCATTTACACTGCATCTACCTTGTAAGTTCAACTTACACATATTACCTACCCTATCAGAATATGATTTCCTTGAGGGCAGAGACCCTGTGTCCACTGAAATCAAAAGACTTTCAGCAATAAGTTCTGGCACTAATACTTAATGACTGTGTGACTCTGGGGAAGAAAAACCTCTTAGCCTTTCTGACCTTCATTTCTAAGATGAGAATAACAATAATTTTATCACCTTCTACACAGGGTTGTTATGAGGCCAGCCTATATAAACACAAACTTACCTGGGTTCTCTGCCATTTCCATTGTTTTAGAGGTCACCTAAGGACTAGCACAGTCCTTGGATGAAGGTATCTATCACCATCCCTTTGGTTACCCAGTTCTGAAAACTCAGTAATGTTCCAAAATTCCTTCTCATCTCCCACCCCCTCATCATGATGAGTTAGTTTTCAACTCTATTCCACCTCCAAAATGTCTCTGGCATCCCTTTTCACCCCTTCTCTCCAATAACAAAGTTATCATCTTAGGTCAGGCTCCTGCCACCTCTTGCCTAGATAATGGCAATAGTCTTCTAACAGATCTTCCTGCCTCTCTCCAATCCATCCTCCTTAAGCCTATTTAAATTATTAAAACAAATCTGACTATATCATTCCTCTGTTCCCCATTAGTGGCTCCCCACTACCTCTAGCATAAAACAAACTCTTAGGGACACTCAAGGGCCATTTACCATCTGGTTCCAACCTAACTTGCAAGATTCATTTCATATCACCCTCTCCTTTACATACTCTATGCTTCAGCCAAACTAGTCTACTTACTGTTTTGGTATGTAGGAGGATGCTGGAGCCAGCTTAAACTGGCTCACAGAGAGGATTGTTAAATTTTCAGTGTAAGCATTTACACCTTGAAAAACAGCAAAGCTATAAATCTGGGCTTGGTTTATAGTTTTGCTAACTGTCTTGTCTTAAGAAGGTGATGAAAATGTTAATGCAGATTAAAATTAAAAGTATGTAGGTACTTTTATTTTTTCTCCAAAGAGTAAGTTGTTAAACATTTACCAGCACACCTCAGTATATATGACATTCTTCCTATTCCATGTCTTTCCTTTTCTTCATGCTTATAATCCTCTCCCTTCTTATCCCTATAGCCCTCTTCAAATCCCTAGTTCCAACTGAGGCTTACCTAAAGTACCAGCTCCTCTAAGAACACTTCCTTCTCTCCCTCCCCAGTTGTTAGAACCTCTTCCACTCCCCAAACCACTCTATATAGTTCATATTTATCTGAACAAATGCTGTAGCCAGTGTAGCCTAAGAATGAAGGAAGGAGCTATTTTCATTTTAATCTTTGTATACACAGTCCCTAGCACACATTAAATGCTTAATAAATGCTTATTGAATTGAATATACATTTATTCATCCTAGCTCCCTGACTAAGGAAATCACTTCTATCACCTTCATCTGAAAATGAGGATGGATAAAGTGGTCTCTAAGGTCCACTCCAACTTTATATATATATGTTCTATAATCCTACTAATGGCTACAAAAGTAGTAAGTGGGTATACAAGAGATTACATCTTTCAAGAAATGTATTTTTGTACACAGCCCATGTGGAAATTGGCTTTTCTGGACTATGAATATTTGTCATGAGGGTTTCTGTTTCACTGGAAGGGCAATAAAAGAGAAAGATAATGAAGGAAGAAAGGAAAAAAGAAAAGGGAGAAAGGAAGTAAAGAAAGAGAAAGAGAGAAAAAGAAAGAGAGAAAGAGAAAAGAAGAAAGGAAGGAAGGGAAAGAAAGAAAAACAAGAGGGAGGAAGGAAGGAAGAGATGGAGAAAGAAAGGAAGGGAAGAAGGAAGGAAAGATCTCTTCAAATGAGAATTATTACAAAGCCCACAAAGAAGCTTCACTATTAGAGAGGAAAACTATTTTAAAAAAGGCTACCTACCACTTTGTATATATAAAATTGGCCTACTATAAACTACTAAAACCCAAGATAGACAATAACTCCATTTTGATAACCAGAATCATTATTCTAAGATCAATTTGGTTTTAGAAACAAATTATTTTTAATGATTCAATTAGATAATATTAATTGAAATTATTAAAGAAAGGAGTTCTGACAGTTATCTGACAATCCTAGGAAAGAATTCAGTACCAAGAAAAATCTTATTATAAGGAAGTAAGTCCTTGAGCAAAATAAATTGCAAAGCTCTGGTAACATACTTTGCTACCCCGCCACGGAAAGCCCTGGATAAGGAATGTCCCTACCTATGATCAGGATTTTAAGTTCTATTGTACTCCTCTATTCTTGTTAACGCCTCTAATACAGAGAGAAGTGTCTGCCTAGCACCTTCACAGGAACTCAGCTGCTAAGCTTGGCATGAAACAAAATAACTGTGAAAAAAGTGTGACTTGAGCTGTATAAATGTATCTTCTTCATAAATACTAATTTCAAAATAGGAAACACAACTTGCATATGCCAGAGGAATAAATTTGTAGACAATAAGGCTAGGCCCTGCTTGAAAATTCTACCTTTCCTCCTAAGATGCATATGCCAAAGGATCTGACTATTGAAGGCAAGGCCAGCCCAACCCAGATGATGCCACTAGAGACAACAGATGGCTTCCTGACTCATCTTCCTTTGGAAATTCCTAACTTCCCCTCTATTGGTGTCTAAAAGATAAGCACCAACCTTTTCATCTTACGAAGCATCCTTTGCAGCATTCCTTTCCTGAAAGACATAAGCCTCAGGGATGCCAGGGAATGTAAAGTGATGGCAAGGTCTGGGCCCAGCTCAAAAAATCTTTACCTTCCCCTACTATAGTGAAACCTATTTTCACAACAGAAGAAAACATCGATGTAGATTGTAGTCTCTTCATGAGAATGTAGTCTCCATGAAGATAAGGCTTATTTTGATTTTTTTCTTGTTTTGTTTTTGAATCTCTCTAGTTCAGTGACTGATGCATAGAAGACTCAATGAATGACTACTAGGGTGAAATAAATTTAAAATACACACAGTGGAATGTGTTATTTGTTCAATTACTTGTTCTATGAAGTTCAGATTCAATCAAAGGTCTGCACTTGAGGATCTAGAGGGCCACATGTGGCCTGGAAGCCATAGGGTCCCCACCCCTGTCCTATACCATTGAAACAACAGATGAAGCATCGACCTCTGCTGATTCCATTGTAGCTTTGGCCACTGGGTAGTTTCTCAATCAATCCCTACAGAGAGTATAACTACATCATACAGAGCATGGTTTGAGAAATTTGCTAACATTATTATATATTATCTTCAAACTAAAAGGACGTTAGGAATCATTGTTCAGAAATTATGTGCTTTTTTTTCTCTCCCCAGAGTTCCAACAGCCCCTCTCACCCCTCCTCATTTGCTACTCTGCATAAGTTCTGAGTGAGAGCCTGAAGGCCTCTCATAAGAGAGCACATGAGCTTTACATGCGCTTTGGGACATCTATTTTGGGAGGAACTCTGAGAGATTTTTCTGCTATTGGCTCTCAGCTGGGCTTCAGAGAGGTTACCTGAAGAGTTAACTTCTGAAAAATTAAGCTGTTACTCTAGTTAGTAGCATGGGAAACACAAGAACCCAGGTCTCCTGAGACTTATAGCTAGGTGGTCTTTTAAATATATGGCTCAAGAAATCACCACGTGCACTAAATATATGCTGACAGTGCTGGACTTATGAATAGGCCGATGTCCTCCACTTTGAAAAGGAGCCAAAATGTGCCCCCATGTTTCACCAACAGTTGTATCACACATTGCCTCAAATTCCTAACATATTTAGATTTTGATGCCACTGGAGTTAAATACATTATGAATGCTTCTATCTGCATAAGCTGATGAGCAGCCCTGCCCCGCTTGTGATGGCTGTTTGAGTTTGAACACTTGGGAAATAGGAATTTTAATAAAGTAGAAATAATTTGGGGGCACAAGCAGAGAGCAGAAATATGACAGGCTTGCTAAAATAGTGGGGAGGTCAGAATAAAAATATGGGGTAGAGGGAGGGAACATCCAAATTAGAAAGAATGAGGAAAGGGGAGGTAGCAAGGCCACAAATTTTCTGATTTTGCCCAGGGCTACCCCTGAATTTATGGATTTCTAAGAAAGACCATGTTATTTGAAAGGATAGCATTTTCCTAACATCTGCCTGTTTTGTACTCTTAGTACAAGTGTTCATTACTAAAGCCACTAATATATGGAAAAATAATTTCTCCTTTATGATTTCCTAACAAAAATGGTATTGTACCAATGCTACTATGTGAGCTTTGTTCTGTTTGATTTTCCTAATTAGCTATTCTTAGCATGGTTAAAAACTACATGCACAGCTGGGACCTCAGTGTGAAGCCTCAGCTGGCAGTAACCAGTGGTGCCTAATACTGATTTTTTTCCCCCTAGATAAACAAAAGTGCACAAATACAAACATAACTGACTGTAAAACTTTTCAAGGTTTTCCTTGCTCAGCTGTCCAAAGTGAACCGTTATCATTGCATCTTCTCTGAATTTGGTCACAGAAAATGACCAAAATATCTGAGAAACGAGTGCTATTTACAGTCTATTAACACTGATACTTCCTATTTAAAGAATGTTGAAAAATATACCAAAATCTTCTTTTTTTTAGTTTCAATGACATAATTTTAATTAGGGGAAAAATTTGAATAATAATTTCAGAACAAATACAGAATTAACAAGCCTTCAAAATTAAAACTGTTATCTGAATTAATATGGACTACTTAATTCACTGCGAAAACGTAATTACCCCACTCAATTTTCTATGAAATGTGTGCGTGTGTGTGTGTGTGTGTGTGTGTGTGTGTGTGTGTGTGCTTATGTCTACAATACACACACATTTCAGGTATAGAGGACAATTCTACTTGACCATTATATGATCCTTCTAGCTTTTTTTTTCTTTCAGTTACTATTTGCTGAAATTGTAAATAATGAGAATTTGGGAAATAGAACTGGGAAACTGACCCGAATGATAACTGGGTGATTTCTGCCTTACAAATCAAAGACAAAAATGCCATAATCAAGATTTTATTTATGCTACTCATCAGATAATTTTTCATTACCTGTCTGCCAATGTTTTAGGCTGTAAAAACATAGATACTAACTTCTTTGGGTAAAAGGACCAATTTCACTAATAATGTTTTTGTGAATGTCATGGTCACCATATGAAATCACCACTTTCAGACACCTGACATGACAGTGCTAGAGCATGTCAGGCTTTGGGGACAGTGTCTCCCTTCTCATGACTCAAACCATAAACTTCAGTATGAAATAAAATAATGCCAGAATACCTGGGGCTCTGAAGGATGAACTGTCCAGAATCTTATTTTAAAAAATATACTATACCTTCCATATGGTCTTTTCACTTTTGAGAAATTAAACCATACATTTACCAGAAACTGAGTAAATATTTCCATGTAATCTGTTCAGTCTACATTTCCCAGGAGAACCTCTAAGAGCTCCCAAACTGACCAGCAGTATCTCCTGGATAAAACCAAAGAGCATCTCTCAGAAGAAGGGATTCAGTGTCTTTTAAAAACTACTCAAGTTACTTTTAGTTTTCTGAACAGCAGGGCAAGTCATGGAGAGTATATTAATTGCCTAACAAATGCTTGTTAACTTAGATGTGAACTTTACATTTGCTGCTGGTAATTATGTTATCCAATCACACATTAATTGGTGTTGATGCTGATGTTCTGATTTTAAAGTTTTAAAATGATAACCATCCTCTGTAGGAAATTAATAATAGAGTATCACTAGTCATAACCTACTCTAATTAATTGTCCAGTCTTTGATTCTAAGGACCACACTCTGTATCCCCTGCTCAAGTGAAGAAACACATTTCTACTATTTACAACAGAATGGGGACACCCACCAGCACCAGAACTGATTAATATATTAACCAAAGAATTAATATGTGGTTAACATTTTGTCCAAAGTTAGACATCCCTAATTAAAATAACCTAGTAATAAATGATTTCCCTTGTGAAATTTTTTTTGTGAGGGAGTTTGGGGAATAAGAGTCTACTCCCAGTGTTAAAATCTCTCCCACAAGCTGAACCCACTAACTCCTCTGCAACTTACATTCTTAACGAAGTTGCCTAGGGCACTCCACAGGAAAGCATCCAGGGTCACACAACCATCTCTAAGGCTGCTGTTTATCATGTAAAATCAACACCTCCTGAGAGTTTTGAGGACGTTAAGAGCTTATTATCAGGACAAGAAATCCTAGAAAATTTCTATTCATATAGAAAGATATAGCTATTGCCCCCAAGGCTATGGCTTAGCAAAGGGTTTCAGCTTCCTGGCACTAGGTTCTCCTTCTAGGAAACAAATATTGTACCTGCTCATTTCCAAAGACAGGTGACCTGCACTGTTATTTTTTACTGACATAATCAGATTCAAGGATCTCCTTGAAAGAGATTTCTGGAAAGTCCTGCCTATGATGACTGCTGTGCTGCATGAACATATTACTACATCCTGCCAAAGTGGTTGTTAGAAAGAATAACTAGAGAAGAGGAAGGAAAGCAAAGGGCTGTTCTATTAGTTTTGGAGCCATAATCACCCATCTAATGACTATAAATGGCATAATGAGATGGATGATAGCCAGAGCAAGAATAGAACAGGCAAACATGATTTCACAGTCTCCCAATGGCTGGTCTCTACCACTGCCTCCATCACCCTGAAAGAAAACATGAGGCCATTCCCTTCTGCTACAGAGGGATGGAGAGGCTGGGTAGACAAGGGAGTGGCCTTGTAAAGCCACAAACTCAGGAAGGCTGGAACAAATGGGCAAATCAAAGAATCAACGAATTTGGGTCAGCCACAGTCCTTAGAAATCACTTAGTCCAACCCCAGGAATTAGTGTTTGGTAAAAGCATATACCACTGACCCTGAGAAAGAAAAATGCCTCCAGTGTCTTATCACTTATAAACAAAACTTTGAGTAATCCTGAGGAACATGGTTACACTTCTGCCAATTGATTTATCACACCCTTCAACATGGCCAGCATTCAATAAAACTCTGAAGACGGTCAAGCTTGTCTTCAGCACCCAATCATATTCCCTTCCACTGTCTTTCTCCCCATTTGGCAGAGTATAGTTCAGCTGCACAGTGCTTCCATGCATGTATCAACCTCCCTGTTTCATCCTGACCCCCATATGGAAAAACTAACTGAAGAGAAAAACAATACCCCCTCCCAAACCCTCTGGCATTCCTGTAAAATCTGCTAAGTTCGTTCATAACAAAACTTATTAGCAAAAGGTACAAATGTGCATTACCAATAAAGTGATTTCAGGGAGCTCAAAGATGAGGAGAGAAGGAAAGGAAATGAACATTTATAAAATACCTACTCCAAGCCAGGCACAATGCTTTACAAATATGACCTCACCTGATTAACAGGGCTCAGAGAAATTTCAACCACTTTGTGACTAATTCTACAGAACAACTTTCAACCTTCAGTCTTGATCTCTATTCAGAGATGCCAGAATCTTTTTCAACCAGAGAAGTTTGTGAAGTTATGATAATAACAGACCCCCACAGACCATATAGCATTTCTGTTTAATCATTAATACAAAGACCAGGAGGTATATGTAGATGAGGACATTTAGCAAATACTGTTTAGTAACACTGCCAAGCAGGAAGGTACAGCTTTGTATTTCTCAATAAAGTAGTATCAGGAGGTTCAAGATGGTGGATGGGAATAAATATTAGAGAAGGTGACTGTGGGGGAAAAAAACGAGGCTCCCAAATGAGCGGCTTAGATAGAATGCGTTACACTCATGTCTCCATCTTTAAATGTCAGTAAATCATATTAGCAACTAATAATTCTGTACAATAATTTAGAAATGGAGCAGTCTAGATTGGAAAGTCTTCATTTCTCAGATCAGCTAGACTGGCAAATCAGCTCTTTTTGGACCCATGATCACTGTGCTCAAATTCCCATCTGGATTCTTGATTCTCTGGATGTTTCACAGGATCACAGATTTAAATCTGGTATGGATCTCAGAGATCAGTCAGTCTGACCTATTTGTTTTACAAATGAAAAATCAAGGCCCAAAGCAGTAGAGGCATTTGCCAAAGGTCACATAAGCAAGTAATTGTACTCAGCATTCAAAGCCAGGCCTTCTGACTCCAAATCCCATGTCCTTTCCACAGTACCATGTTCAACCTTGAGCTAATGTACAATCCTTATCTATAACATCCTTGATAAGTGATAATCTCATCTTGGGTTATAGACCTCAGAGACTTGGAACACTGAGCTCACTGACTTTCAGGTAAAGTGCATTCATTGCACTTTGGGATGCCTCTAATTGCTAGGAAGCTTTCCCTTATTGAACAAAAATATTCATCTCTATTATAACTGCTACTCAATGGTCCTAGCTGGACAGTAAGAAACTGAAAGAAATCTGATCCTTCCAAGTTGTGAGTTCCACAGGGGCAGGGCTGTCCTGTCTTTCTTAGTATCCCTAATCCTTAGCACAATGCCTAGCAGGTAGAAGGCATTTAATATATATTTTATTGACTTGACTTCTATAAAATAACTCTTTAGATAAGCTCTTTGAATAACTTCTTTGTAATAACTTCTTTATAATAACTCTATATATTAACTCGTTTAAGTGACATGAAGTTATCTTTCTGTCCACCCTAAAACCTGATCTCTAACCAAAATACACTTAAGTTCCTTCAACCAATCTTCAAATGGCACAGTTAGTTATTAACAGTTATGATGCCAAGGATACCAAAATTCACCCCAAATATACTACAACTAATTTCTGATTTCCCAGGTTAAGAAACTGATACACCAAAGCCTCACTACCATCAGATGGCTGACCCGATTAAAATGTAATCTCCTAGGGGCGGCTAGGTGGCGCAGTGAATAGAGCGCCGGCCCTGGAGTCAGAAGGACCTGAGTTCGGAGCCGGCCTCAGACACTTAATCCGCACAAACAAAAACCTAGCCGTGTAACCTTGGGCAAGTTACTTAACCCCAATTGCCCTAAAGGACCGCTAGGTGGCGCAGTGAGTAAGAGCGCTGGCCTCGGAGTTGGGATGACCCGAGATCAGATCCGGCCTCAGAAAATGAGCCCCCACGCATAAATAATGACTAGCCGTGTAGCCTTGAGCAAGTTACTTAACCCCAATTGCTTTAAAAAAAAAAATGTAATCTCCTGGAAGACAGGGGCAGTTTTTTGTCTTGGCACTTAGGCCAACAAATTAAAGTGAAATGTATGATTTCATAAAAGGTTCATGAATAGGACACCCATAAGTGATTATTCAAATAATGGAGCATAAACCTGATCTCTACGACAGGGGTTCTTAAACTAGGGAAATGAGTATAATTAGTTTGTAAAAATATTCTGATAATTGTATTTCAACACAATTAGCTTCCCTTTATAATCCTTTGCATTTTATTTTGTGCATTTAAAAACACTATTCTCAGAAGGAGGTCCAAAGGATTCACCACACAAAAATGGTCAAGAATGGCTGCTCTAGACTGATCTTGGAGAAAAAAGCCAGACTTCACACACACACACACACACACACACACACACACACACACACACATATCCTTTTGGTTGTTGTTGGCAACAAAACATGGAACTTCTGGGCCCATGTATCTGCCCTAGCATGGAAATACTTAAGTTCCATTATCTGTAACAAATATCATGATTTCTTCCAGTTACAAAAATAGGCTATATAATGAAACTCTTCAAGCTTTGCATTCTAATCACAGGGACCTATGTTTCATTGATATGTGGAAATTCCCAATGATGACACGCAAGTCGGCATTTTCACTATACTAAAACACAAAAATTGTCTTGGGTAGGCTGAGCTCCAACAATTAAGTTTAATTATTAACTCTCAAAATCATTTTCCCTCTTAGATCTGGTAGTTCCCTCATTCTAGAACCCACCCAAATGTCATAATTCTAGGCGGAGGGCTAGAGGGGGCCTTAAAGAACATTTAGTAAAACCCTCTCATTTGAAAGTTGAAAAGAGAGGAAAAGGCAGGGATAGAATTTGAAACTGTTGACTCCAAAGCAATGTGCTGTCTACACTGGAGGTGGCAAACTCAAATGGAAAGTGATCCCCACAGTCTGTAGTGACTTAGTAAACCACAAATTAACATTATCCATGTTGTATTGCATTTTTTGTTAAATATTTTCTAATTCCATTTTAATCTGGTTCAGACTGCCCTTGGGAGTTCTGCAGGTTGCCCACAGCCCTCTAGTCCTGAGTTTGAAACCTCAGCATTACTCCTCCTCTCCTGTGTACTGGCTCCTTTCCCTTTGCCCACAAATATGTTCAAGTCTAACCCAAACAAACAAACATAAAATTCTACTGACCCTGATGTACTCAAGATAAAGAATGATATCCTTCTTCCATTCTACTGAGAAATTTAAAAAAAAAGTAGTCTATATTCATCATCTCCACATCTTCATCACTTATTCACTCATCAATTGCTTGTACCTTTGATGGGGTGCTTGGGATATATATGTGTTTGTGGCATCAGTCTATGTCTGTAATATCAATTTGTAGCATCGATTTGTATATGGGGTGCTTTGGGATCTCTATCTGTAAAATCATATTTCCCCCTCCCCAGCCCCCGAGCACTGACTCTGCCCCTTCCCCCTGCCAGTACTCTGCCCAGCAACAACTCATGAACTGTTTATCTATGCTTGGAATAATAACAAGCTACCTAGGAATCTTTCACTAAACTATCTATAAACATTTTAGCTTAGGCAAATGTTATCTCCCTTATTAGAATGGCCAGCTACACCACTAATCCTTCAGTGCCCTATCTATAGATTAACTCCTTAGCCAATCAATTATACCCATACTGTGTCTCTGTTGGTCTTGGTTCCCATCATCCATCTTGTCAAACATGACACTGATGGGTGGTAGAATGGGCACTACTCAGTGGCAGTGACAGCTGGCTGACTTTAGTGACGGGTCAGGCCTAAAACCACACCTCCAGGTATTCCCCCCTTGGGCTATTTCCCAGTGAATTATGGGCAATACGCATGTGTAGTTGATATTAAAAGTGCATGTTCCTTTAAGCACTGACCACTCTTTAACTCCTCCTTAATCCCACCCTTACTCACCTAGTTAGCATAACTGACACCCAATTTACTGTCTTGACTCCTTAAAACTCTACCTGTGACTTCTGTAAGGTTGCAGGTTCCCTTGCCCGCTGTGCAGTGCAGCGTAACAATAAACTTTTACAATCTCAGCTTCCAAGTTTGCTTGAGCCTGGTGAATTCTTTCCAGACTGAATTGCAGCATCTCTGGTCACTAATAAGGATCAGAGTCCTGGTAGAACCTATTACCCTTCCCTCATCACCCTTACTGCCCTGCTTCCTTGCATCTGTATCCCCAAAGTACCTGATATACAGTGAACACTTGATAAGTGTTTCATCAATTAGTTATACATACTAGCTGTTCCCACAATTGAATATGCTGCTTCCAAACTCTACATTTTCTGAAAACTTAATTCACTTCTCCCTAAACTTAATCTTTCAAAATCCCTATTCCTCCAAGACACAATTCAAGTGTGACCTTCTTCACAACATGTCTGATTCCCTAAGCAGACCCTCCTACAATAATGGATGGATCTCCTCCACACATCTCCATCACCTTGCCTTGTATTATATTCCCTTGAATACGCTTCATAGTCAAATTCCACCCTAAATAAAATGTATGCTCCATCAAGCTGAGGATGATCTTCTTCTAAAAAATTAATCCTACAAGCTTGAGCCAGCTCAAACCTACACAAGAGAGACAATGGTTAAATTTCAATAAACATTTACACTTCAGAAATAATCAAATTCTACAAATGAGGGCTTGATTTGTTTTGATGAGTTTATAATTTCTAAGAAAGGAAGAGATGGCTGGCTAGTGAAACTGAATAGAGTACCAGCCCTGGAGTCAGGAGGACCTGAGCTCAAATCTGGCCTGAGACACTTGACACACTTACTAGCTGTGTGACTTTGGACAAGTCACTTAACCCCAAATGCCCACCAAAAAGAAAAAAGAAAAAGAAAGGAAGAGATAAAATGAAATAATGTAAATCAAACTTTAAAAGCTTATCTTGCATACGTTTTTTAATATCTTGCATATATACATATATACATATGCATACACACATATATATGCATACATATACACACATACATACACATATATACATATTCCACCCCAGTAGGCCAACTGTTCAGTGTTTACCAACATACCTCTTTTGTACCTATGATAAGAAAATACTCTGCAACATTCCACTTTTGATAATCTCTCAGGGTACTGAGAATGTAAAATGACTTGCTTAGAATCCCAGGACAAGACGTCAGCAGCAGAGCTTGGACTTGGGTCTTCCTGTGAGGCCCATTCTCTATCCACTATAGCAAACTGCCTCTCACTTGGAAGAAGAATGGGTTCTTCACATATATTTGTTTAATCAAATTGTCTGGGGGCTATTTTTGCTTAACTGTGTAACAGCTGTTTCTTCAAAAAGAATGGCATTCAGGGCAATGTGCCATGCATTAGTCCCAGGTTTTTTTTATTGTTCTCAACTCTCCATAAATATATGTTTGATTTCTGTGTTTCCAAAAACTAAGAAAGCCAGATGGCAATATACTGGATAGCCAAGGGGCAACTTCTATCTCACTTATATCTTTTTTTTAACATTTAATTTTTATTTTTTTAATTACACATAAAAAATTTTTTTTTTTTGCTTTTTGGAGGGCAATTGGGGTTAAGTAACTTGCTCAAGGTCACAAGGCTAGGTTTTTGTTTGTGTGTGTGTTAAGTGTCTGAGGCCAGATCCGAACTCAGGTTCTGACTTCTGCCTTCTGACTCCAGGGCCGACTCTCTACTCACTGCGCCGCCTAGCCGCCCCCCAAAATTTTAAATTTTTAAAAATTATTTTATGGTCCATATCATCTCCCTTCCACCTCCTTGAGAAAGCAAGCAATCTAATGCATCTCACTTATATTTAACTCCCTCCACACACCCAAATTCCCCAATGAAGTAGGCATTAAGGTAATCCCAGACACCTGGGAGAAGGAGGCATTATCTTTGATGTTTCCAGCTCTCTCTGACCTCCCACCTAACAATCAACTGCCCAAGTCTTGATGATCCATTTTATGAGTCTTGTAAACACACTCTAATTCAGGCCATAATTACCTCTTTACTATAACAGTAGCCTCCTTACCTTCAGTTTTTCCTCCTGCCAATCCACAGTTCACACAACTGTCAACATAATCTTAAAATGATGTTACTCTCCACTTTTAAATTGGGGACAATGTTGCTTAGGGGCAGTGACTGGAGATCAGCTGTCTTTTGAGTTGGGGGAGAGAATTCAAGGGAGCACACAGGCAGGCACTGGCACACACAAAGACACACAGACACACACAGACACTCAGACACACACACACCCCTAAGTAGCATCCATCCAGTGATCACATTCCCCTTTCATTACATGAGTTTTCACTTGGCCAGGACTTCCATTTCTGAGACGCAGCCAATCCAGCACACGGCAGAGCCTCACATTACACAGCTGCCTCATTCAGAACAGGGACATGTGCAAAAGCGTCTATGAACAAAGGCACTTCTGTGGGTTCTGTGAAGCTCTGTGCTGTCTGTACCTGTTTTTGAGGTTGCCACTGGTCACTATCACAATTGCACCTTTCAATTGTCCACTGCAAGACTCTTCTATACCACCAATTCTCAGAAAATTGACCTTTATAGTACGAAAAAAATTACCGTAGAATTCAGCAAACCTTACTTCTGGTAGTGGGCTGGCAGGTTTGGTCAGGATTCCTCCCACGTAAACAACATTGGGTAGAGTGGGTCTTGGGAACTCCAACGCCACATCTGTACACAGCATCCATAGGCTGGTCTCCTGAACCAAATCATACATGGATCTCACTGGGAGCAGGTTGTACTTTTTCATTATCCTTTCATATTTTGGAAGAACCAGATAGCTGATCCCCAATCTGGAAATGAGGTAAACACCGGTGTTTTTCATTCTGTCCAGAAAGTTCATATTATCCGTGAGAAGCGAGTTAAACTCTGGAACATAAGACAATGGCATAGGAGCCCCCACTTCAGCAGGGTACCAAAGACCTGTGGAGAATACTGCATACTTCACCCCTAAAAGATGGGCTATAACAAATCCACACATCTCATTAGGGTCCACCAGTAGCAAATCAAAATTTTCTTTTTTCAGGCCCTGCATCAAAGCACTGTTGCTGACCATCATCTCACAGTTCTTAGAATAGTGGTCCAGTATGTCGAACAGTTCTATTACTGTAAATCTCCCAGAGAAAATATTTCGCATTTTGGACTGCAGGAAAGCATCTGAGGTGGTACTGTTAAAGATCCCTGGGTAGCGCTGGAGTCTGTAATGATTAGATGGCATGATGTCTCTGCCTTCGGACAGGAGAAACACTGTCTGGTGGCCTCTCTCATGTAAGGCTGAGGCTAAGGTCTTGAAAATGTACATATGGCTTTCAAACATAATTGGCGGCACAACGACGATTTTGGCAGCCTTTGCTAGTCCAATAGCACTCCACAGGAGTACGAAAAATGGAGTGTAAGACTTCATAGCTGAAATGACAACCAGAAAATGACTTTAAAACAGTTTACAATTCTTCAGACTGTTTAGAACTTTCCAAATAAAATACTACACAATCATTATTTTTGACATTCCCAGTGAGATAATTTCTGATCAGCTGACAGGTTTTTATACCTTAAGGACATGTTTTTAATCCCCTTGTAAATATTAACTTAATATTATAATCTAATTAGCCTCATAAATTCTAATACAGCATTCACAACAGACAAAGCTGTCATAAACTAAACCACTCCAGCAGTTTGCATGTGTCTATCAGTTTTGCACCTTGAAATCCCCCTGGCTGTTCCTAAACAGCCTTCAGGGATATGGAAATTCAAGACAAATGACCTTCAAGGTTAAGCAACAAACATCACAATACCCCTCCCCACACAAATAATTATTTTAAATAATCAACAATTTTGTTCACTGTCACACAGAGAATGTAAATGTTAATGAGGAAGAATATCTAAAACTTGTGACTTTTCAGAGTCTTACTTTAGATTATTTCAAATGATTTATCACTTTTCAGATTATTATTTTTTCATATCATGCAGATAATTGATTCAGATTATTTCTAACGTATAGATCATTTTTTCACCCTTTATATTTAAGGTGGAAATATAAAGCTTATAGTTGAGGACAACTCAACTATAGTTGAGGATAAAAGTTGACCTGTTATAATAACGGTGTTTCTTCTATCCCAAAAGCTCTATATTAGAAGGTATTCTACACTGGGATAGAAATGAAGTTTGTGATCTCCTGGACACAGAGACTCTCAGGTAAAAACATTCCTTCTAACCAAACAGATCACAATCTCAAGTTTCGAGATTCTGCTCGGTGTGCTATGAATTTAAGTGACTTACTTTCGGTCATATAGCAGCATATAGCAGTCTACGTCAGAAGGCAGATTAGAATCCAGCTATCCTAGGTTTGGGCACCAGCTCCAGCCACTACACCAAGCTGATGTTGCTTTTCTTTTTTTTATCTAAAACTCATTATGGTCACCACATATCCCTTTTCTCCTAATTGCTCTTAGTACCCTAGCATTTTCCCCTTTAGCAGCTTCTATCAATAAACACATAACTTTGGACATTAATCCAGGAATGAAGCTGAATAGCACGGCTACTGGTCACAACTGTTCCAAATGCCCCTGGCTCCATTCCATTAAGGGGCCTATTTGTAACCATGGTGCAAACAAAGCCCAAGAGGGCAGCTCTCCACCTGGAAAGCCCTATTTTCCATACTATCACCTGATTAGGTTAAATAAAAATGTCAAACACATCTTTGGCTACTTGTACAACAAATAGCCTGTTTTCTTTCTAAGGAGATTGATTATAAGGAAGGTACTGTGCCTTCTCTCTAGCCAAGCAACTTTGTAACTACAGGCTCAAAGCTAAAACTGGTGTTCAAAATCAGAATATATCTTATATTTCATATATTAAATATACCTATATAAACATTAATTCTGGGGGGATTAGAAAAGAGTTAGGTTTTTTAAAAAGCTATTTTTGTATGCATGAATTTTATATGTATATAATGTATAACTGAAAAATTAACTTTCCTAACTGCACTGATTCCTATCATGTATATTATTTGTTAGCTCTACTTTATCTACAACTTAAAACTCAAAGCATGTTAGGAGACAAGGAACAGCAGGCATTTGACCAAGTTTTATAATATTAAGGCCTAAATGGTAATTGCAATTCATCTCCGGTTCTCACCCTCCACAAAACCACACCCCAAAGAGCTCTTTACTTCCTGGTCATTTCCAAACCAGCACACCTGCCGGCAGAGCCATCCTCTTCATAAACCTCCCTCTAGAGCAAGAGCTGTGCCCCGGGGGCTTTGGACTGAGAGGTGATCATCATCTCTCTGGGCCCAGAATCAGGCCTCCCCGCAAGACCTTCCACAGTTTTCTTTCATGTGTTGCCTTCACCATATAGAATGCAGAACTTCCTGAAGAGCTGTCTTGCTTACTTGTGTATATATCCGAGTTTAGAGTAATACCTACAACATAGTAAGCATTTAATAAATGCTTTATTCATTTAGCTATGACACTGTACCTTAAGTTAAAATTAGCCTCAGACCCTAGCTGTGAGATCCTGGGAAAGTCACTGAACTTGTTTGCCTCATCCATAAAAACCTTTTCCCCTTTCCCTTTCCCTACCCATAAAAACAGGAATAATAAACTCCCAGGGTTGCTGTGAAGATCAAATGAGATAATAATTGCAAAGCACTCTGTATAGTGCCAGGAACATAGTAAGCACTAAGTTAGAGCTATTATGTCAACACACTGCTCAAATATACCTTTCTGGGGAAGGCTTCTATTAATGGTAAATAGCTGGTCCACTTGAAATGCATTCAGTTCATTAAAAACCACAGAGGCTGGCAAGTAGGACAAGGTTACAAATAAGGTAGGGAAGAAAAGGGGGGAATCAAAAGGGAGAAAACTTTTCATGACCCTCTTCTCTTTCTTCTGCATGCTACCAATCTCCGTGCATCCATCCTCTGTCCCCCCTTTCCACTGCAATTGAAGGAAAGGTAGGGGGTCCAAGCAGTTATAGGACTAATCTCAACAATGAAAGGGATGGCAGCATCAATACTGCGCATCACTGCATGTCTGGCAATGGTGTCCAGTGTTTGCCATCCTGGGCTTGCAAAGGTCTGCACAGACACCAAACAAATCTTATTCCACCTATCTCAGAACCAGAGAGGAAGGAACTTTGGCCCTTATAAATAATAGTTCAACAAGATGATTAGCAACTGTGCCATTTCATTATATAACAATAATATAATTATACATAAATATAACATAAATTCTATAATAACAACAGTAACAATAACAATAGTTACCATTTTGTGATGCTTTAAGGTTTGCAAAATTCTTTATAAATATTAACTAATTGTATCCTCACAACAACCATAGGAAGCAGGTGCTATAATTACCCCTTTTTTACAGATGAAACTCAGGCAAACAGAGGCTGAGTGACCTGCCCATCCTAACTCCAGGTTCAGTGCTTTATCCATTGAATCTAGCTAATCAATTCCTTCTCCCCAAAGTATTTTTCTGAAAAATGTATTATCCTTTCAGAAATCTGTAAAAAGTCAAAGTAAATCATTACAACTTGATTAATTTTAAACAATCCCCTTTAAACTCAAGGGAAGCTAGATGGCTCAGTAGAGAGAGCACTGGGCCTGGAGTCAGGAAGGCCTGAGTTCAAATCTTGCCTCAGACACAAGTCACTTGCCCAATCAGTCAACCCTGTCTGCCTCAGTTTCTTGATCTGTAAAATGGGCTGGAGAATGAAATGACAAACCCCTCCAGTATCTTTACCAAAAAAACCCAAATGGAGTCATAAAGAATCAGATAAAACTAAAACAACTGAAAACAACAGACTCAAATTTGAGAGAATCTGTTGTGCAGGTTCTAAAGAGTCAGTCCTATTTCAAATCCCAATTTATTTTTAAACATACAGCAATACTCACTGGTTGTATTCACTATAGGGTTTTCATTTTGATTCTAGAAAAATGTGTTGATTAATGCTTATTAATGAGAAGTGCTAAAGATGTTAGGGTCCCAAAATGTGGTGCTAAAAGATTACTAAGTATAACTTTTACAATTATTTTAAAAAACACACTTGATAATATCTGGATACCATACTAAAAACAGAATTAATGCCAGCTTTTCTAAATCTATTTTTTCTTTCTATATGACTTCAATGGATCTGATTTAATCAATATGGGTACTTACAACCTGCAATCCACCTCTCCCGCTCCATCAATTCTTTTCCATGCATTCCTCTAAGTTCTGGGTGAGGGTAGTGGGGTTTCAGGAGAGGAGGGCCTACTATCTCACAGGCAGCACATTTTATCATATTTAATGTACAATGAAAGGTAAAATGAACAAGTTATCTTGTTAGGAAGGAAGACAGGAGAAAAGAGGAGAAAAATGAAGTAAGGTGATAGGAACTGAAGAGGTATATCTTCAGTTAAATTATGGAAGCAATTTTAAACAAATTAACTTTGATGATATAGGTATTCATCACAATATTCCACACTTTTTACTTTGCTAATTTTTAGGTAACTTAATGATAATAGCTATCATTTTTGTATCACTTACTATATGCAAGGCACTATGCTAACTGCTTTATCATTATTATCTCGTTTGAATCACAAAACTCTGGGAAGTAGGTGCTATTATTAGCCCCGTTTTACAGATGAAGAAACAGAAGGTAAGTGACTTGCCAATGATCATGAAGCTAGGAAGTGCGTGAGGCCAAATTTGAACTCAGATCTTTCAGATTCCAGGCCTGGTACACAGATAAAAATAAATCCTAAAGATTCTATTAGCATGTATCCATGACAGAGGCATTATTCTATCTTTTCCATTGAAGAAATAACTGAGAACTGTTCTTAGCTTTCATGGAAAAAAATAAGATAATGAAAGTACTCATGACGTGCACTTGCTAATATTTGAGCGCTCTGCTGAAAATATAATCCCCATGTTTCTAACTCTTCCTAATTAATAAGCACTATTTCATATATCATCTTAAAGTTTTAATTTATTCAACAAGTACTCATTAACTATCTATAAACTAAGCATTATAAATATCATTTATAACAATTAAAATAATTAACAATTAAATCCTCCCTGCTCCCACAGAGTTACAATTCTTTTGAGGTACATAGCTAAGTAAATACAAAACATATACAAGGTTTATATATACAGCCTTCATGTCAAAGGTGGCCCTTGAAACAGGGCCCAGAAAGGAAGCTCGGCATTCTCTAAGAATGTGACCCTAGGCAGAGAAGAGACTGAGCACGAAAGAGTCCCCTCATAGAAATGCAAGATGACCCATTTAGAGAATATAGGAAGGAAATTAATGTTAATTTTCAGATATGATGGAAAATTATTTTGCGGGGGGAGGGAGCAATGATGAAAAGGAGGGGGAGGAAAAACAAGAAGAAGAAAGAAGAAAATGGTACAATTAGCATTTTTTTAAATGAGAGTTTTGGTGATAAAAGTTACCTAAGAACTATTTCTTCAAAAACTGTAAGTAGGCCTGCATATGCAAAGGTACAGACTTTAAAAAGAACAAGTTGGGAATGATGTGCTTTTTAAGGTTTATTTCGCTTTAATTATCCAATCTGAGAATGCTAAATAAATTCACTACCTAATACTTAGAATGCTTACCTCTAATGTTTCTGTCATTTGGAAAGAAACAGTCTACTTGCTGGCATCACTGTCTAATCCAGGGGTGGGAAACCTGTGGCTTCAAGCCACAGGTGGCGCTCTAGGTCCTCAAGTGTGGCCCTCTGACTGAATCCAAACCTCACAGAACAAATCCCCTTAATAAAAGGGTTTGTTCTGTAAAACTAAAAGGTTGTGGGTTCCCCAACTCTTATTAAATCCCTACTCTTCTATCTCCTGTGCTGAAGACCCTGATCCTCCCCTTGCAAAACATGCTCAAGGTGGACCCATCCTTGAATCCATTCTACCTACAATCTGTCTCTGTATGTGTCTGACGAGTGTGTCTCTCTCTGACACACCCTCATTCACCTCCATTCCATGGCCTTCAAGACTACTATAAAGATTAACTTCTAAATGTTTATCTCCTGATCTAATCTTTCTTCTAAGTCTCTATAGCCCTCATTACAAGATACTTCTGCATAATTCTCACCAGCATATCAAACAGTAATGTGTCCAAAGGTAAACACAGTATTATCTCCCATCTCCCTCAAACATCATTCTCATTTTAAAATTATGATCTTTGTTGAGGATACCTCCTGGTTTCCCAAGCTTGCAATTCTAAAGTTACCTTTGGTTTTTCCCTCTCCCCAAAGTCTATTTAAATACTGAATAGAACCTATCATATCTATCTCTGAAATGTCTCTTGTATCCCTCCCCTCCTCTTGATCAAGATTCTCATCATCCTAGAAGATTCCTCCATACTGTTCACCTGACTACCACAACAGGCTTCTTCCTGCCTACATTATTACCCCATTCCAATACATTCTCTACTACTGTTGTCAGACTAGAGTATTCCACAGGATAATTATTATTTCCCTTTCAATATTAATGAATTTCTACCAACTTTTGAAACCCAACTTAAATGTCTTTTGCTAGTCCCCCTCCCCACTCCCATCATTTCTCTTTCAGGAACTGCTGAACAAATTACGGTATGTAAATGTAATGGAATAGTACTGAGCTTTTAAGAAATAAAGGAATGTTTTCAGAAAAACCTAGGAGATTGCATAGACTGATACTGAATGCAATGAACTGAAGCAGGAATGCAATATATACTATAACAGTATTGTTTAAAGACCTAAGAACATTCAATAATGCAATCATGATTCCAGAGGACTTATGAAAAAAAAGTTATTCAAGTCTTGACAGAGAAGTGAAAGGCTAATTGTGAGGAATGGGACAGACATTTTTGGTCATGACCAATGTGATCATTTGTTTTGCTTGACGATTCTTAAATACTACAAGATGTCCGTCTGTCTGTCTCTCACCTCCCCTCTTCCATCTTCTCTCTTCCTCTCTCTCCCTTTTTCTGCCCTACCCCTTCCTCCATCTCTCAGTGTTGAAGGGGAAAATGATAAATGCTTGCTAGGTTGTTTTTTTTTTTTTTAAATATCAAGTACTTAGAGTGACTATGTCTAAAAATAGGGATAACTAGTTGAGTACCCTTGGACTTGCTGATGCTTAAAATAAGGTGAATGAACTATTTTTAAATAAATAAAATTTTAAAACAAGAAAAATGCCACCACCTCCAAGAGCCTCAAATGTCATATAATATTTTGTGGTCTAACTTTTTAATGATTTTAACCATGTTGTTTTGCATATTTTCTATTTCTGCATGTGTCACATCCCCCTACAAGATTTCAAATTTCTTGAGAGGAACAATGTCATATTTAAATGTTCTGTCTTTCCCAACAGCTTAGTGCAGAGCTCTGTATAAAGTATCATGGATAGGGTGTTCCTGGACAGCTCTCTAGTTAATAAAATAATAACAACAACAACGGTAGCATTTATATGTCACTTTAAGATTTGAAAAGCATTGTGTGTGTGTATATATATATATATATATATATATATATATATATATATATATATATATATATATATATATGATCTCATGTAATCCTTACAACCACCCTGCTAGTTTATTGCCCCATTTTACAGATGAGAAAATTGATTTTGGGGTGACTAGGTGACGAATAGAGCAACGGCCCTGAAGTCAGAGGACCTGAGTTCAAATCCAGCCTCAAACGCTTGACACACTTTGGGTAAGTCACTTAACCCCAATTGTCCTCAGAGAGAGAGAGAGAGAGAGAGAGAGAGAGAGAGAGAGAGAGAACTGATTTTAAGACCAGCACTCTCATTAACCGCACCATCCAACTATCTTGTAACTGGTAAGATAAGTTTCCAAAGAAGTTAAGTATTTGTCTTTATGGTTCCTCCTTGCTCCAAGATATATAAAGTAGCCTCACAACAGACCTCAGGAAAGTACTGATAACTTTTCTAACTAAGCAAAGGAAGCAGGCTGGAGGGTGCATTGTCCTCTTCTTCCCATAACTCCAGAGAGAGCAAATGGGCTTGCTGTGGGATGACTGGTTTTATACAACAGGTTTATAATTGACTCCAGTTAGCTGGACACTGAAAAAGTTGTAAAGGTTGAGTGTGTTTTAATGACTAATCGGACGGCTAAACAAAAACTATTTTTAAAGGCCTTGAATTCCTGAAACATGCTTTTGGGAAACAGTCCTGAAATCTGATTAACAAGGCCTGAGCAGGGTTTGTTTCAGATATATGAATCTGAAACCAATGAAGAAATCAATCCTTTAGGAAACATACTAATTTGGGGGTTAGGTTCATGATTATATAACATCCTGAAGCCAAGATGCCTTCCAAGCTCATATCCTGTAAGTTGGCCTGGAAGGCCACCTATATCTGAAAATAAATATATATTTGGATGATTCCCCAAAAGGCCCACCTTCTGCTAAATCTGAATCTAGAGAATCAGCAATCATAAGATTTAGAGCAGTAAAGAACTATAGAAAATATCTCTAGGCCAATTGCTTCTTTTAATGTATGAGGAAACTATAGCTCAGGAATTTAAAAACTTACTCAAGGCTACATAAGTAGTGATTTCAGGACTGTACGTCACAAAGGAAGTGGTAAATAGCAAGGTCAAGATATTGACATCAGAAAATCTCCTCTCTACTCTAGCACATTACTGTGAAGTTCAAATATTCCCTTTGGAGGTACCAAGAAGGGGAGGAAGAGGGAAAACTCATACAAAGAAACAGACACAAGAATTTTTCATGTAGGATAGCATTTTAGCACTTAACATTCTCTTTCTCCACTGATAATCCAGCAGATTGCCTAGACAATGGTGCCCACTTCATCGAGATTTGTTGAACTGATTTCAATGAGTACATGATAAATCTGTAGGTTGGAACATTTAAAGGCTACAATGATTAAATCTAGTTCACAGTAAATGATCAAACCTTCTTCCAAAGTACTGCATGATTAAATACTTTTTCAGTTTCCTGGCTAGAAAAGTAGCCAGGTGTTCTGGGGACTGTGAACAAAAGGATTGGAGTCAGGACAATAAAAGGTGTTTATGGCATACAGCACCCCTTTCTCAGCCCAAGGTGCTACACTACGCTGTTTTCAAAAGGAGATGGGTTAAGAAAAACAAATATTTACAACAAAATAAAATCAATATATGTTCTTCATGATGCTGCTACAGATGTCAGTTATGGTAACCCAGAAATCAAGGTGTGGGGGCAGGTTCTTGATGCTAATTAAACAACTTCTATTTTTAAATTGAGGTTTACAGTAACAAAGGTTTTTTTACATCTGTCTTCTTATTTGATTAGCAAAACAACCCAGATGAGGAGCTTTACTATCTTTTCCTCAGTCCGAATCTCCCCTTTTTCTTTTTTTTTAATTAAAATTTTTTAACAAATACTTTATTAACTTCTGGTTTACATCATTCATTTCCGCCAGATTTGGAGTTACAATTTTTCCCCATTTTTCCCCTACCCACCACCCCGAATAGCAGTCCCACAAGATATTCCTTCATCCAATCTGCTCTCTGCCATATCTTCTCCCATACCCCCTTCAAATTTGCCATTAGGGCAAGGTGAATCTCTGTGCCCCAATGCCTGCACATCCTACCTCCCAATTACATGCAAAATAGTATTAATAATAGTATTTATATATATTTGAAACATTTAATTTTAAAACTTCGAATTTCAGATCCATTCCCTTCCTCCCCTGTCACCCACCCTTAACATTTTTTATTGATCAATATCTATTTTGCCCCCTCTATGGGCCAGGCACTGGGCTAGGTGCTGAATTATAAGTACAAAGAATGAATAAGTCTGATTTGAATTCTAAAGGGAGAGATGAAAAGTTCATATAAAAATATAAAAAGTATAAAGTTAGTATATATGAAGAAAGAAAAAAATCCAACTTACATTCTAAAAGGTTGGAGATAAAAAGTCCATATAAAGGGGTGGCTAGGTGTCGCAGTGAGTAGAATGTCAGCCCTGGAGTCAGAAGGACCTGAGTTCGGATCTGGCCTCAGACACTTAACGTACACACAAACAAAAACCTAGCCGTGTGACCTTGGGCAAGATACTTTACCCCAATTGCCCTCCAAAAAAAAAAAAGTCCATATAAAAAGAACAAAGTTAGCACATAAATATGAAGTTAATATTTATACTGACAATGTAATAAACATAAGGTAATTTGGGAGGAGGGCATTATCTGCTAGAGGGATTATGAATGGCTTCATGCAGAAAATACCTAAGCTCTGAGTGTGTCTGAGTGGGTGTGAGTATATATGTGTGGGTGTGTGTACCCCTAATTGACCTCCTACCTATCTGACCACTCTTTCTCTGTGTCCTTTGCTGATTTATCCACCATCATGCCTTTTAAGTGTGGCCAATAATCAGTTAGTTCCCCCACCCATCTCTCTCTCATCTGAATGGTGATGACTGTTAAACCCAAGGTAGCTGATGAAATTACCAACAGGGAAGATGGCTCAAGCCAGAATTCCTGTGAATACCTACAGGTAAGGACAAAGGAGCCTAAAAAAGGAGTGGTCAGACAGATAAAAGGCCAACCCGGAGAAAAGAGGATCACAAAAATTCAGAGAAACAGCAAGTATCCAGGATGAGGTGTCCAACACTATCCAATGCAGCAGACAAGTTGAAAAGGATTAGGACTGAAAAAAATCATTAGATTTGGAACTGGTAATTTGAGAAAAGTAGTTTTTCAGTTGAGAAATGAAGTCAAAAGCCAAATCACCGATCAAGTTAGCAAACATTTGTTCCTACAGGTCCTGTACTAAGTGGGGTGGTTCAAAAAAGGCAAAGAAGAGTCCCTAACCTCAGAGCAGAGGGAGCATGAAAAGCCACCATGCAAACAATTATGCATATACAAAATAAATACAGAGTACACTTTTAAAGGGAAGGCATTAGGATTAAGGAGGATCAGAAAAGACTTCATGCAGAACATGGGACTTTAGCTAAGATCTGGAGGAAGTCAAGGGGCAGATATGGGGACCAGAGACCCAAGTGTGAGGGACAACTAGGGAAAATGCCCGGAATTGATGGTTGTTATGTTTGAGAAATAGCAAAGATAAGGAAAGGTGAAGAGGAGCAATGTAAGAAAACTGGAAAGGTAGGAAGGGGACATAATATTATAATGTCTTTGAAAAGGCCTTTAAAAGCCATCTAGAGAAGGGTGAGGAAACAATGAAAGGGGAGGAACTGGAGTCACTGAATGCAGGCAATGTTTTTTTAAATGATTTTGGCTAAGAAAGGGAGATGTTTAGGATAATAATCTGAGGGGAGAGTAGGATCTAGTGAAGTTTTTCTTCTTTTTTTTTTTAAGGATGGGGAGATTTGGGAAAATCTGAAAACAGTAGGAAAGGAACAAATTGAAAGGGAGAGGTTAAAGACTGGAGAGGATATAGTCTGCTGGAGAAGATGAAAGAGGATGAGATCAAGGAGACATGGTAGGGGGACAGGTGACCCTATCAATATCATACTCTTTGTGAAAGACCAGATGGGGAGAGGGCAAGAGAGGGAGATGTCAAAAGAAATGTCTGAAATGAAGAGAACAGAGGGAGCTCACATCTAATGCCCTCAATTTTATCAGAGAAGTAGAGAGAAAAAAAGGTCCTCCACTGAGAGTGGGATGGGGGAAGAAGGAGAGTCAGAAGAGAAAATTAGATTTGCAATAGCTTCTGTGGGGAATGATATCAGGAATCAATTAGTCAGGAAAAATAAAACTACCCTGCAGCAGTGAGAGTCCAATTAAGGTGGATAATATAACTCATTATGGTTGAAAGACTTACTCCAGGTTTGTTCATGGAAATATCTAGGAAAATCCAGGACTGGGGTTTGGCAAGAGTAGCAATAAGATAAGGAACCAAGAAATTCAAGAACAGAGGGCAGTGTGGATTTAAATAGCTATATATTGGGTTGAGGTTGGAGAGGAAGGAAAGTGAAATCACAGCAAGACATGGGAAAAAAACAGAGAGGTAAAAAGAATGGAGGTTTTGAGGAGAACAAAGAGCAGATACAGAAGGGATGAAGTAGAGAACACTTTTATGTAAAACCAAGATCTTTAATTGTGGCTGAGGTGAAGGACTAGATTATGTGGTTACCCAGATCCAATAGGTTGAGGAAATTGGAGGTTAAAGAGTTTGGGGGTACACCTATACCAATATTCAAGTCCCCTAGTAAAAGGCCAGGGGATGAGGATTAAAGGAAGATGGTGAGTCAGGTGCTGAACTCATTGAGAAAGAAGAGAGAAAGGTCATTCTACAAAATTTACCACCCCTTGTAGCACCACCACCAATGTCTTTGCTTTTTGAAATTTCTCTCCTTACTTAGCTTCTAAGACACCAAACTCTCTCCTATTTCTCCTCCTACTTCTCTGATTAACCCTTCTCTATTTCTTCTTTCCAGTACCTTGGTGTGTTGAGGGTGGGGGGATACTCCCCTAGGACTTCTCTTTCCTCTATTCACAGTTGATGGAGCTGTGAATTTCGAATTATACAAATAAAGTGACTAAAATGCCCATACCCTTTGAACCACAGATTTCACTACTAGGCACATACATACTCCATCAATAAGAAAGTCTCCACAAATACAAAAATATTTATAGCAGCATTTTTAAGATAGCAAACATTTGGGAACAAAGTAGATGCCCACTGACTGGGGAATATCTAAACAAACTGTAGCACATGAATGAAATGAACTATTAACGTGGTTTAAAAAAATGATTTGTGTGATGAATACAGAGAAACATGGAAAGCTCTATATGAACTGATGCAGGATGAAATAAGCAGAGTCAAGAAAACAATATACATGATAACAATGACAACGGAAATGGAAAGATCAAAAGTAAATGCTATAAAATTATAAAGGATGAGCATGGCTCAAAAGAAGAGATATAAGAGAGCCCACCCACTCTACTCCTTTGCACAGGCAGGAAGATCCATGAACACTACATGTATTTTTGGACTTTATTGATATATTTGATAAGTTATGCTGATTTTTTTCCTCTTCTCCTTTTTTGATCTTTTTAAATAGAAAATATAAGACAAGAAGGTGGAAAGGAAGGATACTGGGGAAAGCTACGATGTTAAAAAAAATAGATCAGAGTGTTTCTCCTCTCTTGATCTGCTTTACCTGCGTCCCGAGGGCACCATGAGTAACCAGCTTATTCGCGAAGACCACAACCAGTCTCGTCCTTGGAGACCGAGACCCAAGAAAAAGGACCTCTGCGCTTCCTGGTCGAGGCTCGGCTTGTGGGGGCCCTCATAGGGATAAAAGGATCGTACATTCGAGCCATGGAGACCCTTTCGGGAGCTCAGATTAAAATAGATCTATTCAATCAAGTGGAAGATGGTGAAAAGCCCCAAAAAGCATAGGTGCAAGTTTTCGGAAGTAACCACTGTAGAATTAGAGCAAAAGAACTGGTCGAATGTATCATCAGATGGTATCCCCCGGCCCCCCCTGATGCTGCAGATGAAGCACAGAAGGCTGTTGCCCAGATGTCCATTCAGGAAAAGAAGTAATATGCAGCCCAGCTGGTGTTTGTTAATTTTATACAAATAAATTACGTTTCTGTTTTCAAAAAAAAAAATAGATCAATAAACATTTATTTTAAAAAATAGTTAAGTCTAGCTATCCAGAAAGAAAAAAAAACACTACATAAAGAGTTTGTCCAATTGTCCAAATTGTCCAAAATTGTCGAAAACTATGATAGATAGTTGTATAACACATTTATAATGCAAGTTATATTGGTACATATAGCCTGAAAGACTTTGCAGATAGATAATAGCACTGGTTCAGAAATGACTAAGAAAATGAATGACACTACTTTGAGGGAATTCAACAGTACTTTTCATGATCCTAAACTTCCTGCCTGAGACAAAGGTATGTCTTTTTTGTATCAATCTTCTTCCAGCCGGGCTGTGATTGTTCCAGTGTGTCTGTGAAGCCTGAAAAATTCAAATGGTGGATCAAAGAGGAATGCAGAGGCAAACGTTAGCTCTCAAAGAGGCTGGAACATATACCAAACAAAGAAATGTACAGCAGACATACAGCAATTGATGTGACCCAGTAACAGTTAGGACCAGGAAAAGGGGTGGGTCAGTCATGTAACCAAAAATGAGAGATAAACAATAGACAACCCCCATGCTCTACTGTACTGGTGTCAAACTCAAATAGAATTGGCTCCCTAGGAGTAACTTAGAAATACACAAATTAACATTACATTATGTTGTACTGTATTCTTTAAATTTTGTTAAAATTTCCCAATTACATCTTAATATGATTTGAGCTACCCGAGGCTCCCTGGTTGCTGTGAGTTTGACACCTATGTCTACTGGTATCCATGCAATGACAAGAGATACAAGAGCATGGCAGCCAGAATGTAGATTATGGACTGTATGTCAGAACTTGCCTAAGACCTGACCAGGATGAGAAAGCATAAATTACTATATTGGATATGTATGCATACATATGTAGACACACAGAAATATGTGCATATATGTACATGTAGTTAGGCACCAACACTGACCTATATGCACATTCACTTGGACACATATGTGCACACAGATATACACTTATGTATATGTGCACACAGTTCCAAAAGTCAGTGAAGTTTTAAGTTATTAAAACATTATATGTATGTTATGTATATATGCATGCATGTATATGTGTATACATATACCTTATAGAATAATATGTAGGGTGCTTCCACCCCCCCCACCACAGCTAAGACCAACTTGGTACAAGTGATCCTTATGTCACACCATCATATGACAGTCAAGCATACAAAGAATGATAAAGAATTTCTTTGTTTAGTTTCTGGTGTCATCCTGTAACAAATAAGAAAATTTTAGTAAATCACATGAATGGATTCACAAAATAATGTACTCTGAATTCTACCAGGTATTACAATTAGAAATAAATAAATAAATAAAAGGAATATAGTTTAATTCTGGCAATGATCAGATTCTATTAGTCCTCCTCTTCAATTCCCTAGTCAGTATATCATTATTTTAGGAAGCCAGAAGTATTCTGGGGAAAAGAGAATCTGATCAAAAGCTCATATCCTCCAACAATAACCTAATTATCCTATGAATCAAACAGTATTCTGATCTTTTGATTTTAAATACTTTGGAGTTTTTTTTTCCCCTCTCTAAAACCACTATTATAGTTAATAATAATTTGTTTTTGTCTTTGATAGCTCTAGGCTCCACAAAATTTGTTTGCTTTTTATTTTGTTAGTACTCTATTTGCCTTCTCTTCCCAAATCTCAGTAGCTTTTAGGGATTTCCTACATTATCCAGGTTGGCAATTCTAAACAAATCAGAAAAATGGTCACTCCACTTCATTTTGCTCTGCTAACACCTGGTATGGACCTATCTGGGCATTCTTCTAGGCCAACAACAACAACAGGAGGGAAAAAATGACAAGACTTAGTAATAGACCATATATTGGGAATTAATTAATGGAGGGGGGAGAACTATAAGAACAGTGATACAGCTGATAAAAAATGGAACATTGGGATACTGATACAGGAAGGAGGGAAGAAAGAGTGACAATTCTCTGTAGGCACATGGGAAAGTAGAACTGGAACATAGATGAGACTTCAGGGTTGAAAATGTAGTTTTCAGAATTATCACCACAGAAGTCATAGGAATGGAAGTAAATACAGAAACAGAAGAGTAGACTCTTCAGGACCAAACTGAGAGGCAATCACTGTAAAGGGGCTGAAAGAACAGCCAGCAAGAAATAGAATATGAGTGATCAGAGAAGTAGAAGGAAATAACTAAAAGACCTTTAAGGAACACAAAAGAGGTGATCATAAGTACTTAAATGTAAGCACCAAGGGCTAAATACCTGATTCAAAGCCTAGGGAGGCAAGACCACTGAATCCAACACATTCTACAGGGGGTGGGAGGTGAAGAGTGGTCCGTTTACAGAACAATCATTTGCTCCTAAATATACTACTGTCACTTTACTGCTATCATAGAAGCCCATGAACAATTCCATTCATGACTCCATTTTTACACACAGGTTGAAATAAATATTTTATCTTGACTTTTCTTGAATTCTGAAAGATTAAATTACATTCAAAAAGCAACTTAAGTTATGCCTTTCTTCTTTTCCTTTTTTCTTTTTAATGGTCAAATAAAAAACATGAACTTATGAGACAGGTAAATTTGAGGTTAAGCTCCTTTAGTAAATTTAAAACAACTGGATTAAAAAAAACCACTAATAATTAGAGAAATGAAAATTAAACAATACTGAGATATTACTTTGTACCAATAGATTGGCAGAGTTGACAAAAAAGAAAAATGACAAGTGCTGGAGGGGCTGTGGAAAAATGCTTTAAATGCACTGGTGGAAGAGCCATGAACTAGCCCAACAACTCTGGAAAGCAATTTGGAACTATGCCCCCCCCCCCAAAAAAAAAGAAATCAAGTAAAGAAGAAAATGACCATATATGAACAAAACTATTTGTAGTAGTTCTTTTTTTGTTGAGGCAAAGAACTGGAAACTGAGAGGAAGCCAATCAATCAGGGAAAGAATGAACAAATTATGGTATATGAATGTGATGGTGACAGAGTATGGGCTTTGGACCCCTCCACTCTTTGAACTTTCCCATGAATTCCAGGAACCTAGACCCTGAACTCAGATCCCTGGGTTCACCAGAGGCATTGGCAAATAGTCCTTTTAACTGTTCTTTAATTGTGGCCCACACTGTCGGTACCTGGCCCATCCTAGATCACCATTCCTTGATTCTATCTACACCTACTCCTTGACCACTGTATATAAGGGTCCATCTTGCCCCCATTAGATCACTCATATTCCTTAAGAGTCTGGTTCAGGGGGCAGCTAGATGGCGCTGTGAATAGAGCGCCGGCCCTGGAATCAGAAGGACCTGAGTTCGGAGCCGGCCTCCGACACTTAATCCGCACAAACAAAAACCTAGCCGTGTAACCTTGGGCAAGTTACTTAACCCCAATTGCTTTAAAAAAAAAAATAGTCTGGTTCAGTTATACTGGCATCACAAAGGCTCAGATTCTTAAAATCTCGCCCACTTCAATTGGTGTTTTAATAACCCTTGTCTCTGAATAAAGAAGGCTTTTGAGTTGAATTCTTTTTTTTTTTTTAAAGCAATTGGGGTTAAGTAACTTGCTCAAGGTTACACGGCTAGTCATTATTTATGCGTGGGTGCTCATTTTCTGAGGCCGGATCTGATCTCGGGTCATCCAAACTCCGAGGCCGGCGCTCTTACTCACTGCGCCACCTAGCCGCCCCTTTAGGGCAATCGGGGTTAAGTAACTTGTCCAAGGTCACACGGCTAGGTTTTTGTTTGTATGGATTAAGTGTAGGTTTTTGTTTGTATGGATTAAGTGTCGGAGGCCGGCTCCGAACTCAGGTCCTTCAGATTCCAGGGCCGGCGCTCTATTCACTGCGCCACCTAGCCGCCCCCTTGAGTTGAATTCTTTTGAGGCAGGAACTACATCTTTTGCCCTTGAATCCTAGGGTTCCCCCATCACCCCTAGACCTCAACAATGGGACCCTACTGTGCTGTAGGAAATGTTGAAAGGGATGGTTTCAGAAAAACCTGAGAAGACTTGTATGAACTGATGAAAAGTAAAGTGACTAGAACTAGGAGAATGATTCATATAACAACAATAATACTGTAAAGATGATCAGCTTTGAAAAATTTAGGAACTCAATGACAAAATTGTTTCATCGCTTCAGTCACATCCCCTTCGTGACCCCTTTTTGGGTTTTCCTTGGCAAAGATACTGGAGTGGTTTGCCATTTCCTTCTCCAACTCATTTTACAGATGAGTCACAGAGCTAATAAGTGTCTACGAGCAAATCTGAACTCAGCTCTTCCTAACTACAGGTCTGGCACTCTATCCACTGTGTCATCTAGCTGCCCCCTATGTCTCCCCACCCAAACATACAATAACCAGTCACAATCCCAATGGACTCATTATGAATAATACTATCTATCTCCAGATAGGGAGGTGAAGGACTCAGAGGACAGACTGAAGCATATTCTCTTATTGTTCTTTAATTTCCTCTTTCTTTTTTTAAGACTTGGCTAATGCAGTTATTTGTTTGGCATGCCTATACATACTTGCAACGAGTTTTACTTTTCTTCTCCTCTCAATTGGTTAGGGAGGGAGAGAAGAAAGGAAAATAATTCAGGTCTGAAAATATAAAAAAAAGAAAAGTGAATAAAAAAGGAATGATTGGATTTATGATAAAAAAAAGCAGTCTTATTTCTGGCCAAGATGGCTGCCTGAACATTTAGATCACTGAACTGCCACATACCTATACCATAAAAAATCTGAAGATTGCACACGGTCTTGTAATGATCAAGATTCAATAAGAGACTACAGTAAGTAACTATTTCCACCCTTGAACTGCATAAAAGTTCAGACACAAATCTTATAACCTATGTAATAAGAAGAGGGCCACAAGAAAACCCAAGTTCAGAGGAGGCAAACAAGGTTTCCTCTGAAGGAAGACAAGAAACCGGAGACTTCCAGAGACATATGAAGCTTAAAAGAGGCATTGCCCAGAGGCATCAAAAATGGAGGACTCCTTTAAGAATGTCCAAGCATGGTCAGAAAGGCCAAGGGTGTTCAGAAATCCACAAGGAAGTTCAGTGTGGCAGCAACCAGTGCCTGGACAGCCCAAGTACATAGAGATTCCCAACATCCTAACACTCTATCCTAAAACACCACAGATGCCTCTAACTATCCAGGGGGTCTAATATTTGAAGATTAGAGATCCAGAGGGATCTAACCCCAGAGGCAAAGTTCAGGGACATGTACCCAGGGTAAGACCTAGCTGAGCGAATTATGTTGGCTCTAGCACAAAGCCCCAATTCAGAAACTTAAGTTTAAAAAATGAATAAAGCTATGACAGTGATGAGTATTAAAAAATTTACTATAGATCTAGAGATGCCCAAAAATACAGCTTAGAAGGGGCCCAAAAATATAGCTTAAAAGGGGAAAATAATTATATAATTAATGACTGCAAGCAGAGATTAAGAGAAAAAATAGATTTTCTATAAGCAATACATGGATACCTAGACAAAATGAAGCAAGAGATTAAAAAAGAAAAAAGAAAGAAAAGGAAGGAAAAGAGATGAGAAGAGAAAGTGAATCCAGTAATGCATTCCCTGAAAACTCGACAAGACTAAATACAAATCAATGACTTTACAAGACAGAAAGAAATTTCAGGACAAAGCAAAAAAGATGGAAGAAAATGAGATTATCTGATATTGAAAACAACCAAACTAGAAAAACAGTGAGGGGAAAAAAGTCTAGATACTGTTGCAAGAATAAAAGATGAAAAATGGCCAGATGAGTAGAACCAGGGCACAAATATTTAAGGGATCCAATAATCACCTCCTCCTGGAAACCCCCCCAAAGTCCCAGTTGTGCCACATGTAATGTCAAAGCAAAACAAACTTCCCACTAATGAAGGAATTAAAAGAGGATATAGAAAAGGAAAGCAAATAACTAGAATCAAAGCTGCCCATCATTTGGGGAATGGCTAAATTAATTGGGGCATATAAATATAATGGAATCTTAATGTATAGTAAGAAATGTCAATAGAGATGATTTCAAAAAATTCTGAGTAGTAAGAACTGATAAAGAGTTAAGCGAATAAATGTTTTAAATTTTTTTATCAATTGAAGAGAGTAGAACTAGCAGAACAATTTATAAAACACTGTAAAGAAAAAAAAGCCGACCTTGAAAGATTCAAAAACTAATCTATACAACAATTAACTGTATCTCCAAATGACCTATGATCAAGCACGTTACCCACCTGCAAGAGAGGTGATGGGCAAAGATGTAGCCGGAGATACACAG
The DNA here is from genome assembly GCA_011680675.1 of Gymnobelideus leadbeateri. Classification (NCBI taxonomy): domain Eukaryota; kingdom Metazoa; phylum Chordata; class Mammalia; order Diprotodontia; family Petauridae; genus Gymnobelideus; species Gymnobelideus leadbeateri. Next base: position 755,659 of record WOXC01003982.1, read on the forward strand.
TTTTGTGTTTGGAAAACATATATATCTTCATTCACATGGAAAACATATGTCTGACTGTTTACTAGTTAAAATGCATGTGTATATATGTGCATGTTTTCTCTTGGTTTTTTAAGTAGATTTGAGGGGTAGAGTTAAAAAAAGGTTAGCAATAAGGAAGTCAAAAAAAGGTGGGGAGAGGTAGTCAAAGAAACTTTTCTTAGATACATAGCAGAGATGAGAAAGTTCAGATGGAAGGAAAGATAAGTAAGGCAATATTTAAAGTAATATGCAATTCATTACATTAAAAAGCAGTATAAAATGAAGATTCACAGTTTCATATGCAATAATCTTTTTTTTTATTTTCTTCTAGAAAAATGGAAATGTTCATCATTTTGGTCTGAAAGTTCAGAGGAACTTTTTTTTAACTAAGCTCAAATATGTGTGTGTGTATGTATAAGGGAACTCATGTTATGGTGGCAGAGTATGGGCTTTGGACCCCTCCCCCTTTTCGGGAGCTCATTAAATTGAGGTTTGTAGCGATGTTAGTTTTTTAGGTTAGTAACTATTAGCTTTAAATCTAGTTTAGAAGAAAGGATCCCTTTAATTTTTATGGGGGGTAGGGACTCAGAGAAGGGGACCAGATCTGTCATTTCACTGGTTTATGGAAACATCCATTAAAGAAGTTCCCTCCACCAGGATATCAATCTGCTCTTCAATTTGCCTTTGGGAAGTTCCTGGGGCACTATAAGATTTAATTACTTGTCCAGGGTCAAATATCAAGTTATATTTCATAGTGGGACATAATGAAGTCTTTCTCATTTAAAGGTCAGCTCTCACTATGCCAGGTTGCAACTGTCTCTAATATAATATGATTATTTAAAATAAGTTCAATTTAATGGAGTAGGAAAATACATATATACCTCCATGTGTTAATAATAACCTGATTGTTATAAGTCACAGCAAACTAAAAACCTCATAACTAAAATATACTAGATGCGTGTGTATATTAATATTGCTGATATTCAAGAAACATCAAATTGATTTTTCCAAAAGCAGCTGCATACCTATTTATCACTGAACTACAAACATTATCTTGTAAAATTACAAAAAAAAATTGTTCAAAGTCATTTTGGTGGAAATCAAATACATATTCAAATGAAAACAATATAGTGACTACTTTAAAGTAGGCCATTAGAAAACCACACAGTGAATATGGAATTTTCCTATTACACACTGGTTGGCTCTAATTCAAATATCACTATACCTACATAAAAGTCTCAAAAGGTACACCACCTTGTTCATAATTCCATTCATAAATCCAGAAAGCCCAGGGATTTTTTTTTTTTTGCCTCAGATACGTATTCCTGAATGCTAATCTTCATAGGTGACTCCTATTTAAGTCAATATTAAGTTGGCATGTTACCCATTACAAGAGAGTATTGAGCACAGAGGAAGAAAAACTGCCCAAGAATGTACTGCTACATTTAAAAAGTGCATGATGAATGAGTCAAGGGCAACCTTAAACTGAAGTCCATCAATCACCTTGCATTAGAAGCTATTGGACCACTCAGACACTTGAAGTTAAGAAGAAAGAACAATTACACAAAGTGTCACCAAAATGCCCACAAACAGTAGGTATTTCTTAAAGTGGCTAACCAAGTACAGTCCTATATCATTGATATATACTAGAAGACTACTCATAGGACATACCTTTGGGAAAAGTCTGATTCATATAAGGATTATCCTTATTTCCCATCCACTTAAATCTTCCTCTAAAGACTCAACAACAGAGAATTCTGGGAAGATGGTGGAATGGGGTCAGAAAATTCCGAGCTCTCCAAATTTGCCACACAAACAAGACAAAATAGCATCTCAGGGTGAATGCAGTGCTGTAAAAATAAGCAAGAGTGGGGGCAGAAGTCCTCCTAGAACGGAAGAAAAATCCCAGGATTGAGATTTGGTACCTGTGAAATATAAACACCTCTGGGCTAGTTCCACTTGAAACAACAACCCAGAAGCCCTGGGGCTGACTGGGCTGGGAGATAGCCTCAGCACCAGTCAAGGTAATTTTAACCTCCAGGCCAGTGTGGGGAGTCAGGGATCTGAACAGCTGAAGATGGAAGGAACCTCTGTTGATAAGGGATGCCAGGTCCAGTTGTGCTGCTAATCAAAGGCCTGGGTGAGAAGGAATCAGCACCCTGAATTGGAGAAGCATCGGGGCAAGGCTGAGTTCTTGCTTTCGTTCCAGTCCAAAGTGGACAACTGAAGGAAGACCTGAAACCAGGGGACCCATCCCCCATATGCCAGGACTAGAGGTGATTATGACAAGTTGCTATAAATATTTTTTTTAAGTGAGAGGGCAAAGGAGAAAGAACCCAACCACAGAAAGTTACTAGAATAGAGAATAGAGAAGACTGGGGTTCATTTTCTGAGCAGGATATTGAAGCAAAAAAAAAGGTTCTTCTACCCCAAAAAGTAACATTAAATGGTCACCTGCCCAAATTCATATTAGAATTTTAAAAAGACCTTAAAAATCAAATGAGACAGATTGAGGAAAAAGTTTTTAAAAATAAGAACAATCTAAGAAAAACAAGAAGATTATGAAAAAAAAAGTTAACCAACTGGAAAAGAAGATTCTGAATCTTAAGGAAGAAAACAAACTCCTTGAAAATTAGAATTGGGCAAGAGGAAGTCAGAGAAAGTTATAAGAGACCAAAAAAATATAAAAAATGTAAAAATAGAAAAGAATGTAAAACATCTAATAAGAAAAACAACTGATTTAGAGAACAGATCAAGAAAACATAAGAATAATTGGACTAACGGAAAACTATGATGAAAAAAAGAATTTTGATATGATAATACAATAAATTACTAAAGAAAATTGTCCTGCAGTGTTAGAACAAGGGATGACGGCAGAAACAGAAAAAAAAAAAAAATATATATATATATATATATATATATATACCATTCACCATCTAAAAGAGATTCTGTGAAGAAAACCTACAGGAATATCAAATTCCAAAACCCCCCACCCAAGGAGAAAATATTATGAGAAACAAGAAAAAAAAAATTCAAATATGACGAAGCCATAATTAGAACCACACAAGACCTACCAGAGGCTACACTAAGACACAGGTCTTGGAACCCTATATATTGAACAGCAAAAGAAATGGGCTCCTGGCTGAAAATATCATACCAGCAAAGTTAAGCATAATCCTGAAGGGAAAAAAAATACATTTCAACGAATGGACATATTTTCAGGATTTTATTACAAAAAGACCTGACCTAAATAGAAAATTTGACATACAAGATCCAAGAGAGAAATATGAGGTAAACATCAAAGACTAAATACAAGAGGTTCAATAACAAGAGATTCTTTACTTTTTATACAAGGAAATGTAAACTATGTCTAAGATTGTAATTAGTAACTGGGTAGTTTGAAAGAAAGATTGGGGTAGAGCTGACTATGATGTGATTCTAAAAAGTAATATCGACTAGAAAAAGGTAAAAGGAGTAACTATCTTACACAACTGAGATATTAGAGGAAGAATTGACACAGGAATTAGATGGGAAGGAGGGCTGGTAGTTCTGGAACCCGACTCTCATTGGGAATGGGTTAAAGAGGGAACAATACATATATATACCTAGAAGGGTATAAAAGCCTTCTAAATTCACAAAGAATGGCCAAATCAATATGATTGTTTACAGAGCTGAGGTATACAATATGATTGGTTAGAAACTGGGAATGAGGGGCTAGTAACTGTTCATTGTTTGAGTCTACCTACTGTTTGAGTTTAGAGATTGTGGACCAGATTCTTTAGATAACAAACCAGACATCCTAGAAGGATAGCTTTGTGGTGTATAGATACTGGACCAGACTCCCAGGTGTCCATCCACATCCTTCAATTTCCTCAAGGCCAGAATAGAATGTGATTACCTGGAGAACTGAATTTCTAAATTTAACTCATTACAGGGCTGCTGAATTTCTAAACTAATTTAGAGACAAAGAACCATGATTTAGGCAGTTATAAGACAAACTCAACTGTAAATAAGATCAATTAAAAGATGATAACAGAATCAAGATGATCCTTTATTAGCAACTTTAAAGTGTGTATAGATATTCACCATGTGCACTAAGTACCAACAACTGATTCATAAATATTTTAAAATATATATATTCAGTGGATTTCATGTTCCTCAGTAACATACACACACAAAGAACAAACATTAATTTATTGAAGAAAACAAGTCAGCCCAAGGAAAACCATGGATATTGATCACTATGAGAAGTATATTGAATACTGTTATCAAGCATTTTATTAAATAACTCTTGTTCCTCAGCACTTCTCTTCCATATAGTTCAATAATTGATTTAATAAAGATGATTCACTGAGTACCTCTATCAGTTTTCAGCCAGAGGTAACCAAGCTACTCAAATGATTGCTTTTAGGTACCACCAGCATTATGAGGAGGCAGTTTAGTGGGCCTTGGAGTCGGGAAGACAGGAGTTCAAATCCAGCCTCAGATACTTATTAGCTATGTGACTATGGGCAAGTGACTTGATCCTGTTTGCCTCAAATTTCTAATCTGTAAAATGAGCTGGAGAAGGAAATGGCAACCCCCCCCAACCCCAGTATCTTCACACACACACACACACACACACACACACACACACACACACACACACAAACAAATGGGGCAACAAAGAGTCAGACACAACTGAAACTGAACAAACAACTAGCATTATCATGAATACCCAACGCATTTCACGTAATTGTTTTTATATTTTACATGTTCAAAGAATTAAGAGTTCAGAGACTTAGGGATCACTGAACTAATACCATCTCAACCATTTCCTTTTACAGATGAGGAAACTGAAGCCCCTGGAGGTGAAGGGACTTGTCCAAAGTCCTACCCCAGTGTGTACAAACACATTGTAATGGAAATGCAAATTTAAAGATCTTCCCTGCCCCTAGCTTAAGTGCACCTGGAGCCTGTGGTGGGAGGCTTGTTTTTCAGGAAAGCCCACACCTTGATACTTTGTGATTGGGCAGTGGGTCAAGGAGGTTGTTACAATCTCTGAGCCAGGAGAAGGCTATAAACCCTGATGAGAGGCTTTGCTTTGGGGATCACTTTGAGAAGTGTTGTGTGATTTGACCAGGTGAGACTCTGGGCAGCTATTGAGAGTCCCCTGGCTTTGAAAACCCAGATGCTGATGCTCCCCTCTGGTAACTGTGATTTGGTATTGATGTATGTAATGTTGGGACAGTTTGGAAGCCTGTCTGCTTGATTGTAAATTCTGTCTGTATAATCTGAAGTTTGGGGTGCTGACCTTTTCCCCCTGAACTAGGTAATATATGTTTGATTAAAGTAAGCTTGTTAACTGATTTTGAGTTGCTTTCCTTTACAAAAGCAGATCCAAGAACCTGTGTTGGCAGCCACCCTGGGGATGTTGGGGTGCTTGCTGCTACACACATGTATGTAGGTAATTCCACTTGGCAGGATTAGCATTTGCACTCAGGTCCATAGACTTAAAAATCCAATGCTTTTAAATATACAACACTGCCTTCCAAAGGATATGCAAAAGACTTGTGTATCTTTACCAGAAAATGAGGTGACAAGATATCTGTAAATTTAATTATATTTGTTAACCCTAAAGCTGTATTAAACCATTCCAAATCTACTGAAAGAATTCAAACAATAATTTGAAAAAATGTTTAGACCAAAGCCTCAAATTTCCTCATCTACAAAATGAGACTTAAGTCCTCAATCTATCATCTTGATCTTACTGATGCAGGAAACTCAAGGAAGAAACTCCCACTGATAAAAGATGGCCAGCGCTCTGTAATTTGTAGTCTTATGGAGCATCCTGGAGCATCACAAATGTCATCAGGGGAACTTGAACCCATATCTACATCAATCTAAAGGCAATTCTTTAAGCCACAATTGCCCCATTACTTCAATAATAATTCATTAAATTTAACCAAGTTTTTATTAAACAGCCAACTTTCTGAATTCATTTTGTCCAAATTGTTTCTCTGAAGACTGTATTCTCAGCTGAAAAATGAGATTTTCTCACTGTCAAGAGAAAAATATACTTTCATATCCCCGTTTTCACTTACAACAGTGTCCTAAAAATGCTAGCCTTCCCTGAGTGTATAAAATCATTGACTGCACCAAGGAAATGGCAGATTTATGAGTTGAATGAAGTCAAATATCTCATCCAAATGCCCTTCCAGAACAGTGTGATTCAATACTCAACATGAGATAGTGTCAATCCATGGATACAGCCACCAAGAATCATTAAAGTTACACCCACCCTCCTCCTCAAATCTTTTCATCCTCCAAAAGACTATAAGTTTCAATACTGGCTGGGTCAGCTGTATTTCTCTGCATAAATCAAACCTTCTGATTTCCTAAGGTTCTGCCTAGGGTTCTTATACTCTGTACCTGAACAGTTTTCTCTTTTGTGGAAATATATAAAGGGGCAGTTAGATGATGCAGTGGATAGGGGGCCAGGCATGGACTTAGGAAGACTCATTTTTCTGAGTTCCAATCTGGCCTCAGACACTTAACTAGCTATGTGACCCTGAGAGGTGACTTAATCTTGTTTGCTTCAGTTCTTTATCTATAAAATGAGTGGGGGAAGGAAATGGCAAACTGCTCTAGTATCTCTACCAAGAAAACCCCCAAAGGGATCACAAAGAACCTCAAATGATGCCAAAACAGTAAGAAAGAAAAATACAGATTAAGTAGGTTTTAACTGCATTTTAAAGCAAGACATACACGTTGAAGGATATTCCAAACTGAACTTTCTAACTATGGTTCACAAAGATCAGAGACCTTATCATAGTTTACCTTAAAAAGCTAATTTCCTTTAATTCAGATCTGAGCTAGAAGGGACATCAAAAGTTACCGAATTCATCATTTTAAAACTGAGGAGACACAGAGCTAGAGAGGGTGAATGATTTCTTATGATCCCACAGGAAGTGATTGGCAGGGGTGGGATTTGGACTCAGATCCTTTGACTCTAGACCCACTGAACCAATGACACTACTTTTCTAAATTGCTTCCTGATCACCAGACCAGTGTCAAAAATCAAAAAAAGATTTCTCCAAAAAGCTATATTCTGAAGGGTAAAGATGATTATTCTCCATCTCTACTGGATCAGGAAACAAGCATTTATCAAAAACTTACTATGTTTCATGCACTAACTATGCAAAGTACTTTAGAAATATCAGATCATTTGGAAAGGCTGTAGAATTACATAAATACTATATGATAGAGAAAACAAAACAAAATAAAGTGATTAACAAGTCTATGTATATAGACATAATTTAAATGCGTCATAAGCTGCTAACTGTATAATTTTTTCTGTATTACTAACTTGTATAAGTGTTGGAGTAAAGTTTCATTTCAATTAAGGCTATGGTTTTAAGCTTAAATTAGTAGGTATTAGACACACTGACTTTAAGTACCCAGTTTTATTTAAATTTCACAATAGAGATTTAGACTGTTACTGTTATGATGTAAAAAAATGTAAATCTTAAAAGTTAGATAAGCCATATTAGTTAAGCTCAGATTACGTCTAAACATATATATTAAGCCAGATTCAATCAAACAACCTTTTCTCCCATTACAAAATCATCTAAGAGAGCTGAATTTTTTTAGACTGCTTGCAAAACTAAATTTGCTCAGAACCACCTAAACAAGCAGTTATAATGGAAATGTGTCATCTCTAAACATGTATATTATCTCTAAGTATGCACCCAGACAAGTTATAGATAGATAGGTAGATGGATACACTGGCCTAGCTTTGTTTAGTATGCATATAGGAGCATATTTAAATTCCTGATAAGGGGACTTCACTGATAGGGAACTTCCAGATGAAGAAATTAAATTTAGGTCAGCACCTCCTCCTTAGCTCAGTATCTTAAGAGCTGCCTAGGACTAAGCAGTTAAGGGACTTATGCAGGGTGATGTAGGTGTTATGCATCAAGATAGGGTCCTGAATTCAGATCTTTCCTGGTTCAATGGCCGGCTCTCTACCAACTATCTAATAGGGTAATATTACCTTTCAAAAGGAAGAAATCGATATATACCAAATGAAATATGCACCTCTATTATTACAATCCTAATAATGAAGGAATTTACCTTTTCCAAAACTATGTTAACTGTTTAGCTGTCCAATCCTTTCTCCATTCAACCAATAATGTGATTTTTTTTCCTAAAAGAATAAGTCTGATCATGTGATCCCTCCCTACTCAATAAACTCCAGTGAATCTATATTGTCACCAGGACCAAATACAAAATGCTCTGCTTGGCATTTAAAACGCTTCATAACCTATCCCCCTCCAACCTTACTCCCTGACGTGTATTCTTCCATACAGTGACACTGGCTCCCTGGCTGCTACACAAACAAGGCACTCCATTTCTCAGCTCTAGGCTTTCTCTCTGGCTGTCCTCCATGTCTAGAACATTCTCCCTCCTCTGCTCTACCTACTGATCCCTCAGGTTTCCTTTCAGTTCCAACTAAAAGGCCCAATGTTATGAGAAACCTTCCCTAACCCCTCTTCTCTGTTAATTATCTTCTATTTATGCTATATATTAACTTGCTTCATATATATGTTTGCATGTTGTCTCACCTTCATTAGACTGTAAGCTCCTTGAAGGCAGGGACTCATTTGCTGTTTTTTGCAACCCCAGTGCTAAGGCACTTAATAAATGTTTAATGATTGAATATTTAAGGAAAGCAGAGAGCCATGTGAAGAATGGTAATCTAAAAAAAAAAGGTAATACTTCTGAAAAATTTGTTATACAATTTATTATAAAAAATGTAGTACCCTAACACCACTCATCTGGAATTCCTTCACATCTACCACAGAGAGCTCAACCTCAAAAATGACCTTAAGAGGAATAAAGGGGAAAAAACATTTGCCACTATTCTTACAGATAGTCAGAACCCCACTCTCATTAACACAGCTGACAGGGAGGGAGGGGGAGAAGATTATATCATCTGGACACAGTCTTAACTGGCTACAAAGGGAAACAGAAAAACTCTGAAGAGCAGACTATTTCTAATACATCCAATTTCTAGTACTGCAGTACAAAAAATTGGAGCCATTTAATGAAGGGGCAAACAATTTTAAAAACCTGAGTTATCTTATTAATATACTGCTCAGTTCAATAACTGTTGTTCATAAGATTCTGAATCTTAAAAAATGAAAAATTCAAACTTCAGATTATATATTTGAAGGAAAAAATTCTCATCAGAATGTTTATTTTCGAAGAAAAAGCTGTGGGACCATATGGGGCTGTTTCAGTTATCTGGAAATTTACTTCCTACCCCTAAGATTTTACAAGAGAATGTTCTATTTTGACAGCAAAAATGAAAAGAAAATGTTCTTCACAATCAACCTAGGAAAGCACTTGCAACAGAAATAGCTCCAACTAAATGTACTAGAATAAGGGTTCTGGTTGTTTAAGGTGGAGGGGGATTTTTTTCTTTTAACTTTCCTTAAAATTTTGATGACATTTTATGAGATTCATTTTTTTTCTCAAGATCGCATTGCATTTTAAATCTTCATAAATGGGTCATAGAAGCTTCTGTAGTCCAACATCCTTCTTTTATATGGATGTGGAAATTGAGGCTCAGAGAAATTAGGCAAAATCTCCCACAGTCAAAATGGCAGAGGCAAGACTATAATCCACATTCTCTGACTCCAGATTTTTCAGTCTTTCCATGAGCATTTCTCCAAAGACTAGTTAACACACACCCAAATAAAGGCCACACAGCATAGTTAAATAGTTTCTTCATCTGAGAGATTCCCATACTAAAGAAATCACAATCATAGATCTAGCCTAAACCCTCAAGTTAACAAATCATTTTTCTCACAACCATGGGAAAAGAGTAATGCAAATTTTTGTTTGCTCTTTTACAGTGGATCTTTAATTTCACCGGTATACAGAATTCCCTGGAAGGAAATAACTTCTGCTCCTGCAGATGACAGCATACAAAGTTAATACAAATATGATTGTTTATCCCCAATTTACAAGTAAAGAAACTGAGGCTTAGATAGCATGAGTAACTTTGCCCCATACTTAGATAGCATGTGTCTTAGAGAAGGGTTCGAACCTCAATTTCCTTACTCCAAATCCAGCAGTCAGACAACAACAGGAGGTTGTCTGGACAAACCTATGAACCTCCTCTCAAAATAATTCTCTGGGTGTGTAAAATAAAATTTATAGAATTACAAAGGAAGTCAGACTAAAATAGTTATCAAAATATTAAAATAGCAAATTATCTTCCACAAGAAGACTATTTTCTGCCTTACAAACAAATTTAGAAGCAATCTGCAAGCACCTGGAAGTCCCAGTGTGGGACCATACTTTCCTAGCAGTTTTTGCCAACGCCGTTCACTTGTCTTCCAGTTAGACCTAAATTTGGATCCTGTATCACCTTACTAGGTAAGTGACCCTGGGTAAATCACTTATCTCAGCCTGTTTCCTCACTTGTAAAGTGTGGATAATAGTAACTTCAAAGGGTTGTAGTGAGGCTGAAATTCACTAATACATTAAAAATGCTTTACAAACCTTTATTCACTACATAAATGTTATCATTATTATAAATAATAACAATCTGTCTACCCAGATCACAGTGGTGACTGTCACCTCACCTTCATGGAAAACAAGTCATCATAAAGCTCTTCCCCCTGGAATATCTATAATGACTGTCGGACACAGACACCCTATCATAGTAAAAGCGCCAAAATGTCTAAAGAAAAACCAAATCTTAGCTTGCTGTTTGAAGCCCTGAGATGGAAAGCACTGGGACTGACGTTTAATTAAACTCACGTCCCATAAGAGTTTACAAATCTGGAAGCAATTACTCGTCCCTTCTCACTCACTAAAAAGCGCTCTCCTTCCTCCCCTCACCTGGGAGCCAAACTCACCGAGGAGCAGCTCGGCTCACTTCCTGAGAACTGGACGGACAGCACCGACCCACACCATAGCAAAAGAACCTCGGTCACACTCGGCAAGTCACCAAATGGCCACACCTTCGGAGCTTTTCCGTCAAAAGAAACGTACGCGATGAATCCGAAAACCCCTTCCCTACCCCCTACCTCAATGGTAAAAAGGTGGGGACCCTTCGGGGTCCGCAAGAAGAAAAGCAGCCAACTCCGGCTTCCCGGCTACGGGACCATGGGGGACAGGCAGCCTTCACGCCAAGAGGCACAGGTGTTCTGAAAGGACGAGCATCCGTGCCACAGGTGGCTGCTGTGTCTGCCCAGGAGGGCCAGCTGTGCGGCCCCACCAGCATCCCAGAGAGGGCAGCGGGAGCCTCCTCCTAGCACAGGTACGGTCTGGGACCCCCTTCCCCCCGCCCCCCCGCCGACCGTCCCACAAGGCCAAAGACACCAGCGGCCCGCCCTCCCCTCCCCCCCGGCTCGGCCTGCCCCCGCATTCCGGGGCACATCTGGCCATTCGTAGGGACCCCTCGGGAGGCCGCACGGCTACTTTTAACTGCTCTATCTACCACTTCCACGAGTTCCAGATAGCACGGAAATAACATTTATTAATAACGATAACTCGGGAGAATTTGCCCTCCAGACTTTCCATCCAGAGTTTGGAGCTAGTTGTATTTTCTAGGAAGTTTCTCTTCCCTCCCCCGCCAGGTCCCTGCGCTTGCAGGGAAGACTTGAACTTTAGATGTCCCCTCATTCTCTGTTCCCAGGGTGGGGGTGGGGACAGACGGGCCGCCGTCACCTGGGGGGTCCGGGGCTCAGGGCGGGCACCGCACGCGTCCCGTCCCGCGGCCTCCTTCCGCGCCTTGACGGCTGCGGGAGACCCTTTAAGTCCCTCCCGGACACGGGGGGGGGGGGGGCGCTGATGACAGCGGCCGCTACACCACCCAGCCCACGTCGGGGAGGAGAGGCCGCGCGCCCCGCCCCGGGTCTGGGAGTGGGGGTCTCGGTCCCCCCCTCACCTCGTTTCCCGGCTGCCGCTGCTGCTCCTTCGAGTCACTCCTGGCTTGTAATCTTAGCCCGAGACAGAAGGAGCCCGTTTTCCTGCTCGAATTTCAGATGTCGCCGCCGCGGGCGGTTCGGGAAGCGAGCGAACTCCTTTTTAATTGTTGCCGGCGGTCGTTGGCCCTGGGCTCCGCCGCTGCCCGCTCCCGGGCCGGCGTGTGCGGGCGCCGCCGGGACCCCGGGCCCCTGGCCCCGGGAGGGGCTGCAGCTGCCCTGTGGCGCGGCTGGGGGCTCGGCGGTGGGCGCTCAGCTCCGCATCCCCCGGGGGCTGGCGCTTCACGCGGCCACTGCCTGGCCGCCCGCCTGGCGCATGGACTCGGCTCTGCTCCCGCCCACAGCCTCGGCCGCACACCGCACCGACGGGCTGACGGGCCTGCGGACCGACGGACGGGCCGGGGGCTCCCGAGGAGGAGGACCGGGAGGAGGCGGCGGAGGCGCGCTGGCACTAGCGGATGGCCCCTTGCGCCCCCTCAGGGAGCTGCTCTGCGACTCAGTCCCCGGCTCCTTCCCCGCAGAGAACCAGGGGACAGTCGCTTGGCCCCGCCCCCTGCCCCCCCCGCGGGGCGTGTCCTGGGCCCCGCGGCCCCCGCCGCCGGGGTCCCTACGCCCGCCTTCTTCTCCCCCCAGCTGCCCTCGAGTCTGCTCTGCCCTTCCAGGAGTCCCTCACCTAGTGTGGCTACGCCCCCTCCTCCCAGTTCTACCTGCCCGTTCCCCTCCAGGCTCCCCCCACCCTGTCGGAAAGTTTCCTGAAGGAACCTGGGGAATGAAAAGGAGCCCCTGGAGGGCGGGACGGGGCACGGAAACCTCAGACCTTGACCCCGACTCTGACCCAGATTTCTCCAGGGAGCATCGGAAAAGCCGAATCCTAGTCCAGGCCCGGCCGGGGGAGGGGGCTTAGTCCCGGCCACTGCCCGCGCCTCACCCACTTTCTAGTAAGTGGAATCTTCAAGCCTCAGACATTTTTTTTTTTTGTGCCAAGTGGGCATCCCCGGCAGGCAGCGGCTCCCGGCTGCACCAGGGGCCAGGGGCCATCTTCAGACCCTCGGGCCGTGATCCCCAGCAAGCCCAGACACTGGGAGGGAGAAGAAGGAATTCAGCTCAGCCTTTTCCAGGAGGGAGCAGAGGAAGCAGGGCACGAGTCTGAGATGCCCGTTAGAGCGGGTGCGTGAAATCAGCCCATCCGATGTCTCCCCACTGCTTTGCAGCCAGGGCATCATTGACACCCTGCGTGTTTTAAACCAGATGGAACCTTGGATTTCACAATACCTAGTCTCTCTGATCAGTGGGATTTTAGAATGAGCTTGGGAGGAGACCGTGGCACCTTTTCTCCAGCCTCAGACACCAAACCTAGGTGATGTGACCCCAGGCAATATGCCTCAATTTCCTCATGTGTAAAATGGGATTACCACCTGCTCTCAGGGTTGTGTGGGGATAAAGTGACTTGATAGTCTTAAAGCATTTTTTGCATATCTTAATAAATATTTACTAAAAGCCAACCAACCCTCGAGAGGTACATGGTATGCTTCAGTACAGATACAAATAAAAAGGAAGACAGTACTTATCCTCAAGGAGCTTACAATCTATTTAAAGACAAAAAACAAACAAACAAAAAAGTGGGGGAAGGTACGTCAAAAATCTGTAAGAGTGCAGCTTGGTGGGATAAGAAAAGAAAGTTTTGTAGTTTATGCCCCCAAATCTTATTGTGTTATATAAATGCTGTTATTGTTGTTTTATGTATTAGAGACTTGGAATGTTTAAAAACAGCCACTAAGTACTAAATTGCCGAATTCTGTTGTGAGTTGGAGACCATTTTTAGCTTTCAAAAAAAGATGTCATTAAAAGAATTGTAACCACCATTAATGATACCCTAAGGAAATCACCGATACATATTTTAAAAAAATATTGCAGACTCATTTGTAACCTGGGGCATTTGTGGTAATATCCCTTATGTAAGGAGTACTTACTAGGTCATACCTAGAATTTCCACCACCTAGGTGAGTCAGTGGATAGAGTAATGGGCCTGGAGTCAAGAAAATTAACCATGAGTTCACATCTGGCCTCAGACAGACACTTGCTGCCTGTGTTACCCCAGGCAAGTCAGTTAACGTTGTTTGCCTCAGTTTCCTCATCTGGAAAAATGTCAAAAGCAGTCATGAAGATTTGGACAGGACTGAAACCCTCAGGCTACTATCTAAGTTTGTGTATGCTGTATTTCTAAATAACTATAGCACGTGATTGTGGTCATTTGGGTCAAGACACGTGAAAAAACAACTGCAGTTTGAGTATATATTTGTCACTCTCTAGATAGAACAGCATTACAGGAAACCATATAAATTTAATCATTGTTTTCCCTAAAATTCAGGAATTATAGCTCATTGAGCAAAATGCATTTGAAAATGAATGTGTAAACCATCCAGGTGACTCTACTGAGATTTTTTTTCAAAACACTTCATTTATTTGCCAGATAATAGAAGGTTCTAGGAAATTCACTTTTAGGTCTTTTAAAACCTTTACCCATATTTCATATCTGAAAATAATTTCAAAAAAGGAGTGTCTCTTAAATAGAACCTGCTGAATATAACATAAAACTTTTTTATGAATGAGTATCATCACTGAACAGCAGTGATTGTGCTTTATGCAATGCATTAATAAGACTGCTTTGTAGCTTATTTAAACATACTCGACATGCAGAGTTTTAATTAAAAAAAAAAAAAAGGTGGTGTAATAAGAAGAGTGCTAGACCTGGAATCAGGAATATCTAAATTCAGATTTGGCCTTAGATGTTTTTATTAGCTGTGTGACACTGAACAATTAATTTAAATTAAATCTGCCTTAGTAAACGAGAATAATAGTATTTGGATACTTTAGCAGTGTTGTCGTACAAACAGTTTTTGAAAAGTTTATTGGAATTTCCTTCAAAGCCATTGTTTTGTAAGCCACACAAAAAAATTAAATTTAACTTAAAAAAACCTCTCATATAATCATGTCATATTGCTTTTTAACATAGGGGTATACTGGGGCTTTAGAGATGCCTAAGGATATTTGTCCCAGAGCCAAAATAGCCCTGACCACCATACTTTAGGGGGTTCTTGTTACTGCTTTAAAAACTTTTTTTTTATTTCTTCTTTCATAGATGTGACTTTGTGCTATTTATGAGAGCCTGGACCTATTAGGCCCAATAATGTGGTTCAGTCATTTCAGTCCTGTACAATTTCTTTGTGACCCCATTTTGGGGATTTTCTTGACAAAGATACTGAAGTGGTTTTCCATTTCCTTCTTCAGATTGTTTTCCAGATGAGAAAGTTGAGGCAAACAGGGTAAAGTGATTTGACCTGGGTCACACTAGTAATAGATTTGAACTCAGGAAGATGAGTCTTCCTGACTCCAGGTCTGGCAATTATCACCTGTGACACCCACTGCCCAATACAACTTTTAAAATTTGTTATTTCTCATTTCCGTTAGCTAGGAAACCAGATGACCAAACTGTTTAACATTGCTAATGAAGCAAAAATAAATTTTTGCTTCTGAGTAAGGGCCTTTTAAATTCAACAATGAATAAAGTACATGAACTTTTTGAACTTTTTAAATATCCTGGTTCCTCCAAGGGTTTTTTGTTTTGTTTTTATCCTTAGTTCCAGAGCCTTAGCTACCCTTGAGATAGGTAAAATTATGTCACTGTATAAGATAGCCATTTATGAATATGTCCACAAAAGCACAGGCTCAATATCACATCTAGATTTCAAGCCTCTTGAGGATAGTAACTATATGCCTTCTCTTATTTTCCATAGTTCCCACATAGAACACTCTCTAAGTCTCACTATATTGGCAAGCCATAAAATCTGAAAGAAGTGGGATTCACACATTTAAAATTTGAAATTATTAATAACTTTTCTGAAAGTGCTTAATAAACCCTAAAGTGGGTAGTGGTTAAAGAGTCAGCCTCAATAAGAACTGAGTTAGTATTTCCCTTTAACACAGACTGGCTGTGTGTGTGGCTCTGAAGAGTTCACTTAATTTCTCAGTGTCCCCCAGGCAACTCTGCATTTGTAGAGGAAGTTTCCTTATTAAGAATTCCCGGGGCGGCTAGGTGGTGCAGTGAGTAAAGCGTCGGCCCTGGAGTCAGAAGGACCTGAGTTCCGATCCGACCTCAGACACTTAATGCACACACAAACAAAATCCTAGCCATGTGACCTTGGGCAAGTTACTTAACCCCAACTGCCCTCCAAAAGGCAAAAAAAAAAAAATTCCCTATATATACCAATGAAATCACAAGTCTAGTCCAAATAATAAAAGTACTATATAAGTGGTTGTTGTTAAGGAAAGTCTCCCTTTATCTTTAAATCCATCCTTGTGGATTTGATTTTATAATCCTTTAAATATCTTAAAGACTCACCTCCAAACTCATTCATCTTCAAATGTGGATTCCAGAGCTGGCTAATTCTTGAGTAATGTCCAACTAGTGCAGAGTATGATGGGAAAATTTCAGTTCAGTCAACACTTGACAAAAGTATTGTTTGTCAACAATCGACAAACAATAAGAGCCTACTTTGAGTGAGGTTCTGAACTGAGTATTGGGGAAACAAAACATAAAAAATAAAAGAGTCCCTGTCCTCAAAAAAACTTACATTTTTCCCTATGACTAACAGATTTTACTTTGAGCACAAATACATGACAAAGAAAGTTGAACCCATTAGAGGAGATGAGGTCTAATAGGGAGTTAGTGAAGACAGCAAGGAAACAAGGACCCAAGAAAACCCCATGGAATCTCACATCAAGAAGAAAGGATATGGATGAGAATCCAACAAAACAAGATTGAGGAGTAGTTAGAGGAGTAGGAGGAAAACTAGGAGAGAGAAAAGGCCCCAAAGCCAAGGGAAGAGAGGGTGGCCAGTTGTTTCATAAGCTTCAGATCAAAAAAGATGGGATTAATCAAAAGCTGTTGAATTTGTCTGGTAAGAGAACATTGGCTAATGACCCTCCTCCTTGCCCCTCTCCACCCTTCTATTTCACTAAAAGAAGATGTGAGGTTCTTCATATTCCCTATTTCACACTGTAAAACCTATCTACATTTTACCTCTCACCTCCAGCTTAAATCCTTTATTGGAGGAAGAGGTAGGCCTTCTCCTTCCCCCAGCCAATTCCTTCTCCTGTGCCCTCAATGTTTCTATGCCTCCTTCCTCCTTAAATTTACTCTGGTTTCCCCTCCCCACTTACCTTATGTTTCATCTCTCTAGACATTTACTGTCTACAGCATCTGCCTACAAACATGTCCACCTATCCTAGGAAACCTTCACTTCACCCTTATCTCTTTCCTTCCATAGCCAAACTTAGAGAAATGTACCTTTGATACCTCTGTTTCCTTCCCCCTCATCAATGTCTGGCCCTTTGGCTTCTGATCTCACCATCTTACTGTAACTAATTTTTATAGGGTCTCTTGCAGCTCTCAGTCTATTTTCCAGTGAGAAGAACACTGTAACTACTACAGAGGGAAAGTGGAATTGAATAAAATATAAGAAGACTAGAAAGTTTTTTTGACAGGATTGGATTGTGAAAGGATCTAAATGCCAAACAGTATTTTGTATTTGATCTTCAATACAGATTAAAGATCCAGTTTTAATCATAATAACACCAACAACTTTTTTTTCTTAAATGAGATTTGTAAAGTGCTTTACAAATCTTAAGAAACTATATAAATACTAGCTACTACTATGTAGCATTTTGTGATTTGCAAATGTTTCCTGTATATTAACTCACTTAACCCTCACAAGAACCATCTGTTATTTTCTCCATCTTACAGATGAGGAAACTGAGGCTAAAAGATTAAATAATTTGCCCAGGGTTCTACAACTGTTAAGTGTCTGAAATTGAACTCAGGTCTCCCTTTCTCAAGTCTAATACTTTTACAGAGAGGCAAAAGGTTTCCATTATGTCTGGTTGGTATCTCACCTCTTATGGCCTAGTTTGTAGGACACCAGGTGTTGGCTAATAAGACCTGCTCCAGCTCTGCATAGAACTGGACATTTCTGTCACTAAAGATTCCAATAAGGAATGTCCAAGACATAGAAATATATATATATATATATGAAGAGGAGGGGACATCTAGAACAGAACTTTGAGACTTAGAAAC
This sequence comes from Gymnobelideus leadbeateri, assembly GCA_011680675.1. Lineage (NCBI taxonomy): Eukaryota > Metazoa > Chordata > Mammalia > Diprotodontia > Petauridae > Gymnobelideus > Gymnobelideus leadbeateri. The sequence goes on from WOXC01003982.1 coordinate 773,794, forward strand.
TCAATGAGACCCCCAAAGCCAGAGTTATTTTTTTTTTCAGAATACCAAAGCTAAAGAAATTAGAAAAGAGTTCTTTGAGTTTGCATCATGTGAGCTAGCCCTTGCAGCATGGCTAAGATTCAGAGCTCTTTGAGAATTAAAAAACATCTTCAGTAGCTGAGCAGTGAAAGGCTTAACCCTGAAGTCCATGTGGTAGCATTAAAAAAATAATAAGCCTGAGGTCGCCCAGTGAGTCATGACTTTATTTCTATTTCAGGGATCATTGAGGCAATCTGCTTAGAGACTCCTTCCTCTGATAAAGAAGTGATAGAGAGCCAAAAAACTTTAGTTTGTAAGTTACTGTGACAAAAAAAAGAAAATATTGCCAACTAGCACTGGCTCACAATGCATTTATCTATGTGAATGGAAAGAACCACCACCACAAAATGACTGAAAGTTAATATTGTGGAGTTATAAAGAACAAACTTGACCCTAAATAGGAAGTATGAGGAAATGCTTTCTGCCCCAACTCCATTGCAAAAGTTAGAATGTGATACCCAGGGGTGCAGCATTTAGTGCATGTGTTATCATATTTTTTCAACATATTGGGTGATTTTGCTGATTTTTTTTTCTCTTGGTTTACTTTTTTTCTTCAATAAATTATTTTCTTATAAAAGATGGATTTCTGGGAGAGTTAAGAACTAGGGACACAAGGGAAAATGTAAACAGTATTAAAACAAAAGAAAAATATTAACATAAACTATCAGGAAGCCCTCACTAATGAGGAGAGTTCTTGAACCTTGGCTAGTCCTCAGAAGAAAATTCACCAACAAGCATTTATTAAGTACCTATTGTATTCTAGTACTTGAGCCTGAAGTCCATGACTGACTGGGCTTGGTCTAAGCCTTTCCAGCTTGTAGGACATGGCACAGCTAACATTTCACTGGTATAACTTCCAGGAACCTGGGCAAACCTTGATGTCATTGGCTTTTTTCCCCTTTCCTCAGAAAAGGACTTAAGTGAAAGAAGATGTCTTCATCCACCTAGAATATACATATATATATTCTGTTTGTCCTTTGTTTTCAAAGGGGACCATGACATCAGGGAAATGATAATATCACTTGCAGTTGACTTGGATTTGAGTAAGGGAGGGCTGTTCAGGGTCACCAGCCTCACTTTCTCCTCCGGAGCCATCTGGATCCAATGGCCAGATATTGATCAGGATCACTGGAGATGGTCCAGGATGCTGTGGGGCAACCTGGCCCTTTTAGGCTGAGGACTTTTCAGGTTCTCACTTTGAGTCAGTGAACAGGCCTCTTAAAGAAGTGAGTCAAGTGATGACCTCTTTAATTAAAAAAAAATCAAACTGAGAGGGGAAGGCCTTTAGGGTTGCTGGTCAAAAGAGAAACAGTTATTATTGACATTCACTCGCAGCCAGGAGACCCCAAAATATTGATGGTGCTTGGGCAGGGTCCTATTGTGGTCTAATCTATGAGCTCCAGAGTGAAATGGCTTTAAGATGTTCTTTGAGAAAAGAGAAAGAAAAAGGAAGAAAGAAAGAGAGAAAGAGTGAGAGAGAAAGAAGAAAGAAAAAGAAAGAAATAAGGAAGAGCAGGAAGGAAGGAATCTAGCCAGTAAACCCCAAGTTAACCTGACAGCTTCTGGCCATCAAAATTTACCTTCTTTTAGAGAGTAGAAGGAGAGGGAGAGGGAGAGGGAGAGGGAGAAGGAGAGGATGAGCTGAATTACCCAATTGACTGGGTCGTTGTTCAGGCAGCTTGGACTACTCACAAGTTGTGTTTGTCCTTTCTTTTCTAAGAGGACCATGACATCGGGGAAATGATGACATGACTAGCAGTTGACTTTGATTTGAGTGAGGGGTGGCTGGGCAAGGTCACCAGCCTCACTTTCTTCTCCAGAGCCATGTGTATATGCATATATAGATATACATATTTATAATAAACAAAATGTATATATGCATATGTATATGAAAATATAAAAGGCCAAAATTAATAAAAGCATTTTTCTTCATGCCAAATTTTCACAATACTCTACCATGAATAAATGTAGGAATTCTACATGATTAACATTTCACTTTCACTAATTACCCTTGACATTTGTAAAGTTTGTTGTTGTTTGGTTTTTTGAGTTTTTGTTTAGCCAATCACCTGCCTTGGTCTTGTCTTTCATTAATTACTACTTTTCATGAAAAAGTGTTCCTAAGAATCTGCATTCCCAAAGACCAATGTATGTGTGTCTATCTACCTATCTACCTATCTGCCTATCTACCTATCTGCCTATCTATCTATCTATCTATCTATCTATCTATCTATCTATCTATCTATCCATCTATCTATCTATCCATCTATCTGTCCATCTATCTATCTATCCATCTGTCTATCTATCCATCTATCTGTCTATCTATCTATCTATCTATCTATCTATCTATCTATCTATCCATCTATCTGTCTATCTATCCATCTATCTGTCTATCTATCTGTCTATCTATCTATCTATCTATCTATCTATCTATCTATCTATCTATCTATCTATCTATCATCTCCTTAATGCAACTTCCCTCCCATCCTCCTACATACACTTTAGTTTTGGCCCCAGCTTCCCTGATTCTGGGTCTAGGGGCATAAAAGGTCCCAACCTAATGGACTCTCCAATTTGGTGGTTACCTGAAACCACAAGTCACCAAACTCTGATGACTAACCAGAGATGTGTCCAGATGGAGACAGGCCAAGTCAAGGGACACTAAGAGCTGTTTTATGCTGATTGGGAATCTTTGCTGTGTTAGGGCAGAGTAAACCTCCTCCTTTGTAACCATTCAGTGACTTGTGAATGCCTCGTTTTATCCCAACATTTAATCTGAATTAAGAGGGTACTGCCATTAGAGCCATACCCTACAATATATTTAATCCATGATCTAGATTAATTTGATCAATAACTCAGCATCAATTGAATCCCTTTTATTATCAATGTAGAATAAAAGCAAATATGTAGCAATTATAAATCTTAATCATTTAAAACAGTAACATAATGCAAGCTATATAAAGAGCATATATATGTATATATGTGTGTGTGTATATGTGTATGTGTATGCTGCACCTGTTGCTTATTCAAGAGACATTAATATACTACAAAGTACATAGAATAATGTAAAAATTTTTTCATTCTCAGCCAGCCTCCACCTCCAGAACTCCATTCCTCCTATCACTACACCTAGGACTATTTAACTCCTGGCTGTAACTTTAGCTTGATCCAGGCTCTGTGGCCAGTTTAAGGGGAAAATAAAGAGGAATCTTAGGTTCATAGTTCAGACATGTCAGCAGCAAGTAGTCTTGGTCCTAGTAACAACATTATCATTTTATTCTTTGACATCAAGTCCCAATCTTATGGTGTCATTGCAGCAGTTAAGTCCCTGTCTTCCCATGTTACATGATCTGTAACCCAGAGATGTATGTCCTTGCCTTGCTCTCTTTTCAGTCCTACCAGGAACTGTATTCTACCTTTGAATTCCAGGATTGTTTTTTGGCTTCCCTGGAATGGACTGACTGCTTTCCCGTGTCTCTGGAAGTAATCTGCCACCAAACACGCACCTGACAGGATGTCATTCACTGTCTTCTTGCAGGCTCATCTGCCACACTTAAATGCTTCTGTTTGCCTATTTGCTTGAACAGACCTAGATACTTACCCTGCTGTCAAGACACCCCTGGTGCTGTGTCCCATACTAACCTACTAGTTTGCCTAATCAATTGACCTCTGCTTTACTTTTCTTATGCAAGCTGTCTGCTTTCACAGTTGTGTCACCTACTACCTTAGTTCCCTGACACAATCACCTACTTGTCTAGTTTTCTTTTTCAGGGACCCTCCTGGTTGCTTTGCTAACCCCAGGGTCAACACAGACTCCATATTAACTAGGGATAATGTCCTCCATCCCCTTACTATGTTCCAATACTAATGAATACATACTGCACATAAAAATACAGCTTTCATATCATAAATTTGACTCATTTTAAAAATATATTAGTTATAATAAACATTGAAATAATTTTGCTTACATTTTCTAAACTTAGAGACCATTAAATTTTCAGAAATCCATTTTATAACCTCCCTGGCGAATTGTGACCCAGCCTCATCTTGAATACTCTCAGATAGATAAGTCACACTTCATAAGGCTGCTCATTTCATTGTGGACTTTTTAGTATCTTCAATGAAGACATATAATGCTATCAATTTAGCCTGATTATAGGAATTAAAAATTACATGTCACATAAAAGAATGAAATGCTACAAAATAGCTCATAAATAATTAAAATGACTTTTTAATTTTTACTGAATTAATCACTTATGATAAGATTTTGTCTTTGTTAACTAGTTCAGTAAAACTCTACCCCCTGTATCCCTAACATTCTCAATTGATTCTAAAATGAATTATGTTCTTTTTTTGGTTTATTGCCCCTCCCCCAACCTGGAATTATTCCAGGAAACTTCCAGGATAAAACTAAGGTCTATAAATCTATAATCTTGGTTTCCCCAGAATTGGTTAACAAGGGACCCAGATCCCATACAGGCACAGCAAATAGCAATGCATATAATCAGGATATCTGCTATTTCACCCACAGAAAACTATAAAAAATAAGACAGTAACCCATAAAGGGATAAAGAAACACCCAAAGGGGCGGCTAGGTGGCGAAGTGAGTAAGAGCACCGGCCTCGGAGTTGGGATGACCCGAGATCGAATCCGGCCTCAGAAAACGAGCACCCATACACAAATAATAACTAGCCCTGTAACCTTGAGCAAGTTACTTAACCCCAATTGCTTTTAAAAAAACAAACAAACAAAACACACAAAGCATTCAAATAGTCCAGAAAATCCCCATGGGAGGGGAAAAAAGGAGGAAATACGTGTTTATATAATGCCTATTGTGTGACAGATACTTTACAAACATTATTTATTTATCCTCACAACAATCCTACAAGGCAGGTGTTGTGAGGACCCAATAAAATAATGTTTGTAAATAATATTTGCCTAAGGTGGCACATCTAGCAACTGTCTGGGACTGGATTTGAACTCAGATCTTCTTGACTCCAGACCTTACACTTGCTACTTAGTTTAGGAACTGAACTTGGAGTTGCCAGTCAAATAACTTTTTGATATCTTAGTGAACATCTCCTTTCCAAAGAATCTTAAGAAGTCCCCCTAAGACCCAAAAGATTGCTTTGTGGTTCCCCTGGAAGGTAAGTATAGCATGAGGGTGACTAAATAAACAATCTTCTTCCCATTGGATCTATTATGTCCAAACAACTCAATTAGAAAGTTGAGTAGTCACCACAACCTTCCCTATTCCCATAATGTGGCTTTAGTCCTTCGGCTGTAGGGGTCAGGTTCTCTATAGAGAAGATTCCCAAATAGGCAGAACTCAGGCAGGTAAAAGATTACCTCCCTTGATTTATAATCTCAGGAGGGTCATCTGTAGCACCTTCAGTTGGGGAACTTCTCAGAGGGAATAAGTCAAAAGGGAGAGAATCTATTTCAATTCTTTCTTTTTTTTTTTTAAACAAATGATTTATTAACTTCTGTTTTACATCATTCATTTCAGCCAGATTTTGAGTTACAATCATTTTCCCCCCATTATTCCCCTACCCAACCTCCCAGAATAGTAGTCCCACAAGATATCACTTCCTCCAATCTGCTCTCTCCCATACCTTCTCCCATACCCCCATCGACTTTTCCATTAGAGGAAGGTGAATCTTTGTGTCCCAATGCCTGCACATCTTATCTCCCTATGACAAGCGAAAGAGTATTACTAATAATATTTATATATATTTGAAACATTTAATGTTACGACCTCAAATTTCAGATCCATTTCCTTCCTCCCTTGTCACCCATTCCTTCTTGGAGTAATAATTCAGTATGTATGTCATATGCTTATGCAAAACATTATCATAGTGATCTGTCTCAAGGCTGCTTATAATTCCCTCCCACTCATCCCACCCCCCACCTGGTCCATTCCCTACATGATCCTGTCCCTCTTCTATAGTGGGTACTTCCAACCTCTCCTCACCAGGATGCCCTCCCATCCATCATCCTCTCTATCATCCATCTATCTGCATATCATTAAATATCCCATTTAGTATGTATGTCATTTTCTCCCTGAACCCAATTCAGTGTGAATGTGGTTTTGCTTTTAGCCTTCCTTATTCTCCTGCCTCAACCACTTCCCCTTGCTTCTTCTACATGGGATAGTTTACCCTGCCCTGTCTCTCCCCATCTCCTCTTGCCACTTTCCTCTCTCACCTCATAATTTCATCCCTTGAGTATTCTCCCTTCCCAACAAATTCAATCTATGCCCTCTATCATATAACTGTAACCGTATACACACATTCACATATGTATTCATATGACCAAAACAGAAAGATTTCCTCAGTCACAGTTATTGTTTTTCTATATAGGAATGTAAATAGTTCAACTTTGATAAGTTCCTTTTGATTTCTTTTCCCTGATTACCTTCTCAGGCATCTCTTGCTTCTTGTGTCTGGATGTCAAATTTTCTATTCAACTCTGGTTTTTTCCTCAAGAATGCTTGAAAGTCCTTTATTCCACTGAATGACCATATTTTCCCTGAAACAAAATACTCAGTTTTGCTGGGTAGGTGACCCTTGGGTTCATTCCCAGCTCTTTTGCCCTCTGGAATATCATATTCCATGCCCTTCGATCCCTCAGTGTAGAAGCTGCCAGGTCCTGGGCTATTCTGATTGTGTTTCCACAATATTGAAATTCTTTCTTCCTGGCTGATTGAAGTATTTTCTCCTTGATCTGGGGATTCTGGAACCTGGCTATAATATTCCTGGGAGTTTTCTTTTTGGGATCTTTTTCAGGAGGTGATCGTGGATTCTTTCAACCTCTATGTTGCCCTCTGGATCTAAAACATCAGGGCAATTTTCCTTGAGAATTTCTTGAAGGGTGATTTCTAGGTTCTTTCTTTGATCATGGCTTTCAGGTAGTCCAATGATTTTTAAATTGTCTCTCCTGGATCTATTTTCCAGGTCAGTGGTTTTTCCATGAGATATTTCACATTGCCTTCTAATCTTTCATTTGTTTGGATCTGCTTAACAGCATCTTGATTTCTCATAAAGTCATTAGCTTCCATTTGCTCCAGTCTAACTCTGAAGGAATGAATCTCCTCAGTGAACTTTGAGATTCTTTTTCCATCTGGCAAATTCGACTTTTTAAGGCATTCTTCTCCTCATTGCCCTTTGGGCCTCCTTTGCCATTTGAGTTAGTCTATTTTTTAAGGTGTTGTTTTCCTCAGTCAGGCTGTTGACCCTCATTTCATACTTTTCCTGCATCCTTCTCATTTCTCTTTCCAATTTTCCCTTCACTTCTCTTATTTGATTTTTAAAGTCCTTCTTAAGGTCCCCTATGGCCTGCAACCCCCTCATGTTTTCCCCTGGGGCTTTTGGAGCAGGACTTCTGACCTCACAGTCCTTTTCCCGCTCTATGCCCCCAAAATAGGAGTCTAGGGTTGCATTTTTCTGTTTCCTTTGCCTTGGCATGTTGCCACTTAATTGCTTGACTTTTGGGCTTGCTGCCACACTATGGCTTTAAGGCCAGCTAGAGGAATTTTCGTCCCGAACGTGTGGGGGGCAACTTCCGTTTCTGGCAAGCTGTAAACCTACCCACAACTTCCACCCTAGATCACAATCCAGATCCAGGGAGGTTAAAGCAAGAGCGATTACCCCCCAAGACGGATCGCTGGATCTCCCCACGATTTGTAGGCTGGGAGCCAGAGCTGCCTCTGAAAACTACAAAATGGCGTGTCTCCTCAGCGGCTTCTAGCCCCCAGGGGAGGGAGCTGACGCATTCCCCAAATACAGGTCCCAAAGTCCATAGGACACTAACCTCTTAACTTTGTCCTAGGCATGTCTATGTCTGGAGTCGCCACAGCTCCTGGTGTTCTGGGGTTCCTCCAGCCGGCTGCTGGCCCTGCCGCCCTGGGGCTAAAACCTCGGCTCACGCGGACCTGGGCTCAGCTCGGCTTGGCTCCTGCGCTCTGCCGGCTCCCAGACCGCTGCGCTGGTCCTTCCTGCAGGGTTGCTGGGCTGTCCTCAGCGGGAGGTTAGCTTCTCTGTGTCCTTCTGTGGGTGCTGGGGCTCCAGAAGTTGTTCACAGTCCTTTTTTACATAGTTTGTGGGGAATCTGGGGGCAGAGAGGCTTGGAAGAGCTGTTTCTACTCCGCTATCTTGGCTCTGCCCCTCAATTCTTTCAGGCAAAGTTCCCCCTAAGAGTGCCATTCCTGGTCCTTGTCAGGATGCCCACAGGAGAGATGGGGTCAGGCAAAAGAGGAGAAATGCATCCTACGGGCCCCCAATTGGAACAGGATATACTTCCTGTCAGGGGGTTGACTAAAGAAAGAGCTATTAATTTGTATCAAGTTTGCTTTGAGAATACAAAGAGTTAGGGGATTGTTTTGACCAAAGCACAGAACATTTGATTACTCAGAAAGTTATGGAATTTTATTGAACAATCTCCCCAAATCAGCTTAGAATAAATGAACTATTGATGATGCTAAATTCTTCATCACTCTCAATTTTTCTTCCTCTGGTTAAACTTTGGCAAAATGTCTAGAAGAGGGGCAACTAAGTGGCGCAGGGAATAGATCACCAGCCCTGGAGTCAGGAGGACCTGAGTTCAAATGAGACGCTTAACACAAAAAAACTAACCTTGTGACCTCAGGCAAGTCACTTAACCCATTGCCCTCCAAAAAGAAAAAAAAAAAAAGTCTAGAGGAATGAAACTTTACCTAGCTCTTCTACCTACTAAGGACTGATTTACTAATATTAGGGACTAACTAGCAAGTGCACTTAAAATGGGTAAACCCAATTGGCAAACTAGACAAAAACAATTTTATATTGTTACTAAATTATATGTTTTATTGATAAGATTCTAAAAGTGTTAACATAATTAGGAAACAGAAGATGTATCTTAGGGCAACAGCAGGACCCCAACTAGAATGTGATGGCCACAAATCTATATTTAATAGAGGAACAGGGAAGATCTTGACTTCAAAATCTCCTAGAGAAAAATTGAGGAATCCAGGCCTGATTTAATATTGTGTCTTGTTATATGTTCTGTGTGTGTCTGTTTTATAAATGATGAAAATAAGTTTAGGAATAGTGAGTTCTTTACGTCAGCTAGAAAGGGACCTTATACCACCAAGAAAATCTTTAAGAGAATGGGGAATGTGTCCATTTTGTCTGTGTATTCATGCTTTGTGCTAATACATAGCCAATAGGTGTTTTGCCTATGCCTTTTCTTTTGGTGTTATCAACCACAAGAAACAGTCTATAAAAAAATAAACTTTCAAAACAGGCTTAAAAGAGGAAATGTCTTACGCCCCCCCCCCCCAAAAAAAAAGAGAGAAAGAGGATCTTGTTTAATCAGGGCAGCTAGGTGGTGAAGTGAATAGAGCACTGGTCCTGGAGTCAGGAGAACCTGAATTCAAAACTGGCCTCAGATACACTTATTAGTCCAGTAACCTTAGGCAAGTCACTTAACCCCAATTACTCTTCCTTCCCCTCTCCAAAAAGACAAAAAAAAAGAGGACAAATCTCTTTTTTCCCCTCTTTTTCTAATACTGGCTATGTTGAAGATTGATGGTACTAAAGACATATATAAATTAATTGGAAACTAAGATATATTTAAAAAAGAATGGAAACAAACTTGTGAAGAAAAAAATGAACAATTATTTCTTTCACTTCTGAGTTATAAAGTGAATGTCTTTAGAAAGTATTTTGATCAACTTATAGGGTAGTAGCAAACTGGTGTTTAGTGAAAACAGCAACAAAAAATTTTATAGATCAGTTATTCCTTAAAAGAGACCTTTAAAATGACTAGGGATTGATTTAAAGCTGAAGTTTACATTTTAAGAACTGTCTTAATAATCATGAGATAAATTAAGGAGAAATTCAGTGTAATAGGAATTCAGGGAAGTACTGAAATAAGAAAAATTTAGGAAATGGTATAGGAGAAATTAGATTTAAAAATCTTGTGAGTTTATGGGCAGCTAGGTTGCTCAAAAAATGGAGAATCAGCCCTTGAGTTAGGAGGACCAGAGTTCAAATCCAACATCAGAAACTTGACATACTGTGTGACCTTGGTCAAGTCACTTTACCCTAATTGCCTTGCCTTCCCCCTCAAAAAAAAAAAAATCTTGTGATCTTAAATAATTCCACACCTCAGAAATTGAAAAAAGGAAACATATTTGCTAAGCCTGAAGAAGTTTCCACTAGCCAACCTTTAAGTCTGAAATTTTGGGGTATCAGTTTGTGAAATTGGTTTTAATTTTAATGTAGAAGAAAGGTATACTTAAAAACTGTACTTAAAGTTGGAATAATATTTGTAAATGATATTTGCCTAGGATGACACATCTAGTAAGTATTTGAGACTGGATTTGGAGGAAGGAATTTCTATTAGTAGTAGGCTGAATAAGGAAATTTTAGACCATTTTCAGAAGAGAATAAAAGTGGGTGGAATTGCATTTATTCTTCTGTTGTTTACTGCTTTTAAAGGACCAACCTGAGGGCACCAAGCAAGTCCTGATTAGAACTCCCAAATGAAGGTGAATCCCAAAGTGCTCCCAGAGAAAGGAACAACCATTTTCTAAAATCAGAAAACAACTGAAGGTAAGGGAAATTTAATGATATTACTGAAGTTTAAGTCAATTGTTTAGGTAAATTAAAACACAGTAAAACTTGTGCTGAAATCAACTGGTTAGTGAAAATAAGTTCAAATTGTATAAATAAGGCTATAGTAAGTTAGAAGAAGAATCACTGAAGATAGAATTAAACAAGAATATATATTAAAATAGAGAAGTAAATCAAGTACATATACACCTAATAGAGAGCGCTCAGATTAGAAAAGATTAAATTAAAATTAGCATAATGGCTTATAAAAGTGTAAAATACTGAAATTTTGGGAGGGAAAAACAGAACTTGCAGATTATTTTAAAAACAAAATAAATGGACAGTTTTGAGAGATTTGAAAAGAAATAGAAAAAGTTCAACCCTGAGCCCTTCAGAAAAGTATAATCTCTATCAGATAATTTTCCAGTAGTGCAATTCCTGTTATATTCCTGTGCCACAATTGTACTTTGACTAATCCTTTTGGGCATTGCCAAAATAACTGGGTGAAAGTCTTTCCAGCATAAAAGAGGTTAACTTTGAGGAGATCCATGATTTCTTGTCCAAAGCCATCCTGCTTATTGAAATCTGTGACCACTGGGTGAGTTGTTTTTTAATCTATTTGCCTATCACTTAAAAAAAAATGATGTAATTGCAAGCAGTTCTAATTGTCCAAAGGCCCTTAAAGAAATTGTTATGAATTTTCATTTGTAGCCATTAAAAAAAACCTCAAAAATGAAAAGGGGTTTGTTAGAGAAATTAGGTAAATAGAAGAAAGAATTGATAGTGTTATTAGAATTAGAAAAGTTAAAGAGCAGATGGGTAAAGAAAGTTGGCGTCTGTTTGCATTTCCATTGTAATTTCAGGGCTGAAAGGAGAGGGTTTTGGAGTTTTGAAAAATTTCAGAGTGTCTTAATCCCACTGAAATTTTTTTTTAAATGTAGATTTTTTTTAAAGTAATGCCCTTTGATATTTGCTGCACTTCTTCCTTCCCCAGTCAATATGACTACAAAATATGTTTCAGAAAGTATGTTAATTGATTGATAGAGAAAGGTTTATCTTTTTGCTCTGGTTTAAATAGTCATGCTAAAAGATTAGTACTTTTGAAAATTTAAAGGAATTGGTTTGGCTCTTTGGGTTACTCAAAGAACCTAAGAAGCAATAATGGAAAGGTAGGAGGACTGTTAGCATGATTTTTTTTTAATATAAGTCAACTAAAAATAATGGAAACTTGTGCAAGGTTAGTTATTACTAGTCATTATAAATCAAAACTAGTTGGATAGAAAATATTTTAATGGTAATAAATTAGAGAATTTGAATCAGTTCTTATATGTACAAGGGGAAAAATAAATATTTACACTTAACTTCCAGGGTTGTTGGGAGAAACACATAATTGTGAGGTGCTTAACATAGTGTTTGGCTTGTGTAAAGGATGAGCACTGCTGTGTTTAGACCTTGAGGAACACAATTAAACAAAATGCTCTCCCGTTTATAGGTACTTTTTCTAATTGGCATGGAATATTAACAAAATTGGTAAATTATACACTAAACATTTTAAAGTTTCACTAAAAACTGGCTTAAGCAACTTTTAAGACATAGAAAAAGCCTCGAATGTGGAAGGCACTACATAAACTACTACAGTTAGCATGTAAATGCCAGGGATAATAAGATAAATTACTTTCTATGAATTGATAAGTTTGAAAGGTATTTAACTAAATTATTTTCACCTGACTGATGATGTTTAAATGCAAAATGGCTAAGAGAACCTGTTAAAGAAAGTTTTTTCCTCTTTTCAATCTGTATAGTTATATTATATGATTATTAGAGCATTTTAACTAGAAAATAATGATAATAATAAATGACCTATTTTAAAAATAACGTGGTAAAATCCTTTTATGAGATATTTGTTTATGGGGTTCTTTGGGATGAGCCCTGCTGACAGGGTATTGTGAAACTCTGCAACACTGATCTTTGAGGACCTAAGGCCTCTCCCACCCAAAGTAGAGAAATGAAACTTTCAAATAGTAAAGTGGATGTCATTTGGGATCATTTGGAAATTCATGTATTTGAATCTTTAAATGCTATTATTTTGAACCAACTATTCACTGTGTATGAACTTGGAGTGAAGAAGCAGAAGCAGCAGTACAGGGTTAAACAGATCTCTTGGGTCTGAGTTGACTATGGGAGGTAAGCCACTCCTCCTATTACCATGTATACGTTTTTAGTTCATAAGAAGGGGTCATTGTGGCACACAAGGCATAATAGATTTAATTAAGCAAGAGTTGGTTGCTCCAAACACCTGAATGGCATCCTGAATGACAGCCACTTGTCCAACTTGTGTAGCTTTTAATCAGCTTGCCTTTCAAGTCACATCCACTAGAGGCCATCCGCTAACTTGCACCCCTCTTTGAGCATTTAGAGAAAAAAGATTATTCTTGTACCCAAGTCAGTCCTTGAAATTTTGCCCAGGCATGACCCATTCGCCTACATGGACACTGCTGAGGGAATCTCATCTCATTCTCATCCCACTTGTATTCTAGAAATGGTCTGATGTTCTTCTTTCGCCTGTATCTGCAGTGGGGGAGGGGGGGTGCAAAGAATGATGGTTGTAACTGAATGGAATTTGTGAATAGATTTTAAAAATTCTAGATAAGATTTTGAGGCCAACATATGAGAAAAATAACAATTATCTAGCCCTAGGGTGTAATTAATGAAATTTTGCTGTTTGAGGAAGAATCTCTTAGGACTTCAATTTGCTGCTATTCTAAGTGTTGATTCTAGGTATAAGTGCCTTGACCCTTTATAAGGCTGCTGTTTCATCATTCAAGGTAAATACCATGTGCCTCAGTCTGAGGACTGCCACTGGTAGATGTCTGTCCCTGGGAAAGTCAAGAGAACAATCTTGCAAAGGTGAAGGTAGGATTCTCTTGACTTATCCCCATCTTGGTAAATAAGACATTTAATTCTGAACCTGGCTATGATATTCCGTCACACAATTGGCTGCCTATGATTCATATCTGAAATCAAACAGGCTATGTCCCTGCCTTTCTCCTCACATAACAAATTCCATTGATAAGGGCAAGTGTAAAAGAAGATGAACCCTGTTGGTGATTTTTGATTAATATATTCTAGTGAGGGATCATTTTGAATTGTTATTTGAATCAGATAATAGAGACCATGAAGCCTTACAAATGGTGGGTTATTTAGTTTATAAGAAATCACCTGGGGGCATCTAGGTGGCACAGCTAATAGAACACCAGCCCTGGAGTCAGGAGGATCTGAGTTCAAATCCAGCCTCAGACACTTGACACTTACTAGCTGTGTGACCTTGGGCAAGTAACTTAACCCCAATTGCCCTGCCTTCCCTCCTCAAAAAAAACAAAAAAACAAAACCATAAAACAAAAAACCTCCACCCTATAATGTTCTTTCATTATGATAACATGATTAGGAGATGTGACACAATTTTCAAATATAATAGAATTTTATATGTAAAAATTATTTGAAACATCTTTCTAATAATACTGAGACAAAGATTTTTTTTTCTAATTCAGGTCCTCATGATGCAATAATTAAAATTTTCTGAAGTTTCATAGATTAATATTGGAGATAAGATTTGAACTATTTATCTTAAAATATTAGTCCTTCCTAAAATTAATGTGAAGATAATTGGGTATTGATGGAACAGTTTATGGGACCAAACTGCTCTTCTACTAATTACTAAGCCTAAAACAGAAATATCTTCAGTTTGGGTTTAAAAAAAATAAAAGAATCATAGAATATCTTGTGTTACCTAAATGGGAAAAGCCAATTTTATTTGGGTTTATTATTACAGCCTGAATGTTGAGCATGTCTTGAAAAGCAAACATGTTTTGTTATAAATATTTGATCTGTACTGTGTTAAAATTGACTTATTCAGTGTATTTATACATCCTATCCCAGAACTTGTTGCTATAATCTAAATTATTTTGACAACTTTTAAATGAATTCAGTTGTATATCAGGCACCATCATCTCATAAAGAAGATATTCTGTTAATAATTCCTTAGCAAAATTTCATCCTCCAAGAGGAGGGATGAGAAGCTAAAAGAAAATAGCTAAAGTGATAACTTTTCAGTTTATTGTTAACGAGATTAGGTAAGTAAATATGCCAGGTGTAAAGTTGGGGTTCAGAATGTTTTAATTTTTCAGTCATTTGAGTTTGCCAACCTAAAAATGTAAATCTTCTGATCTAGTGATGGCCATATTAATGCTATTAATTAATTAATATTGGCTCTCTCTACCTGACCTGGTTATTGTCCATAGAGCCAACACAATATTCATAGCACCAATGGTAATTATCAATATGGTGGTGTCATTCTGAATTGCAAAATATAACAGACTCTCCATAGAGAAGACAGAAGCAAAACATTTATTCAGACACTAGAAAGCAAAATCCCAAAACCAGAAAGTCAAATCCATCGTTGCTATGTTATATGGTGTTACTACAAAGAAGTTAATACATCATAACACAGCAGGGAGCTACACCATCCTTTAGCCTTCCCACAAACACTCATAAGCCTAGCTGTCTCCTTGCCTGCATCCTCTCTCTTCCACAGCTCTAACTGCTTTGACTCCCAGCTTCCTCTGGGCTCTGCTCCACCCATTCAGCAAGTTCTTCCCACCACAGGTACCACGTGATTACATTCAACCTATAAGGGGCAGGGAAGATCCCCAATTTCCCATTCCCATTACATTGTCATAGAAAAGTAGAATCCTCTTTGTCAGAGATTTTTAATTAGAGAAGGGGATCTCCACAAGTGACTTGAACTGGAGAAGCAAATCCACCAGAAGCTGCTCTCGAAGCCCCACTCATTCCAGTATTCTAAGAGGAGAGATCTCCAGAGAACCACAGGATTACACCAGAGGATGTTTCAGAGACTGGACAATTGTCTGAGATACAATGGCCTTCATCATCATCATCCTCTCCACAAATAATTCCTAATCCACCTGTTCCTGAAGTTGCAATGATTGGAACCTTGAATCCTCCTTTTCAGTTTCCTACTTCAGCTTTTGGTCCACCACCAACAGCAATGACTGATAATTCCTTTGTTCATGGAACTCAGCCTAGCCCTTATTTTCCTTCACTCTCTATGCTATAGCCATGTAGATCTGTTTGTGTTGTCTGCAGGCATGTTGCCTCTTATCACCATAATAAGGTAGCTGTCAGAATTGCTTAAATTCTTTCCTTAAACTCAAATGATTTTTAGAACCTGCGTGTAGGGCACACAGTGCTTACACTGTTGCACTTGAACAAAGGCACTATGGTTCCCCCAATTTACATATCTTGTAGATATGTTTATTACATATATTTACATATGTTTTGCTGGGAGGTATCTGTCCTTCATGGCTCTTGGTCAGTGAGAGAGTTACCTCAGACTTTTATTGTATATTTACTATATTATGACTTATTATTTAATGAAATGGAACATTATCAGTATAAGTTGTTCCCATTTCTCTCTTCTCTAATGTCACCTTTGTGCTCAATAAGAGGACAGCCCCCTTCTAGTCTTATATCATACATGGAGGACTGCCCCCCATGCATTTAAATTGTAATGATCCAAAGAAAGACTGGGGTATTTCTGTGGATCAAAGGAGGAATGAGGAAGTTGATTCATTTGGACCCCTACTCTATTACAATCAGTATTAATAAATTTGATATGATTCCATAAGGGTAGTGATCATAAGTTCTATATATCAGCCCCAGAGCTGTGAGCTACAGATTGTAAATTCACTTGCTTAATCATAGGAAGCCAACTAGAGGCCATTCATTCTTGTTTTTCCTTGTCATGGTGACCAAGCCCAGTGTGGCAGAGGTGACTCAACTACATGGAAAATCCTCCAATTTATTTTTGTATCTCCAGACCGTTCTCTCTGTCCAACATGAGCAGGCGACCATTTTATGACCATCTTATGAGCACTTAGTGTAGAAGCCTCATGCTTTACCTAACCTATATATACTTATATATTTACCTAACCTACAACCCCCCCTGCTAATGTGTCATTTTTGGCCCTCAAGAGCAAGATCTGTCAACCAATGAGATTCTGTATTTTACCAGACCTCCTTTGCATATTTGGGTATCAAACTATAAATGCAAGGTCCTGGAAGAAGGGGGCTTCTCAGATCAGAAGTGGACTTGAGGTCCACTTCATTAGAAGGGAACATGAACCCTTCAATAAAGTGCCATTGGCTCAGAGCTCAGCCTCTTTTATTGTAGGTTGGACAATTTTAATCCCCACATCTATGACCTCATTATTTCTATTAATGGTACCATCATTCACCCAGTTTTCCATGTTATAAAACTGGTCTGATATTTGATTCTCCCATCTTTTTTCCTCTCATATACAATCACTTTAAAACCTTTTAATTTACTTGTGTAACATCTCTTGCATCATTGTTCTGTTCTGTCACCACTTTAATTTCCCTCAGCCTATACATAGATCTTATCAAGATAATGCCCAGTTGGATCTCCCCAGGAAGGGAAGCCTGAAGTGAGATGAAGAGATTGGGCTCCTATGAACTATATAAAAAGGAAGAAAGGAGCCCAGAAAGATGGAAGAGGCATGAAATTAACTCTTGCTTAATTCACAATTATTCCTAGAGCCTGCCATGATTGTTTGGAGAGAGCAAATGAAGAAAAGCAAAAGATTTCTTCTAAGGTCTCCCCACTTCAGTTACTACTACTACCAACTTAACTATCTTGCCATTTTCAGTGGGACAGGCTAAGAAGCAGGACTCATCTTCTTCATCTGGACCACCCAGAAGGGACAAGAATGGTGCATTGATATTAATGGCAAGCCTGCAAAATTACTGAATTTCCTTCAGGTTACTTTGTATTACAACCAAAGAAACTTGACTTATGGCCCCTCCTAGATGAGTAGATGGGAAACTGACCCCGGAGAAATCTGCTTGTAATGTTAACAGTGCAATTTCTAAAATAAGACGTAACCATAACTGTCTTATATTAAGAGCAACTTAATAGTCTGGGTGTCTCACAGCTACATTCTGTCCTGATCACCTCAAGTATAACACCCACAAATTTCTTTCTGGAGAAAGCAGTTACATAATACATAGCTCCATATGCAAATCAATTCAATTTGATAAAAATTTATAAAACATTTATTGTGTGCAGCAATATTCTGCTGTGGTTACCTGATTGCGAAATATGGAAAAGTCTGGTCTCTTTCTATTTAATTTTTATTCATTTTGAACTTAAAAACAAAATGAAAAAGAAAAACTGTGTGACCTTGGGCAAGTTGCTTAACCCCGATTGCCCTGCCTTCCTCCCTCTGAAAAGCAAAAAAAAAAAAAAATTGAAAAGAATATTTCCATATACACAGCAGAATAGAAGAGAGGATTCAATATAAAATAAATGTCCATTTCTCAAAAACTTATATAATAAATCCTACACATTGTTTTCAAAGCAACCCAGCTTTTCTCTGCTTCCTTCTAGGTTTTCTTTTGTTCTCTGCTGTGTACCTTTTATTTTATTTTCCCTTCCTACTACCCCATCCTAGGGAAGACTAAAATTGAACATGAATATATATGTGTACGCATATATATCTATAAATACACACATGTATGTACAAATACACACATATGTAAGATTCTCCTATTAATATCTCTATTTGTCAGTACTTTCTCTGGAGGTGCAAAGCATCTTCCTTCATAGGAAGGAAGGAAGGCAAGAAAACCTCCCATAGGAAGGAAACCTTTCCATGTTTTTCTAAATCAACCAGCTCATTGTTTCTTTTTCTTTTTTTTCCTTCATCAGCATTCCTGTCTTTTTTTTACACAAATGCTTTATTAACTTCTGTTTTACATCATTCATTTCCGCCAGATTTTGAGTTACAATCATTTTCCCCCCTGTTTTCCCCTACCCACCCTCCCAGAACAGCAGTCCCACAAGATACCGCTTCCTCCAATATGCTCTCTCCCATATCTTCTCCCATACCCCCTTCGACTTTTCCATTAGAGGAAGGTGAATCTTTGTGTCCCAATGCCTGCACATCTTATCTCCCAATTACAAGCAAAAGAGTATTAATAATAGAAATTATATATATTTGAAACATTTAATCTTAAGATCTCGAATTTCAGATCCATTTCCTTCCTCCCTTGTCACCCATTCCCTCTGGGGAGATAAGTAATTCAGTATATGTTGTACATGTCTAGCTATGCAAAATATTATCATAGTAGATATATTGTACAAGGCTGCTTATAATTCCCTCCCCCTCATCCCACCCCCCCCCACCTGGTCCATTCCCTACATGATCCTGTCCCTCTTCTATAGTGTTTTCCCCTGGGGCTTTTGGAGCAGGACTTCTGACCTCACAGTCCTTTTCCTGCTCTAGGCCCCCAAAATAGGAGTCTAGGGTTGCATTTTTCTGTTTCCTTTGCCTTGGCATGTTGTCACTTAATTGCTTGACTTTTGGGCTTGTTGCCACACTATGGCTTTAAAGCCAGATAGAGGAATTTTCATCCCGAACGTGTGGGGGGCAACTTCCGTTTCTGGCAAGCTGTAAACCAACCCACGACTTCCACCCTAGATCACAATCCAGATCCAGGGAGGTTATAGCAAGAGAGATTACCCCCCCCCCAAGACTGATCGCTGGATCTCCCTACAATTCGCAGGCCAGGAGCTAGAGCTGCCTCTGAAAACTACAAAATGGCTTGACTCCTCAGCAGCTTCTAGCCCCCAGGGGAGGGAGCCAACACATTCCCCAAATACTGGTCCCAAAGTCCATAGGACACTAACCTCTTACTTTGTCCTAGGCATGTCTATGTTGATAATTCTGGAGTCGCCACGGCTGCTGGTGTTCTGGGGTCTCTCCAGCCGGCTGCTGGCCCTGCCGCCCTGGGGCTAAAACCTCGGCTCATGGGGACCTGGGCTCCACTCGGCTTGGCTTGGCTCCCTGAGCTGCATGCTGCCAGCTCCCAGAGTGCTGCGCTGATCTTTCCTGCAGGGCTGTCCTCAGCGGGAGGTTAGCTTCTCTGTGACGTTCTTTGGGTGCTGGGGCTCCAGAAGTTGTTCAGAGTCCCCTTTTACATAGTTTCGGGGGAATCTGGGGGCAGAGTGGCTTGGATGAGCTGTTTCTACTCCGCCATCTTGGCTCCACCCCTCCTCATTGTTTCTTTAATCACAGCAGTATTCCATCAGAATCATATCCTATCTAAGACATTATCTATGAAAATCCTCATCCAGTTTTTCTGCTTTCTTTCTAATTTTGGCTACGTTGTTTTTATTTATACAAGAAATTTTATATTTAAAATACGTAAAATTATCCATTTTACACTTCAATAATGCTCCTACCTTATAATATAATTACAAGCCTCGTATTGCTGAATATCCTTCCTTTACATTTTCCCCCCTTAGTTTCTTTGAAATTCTTGACCTTTTTTTCATATAAATTAATTTTGTTATTTTTTCTAAGTAAACTACTTTTTTAGTAATTTAGTTGGAATGGCATTGAATAAATAGGGTTAAATTGTCATTTTAAAAAATTTTATTGACTTTATCTACCCATGAACAGTGAATGTTTCTCTAATTACTTAAATCTAACTTTATCTGTATAGTGTTTTATGTTTATGTTCATGTAATCCCTGTGTCTGTTTTGGCAGGCATACTCTCAGGTATTTTATACTAATTGTTTTAAAAGGCCTAAAACAATACTGAATAATATTGGTGACACAGTGTAGTTTCCCTGTTTTTCTTTAATTAAACCTACTTTAGCTTTAACTTTGCCTGAGATCATGATTTCTACCCCTGCTTTTTTTTTTAACATAATAAATTCTATTCCAGCTCTTTATGTGTGTACCTCTCATTTTTTTTAATCCATTCTGCTATTCATTTCCATTTTATGGCCAAATTTATGCCATTCATTCTTGTGTATTTCCCTCCGTTCTATTTTTCCTCACTAACCTTCTCACCCTACTTACCCTATTATTCCTCACTCATCTAATTTACTTCTACCCACTACTTTGCCCTCCTGTTCTTTAATGTACAGAGCCCTCTAAGAGTCCCTCCCTTATCCTCTACCTTCACCCTCCATCTTAATCTACCTTTCTAAAAGTTTCTCCCTTATCTTTTCCCCCTTCCTAATTTTTAATCTACACAACTTTCTAAAATCCCTCCCTTATCCTATCCCCTAGCCCTCCTCTTTCTTTCTAAATTTATAAGACCATTATATACTTCTAGATGTTCTCTCTTTAACCCATTCCCAATGAGAGTAAAGTTATAGCACTATCTGCATTCCCTCACTGCCCTCTTGCTTCTTCTGGTATTGATTCTTCTTTTCATATCTCATTTGTGTGAGATAAATACTTCTTTTAATTTTTCCCTACGGTTTTATTTTTTTCAGAATCACCCTATTGTACACAGTTCAGTCCAAGCCTTTCTCTCAAACCACCCAAATAGTGATGACAGTCATAAGAGGACTGATAGCATTTTCACATGAGAAATAATTTGACGTTATTGAGTCCCTTCAAATTGGTCTTTAATGTTTAACCAATATTTCTCCTGGATCCTATATATTAACTTTTCCATTAAGTTCTGCTTTTTTTTTTGTCACAAATACCTGAAAATCTTTCAGTTCATTAAATCTCCTTTTTTTCTCATTTAGGATTATACGTTTCTAGATAAGATATCTGTGATCATAACCCCAGCTCTTTTGCTCTAAGAAATATAGTATTCTAAGACCTATGGTCCTTCAACATGGTAACTGCTGGGTCTTGTGTAATCCTTGTTGTAGGTCTATGATATTTAAATTGCTTTTTTTCTTGTAGCTTACAATATTTTCTACTTTACCTGGGAGCTTTGAAACTTAGCTATAGTATTCCTGTAAGTTTTCGTCCTGGGATCTCTTTCAGGTGGTGATAAGTAGATTTTTTTCCTATTTCTACTTTTCCTTCTTGTTTTAGAACTTCAGGGCAATTTTCCTTGATAATTTCTTGTAATATTGTATCAAGATTCTTTTTTTGAGCATAACTTTCAGGTAGTCCACCTATTCTTATATTGTATCTCCTCAATCTGTTCTCCAGATCAGTTATTTTTCTGATGAAATGTTTATGTTATCTTCTATTTTTTTCTTTTTTTTGGATATTGTTTTATTATTTCTTGGTGTCTTATAAGAGCATTAGCTTCTAGTGCCCAATTCTAATTTTCAAGGAAGTTTTTTCTTCCTTAAGTTTTTTTATTTTCTATTTCAAATTGGTTGACTTTCTTTTCATAATTTTCTTGGATCTTATTTTTTTTCTAATTTTCCCTCAATCTCTCATTTGATTTTTAAAGTCCTTTATAAGTTCTTCCAAGAACTCTTTTTGGACTTGAATATTTAACATTTCTTATTGAAATTTTAAAAATGGCCTTTTTTTAGCTCCACTATCTTTCTCTCGATATGAACCTAGATCTTCTCTATGTCCATATAGCTCTCTACACTTCAGGTTTTTCTCCTTTGCTTATTTATTTTTATTTTGTTTTTAGAAGCTATTATGATAATCTAATTTTAGTCAAAAGTGTGGAGAATGAGGCTCAATGCCCCAGGTCATTCTTACTGTTATTTTCTCAGCTCTGTCCTGGGGCCCAAACTTTGTCCACTCCTCTCCACCCCTAGGCCATCGTCAGGTCCCCCAACCATGCTGTTCCACAAATGATCATTCTCCCTGTGGTCCCTTTGGTAGCAGCAAAGTTCAACTGTCATTTATATTCTGGAACTGAAACCAGGGACTCTGCTCACCTGCAAGCATCCACAACCAGTAGGGTCCCCACCCTTCCTCTGCTACCACACTCACCACATGTGAGCTAGCTCCTTCTTCTTGAAGCCACGGCCCAGGATGTGTATGGTCAGCACAGCTGTGTTTGTTGTCTCTTGACAGTAGAAGGTCCTTCAGTCTTCTTCTACTCAGTCTTCCAACATCCATACTGTCCCTGCAGTGAAAGTTCTTCAGACTAAGGCTGCCTCCAAAGCCAACTGCTCCCAGAAATTGTTCTTTGTTGTTTGAATTGGTGTGGAGGTGTTTGTACTACTCAAGCCAAACTTCTGCCCCTAAAGGTTGCGTCTTTCCTAAGGTCCTCTCAAGGTGTCTTAGGAAGACAATTGCTTTGCACTGCCTCCTGTTTATTTCTGCTGCTCTATGTTCATTCTAAGACAATATTTTGTCTTCTTTTTTTAGAAGAAGAAATATGGAGAGCTGAAAGTTTTCAGACCTACTCTACCATCTTCCCAGAATCCTCCCAATTTCTTTTTAACATCTAATTTTAGTTGCAGGGACAGTTTAAGCCCTTGTAAAAATGAATTTGCCAAGTGAGAGAAATCACAAATAAAGGAAGTCAAGTGCTTCAGTGTGGAAATTGAGATGAAGTGGTTTTTAAAATTTATTTATATATGCTACCCCTTACTTATTTGTGTGGTTATGTATTTTATTTTTATCTGTAGCAATGGCCTTTAACAATGCTGGTTATTAGGGCTACTTGTAAAGCAGTGATGTGTACATAATGTGAGTTTCAATTTGGAGCACTTGGTATATAGCACTCACAATTTAGAAAGAGAAAAAGGACTCAATATTCTACTTTTTGAGGGAAAGCATTGGTTTGAGAGCTTTGGGGAGACAATCTTATTTCCTTTTTCAAAGAAGACATAGGTAGCTACAGACTCTCTTTGAGACCAGCTCCAGTGAGGAGAAAGAGGAGGACTCTTACAGATTATAAGAAAAAGCTGACTCATCAAATCACTGATTTCCAGATTGCCTCCCTAGAGACTTTGAAGAATTTCTCTGAGATTGGGGGGCCTTTCTTGATTGTCTCAGCTAGCTCCCGTCTACTTTATTCTTTCTTGTGCATTTTCTGGTATAGGAAAAAATCTGTAGAGTATCTCCAATTTCTGTTTGTTATCTGTTTGGATAAGTGTCTTTTACTCACCATTTTTAGGGTCTTTTATGTAACTAGCTTTTGGCAAAAAGGAGCCAAACCAGTCAATATGCATTTGGGGCATCCTCTCCCTTTAAGGAATAGTGACTATGACAGTGGCTTGAAGGTCAAAATCATTCTCCTAGATCAACAATATTAAGAAGAGACGATAGATATAATACTAATCTTTCACTTTCTCCCCCCCCCACACCATTTTGGAGGAGAACACAGTGGTCAGTTGCATATCTCCTCTTGCAGCCCTTCAAAGCAAGAATCAAAATCTCCATTTTAAAGGAGTAAGCAAGATTTCATACTACCTATTCATGATTTCCTACAATATTTAGATAACCCATATGGACATATACATCAACCGCATGATCAGTCCACTCTTAAATATGGTCGGCAATTTTTAAATCAGAAAAGATTTTGATAGGAGGCATTGTGGTGCTGTGGGAAGTGCATTGATGACTTGGATTCATAAGGTCCAAGTTTAAAACTCAGTTCTTCTGTTAACTACCCTTCTGACCTAGGGCAAGTGCCTTTCTCTTCTCTGACCCTCAGTTTCCTCTTCTAAAAGATGAGGGAGTTGATGCAGATAGTGCTATAACCAACTAAATAACCTCTCAATCTAAATTCTTTCATTTTACAGATAAAGAAGGAGATCTGACCCTGTGAGGAAAACTCATAGGAATGTCATAGTCAAATTCTGAAATCCCTAGCTCCAGGATAAATATTAAAAGCATCAAGATTAAAACAATTTAAATAAGATGGTGCCACAATTAGAATTACACAAGACTTAGCAGCAGAGATAGTAAAAGGAATGGAGGTCTTGGAACACAATATATGGAAGAGCGAAAGAACTGGGGTTCTGCCAAAATATCATACCCTGCAAAGTTGTGTTATCCTGAATGAAAAAAAAAATGGACATTTGATAAGCTCTCAGTCTTTCAAGACTTTTTTAAAAACAAAAATCCTGAACTGAATAGATTGGACATATAAGAACCAAGAGAAATATAAAGCACATACCAAAGACTGATTATAAGGGATTCATAAGGACAAACTGTTTACATTTTATATATGTAAAATGCATATCTAAGATTCTTATTAGTAATTGGGTAGCTTATAAGAAAGATTGGGGTAAACTTGAATATGATATGAATTTAAAAAGTAAAACCATTTAGGAACAGCTAAAAATAGTATTTCATACAAATTAGGTGAAAGAGGAAGAATTGAAAAAGAGGGATTAGATGGGGGAGGGGAGCTGGTAGTTTTGGTAACCTACTTTTATCAGGAATGGGTTTAAGAGGGAATGATACACATACATACATACATACATACATATTATACATATATTTAGAAGAGTATAGAAGTCTTCTAAATTCAGAAGAAATAAAACAATAGGGCCATAGGGAGGGGGGAAGAGGACAAGGGATGGATCTTTAGAGGGGAGGGTGAAGGAATAGGAAAAAGGGGGGTACGGAACAGTGTTTAGATTTATGGGAATGGGAGGATAGGGGAGGGATCCTTGGAAGGGAGTAGGCAAGTAATAGGAGGGCAAGGTAGTGAGTAGAAGTGAAGTAGAGGAGGCAGGAGGGGTAGGAAACAAGAGATCTGCACAAACATAAAAACAAAGATCAGGAGTAGCATTTGTTTGGGAAAATATATATATGTATATGTATATGTATGTATCTATAACTATAGAGAAACATATCTAAACTTTTTGTAGACTTCTGGGGAGGTGGGGGGGAAAGAACAAAGTAAAAAAGTGCGCAGCAGAGAACAAAATAAAACTTTAAAAGGAGCAAAGAAAAGATGGACAATTCTCAACACAATGTGTATCATTTATCATGCAGGCTTTCTTGAAATGAAAATTATTTGAATCTTCTCTTATGTTCTGCTATGCACATGACACACTTTTTCCCCCTTTTCTTTGTATTTAAGTTTCAATATTTAAGTTTATGATATGTTTTTGTTTCTTTTCTCTATTCTGTATTTGTGTTCTGGACTTGAGTCTAAAATAAAATTTAAGGATTTAAGAAGCAGGAGATTTAAGGAGACAGAAGGGATTTGCCCAAAGCCACTCACACAGCTAATTAGTAGCAGAACCAAAAAGAGAGCCCAGGTTCTTATTCCTGGTACAGAGTGTTTTTGTTTGTTTTGTTTTGCTTCCCCTCACCCCTACCGCCAAATGATGATCCTCATGTCTGGTTATTTCATCTGGAAATTAAGTCAAGTCTGATCTTATACAAAACTGTGAAATAGTAATTGAACTACACTGCATCAGCTCCAATCTAGTGTTGTGCCTAATGCATTGGTATCAGTGAAGATTTTGTAAGACAGTAAGCATTTTTTTGGTAGACTTAGCCCTTCTCAGCAATTCAAGGACCTAAAAAAATTTCAGAGGACTCACGATGGAAAATGCCATCCACATCCAGAGAAAGAACTATGGGGTCTGAATGCAGAGCAAAGCAAATGATTTTCTTTTTTAAAATTTGTTTTGTTTTGTTTTTTCTTTCTTATGGTTTCTTCCACGATTATAATTCTTTCAAGACAATAATTCTTCTATACAACATGACTAATGTGAAAATGTTTAATAGGCATGTGTAAAGCCTATATCAGATTGTATGCTATCTTGGGTAAGTGGGAGAGGAGGGAGGGGGAGAAAATTTAAAAGCTTCTGGAAGTGAATGTTGAAAACTAAAAATAAATAAATTAACTTAAAAAGAGAGAGGGAGAGAGGGGGAGAGAGAGAGAGAGAGGAGAGGAGAGGAGAGGAGAGGAGAGGAGAGGAGAGGAGAGGAGAGGAGAGGAGAGGAGAGGAGAGTGAGAGAGTGAGTAAGCATTTGTGAGTTCCTATGTTGTACCAGGCACTAGTCTAAACTCTGGGAGCACAAAGGCAAAAGCAACCTTGAAGAGCTTATACTTCAGGCAGAGACAACATATATACATATAGTTATGTGTAAAACAGATACAATGTGGTGGGGTTTGGGGAAAGGCATACTGGATGAGGGAAAGCAGAATATCTCTTCCTATCCTTTATCTTTCCCAAATGGTAACATTTATTTCTAAAATTTTGTCTTCATATGGGAGGTGATTTGCCTTTGAAAGGTATGCACTCTAGCAAATTCAAATAGAATCCAATCTATGGAGGCTGTGTGTTGAGTTAGAAAATCACAAATGAACATTATCTGTGTTATATTGTATCTTTATTTATTTTTTAAAATATTTCCCAATTATATTTTAATCTGGTTCAGGTCAGACTGGGGAGTTTTGTAGGTTGCTTGTGAGTTTGACACCTCTGAGGCACACCGTGAATTATATATAAATTACAATGCAGTCAGTACATAAGAAAAATCAAAGAGAGAGGCAGAAGAGGGCTGAAGAGGAAAGGAGCATTTGGATTTGGAGAGGGAGTAGTACTCAGGAAAGGTCTCTGAGAAGGGTTGGTACCAAAGGTAGACTTTGCAAAAAAACGGAAGAATTTTGATATGCAGAATTGCAAAGGGATCCCCTTCCAAACATGCTCAAATTCAGAGAGGTGGGAAAGGATAGAACAAAATTGAGGCATAACATAGTTTGACAGGAACAGAAATTGGGTGAAAGGGAATAATATAGAATAAGACTTAATAGCCAGGCTGGACCAAGACCTTGGAGGACCCTGAATGGTAGAGTAATGGATTTGCAATTTATCCTATAGACAATGAGAAGCCACTGAAAATGGTGGAGAAGGATGACATGATTAGAAATCCACACTGGAAAGATTACTTTGAAAAGTTAGGTGAAGGTTGGTGTAAAAGGACCAACATTTTTATGATACATTTTCTTTCTTCCCATTCTTGACATAGGAAGATTTTCTCTGAAAGAAGACAAAGTGGCCCTTGGGGCCCAAATGGCTTCAGCTTCCTGAGCTAGCTTCCTGATCATCTAAGGGCGTAAGTCCCAGCCATGTGTAAAGCCTCCACCTCTCATATTTTATGAGTACTAGGACCATCCTTGTTGCCATAATCTCTTGACACTGACCAGGCACAGTTCTTAGATGAATTTGGGGGTGGTCTGCATTCAGAAAAGCTAAATGCTTATTGCATATTCTTATTGCATATCCTTGCTCTGATAAGGCAAAGTAAGACTCCTTTGTTAAATGTTCAATGACTTGTGAGTCATTTTGTCCCAACATTGAATCTGAAATAAGAAGGTTCTGGTATTAGAGCTACACCTCCTACAGTTGGGCTGTTGGGAAGACGTTTGAAGAATGGGACCTGTTAGGACTAGCTATTTTAATCTATTTTAGTAGATAAGAAGTAGTGGGAACCTGAAGGAGGTCAATGGCCATGGAAGTAGAAAGAGGAGGTCGGATGGAATTCTAAGAAAAATTACACAGGTGAAAATCAAAAGAACATGGCCATTGGTTGAAGAATGATGGAGATGGGGTGATGGAGACAGATCACTCATCTGGATGTTTTCTACCTCTGATATGTCTTTTTAAAATATATTTGAGTTCAAGAAATATGTTTTGGATCAGAGGTATGATAAATCCCCCTGTTTGTTTTCACAAAGATGTTCAGAAATATACTAGCCTACGACATCATTAAACATTTTACTTGGAGTTCACCTGTGAGCTTATTATATGTATATGCCATAGCCCACTGCAAGAGTCCATGAGAGAAGAAAGATGATTTTTTTCTGAGAGATGGAATGTTTAAATGATTAGTTCTCATATAAGGTTCTTAACAAATGTATTGTGTTAATCTTTCCATCTCCTCCAAGGTTTAGCATAATGAGTTACACACAATAAATACTTTAAATGTGTGTGTGTGTGTGTGTGTGTGTGTGTGTGTGTGTGTGTGTGTGTGCGTGTGTGTTAAAAGTGCTGCTTGCTCAGGTCTGACTACAGCACTGAAAAGAATTTCTGTGAGGCATGCTATATAAACACTTAATAGTTTACACATAACTGACCCTCCCATAGTCTTTGCAAATATAGTAGGTTCAATAACTGGAGACTTTGCCCTGAAGTCTTTTTGTTCCTACGTTATCTGTCTCAGCTATAGCTTTGTAGGAGCCCTGCTCTGATAGTTCCTTGTTGCCACACCTTGATACCCAACCACAGATTCATATATGTGTAGAAAAGAAGTGAAGTTTTGTAGGAAACCATTTCATTTCTTTTGTTGAGGTAGTTTTTGGTCTAGCACTCTCTGTCTTGCTCAGATTGGAACATACACATAACCCAGTACCACTACTGATCAGCCCATGAGCTTTGGCCTGCTGTTTCTAACCTGCACTGGTTCACCCTTCCTTAGGCTACTTGGATGCCCACACTCAATCTAGCAATATCCACTGAAGCTCAGAACTCATCACTTTAGAAGATTTGCCAACTTTCCCCTCCACCTCTCCCCTATGGCACTGCCCCAGGATGTAATTACAGACATACATGCCCTGGGATTTTAGCTTTATTTTCTAAGATGATAAAAACTGGACAATGGTAATAAATTACATTTAAATTGATCTTTGAGATTCAAATGTGTGGAGGGAAGTAGGGGGGGGGGGTTCTTCATATGCCAATGTGGTAGGTATAATTCCTTTTTTATGGATGAGGAAACTGAGTCTCAGAGAGTGAAAGTGCTTATCCAAGCTCAAAAGGATAATATGACCCTGAACTCCAAATTTGACACTTTTTACATGCCATACTGCCATTCAGAAAGAAAAGGAAGTATAAAAGATACATAATGTACATATTTTCTTAATGTGAGATTATGATGTTCAAATGCTACATATGAAGAATGAATTTTTATATGGAATGAAATATTCAAATGGATATTTTGGAGTTGACGATATTAACTCTTTAACTATGTGTGTATATAAATGTATATACATATATATGATATATATATATACACATAGATACATATATGCATGTAGTATATAAATATACCTATACCTATACACACATACACATAATCACAAATATAAAATTAATAGAAAATCACAAACAAATGTATACAAAATAGTTAAATACCAACTAGTTGAGGGAGGAAGACCCTGGGACTTGGGATCAAGAAGGGCTTCCTGTAGAAGATGATACCTAAACTTTATCTTAATGAAACTCTATGAAAAGAAGATAAAAAGAGGATGAATTCCAGTCATCGGGGAACTTTAGGGCAAAGGCACAGAGATAGGAGATGGAATATCACATTTGAGGAACAGAGAGACCAGTTTGTCTGGATTGCAGAATACTGGAGGGGGAGTAATGGTTTATTATAGTACATTGATAGGTTAAGGCTGTTGTGTAGGGTCCTAAAAGCCAAAGAGAAAAGTTTTTATTTTGTTCTACAGGCAATAGTAGGAATCAAGATGGTTGAGTAGAGGTAGCACTCAGTTAAGCTCTTCCAATATTCCCCTCTAAACAAATTTAAAATATTGCTTCAAATTGAATTCTGGAGCAACAGAGTCAACAAAAAGTTGGGGAAAGAAATTCTTCTAAACCAAGACAACTTAAGAGGTTGAAAAGGTCTGTGACATGGAAATGGAGGCTGGCCTAGAGCCAACAAGGGTGAAACACAAGCTATGTCACTGGGTGGTGATGCCAGAAGAAGCAATAGCAGCTTCAGTAGAAGTCAAGCCAGAGATTGGTAAGGGGATTTGGCACCTGGTCAGAAGGAGATTAAAAGGAACCCCTGTGCTACCACCAGACATAGGCTCAGATGCTATCTGACAACTCCATTGCGTATACCCACTTCTGGGACACCATTCAAAGATGGAGATTAGTACTTCTGGGAAAGAGGGAGCAGAAATCCTGAGGAGCAGTATAATTTCTGGTCCCAGTAAAGCAAGAGTACTGAGAAACAGTTTTACTTCCAGTTCTAAGGGATTAGGGGCTGTTCTTTATTAAGACCAGAACACAGTCTAAGAGAGACCACATCTCTCCCAGGATGACATTGTCTCAGAAGCACCAAAACTTTACTGAATCCCAGAACTAGTTCAGAAAAAACATCAGCACTAAAGGCCTGAAGCTTGGAATAGTGCCTCTTCACTTTAAGAAGTTGAGCAAAGCCCAACTTTAACGCAAAGTGGAAAGTCTGGAAAATAGACTGGAAAAAAAATGAACAGATAAAAAAAATTGATCATTACAAATCTACTTGCTAAAAACAAGGAAGACCAGGACATAAACTCAGAAGAAGACAACAATGTAAAAACAGCTATCAAAAAGCTCAGAGAAAAATATTATTTGTACCCAAATACAACAAGACTTCCAGGAAGAATAAGAGAAAGAGATAAGAGTGGTAGAGGAAAAATTGGAAAAAGAAATGAGAGAGATGCAAAAAATTGTGAAAAGAGAATTAACAGCTTTATAAAACAGGTACAAAATTACTAAAGAAAACAACACCTTAAAAATCAGAATTGATCTAACAATAAGAAACATAAATTTACTGATGTAAAAGGAGGTATAAAAATTTACTGAAGAAAATAATACCTGAAAAACTAGAATTGAGCAAACAAAAGCTGATGTCTTGAGACATCAAGAAATAAACAAAAATGTCAAAATGTAAAATATTTTATTAGAGAAAATAACTGACCTGGAAAATACATCTGGGAGACACTGTCTAAGAATTATTGGACTATCTGATAGCAGTGATCAAAGAAAGAGCTTAGACATCAGATTTCAAGGAATTTTCAAGTAAAACTACCCCTATATGTTAGATCAAGAGGGTAAAATAGAAATTGAATGAACTCACCAAACATCTTCTTTTTTATTTTTTATTTTTTTTATTTTTTTTAGTTTTATTTTTTATTTTTTGAATTAGACAAATGCTTTATTAACTTCTGGTTTACATCATTCATTTCCACCAGATTATGAGTTACATTTTCCCCCCATTTTCCCCTACCCACCACCCCAGAAGAGCAGTCCCACTAGATATCCCCTCATCTAATCTACTCTCTCCCATATCTTCTCCCATACCCCCTTCGACTTTGCCATTAGGGCAAGGTGAATCTCTGAGCCCCAATGCCTGGACATCTTATGAAACATTTAATTTTAAAACTTCAATTTTCAGATCCATTCCCTTCCTCCCTTGTCACCCATTCCCTCTGAGAAGATAAGCAATTCAGTATGTGTTGTACATGTATAGCTAAGCAAAACATTTCCATAGTAGATATATTGTAAAAGACTGCTTATATTTCCCTCCCATCTGTCTCACCTCCCACCTGGTCCATTCCCTACTTTGATCCTGTCCCTCTTTGATAGTGGGTACTTCCAACCTCTCCTCCCCCCAGAATGCCCTCCCCTCCATCATCCCCCCGTCTCATCCCCTTTCCCCTACTCAGGAGAGTGAGTGAGGGTAAGATATTCCATTTAGTATGTATGTGATTCTCTCCTTGAGCCAACTTCAATGAGAATATGCTTTTGTCTTTTTGCCTTCCTGTTCTTCCCCTCCCCTGCTACTACTTCCCCTTGCCTCTTCTACATGAGATAGTTTACCCTACCCTGTCTCTCTCCATCTCCTCTTGCCACTTTCCTCTTTCACCTCTTGACTTCACCCCTTAAGAATCATCCCTTCCTTGGGGTGGCTAGGTGGCGCAGCGAGCAGAGCGCCAGACCTGGAGCCAGAAAGACCTGAGCTCAGATCCGGCCCCAGACAGCCAACACACAAACAAAAACCCAGCCGTGTGACCCCGGGCAAGTCACCCAATCCCAATTGCCCTCCAAAAAAAAAAAAAAGTCATCCCTTCCCATCAAATTCAACCTGTGCCCTCTATCCATGTATACCTGTGAACATATGCCATGTACCCTTCTTCAATTATTTTCATAATGATAAAGGTTTCATCAAACACAGTTATTGTTTTTCCATGTAGGAATGTAAATAGTCCAACTTTGATAAGTTCCTTTTGATTTCTTTCCCCTGATTACCTTCTCAGGCATCTCTTGCTTCTCGTGTCTGAATGTCAAATTTTCTATTCAACTCTGGTTTTTTTCCTCAAGAATGCTTAAAAGTCCTCTATTCCACTGAATGACCATATTTTCCCCTGAAACAAAATACTCAGTTTTGCTGGGTAGGTGACCCTTGGGTTCATTCCCAGTTCTTTTGCCCTCTGGAATATCATATTCCATGCCCTTCGATCCCTCAGTGTAGAAACTGCCAGGTCCTGGGCTATTCTGATTGTGTTTCCACAATATTGAAATTGTTTCTTCCTGGCTGCTTGTAGTATTTTCTCCTTGATCTGGGGATTCTGGAACCTGGCTATAATATTCCTGGGAGTTTTCTTTTGGGATCTTTTTCAGGAGGTGATCTGTGGATTCTTTCAACCTCTATTTTGCCCTCTGGGTCTAAAACATCAGGGCAATTTTCCTTGAGAATTTCTTTAAGGATGATTTCTAGGTTCTTTCTTTGATCGTGGCTTTCAGGTAGTCCAATAATTTTTAAATTATCTCTCCTGGATCTATTTCCCAGGTCAATGGTTTTTCCCATGAGATATTTCACATTGCCTTCCATTCTTTCATTTGTTTGGATCTGTTTAATAGTACCTTGATTTCCCATAAAGTCACTAGCTTCCATTTGCTCCAGTCTAACTCTGAAGGAATGAATCTCCTCAGTGAGCTTTTGAGATTCTTTTTCCATCTGGCAAATTCAACTTTTTAAGGCATTCTTCTCCTCATTGCCTTTCTTTTTTTTTTTAATTAATTCTTTGCTATTCAAAAAGTCACAGTACATAAAAAACAAAAGTAAAACAAAAATTATCATTTACTTAACTTTTTTGTTGCTTTGGTGATGTTTTGGGGATACTTGCCTAAAATGCATGCACTATAATATATTTAACAGAGAAGTAACTTGAGATTATGGTTCCCTTTGTTGAGTGTCTTATGAAATTTTCAGAACAACCCAAGTATAATTGTTAAGCACAGGTGTATGAAGTTGATGTAAGTGAAATGAAAGCTTTATGAATGGAAAAATATTTAGAAAATGGTCTAGCTTTTTAAGAAGGAAGAAAATTATTTGGAAAACGTTTAGGGTAGGTAGCATGAACTCTTAAGTAATTTGATGCTAAGTAGCTTTTGTGTTCACTTGAGTTTTGAAGGAGTTGAAGGAATTAGTAAAATTTGTTGAATAAGAACTCTCTTGTTTATTATAAAGATACCATCCTGGGTTTTATGAGACCTTGGGAAATATCATAGTTTCTTTGATATATGTAAGCCTGGCAATCCTTCTTCCTCCAGCTGAGAAGCCAAGCTGTGTAGAAGACAAATCCATACAGAGCAGAAGTCCATTCCTCTCATTTTTTTGACTGTTTCCATATCCTTCCACTGTTCCACTCATCACCAAGATAGGAGAGCATGATCTTGCCTCTTGCAAAGTGATTCTGATGTCACAGAAACAGATTTTCTCACTTTGTCCTAGGCACGTCTATGTTGATAATTCTGGAGTCGCCACAGCTGCTGGTGTTCTGGGGAACCTCCAGCTGGACACTGGCCCTGCCGCGCTGGGGCTAAAACCTCGGTTCACGGGGACCTGGGCTCGGCTCGGCTCCCCGCGCTCTGCCAGCTCCCAGACTGCTGCATTGGTCCTTCCTGCAGGGCTGCTGGGCTGTCCTCAGTGGGAGGTTAGCTTGTCTGTGTTGTTCTCTGGGTGCTGGGGCTCCAGAAGTTGTTCTGAGTCCCCTTTTACATAGTTTGGAGGTGATCTGGGGGAAGAGTGGCTTGGACGCTCTGTTTCTACTCCGCCATCTTGGCTCCGCCCCCTCCTCATTGCCTTTCTGAGCCTCTTTTGCCATTTGAGTTAGTCTATTTTTTTTTTTTTTTAAAGCAATTGGGGTTAAGTAACTTGCTCAAGGTTACACGGCTAGTCATTATTTATGCGTGGGTGCTCATTTTCTGAGGCCGGATCTGATCTCGGGTCATCCAAACTCCGAGGCCGGCGCTCTTACTCACTGCGCCACCTAGCCGCCCCTTTAGGGCAATTGGGGTTAAGTAACTTGCCCAAGGTTACACGGCTAGGTTTTTGTTTGTGTGGATTAAGTGTCTGAGGCCGGCTCCGAACTCAGGTCCTTCTGATTCCAGGGCCGGCTCTCTATTCACTGCGCCACCTAGCCGCCCCAGTTAGTCTATTTTTTAAGGTGTTATTTTCCTCAGTCAGGCTGTTGACTGTCATTTCATACTTTTCTTGCATCTTTTTCATTTCTCTTCTCAAATTTTCCCCCACTTCTCTTATCTGCTTCTTAAGGTCCTCTATGGCTTGTAGCCAGCTTGTATTTTCATTTGGGGCTTTTGCTACAGGAGTTCTGACCTCACAGTCCTCTTCCATGCTTTGAGCCTCTTTGCCCTTAAAATAGGAGTCCAATGTTGAACTTTTCTGTTTATTTTGTTTCATTTGCCTAGGCATGTTGCCACTTAGTTGCTTGATTTGGGGGCTTGTTGCCACAGTAGGACTCTGCCACCAGACAGGGGAGCTTCCGCCCAAATGTGGGGTCTTCACAACTTCCACCAGATGGGTGGCCTCTGCAAAGCCTTCACCCACTCTGGAAAATTGGATACCCACCCCAAACTTCCCCCCCAGACCACAATCCAGATCCAGGCAGTTTAAAGCAAGAGCGATTAACCCCCAGACTGATTGCTGGATCTCCCTACAGTTCTCAGACCAGGAGCTAGAGCCACTACTGATGCTGCAAAATGGCTTCTGTGCTGCTGTTTCTTCAGCAGTTTTTCACCCCCAGGGGAGGAAGCCGATGCGTTCCCCAAATACTGGTCCCAAAGTCCATAGGGCACTAACCTCTCACTTTGTCCTAGGCATATCTGTGCTGATAATTCTGGAATCGCCACAATTGCTGGTGTTCTGGGGTCCCTCTAGGAGGCTGAAGGCCTGGCCGCCCTGGGGCTAAAACCTCGGACCTGGGCTCAGCTCTGTGCAATGTGCTGTTGGTTCCCAGAGTGCTGTGCTGCCTGCTCTCAGAGCGCTGTGCTGCCTGTTCTCAGAGCTCTGTGCTGCCTGCTCTCAGAGCGCTGCACTGGCTGCTCCCTGCAGGGCTGCTGGGCTGTCCTCAGCAGGAGGTTAGCTTCTCTGTGCCGTTCTGTGGGTGCTGTGGCTCCACAAGTTGTTCGGACTCCCCTTTCACATTGTTTGAAATTTGTGTGGGGCAGAGCACATTGGAAATGCTGTTTCTACTCCGCCATCTTGGCTCCATCCCTCTCACCAAACATCTTCTGAAAGAGATGACCAACTGAAAATCCTAAGGAATATTGTAGCCAAATTCTAGTGCTCCCAGGTCAAAGACAAAATTTGGCTAGCCATTCAAATATCATAGAACAACAGTCAGAATCACACAAGATTTAGCAACCTCCATGTTAAAGGAGTGAAAGGTTTAGAATATGATAATCCAGAAGTCAAGGGAATTAGGATTACAACCAAGAATCACCCACCCAGAAAAGCTGAATATAATCCTTTAAGGGAAAAAGTTCATATGTAAAGAAATAGAGAACTTTCAAGTATTCCTGTTTAAAAAGTAAACAGAGGTAGAAACAGCATTTCCAATGTGCTCTGCCCCACAGAAATTTCAAACAATGTGAAAGGGAGCTCCGAACAACTTCTGGAGCCACAGCACCCACAGAACAGCACAGAGAAGCTAACCTCCTGCTGAGGACAGCCCAGCAGCCCTGCAGGGAGCGGCCAGCGCAGCGCGCTGAGAGCAGGCAGCACAGCGTGCTGAGAACCGACAGCACAGCCCTCAGAACCGAGCCCAGGTCCCCGGTTTTAGCCCCAGGCCGGCCAGGCCTTCAGCTGGCTGGTGGAACCCCAGAACACCAGCAGTTGTGGGGATTCCAGAATTATCAGCACAGATATGCCTAGGACAAAGTGAGAGGTTAATGCCCTATGGACTTTGGGACCAGTATTTGGGGAATGCGTGGCTTCCTCCCCTGGGGGCAAAAAGCTGCTGAAGAAACAGCTGTACAGAAGCCATTTTGCAGCATCAGTAGTGGCTCTAGCTCCTGGTCTGCGAACTGTAGGGAGATCCAGCAATCAGTCTGGGGGTTAATCGCTCTTGCTTTAAACTGCCTGGATCTGGATTGTGGTCTGGGGGGGAAGTTTGGGGTGGGTATCCAACTTGCCAGAGTGGGTGGAGGCTGTACAGAGGCCACCCAACTGGCGGAAGTTGTGAAGACCTCACTTTTGGGCAGAAGCTCCCCTGTCTGGTGGCAGAGTCCTACTGTGGCAACAAGCCCAAAAATCAAGTAATTAAGTGGCAATATGCCTAGGCAAATGAAACAAAATAAACAGAAAAGTTCAACATTGGACTCCTATTTTAGGGGCAAAGAGGCTCAAAGCATGGAGGAGGACTGTGAGGTCAGAACTCCTGTAGCAAAAGCCCAAAATGAAAATACAAGCTGGCTATAGGCCATAGAGGACCTTAAGAAGCAGATAAGAGAAGTGGGGGAAAATTTGGGAAGAGAAATGAAAAAGATGCAAGAAAAGTATGAAATGACAGTCAACAGCCTGACTGAGGAAAATAACACCTTAAAAAATAGACTAACTCAAATGGCAAAAGAGGCTCAGAAAGGAAATGAGGAGAAGAATGCCTTAAAAAGTCGAATTTGCCAGATGGAAAAAGAATCTCAAAAGCTCACTGAGGAGATTCATTCCTTCAGAGTTAGACTGGAGCAAATGGAAGCTAGTAACTTTATGAGAAATCAAGATACTATTAAACAGATCCAAACAAATGAAAGAATGGAAGGCAATGTGAAATATCTCATGGGAAAAACCACTGACCTGGAAAATAGATCCAGGAGAGATAATTTAAAAATTATTGGACTACCTGAAAGCCATGATCAAAGAAAGAACCTAGAAATCACCCTTCAAGAAATTCTCAAGGAAAATTGCCCTGATGTTTTAGATCTAGAGGGCAAAATAGAGGTTGAAAGAATCCACTGATCACCTCCTGAAAAAGATCTCAAAAAGAAAACTTCCAGGAATATTTTAGCCAGGTTCCAGAATCCCCAGATCAAGGAGAAAATACTACAAGCGGCCAGGAAGAAACAATTTCAATATTGTGGAAACACAATCAGAATAGCCCAGGACCTGGCAGCTTCTACACTGAGGGATCGAAGGGCATGGAATATGATATTCCAAAGGGCAAAAGAGCTGGGAATGAACCCAAGGGTCACCTACCCAGCAAAACTGAGTATCTTGTTTCAGGGGAAAATATGGTCATTCAGTGGAATAGAGGACTTTCAAGCATTCTTGATGAAAAAACCAGAGTTGAATAGAAAATTTGACATTCAGACACAAAAAGCAAGAGATGCTTGAGAAGGTAATCAAGGGAAAGAAATCAAAAGGAACTTATCAAAGTTGGACTATTTACAGTCCTACATGGAAAAACAATAACTGTGTTTGATGAAACCTTTCTCATTATGAAAATAATTGAAGAAGGGTACATGGCATATGTTCACAGGTATACATGGACAGAGGGCACAGGTTGAATTTGATGGGAAGGGATGATTTTTTTTTTTTTTGGAGGGCAGTTGGGGTTGGGTGACTTGCCCGGGGTCACGTGGCTGGGTTTTTGTTTGTGTGTTGGCTGTCTGGGGCCGGATCTGAGCTCAGGTCCTTCCGGCTCCGGGGCCGGTGCTCTGCTCACTGGGCCACCTAGCCGCCCCAAGGAAGGGATGATTCTTAAGGTGTGAAGCCAAGAGGTGAGAGAGGAAAGTGGCAAGAGGAGATGGAGAGAGACAGGGTAGGGTAAACTCTCTCATGTAGAAGAGGCAAGGGGAAGTAGTTGCAGGGGAGGGGAAGAACAGGAAGGCAAAAAGGCAAAAGCATATTCTCATTGAAGTTGGCTCAAGGAGAGAATCACATACATACTAAATGGAATATCTTACCCTCACTCACTCTCCTGAGTAGGGGAAAGGGGGATGAGAGGGGGATGATGGAGGGGAGGGCATTCTGGGGAGAGGGGAGGTTAGAAGTACCCACTATCAAAGAGGGACAGGATCAAAGTAGGGAATGGACCAGGTGGGAGGTGAGACAGATGGGAGGGAAATATAAGCAGTCTTTTACAATATATCTACTATGGTAATGTTTTGCATAGATATACATGTATAACACATACTGAATTGCTTATCTTCTCAGAGGGAGTGGGTGACAGGGGAGAAAGGGAATGGATCTGAAAATTGAAGTTTTAAAATTAAATGTTTCATAAGATGTCCAGGCAGTGGGGCTCAGAGATTCACCTTGCCCCAATGGCAAAGTCGAAGGGGGTATGGGAGAAGATATGGGAGAGAGCAGATTGGATGAGTGGATATCCTGTGGGACTGCTATTCTGGTGTGGTGGGTAGGGAAAAAATGGGGGAAAAATGTAACTCATAATCTGGTGGAAATGAATGATGTAAACCAGAAGTTAATAAAGCATTTGTTTAATTAAAAAATAAATAAACAAATAGGCTCCTTAAGAGTCTAAAAAAAAAAGTAAACAGAGCTGAATAGAAAATTTTGCATTCAACCACAGGCCTCAAGGAAAACATTAAAACATAACCATGAAAGTATACTTTTAATGGATTCAATAAAGTTAAACTGTTTAACTCCCTATGTAGGAAGATGATACATGTAACTTCTAAGAACTTTATCTTTGTTAGGTCAGTTAAGAAGAGTTGACATAGACAGAGGACTTCGGTGTGAGTTGATGTTGGAATGATCCCCCCCACAAAAAAAATGAAAGGGAGAGAAAGAGGGAGAAGGGGGAAAAAAGAGGTAGAATGGGGAAAATTTTTCACCCAGAAATACCAGTACTAGCTTGGTATCTAAAAGAGATCAAAGAAAAAAGGAAAAGTGTATACACACACACACATACACACACACACACACACACACACACACACACACACACACTAGATTTTTTGGAGGCATATTAAAGAATTGGAAATCAAGGGGTTACTCATCAAATGAGAAATTCTTGAAGAAGTTGTGGTATACGACTGTGAACAAGTACTATTGCACTGTAAGGAATGATGCATGGTATTTTTTTTTTAAAGCATGGCAAGAACTATATGAACTAATGAAAAATGAAGTGAGAAGAACTGGGAGATCATTGTGCACAGTAATAGCAATGTTGTAATGATGATCAGCTGTTAAAGATTTGGCTACTATAATCAATACAGTGATCAATGGCAATTCCAGAGGACACATGATGAAAAATTGTTGTCTGCGTTCAGAGAGAGAACTGATGAATGCTGAGTGCAAATTGAAGTTTAATTTTCTCATTTAAAAAAAATCTTGAAGGAAATATGACTAAAATGGAAATATGTTTTACATTATTTCACATGTATAACTTATATATTGCTTGACTTCTCAGTGGGTGAAAAAGGTGGTGGGAAGAATTCATAATTTAAAAAGAAAAGAATTTTACAAATAAAGAAATTATAATTTTTATATAAAAAGCAGAATAGGTCAGATTTTTTAAAAAGTGTAAAAGCTCACTGAGGAAAATAATTTCTTAAAAAAAATAGAATTGGGCAAGTGGAATTCAATGACTCCATGAGATTCTAAGAAACAATAAAACAAAGCTAAAAGAATGGAAAAAAAAAAATGTAAAATATCTCATTGGAAAAACTAGAAAACAGATCCAGGAGAAATAATTTAAGAATTATTGGACTAGCTGAAACCCAAGATAAAAGCAAGCCTAGATATCATATTTTAAGAATTACCAAGGAAAAATTCCCTGTAAACTTGAAAAAAGGAGGTAAAAGAGAAATTGAATGAATCTACCAATTACCACCTGAAAGAGATTTAAAAATGAAAACTCCCAGGAATATTACAGGCAAATCCCAGAGATCTCAAGTCAAAAGGAAAATTCTTCAAACAGCCAGAAAGAAACAATTTAAATATTGTATTGGTCTCAAGATCACACAAGATTTAGCATCTATCACATTAAGGAAACAGAGTACAATATTCTAAAAGGTAAAAGAGCTAGGATTACAATAAAAAATAACCTACCCAGCAAAATGGATAATCCTTCAAGAAAAAAAGGGGCATATTTAATGAAACAGAGAAAAGTATTCCTGATGAAAAGATAAGAGTTGAAGAGTAAATATGACTTTTAAACACAAGACTCAAGAAATGCATAAAAAGGTAAATACGAAAGAGTAATCATAAGGGATTCAAATAAGTTCAAACTGTTTACATTCCTACATGGAAAGATAGTAAGTTCTAAGAATTAAGTTATTTCTTTTTTTTAATTTTTTTGGTCTTTATTAATTTGATTGTTTACTTTTAGTTTACAAGATTCAGTTCCACAATTCCTTGGGTTTCAAATTTTCTCTCCCTCCCTCCCCCGCCCCATGGCGGCATACAATCAAGTATAGGATCTGCAAATACTTTCACATTAGATATTAGTCAGGTTATAAAGAAAGATTGTATCAGATGGAATGAACAATGGGAAAGAGGAAACAAAGCCAAACAAGACAAAGAAAAAGAGCAGGTAGTTTACTTCAATCTGAATTCACACTCAGTTATTTCTTGCTCTTTCTCTGGATGTAGACATCTCTCCATCATGAGTCTTTGGGGGTTGACTTATAACTCTGCATTGCTGAGAAGAGTCCAGTTGATCAAAGTTGGTCATCACAGATATGTTGTGTCTGTGATTGTGTACAAATTTCTCCTGGCTCTACTCTTCTCACTCAGCATCAGTTTGTATAAGCCTCTCCAGGTAAATATGAAGTCCATCTGCTCCTCCTTTCTTATAGCACAATGGCATTCCGTCACATGCATATACCATAACTTGTTCAGCTATTCAAATTAAGTTATTTCTAAGAACTTTTTCATTATTAGGGGAATTAGAAATGATTGAGATGATTATGATGTAAAAAATGTGCAAAAAGAGGGATGGGAGAAGAGGAAGAATAGGGAAAATTATCTCATATGAAAGAGGTATACAAGGAAAAGCTTTTATATTGGAGAGGAAATAGTGTGTGGGGGGAATTGTGGCAGAATTTCAATGTTGCTCTCATTTAAATTGGCTCAAATAGAGAACACACACATCTATCTATCTTTCTATCAATCTATCTGTCATAGAGACATATACACATATGTTCTATTGAGTAAATAAATGAATCTCACCCAACTGGGAATTAAGAAGGAAAAGGTATAAGAGAAAAGAGGTGTGTGTGTGTGTGTGTGTGTGTGTGTGTGTGTGTGTGTGTGTGTGAGACAAAAGGGCATGGGAGAGATAAAGAAAACAGTGGTATGAATAAAAACATATTTTAGAGGAGGGGTGGGGAACAGAGAAAGATAAGGATGAACAGAAAAAACTAGAATACAGAGAAACACAGTAATCATAACTATGAATATGAATGTCATAAATTCAACCATAAAACAGAAGCAGGTAGCATAATGGATTAGAAACCAGAATCTAACAATATTTGTTTTATAAGAAATACACTTAAAACAGACAGACATAAAGTTAAAATAAGGGGCTGGAGCAGCATCTTTTATGTTTCAGCTGAAAATTTTTTAAATATGCAGTAGTAGAAATTATGGTCTCAGACAAAGCAAAAGCAAAGTAAATTTAATTAAAAGACAGAATAAGGGAAACTACATATTGATAAAGCATACCATAGAAAATGAAGTAATATCAATGTTAAACACATATGTCCTAAATGTCATAGTTATCCCAATTATTAAAGGAAAACTTAAGTGAATAACTATAGGAAATAGTAAAATTAGTGTGGGACCTCAACTTTCCCCTCTTAGAACTAGATAAAATTTAACGATAAAAGAAATAATAAAGAGGTTGAAGAGATGAATGGAATTTTAGGAAAAACTAACTATGATAGACCCTGGAGAAATTTAAGTGGGAATAGAAAGAAACATACATTTTTCTCAGCTGTACATGGTACCACCACAAAAAATTACTATATAGTAGGACATTAAAAAACATAAACAAATACAGAAAAGCAGAAATATTAAATTCACCCTTTAAAAAACATAATGGAATAAAAATTTCATTCATTAAAGAGTTGTGAGAGCAAAGATAAGAAATTAAATGGAAAATAAACAATCTAATCCTAAAATAATGAATGGGTTAAAGAAAAAAAAATCATAGAAAGAACAGATGATTCCATTAAAGAAGACAACAATGAAACAACATACTGAAATTTGCAGGATCAAGCCAAAGGATCACTTAGAAGAAATTTCATATCTTACACCAATAACAATTAATGCTTACATCATTAAAAAAGAGGGGCTATTTCAAAAGTATAGGAGGGAGGTGAATAGAGTATGAATAGAATGGTGGCTATGTTAATTGAGAGGAGATGGCATATAAAAACAGAGGGAAGAAGAAATAAAAATTGTCAATTGACTGGATATATGAGATGAATGAGAGTAAGGAGTTAAGGCTTGAACCAAAGTTATGAACCTGGGTGATGGGAAGGATGATATTACCCTTGACAATAATAAAGAAGTTTGGAAGAGGGATGAATTGGGGGTGCTGGTGGAGATAATGAGTTCTGTTTATGTAAGGTAGGGGACCTAGCCCCCATGATGACCTCTGATTTTCAACACATGTGTCTCTACAGAGTAATCCCCCCCTTTTTGTTAGATTATTCTATTTTGTGGTTGAGCTAAAATCTTATCTCACTCCTACATTATTTGAATTTATATGGCATATTTTTCAAATGTCAAGTTTAGCATGCCTATGAGATTTCCAACTGAAAATTTCTAATAGGCTTTTTGTGATAAGGGATAAGAGTCTGGCAGAGACTGTGACTAGATATATAGATCTGAGAATCATCTACAAAGAGATGAAAATTGAATCTATGGGAGTTTGAAGCAAATACTTTTTAGTAAAGTATAAGGAAAGGTCCAATTGAGAATGTGGAAGAAGTGTGTTGTGTCACAAATTTGAGGAGAAAAGTGGTTTGAAACAGCCTTTGGGGAGATAGATAGAGGATTAATTGGGATGAAATGAAAGGGCTGCCTTGTTCAAAGCAGGTTAAGGAGTGAGGGTGGGGAGCTAGTTGAGATTAGATAAAAACTTTTAGTGGGGCCAATCTCCTGGACTTATGGGTGATTTCTCTGTCTCTACTCAACATTGTATGAACAAAGGAGGGAGCAATCCAGGTATGGGGTTTTGGCAACATAGAGTCATAGATCTTGAATTGAAAGGTATATTAGAAGCCAACAGCCTTTAAAATTTTATTCTTATTTTTAAGAGAAAAGAAAACTAAGTTCCAGAGAAGCAACTTGGTCAAAGTCACTTAGGTATCAGGTAGCAGAAGTGTAATTCGAACTCAGATCTAGAGTGTCTAAGTTCAATGTTCTTTCTGTGTT
Source organism: Gymnobelideus leadbeateri (assembly GCA_011680675.1). Classification (NCBI taxonomy): domain Eukaryota; kingdom Metazoa; phylum Chordata; class Mammalia; order Diprotodontia; family Petauridae; genus Gymnobelideus; species Gymnobelideus leadbeateri. The sequence continues at coordinate 817,702 of WOXC01003982.1, forward strand.
CCTATTAATGATATAGATCTGAACTTAGCATGTATCCTTATGCTCTGCAGCCTTTGTCCAAGTTCTATTTATTACTGAGACTTGATGTGAATGTACTTGGGGCTTTACTTTCTCTTGACATCATAAGGATACCAATGAAGCACATGGACTCTCCATCAATTATGACTCTCTCTTCCAACTTGACCATCCAGTTTACTTTTGGGTACCATTTCTACACTCAACGCTGATATCTTATTTCATTGATTCTCTATCAAGGCAGTAATTTCATTTTTTCTTTTTTCGTCAGAATATCCTGAAAAGATGAACAATCTCTAAAGCAGAAACAATTTGTCAAGGAAAAGAAAACAAAAATTAGAATGGATGCATTGTGCTGAATGGTGTTTGACTTACAGGATTTTCTTTTTTTTTTTTTTTAAAGCAATTGGGGTTAAGTAACTTGCCCAAGGTCACACGGCTAGGTTTTTGTTTGTGTGGATTAAGTGTCAGAGGCCAGCTCCGAACTCAGGTCCTTCTGACTCCAGGGCCGGTGCTCTATTTACTGCGCCACCTAGCCACCCCTCTTACAGGATTTTCTAATAACTATCTCAGCACCTGGAAATTGCCTTTGATACAGACTCTCAAATAGGGATGGGCTGATGAATGCAGCTTTTGTTTGATGCTTATTTAATATAATGTCTAGAATCATTTAAGGTCTCATAACTATGCTAAGGAGTAGGTAGGTAATGCCATGGAGAGAGCAATAGGCCTGGAGTCCAGAAGAGTCATTTTCTTGAGTTTAAATTTGGCTGTAGACATCTACTAGCTGTTTGACTTCGGCAGGTCATTAAACCTTGTTTGCTTTGGTTTCATCATCTGTAAAATGAACTAGAGAAGGAAATGACAAACCACTGTAGTATCTTCACACCAAGAAAATCTCGGGGTCAGAAAGAGTCAGACATGACTGAAAACAATTGAATAACAACCACCCTAATCTATGCATTATCTGTGGTTTTTAACTTTTTCTCAGCCACAATAAAAGTGCCTAGTGAACATCTATACCCTGGACCTTTGGATTCAGAAGAAAGATTCCTCAAATTTTCTATGAATTCAGTATAAGAGTATGAAGACTATGTTAATTCAAATGGGAGTTATATTCTGAAGTGCCACTTACTCATAATGAGGTGTACATATTTGATATATATTTAAATTTGTAGGGGCGGCTAGGTGGCGCAGTGAATAGAGCGCCCGCCTTGGAATCAGAAGGACCTGAGTTCGGAGCCGGCCTCCGACACTTAATCCATACAAACAAAAACCTAGCCGTGTAACCTTGGGCAAGTTACTTAACCCCAATTGCCCTAAAGGGGCGGCTAGGTGGCGCAGTGAATAGAGCGCCGGCCTCGGAGTTGGGATGACCCGAGATCAGATCCGGCCTCAGAAAATGAGCACCCACGCATAAATAATGACTAGCCGTGTAACCTTGAGCAAGTTACTTAACCCCAATTGCTTTTAATAAAAATAAATAAATAAATAAATAAATTTGTAAATCCTGAAGATTTTATAAACTGACATAAGTATCCATTTAAAATAGTTTAATTGAGAGGCTAGACACATTTAATAATGCTGCTATTGGTCAAAACATTTTTTTTTTGCTACTGCTCTCAGAGTCTTCAGAATCTACCATCAAATACAACAAGTGTTGACATATATTTGGCCTCTGAGAGTTGTTTCAATTTTTAGAAAGGTACTAAAGTCATTTGGAGTCTCTCCTGGTAAGAATATAGGTGCTTTGGCTTCAGGACTCCAATTCAACAAATATGGATGTGTAGAGTGAGAACCAGGATAGGAGCCAGAAAAATCTTCCTTCAGGTCCCAACTGTAACACAATGTTTGAAATATGTTTCAGTTCTGAAGTGGTCTAATTGATATTTTGAAATTTTTCTTTTGCCTTTTTAAATTCTATTTTCTCAACTATATGTGAAAATAATTTTTAACATTCAATTTTAAAAATTTTGAGTTCCAAATTCTTTTCCTCCTTCTCTCCACTCCTTCTTCCTTGAGAAAGCCTATATTTTGTTACACATCATACACTGCAGTTTAGCAAAACATATTTCCATATTAGCCATGTTGCAAAGAAAAAAGACTAGCCCCCCCCCCCCAAGGGAAAAAATAAAGAAAGCTTTTATCTGCATTTAGACTTCATCAGTTCTTTCTCTGGAAGTGGACAACATTTTTCATAATTAAGTCCTTTGAGATTATCTTGGATCATTGTAATGTGGAGAATAGCTAAGTCATTCACAGTTGATCATTGTACAATACTGCAGTTACTGTGTACAATGAACAACTGGTTCTGCTCACTTCACTCTGCTTCAGTTCATGTAAATGTTGCTAGGTTTTTCTGAAAGCATCCTGCTTGTCATTCTTATAGCACAATAACAATTCCATTGCAAGCATCTACTGTCAATTCCTTGCCACAACAAAGAGTTCCTATAAATATTTTTGTACATACAGACACTTTTCATTCATTTTTTTTCACCTCTTTGGGATGAAGACATAGTGGTGGCATTGCTGGGTCAAAAGGTTGTTGTGAGGATCAAATGAAATAATATTTGTAAAGGGCTTAGCACAGTGCATGGTATATAGTAGGTGGTTAATTAAAGCTTATTCCCTGACTTCTCTTCACTCTTTAGTGTCCTAGGCAATTCTCTAAGATTATAATTTGCAGAGAAATTAAAACTTTTAATTGATATAAGAAATTTCTTTCTAAGAGATTCATATACTCATGAAATCACAGCACTGGTAAAAAAAAAAGTTATTGGAATGATAATGAGAAGTGTATTCTTTCCTTTCATATATTTATAAACTGAGTCATAAGAAAAGAAAAACAAAAGAAATTATTTTGCCTTGATTATAACACTACCAAGACTTTCATGAGGTCTTTGGATATCCTTTGGTTCAAGGCTGTAGTGTACAATATCCTATTTAAAGATTATAAGATCATAGGTATAGATCTGGTAAGGAATTTCAAGGTCATCTAACCCAATTCCCTCACTTTGTAAATAAGGAAACTGAGGCCAGAGAAGCTAAGGGATTAACCCCAGGTTGCAAAGGTAGTAAGTAGACTGGTTAGAACTTAGGCTGTCTTTATACAATAGCAACAAATGAATGCCTACATTTCTGGAGGTCTAGATTGACCCTAGATTCTGGAGGTCACACACTGTTGACTCCCTGATTTCATTTGTCCTGAAGAACTAAGAGACAATGACAGCTCCCTAAAGAAGATAGCCCTCCAACTAGCATTGTCTGGAGCTATGCAAGTTTCTTCCTCTATTGGGCAATCTTAAATTGCTGAAATAATAAAATAATTATCACACAAATCAATCCATTCAAAAACTCAGTTAATTAAAAGACTGCATTTGTATAAAAACAGACTCCAGGGGAGTAATGTATATTATCTAATAAAACATTGAATAGACTCTAATCATGAATAAAGTGAATTATTGTAAATCACCTGAGACTAAATGCAGAGACTTTCACATCTCATTATGTATTTGAATTAATCCCACATTCAAGACCTGCAATACAACATTATTAGATATCTTAAGCAGACAAACTACATATGGCTTAATCCTGTCATTTATATTCAGTTCAGTTTAAGAAATAATTGTGGCAAAGTCTTAGAGTCCATAAAACCTGGGTTTTATTCCCACCCTTGATATATACTAGCACCTTCCTTCTCCCAGTGCCCCTAAGCCAAAGTTGCAAAATAGCTGCAGATTTGCATTGGCTGAGGGAGATTTTCTACCAGGTGTTCTCTACATCAATGAAATCACAGGTCCAGAGCAATAATCCCTCCTTCAACCTCTTAACCCCCTCCACTCCTAAAAAAAGAAAGAAAGAAGAACACAAAACCAAAACTGGCAAGGAAATCTAAATCCAAGCAGAGATGTAATCCACTTTAGTGGAGGGGTGACCCAGATGCCATTGAAACCAGAGATCCCCAGGGGAAGTATGGAAACATTGATACTGAATTTGATATGGCATAGGAGTGAGGTAAAGTAACATTACTATTTCCTTTTCTCCCAAATACTGTTTTTAATCTTATAATTTATATAGCAAAGGGCACTAATAGGGTTGGTGTTCACAAAACATCTTTTAAAGGCCACAGATTTCAAACAGCAAGATGTCTCAACCCCCTCCTGGAAATATAAGGAGATAGATGACTTATAAGTGAAAGAGCCATGTTTTGGAGCCAATTCAAAAGAATACAGGGTGAGATCTGGAAGGGACCTCAAAGGGACCTCAATCTATCTGGTCCAAGAATTCTTTACTGGGGTCCATGAATTTAAAAACATTCCAAGTTGAGGTCCATAGCCTTCACCAAAGCAAAAGGGGCCATGGCACAAAAAAATAAGAACCTTTAATCTAGTCAAACTTCCAAATTTTGATAGATGAGAAAACAAAGGAAGATCAAGTGATTTTGTTCAAGGTCACATGGGTGACAGAGGTATGCCCTGACTTTACTCCAAAGTCAGGTCCTTTTACACCAAGGTGAAATGCTCTTCCACCATACACTCTTTTTTCTTGGGTCATCAGAAGTCACAAAATATCCCAGATGACAATGGTTATTGAAAAAACTTTTGTGCTTAATACTCGCACAAAATGAACAATTTAGGGGTAGAGTCCAGGAAGCTGCCTGAGCTATCTCTAGTTTCCCTTGGAAACAAAGTTAAATCAAGTCTCTAAAAGAATTATATGGTGGCAAAATCCACAAAAAGACAGAGTGAAACCATTTTTCAGTCAAAGAAAACTTAGAAGGACTTCAGAAAAGGTCTGTCTCACTTGCAGGTGTGTCTGGGCAGGTCAATGGGAGGCTCTTAGCCACAGCATAGATTAACAACCAAGCACCTGCAGTCCTAGCTCAGCAGACCAGTGGCACAATAGGCCAGCTGTGAGGCCTCCAGTCCCAGCGCATCAGGCAAACTACTAGTCCTAGAACTCAGGGTGCAACAAGTATGACTAGGCTGAGCCACCCCAGTTCAGTGGGCTAGCTGCCAGCTTCTCAGGCCCCAAAAAGCCAGTGAACTGGTTGCTGACCCCTAGTACAAGAAGCTTGGGACAGTGCCCTCTGTGCCCCAGAAGCAGAGCTCAACTTTAAAATATGAGCAAAAAAACAGAAAAGAATCCTGACCATAGAAAGCTATTGTGCTGATGGGGGAGATCCAAACACAAATTCAGAAGAGGACAGCAATGTCAAAATGCCTACATGCAAAACCACAAAGGGGAATATGAATTGGTCTCAAGACCAAAAAGTCTTCTTGGAAGAACTCAAAATGAATTTTAAAAATAAAATGAGAGGTAGAAGAAAAATTGGGAAAAGAAACATGAGATATGCAAGAAAGAGCCAACAGCTTAGAAAGGAAGGACAAAAATTGACTCAGGAAAACAATTCCTTAAAAAATACAATTGGCCAAATTTGGGGGAAAAAATCCATTAAAAAAAAAAGAACTCCTCAAAAAGTAGAATTGACCAATTGGAAAAGGAGGTACAAAAGTTAACTGAAAAAAAATAATTCCTTAAAAATTAGAATTGGGCAAATGGAAGCTAATGATTTTATGAGACATCAAGACTCAGTCAAACAGGGGCAGCTAGGTGGTGCAGTGAGTAGAGCGTCAGCCCTGGAGTCAGAAGGACCTGGGTTCAGATCCGGCCTCAGACACTTAACGCACACACAAATAAATAACCTAGCCATGTGACCTTGGGCAAGTTACTTAACCCCAACTGCCCCCCAAAAGGCAAAAAAAAAAAAATCAGTCAAACAAAGTCCAAAGAATAAAGAAAACAGAAGAAAATGTAAAATAGAACATTGGGAAGATGACTGACCCAGAAAATAGATTCAGGAGAAAAAATTTAAGAATTATTAGATTATCTGAAAGCCATGGTTGAAAAAGATCCTGGACAGTATCTTTGAAGAAATTATTAAGGAAAACTGCCCCTATATGTTAGATCCAGAGGGTGAAATAGAAATCAAATGAATCCACCAATTACTTTTGGAAAGAGATCCCAAAATAAAAACTCCAAGGAATATTGTACCCAAATTCTATAATTTTTAGGTCAAGGAGAGAATTCTGAAGCAGCAAGAAAGAAGCAATTCAGATATCAGGAAGCCACAGTCAGGATTACACAATATTTAGCAGATATTACATTAAAGGATTAGAGGGGCTTGGAATATAATATTCCAGAAGGCAAGGGAGCTTGTATTACAATCAAGAATTAACTATCCAGTAAAATTGAACATAATCTTTCAGGAGAGGAGATGGGCATTCAATGAAATGGGAACTTTCAAAATTTTCTGACAAAACCAGAGCTAAACAGAAAATTTGGTCTTCAAATACAAGACTCAAGAGAAGTACAAAAAGGTAAACAGGACAGAAAACAACAACAAAATGCTATTCAATAAGTTTAAATTGTTTACATCCCTACAAGGGAAGATAATACTTGTAATCTTTAAGAAATTTATCTCTATTAGAGGACTTAGGAGGGGTATGCACAGACAGAGAGTGTGAGTATAAGTTGACTTTGATGTGATGATATTAAAAAAATTAAGAGGTGAAAAAAAGAATTGTACCAGGAAAAGCGGGGGGGATGTAAAAGGAGGTAAATCATATCACCTGATGAGGCACAAAAGACCTATTATAGTAGATAGAAAGAAGGATGAGGGATAAGCAATGTTTGAACCTTAATCATCAGATTTAGCTCAAAGAGGGAATAACATACACTCAGTCAGGTATAGAAAAAAAATTTTTCCCTGTGGGGAAGTAGGAGGGGAAAGGGGAAAGACAAGGGAAGGGGTGGAGAGAAGGGACGACAGATTGGTGGTCAGAAGCCAAGCACTGGTGAGGAAGGATGGGGTGAAAGGAGAGAGAAAGGTATAAACAGGATAAAAATGGGATGGAGGGAAATAAGCAGTTAGTAATCATAACTAAGAATTTGAATGGGATGAACTCTCCCATAAAATGGAAGCAGGTAGAAGAGTGGGTTAAAAATCAGTTTTCTACTATATGTGCATATGTTATGCCTGAACAGAAGTGAAGCAAAACAACAACAACAAAAACTCAGGAGTCCTCATCTCAGACAAAGCAAAAGCAAAAAGAGATGTAATTAAAAGATATAAAAAAGATATCTTGCTAAAAGGTTCCATAGACTATGAAGTAATATCAGTATTAAACATATATGCACCAAGTGGCATAGCATCCAAATTCTTAGAGGAGAAATTAAATTGGATATATGAAGAAATGGACAGCTAAACTATACTAGTTAGGGTCCTCAACATCCCCCTCTCAAAACTAGATAAATCTAATCACAAAAACAGAGAAAGAAACAAAAAAACAAGAAAGAATTTAAGGAAATGAATAGAATTTTAGAAAAGTTAGATATGATAGACCTCTGGAGAAAAATGAATTGGGATATAAAGGAATATACCTTTTTCCCAGCAATACATGGCACATACACAAATATTGACCTCACAATAAAATGCAAAATGACAAAATGCATCATTTTCAGGTCATGATGCAATAAAAATTACATGCAACAAATTACCATGGAAAGATAGGCTAAAATTAATTGGAAACTACATAATCTAATCCTAAAGAATGAGTGGGTCAGGGGTGGCTAGGTGGCGCAGTGAATAGAGCACCAACCCTGGAGTCAGGAGGACCTGAGTTCAAATCTGGCCTCAGACACAACACAAAAACTGGCTGTGTGACCTTGGGCAAGTCACTTAACCCCAATTGCCCTCCCTCTCCCCAACAAAAGCAAAAAGAAACCCAAAAAAGCCAAGAATGAGTGGATCAAACAACAAATAATAGGAACAATCAATAATTTCATCAATGAGAAAGACAATAATGAAACAACATACCAAAATTTATGGTATGCAGTGAAAGCAGTTCTTACGGAAATTTTTATATCTCTAAATGCTTACATTAATAAAATAGAGGAAGAAGAGATCAATAAATTTGATCTGCAACTAAAAAAGTTAGAAAAAGAACAAATTAAAGATCCTCAATAAAACATTAAATTAGAAATTCTGAAAATCAAAGGAGAAATTAATAAAATTGAAAATAAGCAAGCTATAGAACTAATAAATAAAACTGTTTTTTTTTTATGAAAAAATACAATAAGGGGTGGCTAGGTGGCGCAGTGAGTAGAGAGCTGGCCCTGGAGTCAGAAGGACCTGAGTTCGGATCCGACATCAGACACTTAACGCACACACAAACAAAAACCTAGCCGTGTGACCTTGGGCAAGTTAACCCCAATTGCCCTCCAAAAACCAAAACCAAAAACAAAAAATACAATAAAATATATAAACCTTTTTGGTTAATTTGATTACAAAGAGAAAGAAAATCAAATTGCCAGTATCAAAGATGAAAAGGGTGAATTCTCCGCCAATGGAGAGGAAATTAAAGCAATAATTGAGAACTATTTTACCTGAATGTATGCCAACAAATCTGACAATCTAAGTGAAATAGATGAATATTTAGAAAAATATAAACTGCTCAGATTAACAGAAAAGGAAATAAAATACTTAACTCCATTTTAGAAAAAGAAATTGAACAAGCCATCAATGAACTCCCTAAGAAAAAAATCTCCAGAGTCAGATGTATTCACAAGTGAATTCTACCAAACATCTAAAGAACAATTAATCTTAATACTATAGAAACTATTAGGAGAAATAGACAAAAATGTCCTACCAAATTCCTTTTATGGTGCAGATATAGTGCTGACATTTAAACCAGGAAGAGCCAAAACAGAGGAAGGTGATTATAGACCAATTTCACTAATGAATATTGATGCAAAATTTTTAAATAAAATATTAACAAAGAGACTATAGCAATGTATTGCCAGGATAATAAAATATGACCAGGTAGGATTTATATCAGGAATGCAGGACTGGTTCAATATTTGGAAAACTATCAGCATAATTGACCACATCAATAACAAAACCAACAGAAATCATATGATTATCTCAATAGATGCAGAAAAACCTTTTCATAGATTATAGCATCCATTGAAACCAACAAGAGCACAGGAATAAATGAAGTTTTCCTTAAAATGATAAATAGTATCTATCTAAAACCATCTGCAAGCATTTTATGTGATGGAGATAAGCTAGAAGCTTTCCCAGTAAGATTAAGGGTGAAACAAGGATGCCCATTATCACCACTATTATTCAATATTGTAATAAAGATGCTACCTTCAGTAATAAGAGAATAAAAAGAAATTGAAGGAATTAGAATAGGCAACAAGGAAACAAAACTATCACTCTGCAGATGATATGATGGTATATTTAGAAAATTCTAGAGAATCAGCTAAAAAAAACTACTTGAAATCATTAAAAACTTTAGCAAAGTTGCAGGATATAAAATAAACCTACATAAAACATCAGCCTTTCTATATATTATCAATAAAGCCCAGCAACACAAGATAGAGAAATTCCATTTAAAATAACTGTAGATAGGGAGTCTGCCTGCCAAGACAAATCCAGGAATTATATGAACACAATTACAAAATTCTTTTCACACAAATAAAGTCAGATCTAAATAACTGGAAAAAAAAATCAATCGGTCATGGATAGGCCAAGCTAGTATAATAAAAATGACAACTCTGCCTAAAAATTTACTTATGGAGTGTCATACCAATAAAACTACAAAAAATGATTTTATAGATCTAGAAAAAATAATAAAATTCACCTAGAAGAACAGTATCAAAAACATCAAGGGAATTAATGGGGAAAATGCAAAGGAAGGCGGCCTAGCCATACCAAATTGAAAACTGTTTTGTAAAATTATTTGGTACTGGCTAAAAATTAGAGTGGTGGATCAGTGGAGTGGGTTAGGTATGCAAGGCATAGCAGCAAATGATTATAGTAATCTACTGTTTGATAAATCCAAAGACTCCAGCTTCTTGGAAAAGAACTCAATATTAGACAAAAAAATTCTGGCAAAACTGGAAAATAGGATGGCAGAAACTAGGCATAGACCAACATCGCTTATCCTATATCAAGATAAAGTCAAAATGGGTACAAGATTTTGACAAAAAGGTTGATTCCATTAGCAAATTAGGAAAGCAAGGAATAGTTTACCTGTCAGATCTATGGAGAAGAGAAAAAAAAATTATGACCAAACAAGAGATAGATAATGTTACAAAATACAAAATGGAAAATTTTGATCACATTCAACTAAAGAGGCTTTGCACAAACAAAATCAATGCAATTAAGGTTACCAAGAAAGCAAAACCTGGGAAAGAATTTTTACAACCAGTGCTTCTGATAAAGGCCTCATTTCTAAAATATATAGAGAATGGAGGATTATAATAATTATAATTACAAGAATACAAGTCATTCCCCAATTGATAAATGGTCAAAGGATATGAAAAAGTAGTTTTCAGATGAAGATATTAAAGCTATCTATAATCACATGAAAAAACCCTCTAAATCACTATTGATTAGAGAAATGTCAATTAAAACAAATCTGAGGTACCACCTCATATCTATCAGATTGTCTAATATGACAGAAAAGGAAAATTATAAATGTTGGAGATGTGGGAAAATTGAGACACCAGTGCATTGTTGGTGGAATTGTGTACTGATCCAACCATTCTGCAGAACATGTTGGAACTATGCCCAAAGGGCAATCAAACTGTTCATACTCATTGATCCACTAACATTGCTGTATCCTAAAGAAATCATAAAAAAGGAAAAGGAGCCATATGTACAAAAATATTTATAGCAGCTCTTATTTTGTGGTAGCAAATCATTGGAAATTGAGGGGATGCCCACCAGTTGGGGCATGAACAAGTTGTGGAATATGAATGAAATGGAATACTATTCTGGTACAAGAAATGATTAGCAGGCTGATTTCAGAAGATCCTGGAAAAATTTACATGAATTGATACTGAGTGAAGTGAGCAGAACCAGGAGAATATTGTAAACAGTAACAGTAATACTGTGTGATGACCAACTCTAGTAGACTTAGCTCTTCTCAGCAGCACAATAATCCAAGGCAATTCCAAAAGAGTCTTGATGGAAAATGCTGGCTATGTCCAGAGAAAGAATTATGGATTCTGAATGTAGATTGAAACATTGTTTTCACATTTCCCCCTCTTTCATGGTTTCCCCCTTTTGTTCTGATTCTTCTTTGACAACATGACTTATGTAGATATAGGATTAGTATGATTGTACATGTATAACCTATATCAGATTGCTTGCTGTCTTAGGGAGGAAGGGAATGTAAGGAGGGAGAAAAAATAACTGGAACTCAAAGTCTTATAAAAGTGAATGTTGAAAACTATCTTTGCTTGTAACTGAAAAAAAATACTATTAAGTTTTTTGTTTTTGTTTTGTTTTTTGCGGGGGGGAGGAGAAGAAAAAGAAAAAAAAGCATTTCCCAAGCAAAAACCTTACCATGAGCAGACTGGTTGGGGACTTTTAGGTTAGGAATGCAGCTACAGCTGGAATGGAGCAGAGACTCTGGGCAGAGATTGAAGGTATAAATTCTGTCCTCCTCAGGAGTGGAAGTAGAAATTCCCCTTTGTTACCCCAGTAGTTCTCTCATTAAAAAAACAAACAAACCACCCAGAGAACTTTAATAAATAAATATTTCTTTATTAATTCCCATGGAAATTCTTTGGGGTCATTAAGAGAATGTTGTCAATCATTCTAGAAACCTTAGCCTAGGAAGTTTGGAGCAGACATATCCATAGTCACACACAAGGTTAATGATAGACCTGGGAACTTAAACTTGATGTTTCCAAGACAGTGCTTTGAGCAGTAGACCATATAGCACCATGTAGAGAGCTATTTAAAGAAATAGAGTTTATTAATATAATGTTTGAGTTGCAAATCCAGTTGCATAAAAACCAGGAAATGTGGAGTCATTGCCCACTGCATTGTTAACTCCCTCAAGCATGCCCATTACAATAGGTCTTTCATGAACTTGTCACACAATACATCTACTGTAAATACCAAACACAAGGATGAAAGGAATCTGATGCAACAACCTTCTGCATGTCACTCCACTGTGAGTTATGTTTTATATTCTAAAGGTATATGAGTTACACAGTCCAACCACTGTGCCACCCATATACCTTCATCAGAATTATCAAGTAAAAAAGATAGAAGCTTGTATTTGTGAAAAAGGCTAAATTGACCAGATTTTTACTTGACAGAATAAGTATAAATTAGGGATCCCATGTAAAACTTTGAAAAGGGAACGTCCTTTAGTCTGTATCTTCAGAAATTGACCCACAAGCATTTATTGAGTACCCATAAGTATATAGCCCTGATTCAGGTGTTTTAGGAAAAACTAAATTTAAGTATTGGGTATGGTCTTTGCTCCCAAGGAAAGGAAAAGAAGATTCAGTAGCCTGATCACACAGCCTGAAATACCCTTTCATGGTCCCCTAAATATTGAAGGAATTTCTTGTGTGTTAGCTTCCTCTATTCTGACACATTATTTCTTACTCAAAGTTTGAAGGATCTTAAGTTACTCTCCAACTATATGTGAATGTAGTTTATTGTCAGGTATAGCTAAGTGTAAGTACAATGATGTGATGGGTTCAGTGTTCTGTCATTCTCTAAAGATGAGGAAATTGACAGAGGGAAAAAGGAAAATGGAGAATCTGTGGATTTCCAACCTGCTGTTCTGCCATAGTGGCCCATACCTGGATGGAATTCTGCCATCTCATTGCATATAGAAGATGAAAAAAAAAATCTTTGTGGAATGGAACCAAATCTCCAGGGTTCTATTATTGTTAAGTCATTATTCAGTCATGTCTGACTCTCTATGACCCCATTTATTTGTGATAAGCCTAAACTATTTGGTCCAGCTTGTAAAAAAGAATGACCAAGTTTGTCAGGGGCCCAATGACCATAAAAACATGAGTTTGTTCTTTGGAAGGGTGTTGCCACTTCTCATTACTCGAATGAGTCATCAGAATTTCTTTATTCCTCTAAGTTAAAACTAAAGCTTCAGGATTTAAGTTACAGTATTTTTAGGATGAGATCTTATCATATGTGCCAAAGGAAGGAAGAAAGGAGAAGGAAGAAGGGATAGAAAAAAACAAAGAAAGAAGGATAGAAAGCAAAGAAGAAGGAAATGAAAAGAAAAAGAAAAGAATAAGAAAAAAGAAAGACAAAGATAACTGTTGAGTTTTAAACTCTAATTAATATTTTTATTATTAAAGCTGACATTTGTAAATTCTTAGGTTTCTAAAATGCATAAATTCATTATATAACTCAGACCTTAGAACAATCCTGTAAAGCAGATAATATAAATATTATTTCCCCTATTTTGAAAGTGAGAAAACCAAGACTCAGAGTACTAAAAATGACTTGTCCAAGGTTATACAATTATTCATGTGACAGAACTGGGATTTAACATCAGGTGATGTGACTCAAAATCCAGGACCCTTTCCACTATACCACATCACCTCTCCTTTATGACAAGTTCAACTGCAACACTAAATAAATTAAATACATTCACATAATTTTTGATTTTCATTGGTATGGTTATTCTTATTCACTGACACAGATTGTACTTGGTAGACTTCAATTTGGGAGTGAATATATGGAAAAATGAATGAAAAAGCATTTATTAAACCCCTACTATGGATTAGCCAATATGTTAGTGCTGGGGATACAAAAATAAAGGTGAGCTGGAGCCTGCCTTCAAGGAGGGTACATTCTATCATGGTAGAGAAAACATAAAATAAAATCAAAAGGTTGAAAAAACAAAGCCATTAAGAAAATGTAAGGTATAAAGTATTTTTTTAACTGACCCCCAAAAATAGGCCAAGGAAAGATCTCAAAATCACTGAACTACCTGAAAATCAACCCCTTTCCCCCCAAAGTCCCAAATCTTGGGTGCCATATTTCAAGAAACCACTAACTGAAATTGTCCAGATCTGTTATAGCCAGAGGGCAGAGGGAAAATAGAAAGATTCTATCGGTCACTTTCTGAAAGGAGCCCCAAAATAAAAACTTTCCATTAGATTATAAACTACTTAAGGGCAGGGATTGTCTTTTGCCTCTTTCTCTGTTGTTAGTCCAGTACCTAGCATGTGGCAGATGATTAGTAAATTGAACAGATGTCTGGCTTGAATGGAAGTTCTGGGAAGAGCCATCTAAGAGAAAATCCTTCTGAAGTGTGAATTCCAGGGCTGAAGTTTTTCAGGATGAAGAGGATTCTGGGACATGATAAAGTCCTTGAGTACATCCTGGTGAAAAGTGACAGCATGATTCAAAATATAGAGAAAAGCAAAATCCAATAGCATTTTGCTTACAAGAGATATTCTTGCAGCATGAAGATTTCCACAAAATTAAAGCAAGGGGCTGAAGAAGGATTTATTATTACACTTCAATTAGAGTAAATAAGACAGAGGTAGCAATAATTACCTCAAACAAAGCAAGTTAAAAGCAGTCAATTCTTCCTAATTAACATGTTCTGACAATGTGACCTTGGGCAATTCACTGCACTTAGTGGGTCTCATTTCCTTCATCTGCAAAAACTGGAGATTGGTCTGAATGACTGCTAAACTCTAATAGTTTATTATTATTATTATTATTATTGTTTTGTTTTTTGGAGGGGGGAAGGTAGGGCAATTGGGTTTAAGTGACCTGCCCAAGGTCACATTTCTAGTAAATGATAAGTGTCTGAGGCTGTATTTGAGCTCAGGTCCTCCTGACTCTAGGACTGGTGCTCTATTCACTGTGCCACCTAACCACCCCAATAATTTTATTTCTGGTGCTTTATATACATATCCTCAATCCTATGGCTTGGTTATTCAGTTACCCTAATTAGTGACTAAATACATTGAAAAAGAAAATACATTTTCTTAATGCTTTTTTCAACCTTTTGGTTTTATTTTACATTTTCCTTACCATGATAGATTATAAATTTAGGAGTCACCTTGCAGAACAACACATATAGTAAAGGAATATGATGTGATGAAAAGATCTCTATACCTGGAAGCCAGAGAGATATAGGTTTTAATCTCCCCAGTCTACTTATTGCTTTCAAAACCACGGCCCATAGACCAGTCACTCAATCTGTCTGAGCCTCACTTTTCTCATTTGTAAGATGGGGAATTATAATAATATGCATAATCTATAATATATGTTTGTTTTTTCATGTATAAAATATATTCCCATATATATAACATATGTTATATATGGGAATATATTCCCATATATATTATATATATGGGAATATATTCCCATATATAAAATATATTCCCATAATAATGTAGGTAGTATCTACCTCACAGTGCTTTTGTGGTGGTCAGATGCGATAACATACAAAGGTCTTTGCAAATTTCATAGCATCCTAAGAATGTTAGTTATTACTGAGTGAAAAAAGAGTCAATAGCAACATAATATTATCAAAGGAAAACTGAATTTGGTGTCAGAACTTCTGCCTTTAGAGTCTAATTATGTTATTGTTAACCTTATATGTTACCTTGAATAAATCATTTGACCCTTACCCTCTCTGGCAATCAGTTTTTTCAGGTATAAAATGAGATCATCAAGGTCCCTTCCAACCTAGAGACTTAAGCTGTCACTTCTTTACAAGACCAACAGACAATTCTGGTACTTTGAGAGGCCCTAACGAAGACAGATGGCATCAGTTAAACACACAACCCATTATGAAGAGGTATGTCAACACAGGTACAATTCTAGTGCTTGTGCTCTTTGATGAGTGTAGATCAAGACATGTATATAGACAGTGGATTCTCAATGCTTGGTTTTCTTCTGTTTTAGACTAATCCTGTTTAGTCAGTGAGATAATACAGCATAATAATACAGTATTACCTATAATTGCAGGTGGCTTTATTTTTGTTGTTGTAGCAACAAACCAGAAGAAACAAAGGACTTTACTTCTTTATAGGGCAAGACTTTTCCGCCATTTCAAAATGACTCAAATGACCAATCAATAAACATTTGAAAAGCACTTTCTACATGCAAGGCATTATACTAAGTAGGACCTGGGGATACAAAGAAAAATTTTAAACAATTTCTGCCATTAAAGAACTTATGGTCTCCTGGAGAAGATAATACAGACACTATATACATATCCACACAATATATTATGGATATACAAAAACACACACATATTTTTTCCTTCTTCTAATCTCACAACCTGCTGGCATGACTCCCTACCACTTACTCCTTTATTTACTCTCTGACAAAGAGGCATCCCTTCTCCTTTTCAAGCATAATTACCCTACATGCACTCTTGCTGAGATTATTATCTCTCTCTCTGCAACACCCCATCTCTAGATGCAACCCCCAGCTCTAGAACCATAGTAAAATCAATATTACTATTGCTACTAGAGTATGTCAACCCATTTCCCTATGGGTCTGCTCACCATTCCAGTGGCTTTCCAAAACAAAATATCCTTCCCAAATCACCACTCCCTTAATAAGTATCGTCTCCTGATATTACAATTCGAGGTTCTTAAGGAGACTTTGCTTTTGTATTTCTATCCCTAGTGCTAGGCATACAGTAAGAGCTAAATAAATGCTTTTTTCATTCATTCACTGAGTCATCTTACTTCTTTGGCATAGGTGAGATCATCCAATTGCATTACCTCTAACAGTTTTTATATTCTCCGATTAGGACATATTCTGGTCTCTTGTGCCCTACCTTAGTCTGCTTCTGTAAGATACAGAGGAAGAACAAGGATCAATTTCATTGAGAAATGAACTATACTTATCTCTTATATATAATATTTTAGAATAGAACTCATGAAAAACCTCAGAATAGATATGCATTTTAAAGTACTGTAGATATTATCACTACAGGGGTGGCTAGGTGGCACAGAGGAACACTGGACCTGGATGCAGGAAGATGTGAGTTCAAATGTGACCTCAGACACTTACTAGATGTGTGACCCTAAGCAAGTCACTTAACTCTATTTGCCTCAGTTTCCTCATCTGTAAAATGAGCTGGAGAAAAAAAAATCGCAAAACACTCCAATATCTTTGCCAAGAAAACCCTTTTTTGTAAAAGGGGTCACAAAGAGTTTATGAAAATAATTAGACCCAGGATAGGAAGGAATCAGGTAACTGATATCATGCTTTTCATATTTACTCATCTCTTTGATCCCTCAACTCCTCTTGGATCTTTTTTTTGGTGGGGGGAAAGGAATGATATTTTATTGTTTTATCCAATTACATGTAAAGACAGTTTTCAACATTCATTTTTTATAAGATTTTGAGTTTCAAATTTTTTCTCCTTCAGTCCTTCCCAGCCTCCTTCCCCAAGATGGTAATTAATCTGATATACATTATACATTTGCAATCATTTTAGTATATTTCCACATTAGTCATATTGTGAAAGAAGAAATAGAACAAAAGGGAAAAGCCACAAAAAAACCCAAACCAAAAAAAAAAATGTGAAAATAGTATGCATCAATCTGCATTCAGATTCCATAGTTCTTTCTCTGGATGTAGACAGCATTTTTCTTCAAGAATCTTTTAGATTTTTCTTAGATCATTGCATTGCTTAGATGAGCTAAGTCTGTTATAGTTGATCAGTGTACAATATTGCTGGTGCTGTGTACAATGCTCTTCTAGTTCTGTCCTCTTCATCCAGCATCAGTTCATGTAAATCTTTCCAGGTTTTTCTGAAATCTGCCTACTCATCATTTCTTATAGCATGATAGTATTCCATTTCATTCATATACTGCAATTTGTTCAGCCATTCCCCAATTGATGGACATCCCCTCAGTTTCCAATTCTTTGATACCATAAAAAGAGCTGCTATAAATACTTTTGAACATTCGGGTTCTTTTTTCCCTTTTTTACAATCTCTTTGGAATACAGAGCTATTACTAGATAGAAGACTATGAACAGTTTGATTGCCCTTTGGTCATAATGCCAAGTTGCTCTCCAGAATGGTTGGATCAGTTCACAACTCTATGAATAGTGCATTGGCATCCTGATTTTCCCACATCCTCTCCAAAATTTATCATTTTCCTTTTCTGTCATATTAGCCAATCTAATAGATGTGAGGTGGTACCTCAGAGTTATTATAAATGGCATTTCTCTAATTAATGGTGTTTTAGAGTATTTTTTTCATATGATTATAGATAGCTTTAATGTCTTCATCTGAAAACTGCCTGTTTATATCCTTTGACCATTTTTTAATTGGAGAATGACTTGCAAATTTGACTCAGTTTTGTATATAAGTAAGGAATGAAGCCTTTATCAGATACAATTGCTGTAACATTTGTTTCCCAGCTTTCTGCTTTCCTTCTAATCTTGATTGCGTTGGTTTTATTTGTGCAAAACTTTTTAAATTTGATGTAGTCAAATTTATCCATTTTGCATTTCATGATGTCCTCTATTTCTTATTTGATCATAAATTCTTCCCTTCTCCATAGATCTGACAGGTTAACTATTTCTTGCTCTCCTAATTTGTTTATGGTATCACCTTTTTTGTCTAAATCATGAACCCATTTTGACCTTATCTTGGTGTAGGGGGTGAGATATTGGTCTATACCTCATGTCTAGTTTCTGCCATACTATTTTCCAGTTTTCCCAACAGTTTTCATCAAGTAATGAGTTCTTATCCCAGAAGCTGGAGTCTTTGGGTTTATCGAACAGCAGATTATTATAATTACTTGCTACTATGTCTTGTCTACCTAATTTATTCCACTCATCCACCACTCTGTTTCTTAGTACCAAATAGTTTTGATGATTGCCCTTTTAGCATACTTTTTTTTAATAATCCAAAGCATTTTATTTATTTATTTTTTGTACTTTTTTTTATTAAACAAATGCTTTATTAACTTCTGTTTTATATCATTCATTTCCGCCAGATTTCTAGTTACAATCATTTTCCCCCCGTTATTCCCCTACCCAACCTCCCAAAATAGCAGTCCCACAAGATATCGCTTCCTCCAATCTGCTCTCTCCCATACCTTCTCCCATACCCCCTTCGACTTTTCCATTAGAGGAAGGTGAATCTTTGTGTCCCAATGACTGCACATCTTATCTCCCAATTATAAGCAAAAGAGTATTAATAATAGTATTTATATATATTTGAAACATTTAATGTTAAGACCTCGACTTTCAGATCCATTTCCTTCTTCCCTTGTCACCCATTCCCTCTGGGGAGATAAGTAATTCAGTATATGTTGTACATGTCTAGCTATGCAAAACATTATCATAGTAGATATATTGTACAAGGCTGCTTACAATTCCCTCCCACTCATCCCACCCCCCACCTGGTCCATTCCCCACATGATCCTGTCCCTCTTCTATAGTGGGTACTTCCAACCTCCCCTCCCCCCAAGGATGCCCTCCCATCCATCATCCCTCCTCTCATCCCCCTTCCCCCTATCCTGCTGCAGGTTGAGATGTCCCATTTAGCATGTATGTCATTCTCTCCCTGAACCAAATTCAATGAGAATGTGGTTTTGCCTTTTTGCCTTCCTATTCTTCCCCCCCTTACAACCACTTCCCCTTGCTTCTTCTACATAAGATATTTTATCCTATACCCTACCCTGTCTCTCCCCATCTCCTCTTGCCACTTTCCTCTCTCACCTCATAATTTCATCCCTTGAGTATTCTCCCTTCCCAACAAATTCAACCTATGCCCTCTATCCATATATAACTGTAACCATCTACACACACATTCACATATGTACTCATATGACCACACACCCTTCTTCCATTATTTTCATAGTGAGAAAGATATCATCAGTCACCATTATTGTTTTTCCATATAGGAATGTAAATAGTTCAACTTTGATAAGTTCCTTTTGATTTCTTTTCATGTGATTACCTTCTCAGGCATCTCTTCCTTCTTGTGTCTAGATGTCAAATTTTCTATTCAATTCTGGTTTTTTCTTCAGGAATGCTTGAAAGTCCTCTATTCCACTGAATGACCATATTTTCCCCTGAAACAAAATACTCAGTTTTGCTGGGTAGGTGACCCTTGGGTTCATTCCCAGTTCTTTTGCCCTCTGGAATATCATATTCCATGCCCTTTGATCCCTCAGTATAGAAGCTGCCAGGTCCTGTGCTATTTTGATTGTGTTTCCACAATATTGAAATTGTTTCTTCCTGGCTGCTTGTAGTATTTTCTCCTTGATCTGGGGATTCTGGAACCTGGCTATAATATTCCTGGGAGTTTTCTTTTGGGGATCTTTTTCAGGAGGTGATCTGTGGATTCTTTCAACCTCTATTTTGCCCTCTGGATCTAAAACATCAGGGCAATTTTCCTTGAGAATTTCTTGAAGGGTGATTTCTAGGTTCTTTCTTTGATCATAGCTTTCAGGTAGTCCAATAATTTTTAAATTGTCTCTCCTGGATCTATTTTCCAGGTCAGTGGTTTTTCCCATGAGATATTTCACATTGCCTTCTAATCTTTCATTTGTTTGGATCTGCTTAACAGCATCTTGATTTCTCATAAAGTCATTAGCTTCCATTTGCTCCAGTCTAACTCTGAAGGAATGAATCTCCTCAGTGAACTTTTGAGATTCTTTTTCCATCTGGCAAATTCGACTTTTTAAGGCATTCTTCTCCTTGTTGCCCTTTTGGGCCTCCTTTGCCATTTGAGCTAGTCTATTTTTTAAGGTGTTGTTTTCCTCAGTCAGGCTGTTGACCCTCATTTCATACTTTTCCTGCATCCTTCTCATTTCTCTTTCCAATTTTTCCTCCACTTCTCTTATTTGATTTTTAAAGTCCTTCTTAAGGTCCTCTATGGCCTGCAACCCACTCATGTTTTCCCCTGGGGCTTTTGGAGCAGGACTTCTGACCTCACAGTCCTTTTCCCGCTCTATGCCCCCAAAATAGGAGTCTAGGGTTGCATTTTTCTGTTTCCTTTGCCTTGGCATGTTGCCACTTAATTACTTGACTTTTGGCCTTGTTGCCACACTATGGCTTTAAGGCCAGATAGAGGAATTTTTGTCCCGAATGTGTGGGGGGCAACTTCCGTTTCTGGCAAGCTGTAAACCCACCCACGACTTCCACCCTAGAACACAATCCAGATCCAGGGAGGTTAAAGCAAGAGCGATTACCCCCCAAGACTGAACGCTGGATCTCCCTACAATTAATTGCAGGCTGGGAGCTGGAACTGCCTCTGAAAACCACAAAATGGCGTGTCTCCTCAGGGGCTTCTAGCCCCCAGGGGAGGAAGCTGACGCATTCCCCAAATACAGGTCCCAAAGTCCATAGGATACTAACCTCTTACTTTGTCCTAGGCATGTCTATGTTGATAATTCTGGAGTCGCCACAGCTCCTGGTGTTCTGGGGTTCCTCCAGCCAGCTGCTGGCCCTGCCGCCCTGGGGCTAAAACCTCTGCTCATGGGGACCTCAGCTCTGGCTCAACTCGGCTTCCCGCGCTCTGCTCGCTGCGCACTGCCAGCTCCCAGACCGCTGTGCTGGTCGTTCCTGCAGGGCTGCTGGGCTGTCCTCAGTGGGAGGTTAGCTTCTCTGTGTCGTTCTGTGGGTGCTGGGGCTCCAGAAGTTGTTCAGAGTCCCCTTTTACATAGTTTGGGGAGAATCTGGGGGCAGAGTGGCTTGGATGAGCTGTTTCTACTCCGCCATCTTGGCTCCACCCCCCTCAAATCTTAGCATACTTTTTGATCTGGTATGGCTAAGCCACCTTCCTTTGCTTTTTTTAAAAATTAATTCCCTTGATAGTCTTGAACCAGAGATGGAGAACCTGAAGCCTTGAGTCCACATGTGGCCCTCCAGGTCTTCAAGTGCAGTCCTTTGATGGAATTAAAACTTCACAGAACAAATCCCCTTAATAAAAAATTTGTTCTGTAAAACTTAGACTCAGTCAAAAGGTCACACCAAAGGACCTACATGGCCACATGTGACTTTAAGGCTGCAGCTTCCCCACCCCTGATCTTTTGTTCTTCCAGACTAATTTTATAATTATTTTTTCTAGCTCTATAAAATATTTTTTGGTAGTTTGGTCTGGCACTGAATAAGTAAGTTAATTTTGGTGGAATTGTCATTTTTATTATATTAGCTTGGACTACACATGAGCAATTGATATTTTTCCATTATTTAGATCTGACATGTTGTGTCTTAAAGTCACACAACCTTGTATGGGCCAGCAGTTGAATGAAATTACATAGAGCAGAAGGTAGAAAATAAAAGAGAAAATGAGATTGGGCACAGAGTATTTATGTTCATTTTCTCTTTCACAATGTTTACCATGTCTGTCTCTATAAATTATTTTACCTTGTGAAATCTGAGAGCCAAATACACGTGACATTTTGACACATTTAAGAGGATTATTGCTATGTCAATGGAGTGTAACCAAATATTCCTTCCTTGAAAGAAAAAAAAAAGCCACAACAACAACATTAAGAGTAATCTGTTCCAAGTTATTTTGCTGGTCTGATCTTTGTTTTACTGTATTCTTGCCCCCTTCCCTCAAAAGTAAACTGGAAGAACTTGTTCCGTAAAGGGAAAAAAATTCCCCAGCCAATTCATCCATACCTAGGAGCTTTACAAACATGGCATTCATCTTTCCCAGAACCTTGTTATAACACAGTGTTTACACTAGAGTGTAATCCAGAGTTTAAAAAAAGCTACATCCTGGACCTTGAATGGGAGAGTTTAGCTATTGAAATACTAAAAGGACCTTATTAAAAAGGAGTTTGACTTATGAAAGGGTTTATAGTAGAAACTTTTAGACCAACACTATAGAGCAGCTCTGGCATGGAAGTGAATGTAGCATTTCTGAAATGTTTGCTTCTTTCAGTCACTCCCTGGAGTCTTCCTTTCTGTTCTGTTGTCTCCTGTCTTCTTAATCCACTGACTGATATCATATCACTATAGTCATGGTCACCATTACTCTTTCTTTGTTCCATGAGGCAACTTGGTAGCTCAGCGGATAGAATGCCAGACCTTAAGTGAGGAAGATGGGAGTTAAAATTCAGCCTCAGATACCTACTAGCTCTGTGACTCTGGGCAAATTATTTAAACTTTATCTCAGTTTCCTCAGCTGTAAAATAGTAATACTCATAGAACATATTCCCCATGGTTATTTTGAGGATCAAATGAGATAATTGTAAAATGCTTATAACAGTGCAATTGGCACATGGTAGGTATTTAATAAATGTACATGCTATCTTCTTTGCCCTCATTCTATAAACCACCCTTTTTCTGTGGCCTAGGTGAATTTAGTTTAGCTTCCCAACAGCCATACTTAAATGGATCTGTGAGTTCATCCTGGAAGATCTCTCCAATAACTCTGATCACCACCACCTATTTATCCTGTCCATTGAAATTTGGTCTGTGTCCTCCTAAAAGTTTGCTGCTGGGTGTCTATCCAATGTGTGAAAGACCTTCTTTGATTCCTCCTGACATTGAGAATTTGGCAGCAGAATGCTCTGGTCATCCACCTATCATACCTCGCCTTGACCACACTACCAGGCCATCTTCTCTTCCTATCATACCTTTCCTTGATGTCATGTTTTGGTATAGCTCTTCATTGATTATATAGTATAGGCTGCTCACCCCCCCACATACCGCTCTATGTATTATGCATTTTAAATTCTTTGGAGACTATTTAAGCAATCTTTCACTGACACATAACAATACCAGTAGAAAGGTGATTTTTTAAAAGATGGAGTTTTGTTTACATTGGAATCTTGGTCATGGGGCAGCTGGGTGGTGCAGTGAATAGAGCACTGGCCCTGGATTCAGGAGGACCTGAAATCAAACCCGGCGTCAGACACTTAACACTTACTAGCTGTGTGACGTTGGGCAAGTCACTTAACCCCAATTGCCTTGACTCCCCCCACTCCAAAAAAAAAAGCAAAAAAAAAAGTATCTTGGTTATGATTTGATCACTCAACAAATATTTATTAAGCACTTATGTCCTAAACATTGTGTAATATGCTAGGAATACATAAATTTTTAAAAATCCCTGCTTTCAAGATGCTCACATTCTGTCTGCTTTGTAAGCAGAACTTTACAAATTTCTGAAGGTCATCCAATATGCTCTCCTCCTCTTATTCAACTCTAGTTCCAATTTTCCAGCTTCCTATTATCACATAGGATTCATTTTATTTTCAATCCAGGAATATATTCACTGAACAATTTCTAGATGACCTGAAAAATGTCAAGCATTGTATGAGAGACACAAAAGGAATATAAGAGATAGTCCTTAATATAAAGAAGATGAGACATTAACCCATGAAACAAGCAGAATAGAATAAAGAGTGAATTTATACAGCGGAAAGAGTAAATGCCAGACATAATTTTCATGAAAGCTTTCATAAACTAGCTTGGAAAATTGGGGTTGGACAGATGGATAAAATTTGGATAGGCAGAGAGGAATGGGATGAGAGATCTTTCAAGATGGATGGGGAAGCTTAAACAAAGGAATGGCGCACATATAGTGAATGGTGTATATGGAGATCAACAAGACAACACTGGTGTTAATAGGTCTTGAGGACTAAAAGAACTAGATAGTAATGTGAGACCAGGTAATGTGGAGATTTAGATGAGAACTTGGAAGTTGTATATAAGACCATAGAATTTAGAAATGAAAAGGTCCCTATCATTTTATAGGTGAAGATACTGAGGGCTGATGTAATGGAAAGAGTCCTAGGGTCATGAGCATGACTAGAGCCAGGAGAACTGTGAATCTCAAATGAAATAATGGATATAAAGCACTTTGCAAGCCTAAAAGTGGTATATAAATGTCAGTTATGATTATTGTTGGGCAACTAGGTGGCACAGTGGATAAAATACTGGGCCTGGAGTCAGGAAGAAGGGTACAAATCCGGCCTCAAACACTTACTAGCTGTGTGACTCTGAACAAGTTACATAACACTGGATCAGTTTACTCATGGGTTAATTGATCTGGAGGAGGAAAAGGTAAACTACTCTAGTATCTTTGCCAAGAAAACCCCAGATAGGGTCATGAAAAGTCAATTATTGAACAATATCAGCAACAAAAAAATTATTAGTTAAAGTAGTAGTAGCAGTAACAACAGTGGTAGTGATGATATTGGTGGTGGTGGTTTTGGTGGCAGTAGTTGTAGTAGTAGTGGTAGTGGTAGTAGTAGTAGTAGTAATAGTAGTAGTAATGATAGGAGGAGGAGGAGGAGGATAAGGATGAGGAGGAGAAGAATGGGGAGGAGGAGCCACAAGTTTGTCACAACAGTGACGATAACTTCATTTCCTGAGCCATCTACTTCACTCCTGCTGAACTCAAGCCATGTTTATAGAGCAATCTTCTGCAAATGGGCTTTCTCTCATATCCCCACCTGTTAACACTTGCTCTCTGATATTACCTTTCATCTACTTTGTATATATTTTATATGTACATACATTTACATATTTCCCAAATGCCTCACAAACAACAACAAAGGACAACTTTTATTTGCTTTGGCAGGAACCCATTAATTAGAAACAAAGACATTTGGGATGGGGTAAGGATTAAGATGTGAAAAAAAAAACTCATTATAAATAAAGACTCCTTTAAGAAATGTCCACTGTTGAGCTTGCATCATGCTCCTAATTAATGTGTTAGACAAACAAACAATTTCCTAGGTAGTTAGTCATAAAGATCAACTCAATTCCAGCTAATGTGGAGAATTAAGATATTTTGAAGTGCAATGTTGATAGTGTGATATCATTTTATTTCTGTTGATGACAAGTAACAGTATTGTGCCAACTTCAGGAAGATTTATCTGGTAGAGAAGACAAAAGTATTTGAGCAATTTCTTACTATTCCCCAGGTTGTGAATATCAATGGGCTATTCCTTGTGCATACACAAGTGCTTCACTGGAAATGATAAGAAGAAATAAATTCTCAGAAGACACAGAAGGGAGGTTCCAGGAAGAACTCACCAATTCAAGAAGGGGTGTGTATGAATGGAGGAAGAAGGCAGTGAGTCATGGTGGTGAAATCTGGAGAATAAAGTAGGGCTATCTTGGACACTTCCTCAAAATGGATGGTCCAGGGGAAAACAATGGCTGCTCACATGAATGAATGATTAAAATCTCATTCTCTTTTGCCCCCAAGTCATTGGGATTTTGAACTTCTTTTTCTTCTTATCTGTCATCTATTTATTTTATTTATTTTTGTTACATTTTGAGTTCTAAACTGTCTTCCTCCTTCCCTCCCTCCCTCCCTCTAATTGTGCAGTAGAGAAGGCCAGCATTTGAAACACATGGAATGAGAGAGATCTTAAAAGTTGCCGATCCAAAAGGTTATCAGGTCCTCAGAAAATGATGAATCTACACTGGAGCCCTCAATATTGCAGGTAAAATGGTAAACACATACCAAGCGGCATGGTGAGAGTAAGCAATGATTTTCTTCTCACACTGGCATGAAGAGGTGAGAAATTCTAACTATTCCATCTACAAAGTGAAGATAGGATAAACATTCTTGCCTAAATCTCTTCACGGTTAATTCTAAAATACTTAATTTTATTATTTTGAAAGCAAAAGTAAAAAGCGGCAGATAAAAATTGCAAATGGCATTTCTCTGGAGCACTCTTTGCAGTGCTAGGAGGGGGAGGAGGACATGCTGAGCTACAATGATGACTAATGAAATTTTTATTCCCTTCAATAAGAAAAGCTTAAACAAATGTGCTGTGTTATAATGAAACAGTCATTTGTCCAAACTCTGATTCCTGGCCCATCAATACCTCTTTGTGAGAGGTACATCCCTAAAGTACGTCTTTGTCTTGGGTGGAATGCTACCAGAGGCGTTTAGTGCAAGGAGGCTCAGTAGGATAGCTGGACATAAACAATGAGGCCATACAGAAGAGAAAATAAAAATGTATATATATTTTTCTGTACCACGTTCTATTCATTACCTGATTCAAGCAGTTAGAACAATGTGTTCTAAAAACTCTCAATTTTAGCATGCCTAAGGAATGATATTCAAAAATTTAAATTGCCAATGGAATACAATATGTCATTGGAAACAAACAAGCCATTGACAAATTATTCTCATTAGTATAGTTCTTGAATATTAATTCAGAGTTGTTTAATTATTTTTCTTTTGAATTCTCTGTGAGATATCCTCTCTTAAACATGTCTTCCCAGATATATCTACATCTATATCTAGATTAGAAGTTCTTAAATTGGGGTCTGTGAACTTGAATTTTATGTTCATTACTGTATTTTGATGTATTTTGGTTTCCTTTGTAATCCAATAGATTTTACTGTTGACGTTTAAAAGCATGATTCTGAGAAGGGTTTCATAAACTAAGTCAGACTGCTTAAGTGGCTCATGATCAAAATATTTAAGAATCCCTGATATGCCTTTATCAATATTTATATACTATCTTCTATTTTTATTAATCCATCACTCAATAATCTATCATTTATCGATCTCTTATCTCTCTACCATCAATCTATCTGTGATCTATCACCTGTCTATTATTGATCTATTATCTATTTATTGATCATCTAATGTCTGCCTCCCATCTATCATCTGTGTGCTTTTTTTCTATCTATTCACCCATCATTTATCTGTAATTTGTCAAATTAACTACCTAAAACCTTTTATATCTTTTAAAATAATATTTTATTTTTACCAATTGTGTGTAAACACATTTTTAGCATTTTAAAAAATGTTGAGTTCTTAATTGTCTCCCTCCACCCTTCCCGTCTCTCCTTCATTGAGAGAATAAACAATTTTATATAGGTTATGTACGTGTGATTATGCAAAACATATTTCCATATCAGTTATGTTGTGAAAGAAAATACAAACAAAAAATAAACATGAAAAACTATAAAATGTGATA
Source organism: Gymnobelideus leadbeateri (assembly GCA_011680675.1). Lineage (NCBI taxonomy): Eukaryota > Metazoa > Chordata > Mammalia > Diprotodontia > Petauridae > Gymnobelideus > Gymnobelideus leadbeateri. Next base: position 845,482 of record WOXC01003982.1, read on the forward strand.
ATTTAAGTAATTTAGTTTTATAGCCCTCTGGTCATCATTACAAATTACTCTCCAGAACAGTTGAATGAGTTCACAACTCCACCAACAGTGCAACAGTGTCAATTTTTCCACGTCCCCTCCAGCATTTTCTTTTTCCTTTTCTGTCACATTAGTCAATTTAATAAGTTTAAGGTAGTACATCAGAGTTGTTTTAATTTACTTTTCCCTAATCAATAGCGATTTAGAGCATTTTTATATGATTATAGATAGCATTGATTTCTTCATCTGAAAACTACCTGTTATATCCTTTGACCATTTATCAAGTAGGTGATGAATTGAATTAATATAAATTTGACTTAATTATATGTGTGTATGTGTTCATGTGTGCCTTTATCAGAAAAAAACACCACTGTAAAATAACGCTCCCCCCCAACTTTCTGCCCTCCTTCTAATCTTGGTTGCATTTGTTTGATTTGTGTAAAACCATTTAAATTTATTATAACTCAAAGTTACCCGTTTTAGATCTTGTAATGCTTTCTATCTCTTGTTTCATCATAAATTCTTCCCTTATATGTAGGTGTGACAGGTAAACCATTTCACGTTCCCCCAATTTGCTCATGGTATCACCCTTTATGTCTATTTAGATCATATACCCATTTTGACCTTATCTTGGTGTACAGTATAATATTTTCATCGATACCTAGTTTCTGCCATACTGTTTTCCAGTTTTCCTAGCAGTTTTTGTCAAATAGTAATTTCTTATTGCAAAAGCTTAAGTCTTTGGGTTTATCAAACATTAGATTATTATGGTCATTTACTACTGTGTATTGTATACATAATCTATTCCACTGGCCCACCACTCTATTTCTTAACCAGTACCAGATTGTTTTAATGACTGCCACTTTATAATACAATTTGAAATCTGGTATGGATAGATTACCTTTCTTTACATTATTTCCATTAATTTTCTTTAATTCTCTTGATATTTTTGAACTTTTATTTTTCAAGATGAATTTTATTATTTTTTTTTAGTTTTTAGTTTGATTAGTATGGCATGGAATAAGTAAATTAATTTAGATAGATTTGTCATTTTTATTTTATTGGTTTGGCCTAGCTATAAGCAATTAGTATTGTTTTTCCAGTTTGTTATATTTGATTTTATTTGAATAAAAAGTGTTTTCTAATTGTGTTCATGTAGTCCTAGGTTTGTCTTGGCAGGAAGACTCCCAAGTATTTTATATTATCTACTATTAATGTAAATGAAATTTATCTTTATATCTTTTGCTGCTGGATTTTTCTGGTAATATATGGATATACCAGTGGTTTTTGCGGGTTTATTTTATATCTTGCAATTTTGCTCAACTTGTTAGTTATTTCAAGCAGTTTTTAATTGATTCTCTAAGTATACCATCATGTCTTCTGCAGAAAGTTATAATTTTGTTTCCTCATTGCCTATACCAATTCCTTCAATTTTTCTATCTTCTCTTATTCCTATAAATAACATTTCTAGTACACTATTAAATAATAGTGGTGATAATGGGCAGCTTTGCTTCACCTCTGATCTTATTGGGAAGGTGTCTAGCTTATCCTCATTATAAATAATGCTTGCTGACGGTTTTAGATAGATTCTATTTATTATTGTAAGGAAAGCCTTATTTATTCCTATACTTTCCAGCAGCTGTAATAAGAATGGGTGTTGTCTTTTGTCAAAAACTTTTTCTGTATTTATTGAGATAATCATGTGATTTTTTTGGTTGGTTTTATTATTGATATGGTCATATCAATGCTGATGGTTTTCCTAATGTTGGACCAGCCTTGAATTCCTTATATAAATCTCATCTGGTCATAGTGTATGACCCCTGTGATATAATACTGTAACTTCCTTGCTAGTCTTGTATTTAAAATTTTTGCATCAATATTCATTAAGGAAATTATAAAAATAAAAATAAATCTAATTAAAGAGATAAAGACATATACTAAATCTTGCCAAAATGTACCATAGACAATTAACTGATATCAGTACTAAACTAAAATGCACTAAATATAGCATCCACAATTTTTAAAGAAGTCAATTGAGTTACAGGAAGAAATTATTGTAAAATTATACTAGTGGAAGATCCCAACTTTTCCTTCTTGGGACCAAAAAATGTAATAAAAATAAATAAGGAAATAGTTAAGGAGGCAAAAAGAATTTTAGAAAAAGAGATATGATAAACCTCTGGAGAGAATAGAATGGGAAAATAAAGGAATATGCTTTTGTTTTCCAGTTGTACTTACACAAAAATGACTACATATTAGGGCATAAAAACCTTACAATGGAATACAGAAATAGTAAATGCATCCTTTTCAGATCATAATGTAATAAAAATTACATTCAAGTAAACATAGATTAAAAATTAACTGATCACTAAATAATCTAATCCTAAATAATGAATAGGTTAAAAAACAAATCATAAAACAATCAATAACTTCATCAAAGAGAATGACAACAATGAGGCAACATACCTAAACCAAGAAGAACAAATAAAGAGAAAGAAACTATGATTTTGATGGAGTACTATTGTATTATAAAAAATGACAAAGGAGGTGCTTTCAGAAAAAGTTGGGAAAACCTATATGAACTGATGCAATGTGAAGTGAATAAGAACCAGGAGTTTATTTTATTGTAATGATAATCAACTGTGAAAAAATTAGCTTCTCTGATCAATAAAAAGATCCAAGACAATTCTTCAGGACTCATGATGAAAAATGCTGTCTCTCTCCAGAGAGAGAACTGATGAACTTTGAGTGCAAATCAAAGTATAATATTTTCGCTCTATTTTTCTTTCTCTTTTGTAAGATGGATAATATGGAATTATATTTCTCATTATTTCACATTTATAAGCAATGCCATAATGCTTTCTTGATTGGTAGGGGAGAGGCTAGAGGGAAGAAGAGAATTTGAGAGAATTTGGAACTTAAAGTGTAAAAAAATGTTAAAAGTAAATAATAAGCTCTAAAAAAATGTCCTAAAACAAATATATATATATATAAAATGTGTGTATACATAAATACACATACACATATACATATATACACATATATCTCTGTCTATCTATCTATTTATCTATCTATCTATCTATCTATCTGAAATAGCCAGTGTCAATGGAAGATAATCCTATTGGGAAGGCACTAGTAGTATGTATGGGGAAGGGATGACTGTAGGAAGAGGAAAGGTGACTAAGAAAGGTCTCTTATAGAAAATGGAATTTGAACTGATTTTTGAAGGAAACCAGGGAAGTCATGAGACAGAGTGTTAGGGAAAGCATTCCACAGGCAAGTTGGGAAATGTATTCACAATTCTTAGCTCCTAGCCTGTTGTTGAGGGGTTACCAAGTTCAGGTTTAGTAACATTTGAATTTGTTTCTCTCTGGCAGACACTGAGCTACAGACACTGAATCAGATGATCTTGGCCCCCAAAAGGTAGTCCCTAATGAGGCAAATACCAAGCTGGATGATCATGGCCCCTGGGCCATGGTGAGGACATCTAGCTAGTCAATTGAAGTCTGTGAACTCTTCAATCTTTAGCATTGACTTATTTCAAGGCTCATAGCATGGTCTTTTGTTTTGTCTTTTTTGAAGGGTAGGGTGGGTGAAGACACCTAACTGAAATTCTTTTTCATTCCACAATTTTTTTGTTTCATTTTCCTTCACTTGCTACAAAGTTTTATTTATCTTGAGGTAATTTCTTTCCTAGAACCTTTCCTATTTTCATAATTACCAGAAATCCCTAGGTCTTCATTTCTTCCTATTATTCTAATCATGGATTCATAACCATTTTTTGTGCTGTGTCCTTTTGGCACACAGTCTGAATAATAACCTTAAATGCCTAAGATATAAAACACATACAAAAGAAATAATTCTATTGAAATAAAGATGTAATTTTCCCCATCTAAGTTGGGGTACATGGGCCGAAGGTTGAGTCTCTATTTACTCTCTCCAAACCAGAGAGATTTGTCTTCATTTTCTGAGACAGCTTTCAGCCCTACCTTATAGTTTCAGGCTCAATTTTCTTCAGTTCTTTTTAAAAGGTCTAGTGCAAAATAAAAAATGACTAAGTGTATTTTTATTGTGAATTTGAAAAAAATATGAGGGAAACCATATTTTGTTTGGTCTGCATGAATCATAATTTTCAATTCAATTTTAAAAATAAACACTAGGAAGCCTGCCTAAAATTTGCTATGTATAGTTGATGGAAAACAATCATAGAGTACTTTAAAAGGCATTACTAAGAAGATGCAATTTATTGCCTATTATTCCTGGTGTGTTTGATTATACTACAATAATACCACAAACCACTGATTACTCAGCTGTTGCTTATTAAATTTAAAGCTAATCCAACCTCTGTAAATGGGATCTTCTTAGGACAGAGACCTCACTGGATGCCTTCCAACTGCTTTCATATAGTTGTTTTAATATCCACTCACAATGTGGTCTAGGCATCAGGCACTGGGTCTCCATATCTTAAAGCACAGCAGGGTGAATCAAATTTCAGTATTTCAAGGATCTATAACTTTGTCGGTGAGAACAATGCTTCCACTGACATCAATCACAATCATCTTATGACTTAGTCTAAGGTCTTCAAAGTTGCTGCAGCCAAAATTTTGACCTGGGCATGAACCTTTTCACATTTAGCCTGCCTGGTTCATCACAGGCACCTGCACTCAAATTCTTTCCAGTTTGATACACCTGCCTGAGCTTGTGTTCTGTTAGCACAACCTAGAGTCACCTCCAGAAATAGGAACCTAATGAAGGAGAGGGAATCATAAGCCATTCACCAAACAAGAGTTGAAGTCATGGAGGCAAACGGAATGGAATATCATGACCAGATGTGGAATTTTATTCTTTGGAGTTCTTAAAAAAATTGTGGTAGGAGGAATATCGGTAGATTAACTAGAACCATTTAATAAGAACTTGCTAGGTGCTAGAGACTGAACAAACAGCCATTTACACTAGACTAGCTTTTTTTTCTTCCTTAAAGTATATTAAAAATATCTTCAAGACTTAAAGGACTCATGAGAGTAAAGGTTCAGACTATTCATTTAACTTCCTGGTCACTGGACTACAATGAAGCACTAGAAGCTTTCACTCTTCTGTGATGCTTGACTGGTAGACCACCACTACATAGAAGTAAGGGAGTGGCACTCAATGAGTAAACATATGGTCTTCATGATAAATTTTCTTCCTTTGCTATGGCTAAGTAAATTCCCCTAGTCAACTTTTGAATGACCTAAGAATGCTTCATCCCTTCCCAATATTAGACCTAGATCACCAGGATATTGGCATAAGCCAAGGCTACCTCTAAAAAGGTTAAAACATTCAGGATAGTGTAATAACAATGAGAGAGCATTTTATATGGATGATATTGATCCATTAAATGCTAACAATATTGAAATCATAACAAGAGGAAACAGTTTCAAATTTAATAGGGGAGAGGCATATTAAATGTAGCAAAGTATTTCTTTGGCAATCTCTTGAAAATATTTTCCCATTTTCTAATTCCATTATTAGTCATATGAAGAGAAGGGACTGAATATTTCTCACTTAACTATCTTTTGGGATGGAGCTCTCATAAGTTCATTTTTACCATTAATAACCTGCTCAGGATCATAAAATAACAGATCTATAGCTGGAAGAGACCTTAGAAAAAACAAAAATAAGGTATGGTTTTTCAATGGTGATAATGCTTGTGAACCATTGTTAATCATTTTGTTGACCAAAGTTCTTACACCTTTCAAAGTTGTGTGTCTCTACAATGTTTTTGTTATTGTGTAAATTGTTCTCTGTGTTCTGCTCACTTCAATCTGCATCAGCTAATAAAGATCTTCCCAGATTTCTTGGAAACTATCCCTACACCTCTTCTTAGGGCACAAGAGTATTTCACTTACTTTCATGCAATAATTTCCATCACATTCTAACTATAATTTCTCAGTCATTTTCTAGTTGAGGACTTTCATCCCCACTGGGCCTTCTCCAATTAGTTCTCTGAAGGAGAATAGTGCAGTCTTTGCAAAAGCTCTATAGACTATAGGATTGCCAAAAAACTGGACCTATGATTTCATTCATAGAGGAAACTACTTCTACCAGTACAGCTCAACTGCTTGGGGAGTCCTTTGGATGCACTAAAATGTTAAAATGATTTGTTTAAGACATACAAGAAACAGGAGAAAAGATAACAAAGACCAATTAAGGACCTACTATGTACCAGTCACTATTCCAAGTGATTTACAAGTATCATCTCATTGGATCCTCATTGGATTGGGAAGTAGGTGCTATTACTATTCCCATTTTACAGATGAAGAAACTATAGCAGTCAGAGGTTAAATAACTTACACAGACAGGGTCACACAGGTAGCAAATATCTAAGGCCAGTCCTCTATCCACCATACTCCCGACTGCCAAAGAAGCATGGAAAGGTAAGATTTGCACATCCTCCCAGATATCCATCTTGATGAGATCACAAATCCTTTGAGGACTAGAAATAGAAATATCCCTTCCTTCTGTTCTTGCTTGCAAGCCATTCTTGGCAATACATCCCAGCCAACTTATCTTTCCCACTTACCTTGTTGAATCACATGCAATTTTTACTCTTCAGTGAATGTGACAGTCTTTGACTTGCAGCCCTAGAGCATTACCAGGAGTATAGTGTTGTTCACTAGGTGGTGTGGCCAAAGGACAGCTTAGAATCTTATAATCTTAATTTCCAAAATGGCACTCACTGTGTTCCATTCTTCGCTTGGCCTGAAGTGCCTATCCTTGATATGTGTAGTGATAGCTTCTTTGTATATATACTGCTTTGCATGTTGTCTCTCTCTTTTGATTGTAAGCTTCTTGAGGTCAGGGACTGTCTTTTGCTTTTCTCTTTCTCTTTTTAAGTGCTTAGCACAATGTCTGGTCCATATATAAGCACTTAATAAATGTTATTGAATTGAACTGAATCAATGCTTAGTGGGCTATCCAGGGAACAATGGACTGACTCTGGAATTAGAGAGCCCATATGTAGAGCCTGCCTCTGATGTTTACTCTCTGGGGGCGATGGGAAAGTCACCTCACCTGCCAGGCCTCAGTTTCCTCACCTGCAAAATGAGAGCATTGGACTGTATCTCTGAGATGCCTTCCAGATCTATAGTCTAGTAAACATTTGACTTTTACTATTTGGATTAATAGGCCAGCTTCTTTTGAATAGTTACAGAATTTATCTACCACAATGCCATCTATAAATTGGTAGAACTAGCACTTTAGTATCCACAAACAAAAACATCCAGTTCAGAAATCAGAATTTATGGGATTTCATTCTTCCACTTGTACTCTACATGGGACATAATAATATCACAAAAGCTAACATTTGTGTAGTGTTTTATGGTTTACCAATTGACCTTTGAGGTGCTACATGAACATTTTGCAAGCTTACACAAAGTAGAGTATCATTTTACTTAATTGATTAACCAATTCTGGTTTGGGGTTCTGTGGTATGGAGGAAAGAATGCTGAAGTACAATCAAAGGACCCAGCTTCTTTTTTTCTTCATCTCCTGGCTTCATTTCTGTCTCTTCAGACTTTTTTTCACCATTCATTTCTCTGCAGCCTTTTCACCACAGAAGACAGAGGGAGAGAATAAGCATTTACATAGTGTCTCCTATGTACCACGGTAGACACTTTTTACAAATATTATCTCATTCAATCCTCACAACAATCCTGAGGTAGATGCCAGTATGATCATTTTATATGTGAGAAAACTGAGGCAAACTGAGGTTAGTGACTTTCCCGGGGTCACACAGCTAGTAAATGTCTGAAGTCAGGGTCAAACTGAGGTCTTCCTGACTCACAGCCCAGTGATCTATCTATTGCACCATCAACTGTCTCTAAAGAAGATCACTCCATCCCTGAGCCTCTTCTTCTGACTGGTTCATTCCTCCTAGAGATTCAATTTTTCAGGAAAGTGTCCAGGTCAGCCATATCTTCATTCCTTTCTGAGCTTCACTGCTAGCTTCCTAGATTTTCTCCACTATGCCCCTCTCCCCTCCTTCTATTCATCCCCTAAAATTTCCTTTCATCTATTGTCTACCATTAGAATGTAAGTTCTTAGAGGGCTGGGACAATCTTTTTATCTGCTTGAATTTGCATACCAATCCTATGCACAGTGGGGGTACAAATAAGTACTTAATAAATGTTTACTACTCTGATTAGTTTCAATTCTCACCTTTGATATCAGCTGTATGACTTTGCATAAGTCACTTAGTTTCTCCAGACCCCAGTTTCTTCAACTATAAAATGGAATACATTAGATTAGATGGTTTCTGAGATTCCTTCCAATTCTACCAATGATCTTATAAATCTGAGAATTTTATACGTGATATGTTCCATATTACCAAAAGTCACACTGTAGACCCATACATTTTATTGTCCAAAGAAAATGAATGGTGCTTGTGAAGGTCTACTAGCATTAGCTTCTAAAGTAGCTAGTCTAACTCTGGAACCCTTTCCACTTTCATCATGTGATGCAAAGGCATTTCTGAAGCCCCTTTCTGGAAGTCAGGAATTTCTGTAAACTAGGAGCAAAGGAATTTTATGGGAAGGAGTTTGTCTTCCCTTTGTCTCACCAGCTGATGCAGCAATCAAGTCACCTGGCCAGATACCCTGGAATATATCTCTGATCCCAAACTGATCAAGATCTGGGCCATTTCTCTGAACCCCTCCCCATCACTCTAAACTCCTATAATTCTTGCAACTCTTTTCCAAGTCTAGATTTATTGAGGCTAATTTCAAGGTCAGGAGAGATGATAAAGTCGTTTTGTCTATCCCTTAACCTCTAGCTCCTAAAGAATACAAAATGAATAGTGATATAGTAAAATGTTGCTCCATGAACCACAACAAAGTGAAAGCCAAATCTAACACATGATTTATGTTTTCCTGTGAGACTGATTGAAGTATATGAGTTATTGCAAAGATGAATTATAGCTGGCTGAATCACAGATAGATAATAAAGGCAGTGTGTGCAAATGCTGCCAATAAGCCCCTGGGGTACTTTATTTAAGATAAAAGACATACTTCTCTGGGTCTATAGTTTCTTCTTATCCTGAGCCAGCATTTTCTTTGTTGATATATATATCTGAGGAAGATGCACAGGATTAATCTTCTGAAACAATGCCATTGTAAGCTGCTTTCTAGTGAAAAGGTTCTATTTCTGATATCAATCTTAACTAGTTAGATCTCCCCACTCCTCAAGCATCCTTGACATTTTATGACTAGTAATTGGTGGAATGGCACACCCAGGAGATCATGGATACTCTTTTTTTTTTTTTTTTTAAGGTCTAACTGGTCAGAGCACCTGATCTCATTTTTTCCATACTCATGATTTATTTCTGATGCTCAGTGGCATTTTATGTAGTTGCCTTTTTTCTTATATGAAACCTATGATGGGTTATTTTGATAATTAATCTAATATTATATTTAATATATATTATAAAGTAGCTATGTAGGATATAATAATATTGATAATAATGTCTAATATAGATATTATGCAGTCACTGACATTAGGAGGTAGCAATTATCTCAGACTACCTAGCCTACTTAGCTTGGATACCAATTCTGAGAATGACCTTACCAGGAGCCACTATTATCTGAATAGGGTGGAGTGTAGATTGACCTTTTGAAAAAGCTTGAAGAGAAGGGTTGGTGGGGTGGGGGAAGCTATTGCACATTTGATAAGTACATTTTCAAAGTCACATAGCTGATTTTAAGGTGTAGATAATATGAGATTCCTCTCTGCTTATTCCTTATTGATTACAACAAACACATATACTTGTATACATTTGACTTGGCAGAGTGAAACAGTCTTAAAGGAAATTCAACTCTGAATTTCCCATGCCTCGGTTAAGTAGGACACTTAAGGGGCTTAGTGAGAGCATGTTATGCTTGGAGTCAGAAAGACCTAGATTCTAATCCTGCTTCAGATCTTACCTATCTGGGTGACTCTTGGCAAGTTTCCTCAGTTTCCCCTTCTGTACAATAGGGATAAGAATAAGACTTTCCACACAGGATTGTTGTGAGGATCAAATAATATTTGAAAAAGTGCCTAGCACAGTGCATAGTAGACATTATGTAAATGCTTATTTTCTCCCCCTCCCTTCTGAGATGAGAAGGATGATGTGAAATGAACAGTAAAGAAAGTCTAAAGAAACAGAGATGGAGCCAGGAGAAGAAGGAAAAAGAATTGGGGTCCTCTGAAACCACCTCAGTGCTCTCTCCTCCATACTACAGACCCAGAACCCAAGACCAAGACTGGTCTGAGGTGCTGATTAATCAACTAAGATGATGCCTTATTCCATACAGACTTGTGAAATGCTCATGCAGCTCCTTAAAAAGCTCCTGAATTAACAAATCAAATACATGCACAGAGCTTATAGCTAACGTCATACCCATGCACATGTACAGATGATTGTTCAGTCATTTCCCAGTCAGTGGGTACTCATATTTTCAGTATTTTATTATCACCTATACAGACACATGCATGCACATGTGCAAACACACACACACACATGCATGCACACTGCTATTAAGTCATTTCAGTCATATCTGATTCTTCATGACCCCATTTGGGATTTTTGTGGCAAAGATGCTGGAGTGATTTATCATTTCCTTTGCCAGCTCATTTTGCAGATGAGGAATCTGAGGCCAGCAGGGTTGAATGATTTACCCAAGGTCACATAGTTAATAATTGGCTGAGGCTGGACTCAAAATCATAAAGACAAGTCTTTCTGATTACAAGCCCAGTGCTCTATCCCCTGCATCACCTAGCTGCTTTCCCATGCCCCCGACCCCAATCCTGCTACAAATATTTCCAACTACGTGGATTTTTTCCTCCCTTTTCTCTTTGATTTACTTGGGTGCATATGCCTAGTAGGTAAATCTCTAGACCGAAGTGTATGGATAAAGTGACTTTTCTGACATAATTTCAAGTTGTGTTCTAGAATGGTTGGCATGATTCCTAGCTATGTTACTGTACCTGTCACTCCCTCACTCTTTCAATCAAGCAGTCAACAAGCTTTCATTAGGCAACTGCCATGTACTGTCCCAGGTATATACAAACAAAAGTGAAACAGTCCTTGCCCTCAAGGAGCTTCCATTTTATTGAGGGACACAAACATGCATGTAAATGTGTGTGTGTAAAAGATTGTAATGTAAATGCAAATTTAAAGATCTTCCCTGCCCCTAGGTTAAGTGAACCTGGAGCCTGTGGTGGGTGGCTTGTTTTTCAGAAACACCCACACCTTGATACTTTGTGATTGGGCTGTGGGTCAAGAAGGTTGTTACATTCTCTGAGCCAGGAGAAGGCTATATAAACCCTGATGGGAGGCTTTGCTTTGGGGTCACTTTGAGAAGTATTGTGTGATTTGACCAGATGAGACTCTGGGCAGCTATTGAGAGCCCCCCGGGCTTTGAAAACCCAGATGTTGATGCTTCCCTTTCTAGTAACTGTGATTTGGTATTGATGTAATGGTTGGGCAGTTTGGAAACCTGTCTGCTTGATCTGTTTCTCTGTTTTGAAACCACTGTCTGTATACTCTGAAGTTCAGGGTGCTGACCTTTTTCCCCTGAACTAGGTAAACAATCTATGTTTGTTTGATTAAAGTAAGCTTGTTAACCGATTTTGAGGTGGAAGTGAGGAGGGAACACATTACGGGCAGGTATGAGGAATAGCTGGTGCCAATGTACAGTAAAGGCAGATGGAGTGTTCTGTATTAGGGGCAGCAAGAAAGTGAGTTTAACTGGATTACAGCATTTGTGAAGGGGAGTAATGTAGAATATGATGAAGCTAGAAATGTAGTTTAGGGTTAAGTTGTGAAAAGCTTCAGATACCAGCCAAAGACATTAATATTTGATCCTGGAGATATTAGGTAATGATTTTTCCCCTATTTTTTCCATAGGGAGACACTGGTATTTACTGAATAAGGGACTGACACAGTCAGATTTTCCATTCTGGAAAACCACTTTGGCAATTGTGTTGGGGTATATTGGAGTGGGGAGAGACTTGAGATTAAGAGACTATTGCAATAACTCAGGCAGGAGGTAATGAAGGCCTGAAAGAAGTAACTAGGTTGGTGGAGCCAAGATGGCGGAGTAGAAACAGCAGGTCTCTTCCCCCAGATTATCTCCAAACTATGTAAAAGGGGACTCTGAACAACTTCTGGAGCCCCAGCATCCAAAGAACGGCACAGAGAAGCTAACCTCCTGCTGAGGACAGCCCAGCAACTCTGCAGGAAGGGCCAGCACAGGGCTCTGGGAGCTGGCAGTGCAGTGCACAGCAAGCAGAGAGCTGAGCCCAGGTCCGAGTGAGCCTCGGTTTTAGCCCCAGGGCGGCCAGGCCAGCAGCCGGCTGGAGGGACCCCAGAACACCGGCAGCTGTGGTGATTCCAGAATGGTCAACACAGACATGCGTAGGACAAAATGAGAGGTTAGTGCCCTATGGACTTTGGGACCAGTATTTGGGGAAAGTGTCAGCTTCCTCCCCTGGGGGCTAGAAGCCCCTGAGGAGACACGCCATTTTGCAGTTTTCAGTGGCGGCTCCAGCTCCTGTCCTGTGAACTGTAGGGAGATCCAGAGATCAGTTTTGGGGGGGTAATCACTGTTACTTTAATCTCGCTGGATCTGGATTGTGGTCTGGGGGGAAGGTCGTGGGGCAGGTTTCCAGCTTGCCAGAAACGGAAGTTGTCCCCCAACATGGTCAGGACGAAGCTCCCCTGTCTGGTGGCAGAGTTCTACTGTGGCAACAAGCCCAAAAGTCAAGTAATTAAGTGGCAACATGCCAAGGCAAAGGAAACAAAATAAACAGAAAAATGAAATATTAGACTCCTATTTTAGGGGCAAAGAGGATTGAAGCATGGAACAGTCAGAGGACTGTGAGGTCAGAAATCCTGCTTCAAAAGCCCCAAAGGAAAATATGAGCAGGTTACAGGCCATAGAGGACCTTAAGAAGGACTTTAAAAATCAAATAAGAGAAGTGGAGGAAAAATTGGAAAGAGAAATGAGAAGGATGCAGGAAAAGTATGAAATGAGGGTCAACAGCCTGACTGAGGAAAACACCACCTTAAAAAATAGACTAACTCAAATGGCAAAGGAGGCCCAAAAGGGCAATGAGGAGAAGAATGCCTTAAAAAGCCGAATTTGCCAGATGGAAAAAGAATCTCAAAAGCTCACTGAGGAGATTCATTCCTTCAGAGTTAGACTGGAGCAAATGGAAGCTAGTGACTTTATGAGAAATCAAGATGCTGTTAAGCAGATCCAAACAAATGAAAGAATAGAAGGCAATGTGAAATATCTCATGGGAGAAACCACTGACCTGGAAAATAGATCCAGGAGAGACAATTTAAAAATTATTGGACTACCTGAAAGCCATGATCAAAGAAAGAACCTAGAAATCACCCTTCAAGAAATTCTCAAGGAAAATTGCCCTGATGTTTTAGATCCAGAGGGCAAAATAGATGTTGAAAGAATCCACAGATCACCTCCTGAAAAAGATCCCAAAAAGAAAACTCCTAGGAATATTATAGCCAGGTTCCAGAATCCCCAGATCAAGGAGAAAATACTATAAGCAGCCAGGAAGAAACAATTTCAATATTGTGGAAACACAATCAAAATAGCACAGGACCTGGCAGCTTCTATACTGAGGGATCAAAGGGCATGGAATATGATATTCCAGAGGGCAAAAGAGCCGGGAATGAACCCAGGGGTCACCTACCCAGCAAAACTGAGTATTTTGTTTTAGGGGAAAATATAGTCATTCAGTGGAATAGAGGACTTTCAAGCATTCTTGAGGAAAAAAGCAGAGTTTAATAGAAAATTTGACATCCAGGCACAAGAAGCAAGAGATATCTGAGAAGGTAATCAGGGAAAAGAAATCAAAAGGAACTTATCAAAGTTAACCTATTTACATTCCTATATGGAAAAACAATAACTGTGACTGATGAAATTTTTCTCAGTATGAAAATAATGGAAGAGGGGTGTATGGTCACATGAATACATATGTGAATGTGTGTGTATATGTTTACGGTTTTACATGGATAGAGGGCATAGGTTGAATTTGTTGGGGAGGAATGATACCTAATGGGTGAAATTATGAAGTGAGAGAGGAAAGTGGCAACAGGAGACGGGGAGAGACAGTTCTCATGTAGAAGAAGCAAGGGGAAATGGCTGCAGAGGAGGGGAAGAATAGGAAGGCAAAAAGGCAAAACCACATTCTCATTGAATTTGGTTCAGGGAGAGAATGACATACTTGCTAAATGGGATATCTCAACCTGCAGCAGAATAGGGGGAAGGGGGATGAGAGGAAGGATGATGGATGGGAGGGCATTCTTGGGGGGAGGGGAGGTTGGAAGTACCCAATATAGAAGAGGGACAGGAACAAGTAGGGAATGGACCAGGTGGGGGGTGGGATGGGTGGAAGGGAAATATAAGCAGCCTTGTACAATATATCTACTATGATGTTTGGCATAGCTATACATGTACAACACATACTGAATTACTTATCTTCCCAGAGGGAATGGGTGAAAAGGGAGGAAGGAAATGGATCTGAAATTCGAGGTCTTAAAATTAAATGTTTCAAATATATATAAATACTATTAGTAATACTCTTTTGCATGTAATTGGGAGATAAGATGTGCAGGCATTGGGACAGAGAGATTCACTTTCCTCTAATGGAAAAGTCGAAGGGGGTATGGGAGAAGGTATGGGAGAGAGCAGATTGGAGGAAGCGATATCTTGTGGGACTGCTATTTTGGGAGGTTGGGTAGGGGAATAACAGGGGGAAAATGATTGTAACTCAAAATCTGGTGGAAATGAATGATGTAAACCAGAAGTTAATAAAACTTTTGTTTAAAAAAAAAAGAAGTAACTAGGTTGGTGACCTCCTAAATAGAGAGAGGGAAAAAAGATTCAAGGGATGTTGTGGAGGCAGAAATGACAAAATGTGGCAAATGATTGGATAGGGTGGTGAGTGAAAGAGAAGAATTTAGACTGACCTTTAGGTTACAAACATGGGTGATGAGAAGGTGGTGGGGTCCCTGATGGAAATAGAGAAACCTGGAAAAGGGGAGGGCTTGCAGAGGAAGGTGGTCATAATATTTAGAGACACTTATAAGGACCTATGATGTAATAGATTGTTTAATCAACAACTATTTATTAAGTATTTACTATGCCAAGTGCTAGACATGCAAACAACAACAAAAATAGTCCCAGCCTAAAAGAGTTTATAGTCTAATAAGTCTTGTGAAGCTCAGGAGAGAGCTGGGTTGGACATATGGATTTGGAAGTCATCTGTATAAAGGTAATTAAATTCATAGGAACTAATGAGGTCATCAAGAGATAGTATAGAGAGAAGGAAAAAAAAGTGTTTCCAGGACAATGCCTTGCCACCCACAGGTAGAGGACATATTTGGGATGATGGTCTAGTAAAGGAGTCTGAGAAGGATTGGTAAGAAAGGTAAGAAAATCAGTTTGTGTTGTGGAAACAGAGAGGAGAGAGTTCAGTAGAAAGTGATCAGTAATGTCAAAATGCAAAGAGCTCAAGAATGATGAGGATATATATATATATATATATACATATATATATATATATACATATATGTATACATAATGCTGTATTATATTTGGAAATTAGAAAAGTTATTGGCATGGCATCTTTGGAAAGAGAGTAGTTTCACTTGAATTATGAGGTAGGAATTCTGACTACTTTGAAATGAGTGAGAGGAGAGAAAGTGGGTAATAAGCATGGAGTAATTCTAGGGGTTAGAGGTTTAATGGATGGGAAGACTTGGATGTGTTTTTATTCAGTAGGGAAGGAATTAATAGATGAGGAGAGAATAAATAAAGAGAGGGTGGCACTGGTAGAAAAAAATGGAGACTAGATAGGATCATGTGTGTATGTAAAGAGGATGGCTTGATGAAAAGAAAAAAAAATTGTATCTTCATTACAAATTGGAGTAAAGGTGAGGAGAATAGACAATGATATCAAGGGTTTTTGAGGCATAGGGAAGGGAAAAAAAGGGAATTCATGGTGAATGGTCTTGATTTTTAGAGAGGTAAAGTAAAAAGTGAGGTCCTCAACTGAGAAGAAAGGAGGAGAATGTGATATGGGAGGCTTGAGAAGAGAAAAGAAGTTTAAATTGTGGCTATGGGGAGAAGCACAGGGAA
Organism: Gymnobelideus leadbeateri; assembly: GCA_011680675.1. Lineage (NCBI taxonomy): Eukaryota > Metazoa > Chordata > Mammalia > Diprotodontia > Petauridae > Gymnobelideus > Gymnobelideus leadbeateri. The sequence goes on from WOXC01003982.1 coordinate 861,687, forward strand.
CCAATTAGGCATAATGAAAAGGAATGCCTTTCTGTAGTGAGGATCCAGTTGAGATCACATATCATAAATTTGCAGTGCATCTTCCAAGTCTATTCAGGCTAGGAAAAGGAAGGTAGGGAACAGGGAAGAGGGTACCAGAAGGCTATCGATCATTGGTATTCCAGTGAAATTAAAGCAATTGATTTTTATTAAGCCAATCAGTTGAAGAAGCCACAGGGAAAGAGTATACTTCCCATGTATAAAGTGCAGCCTGAAGTGAGCTTCCAGAATGGAGAACTTTCTGGGGCATTAGATAAAATTTGCTGGAGTACATCCTGGAGAGGAATAGTTTTGTCAGTGAGGCCAGGTGAATTCTGAATGGGAGGTGGAAATAGCACATTAAAGCTGAAAAATTGATCTAATTTATGAATAAATAGAGCAGGATCCCATTCAGTTCTTGCAATCTTCAACTGACTGGCTAGTCTCTCCAGGAATGTCCATTTTGAGGAGGCTGACCAGTGTAGCTAAATCTTTATTCATCTCTAGGCTGTATTGCTGACTTTCTGGATTTGATCTACAATGTTCCAACCCTGGGTACCTTGAGTAAAAGGAAAAATCAAAGAAAGTGGATACAGTGAATAAATAATTTGGAAAGTTAACTATTAAGAATTATATAGTATTTTCATTAGAATTTTACTTTCTGCAGTAGATATTCAGAGTGAAATCTAGAAACACTCTGAACTTCCTTAGAAATTGGCATGTTAAGCAAAAATATTATGAGTAGCTGTCAGAAAATTATAGTGACATAGCTTCTCATGTACTCTCAGGTGGGGGAAATTGTTTTAATCTCTTTTGCAATTTCATCATAAAAAGAAGTTAGAAATGTCAAAAATGAAGAATTGATTTATGATCATTCTTAACTATTTTAGATTATACTGCATCATGAAAATAAAAATAAATAATAAGGAAAAAATACTTAAGTCAAATTTTGACACATTAGGCTGTAGACATAGATTAGTTAAAATCTAACAAGGGAATTTGAAAGAATTATATCATCAATTCAGTTCAACTGTGCTTATTATTGTCATGAGAGAAAACATGCACTTTCCTTTGTCATTATTGCTTATTTTGTTATGTCAAGAACTTGTCTAATATTCACATTTCCTTTCTAGAATTTAGGGAGTCTTAAGCCAGAGATGGAATTAGATGTATGCTAGATAGGCTGATATTTAGAGTGCAAAACAAAAAAAAGAAGACAAATGCAGAGAAGGATATCTTTAAATAGGAATATAAATTTAGAGATGGGAGAGTTCTCAGGGTTCATTTGGTCCAATCATCTCAGGTGGAGAGAGGAAAAGTGACAAGGACCAAATGCCAGAATTAGGATTTCAACCCAGGTCTTCTGTAACAAATGTTGCCATTTATATTGGGGAGAGGGGAGGAGAATATGCATTTATAAAGCTTCTACTATCTGCCAGGCACTATGCTAATCACTTTTTACAAATATTTCATTTCATTAATTAAATTTAATATTACGTTTTGTAAGGTCTCATATTTTTAGTGCTAGAAAATTTTGCTCTCCATATCTCAGAAGTATTGATTTTATAACATCAATTCTCATTTTGTAATCTCAGAAGCATTGATTTTATAATATCAATTCTCATTTTGCAGCAAGCAGAAACTCTCTGATATATTGACAAACAGGGGGCATAGTTTTCAAAGGAAATAATGGTAACACTTACGTAACTGCAAATTGCTTTATAAATGTAATTTTATTTGATCCTTGCAATAACTCTGGGAAGTAGGTGCTATTATAACTCACATTCTGCAGATAAAGAAACTGAGACCAAGAGAGGTTAAATAATATGTCAAGGGTTATACAGCTACAAAGGATCTGAGGTATGTAGGATTTGAACACAGATCTTCACTAAAACACATTATTTTTTATAGCTATCAATTAAACTTTATTCAAGGGACATAAATACCTTGTCCTAGATCTGTTGAAAGCTACTCCTTGGCCAATTAATTACCCCACTACAGAGTGAGGGCAAGCTTTATTGAAGATTGCTTGCCTACTATATCAATCAGCCAGTCAATCCACAAGCGTTTATTAAGAGCTTGCTATGTGCCAGGCACTGTACTGAGCATACAAAGAAAAGCAGAGGGGCGGCTAGGTGGTGCAGTGAGTAGAGTGCCGGCCCTGGAGTCAGAAGGACCTGAGTTTGGATCCGGCCTCAGACACTTATCACACACAAACAAAAACCTAGCCATGTGACCTTGGGCAAGTTACTTAACCCCAATTGCCTTCCAAAAACCAAAAAAAAAAAAAGAAAAGAAAAGAAAAGGAAAGCAGAAACTTGGCCCTTGCCCTCATGGAAATCCTATTTCAATATGGCATTAGTCTGAATTTTCATTAGTGTGCCTACTCTCTTCTGAGACATACTAACACTGCTTAGACTCAACTCTTACAGACTCTCTGGGTCCTTGAGAAGTTTCCGCCACTAAAAATAATTCACACCATGGCCAATTTGGTAACGAACCAGATTGAGACGAAACAGACAATCCAGAAAAGAGATATGACCTGTCCATTTTAAAAGGTTTGTTTTTGTTTTTGTTTTTGTTTTCCCCCAAGCTTGGTAGGACTTGCTAAACCTTAGCCTTCATAATTGTACTGTGAGAACCTGGAGTCTTTCATTTAATAATTAGGCATTAGAGGAGGTCTTTAGTGGGTGGAGGATTCTATCAACCAACAAGTGTTTGGATTGAACACTGTCCCCAGAGTCAGGAAAACCAAAGTTTAAATCCTGCTTCAGACTCTTGCTGGCTCTATAATCTGGGAGTGTTGCAAAATGAGGGCATTGAGCTAGATATCCTTGAGATCCTTTTCAGCTCTAGATATAAAGTCCTATGATAAGTACATCCAGCTGTGGGCTTATTCATTCATTCATGTAAGGTAATACATCCTCAAAATTAGAACTATCCAAAAGTTGAATGGACTGCATCTAGAGTTAATGGAGTCCTACTATTTGGAGATTTTCAGGCAAAGACTGAATGACCATTTGTCTATGGAATGTCTATGGATTAGGTTATATAACCATTAAGGTCGCTTTGATGTCTGAAATTCTGCGTGTTGAAATAGGCAATTATCAACTCATGAATCACATGGAGACAGTTGTTACCACCCAAGACTTAGTGATGTGACTAGTGCTCTCCCTATAATCATTTGGATATTCAGGTCTAGAGTACATTCTGGAATTGGAATGCAAAAAATTTGAATCGTTCAAGCTATTAGCCAATTATGTAAGAAGTGTGAATGCATTCATTTAGGGTTAGGTAAGTCTAGGTAAATCTAAAGAAAAATGCTGGTGATTTGTAATGTTTATTTGTAGGGCATAAGTACCAACAAACTGTGAGAAGCAGTGTGGCATGGTTGATAAAGAGCTGTCTCCAAAGACAAGAAGACCTCGGTTCAGTACTGTCCATGACACATACTAGGTGTGTCGCTCTTGGCAGTCCATCCAACATCTCTGTCATCTAGGTTACTTCTTCAAGACCCTAAGTTTTCAGGTGCTAACTTGCATTGGTAGAAGTTTCCTTATTCCAAAGCTCCCTATGCCAGTGGAATCATAACTCCATCCCTTATTTCCCATCTTAGAGTATAAGTATCACAAACCTTTGGGATTGATATACATAGATTTTTCATCTCTGGAAGAAGATAAAAAGAACATGAGCATTATCCTAGCCAGGGGAGACCGTATCACCCAGAGTAATGGTAATGAGAATTTGAAGGTCTTCTCTACCCCTTAAAAAACCTAAGGGAATTTGAAGATCTTTACTGCTTTGAAGGTCTTCCCTCCCCCCCAATATGCCAAATGTAATTACATGAAACCTGTAGTGGGAGGAGCTTGCTGCAGGGTGGAGCAGAGCCCACAGGAAGTTGGGAGTCAGAGCAGCTAGATGGTGGGAGAGAGAGGATGACAGGCAAGGAGACAGCTTAGCTTGTGAATGTTGGTTTGTGGGAAGGCTAAAGAATGGTGTGGCTCTCTATGGTGTTATGATGTATTAACTTCTTTGCTACTGTGATGGATTTGGCTTTCTGGTTTTGGGATTCAGTGTTCTGATGTCTGAATAAATGTTTTTGCTTCTGTATTCTCTATGAAGTGTCTGTTATATTTTGTGATTGAGATCTATAGTTGTTGTCAGCACTGTGAATATTGCATTGGCACTATATCCAATATGCCCAAGACTACCCAGCTAGGAGCCATCAAGCTTCTATAATAGAAAAGGTCCTCTAAGAGAATATTTCTCTGTATATGACTTCCTTTCCAGGATCCATTCTGGTCAAGGGCATGATTTTGGGACCATCATGCTTTAGAAGATGCTTAGTTTGGCAGGAATCTAAGATTCTAGAACTCTCATACCATCTCTCAAGAAGACATTTACCTAGAACATTCTAATTGTATGCTACTGAATATGCTAGGAATCCAGAAGCCTAAGGAGAAGATGCAATGTAGACAGCACATGGCTAGCTTAAAGTATCCATCAACTTCTTTCCTTGTCTCTTACCTGTTCCTTACTCAGGAAAATTAGGTGTGACTAACCTAGTATCTTTGAGGAATGCAAGGTCCCTTTTTGCTTGGATTAAGAAATAGTTATCAGGTTTAGGGTCCAATTTATGTATTTTGCTATAATCCTCTGACACTCTGTGATGGGTCTTTATCTTCCTTTCATAAGATTATATTTAAAACATATATAATGCAACCAAAGTAAATTACCCACTATTTTAGTCATCCTACCCTCTTCCACCTCCATGCAGTTGAAGGGATCATTCCCCCTGTCTTGAAGATGTTTCCTGCTATTGGGCTACCTGGCAAAATCTTTCTCTTCCTTCAAAACACAGCTCAGAGGTCAACTTCATCAATTCTTGCCCAATTTCCTCAAATATGAGGAGATTTCCTCATTGTTAGGGATCTCCAAATTCCTTCCCAGTTTAATAAATCAGATCCCTAGTTCTCCAATTCTTGACCATTGATAGCCTCTAGCCTCATCTTGTTGGAACCACAGTGTGTTATTGGTTTAGAGCTGAGATATTCTTCATCCTACTCACAGGACAGATGGAAAGGGGGTAGGGGGATTGAATCCCAGAGCAGTGGGAATAGGAGCAGAGTAGGAAGACATGTTTTTGTGGCATCTTAGATTGGAGCTATAAATAAATTTTCTCCAAAGAAACATCATTGCCTATAGTGGTGAGGGTTTTTAGTTACTTTAGAACAATATTTCAGAAAAAAAGAATTGTACTTCAGGTATATCTTTTATAAAGCTCCTGTGGGTTTCTTATGGGCCTAAGAACCTGAAGACCATGCATAGGATTTTCTGCATGGAAAAACATGGTCCAAGTTTCAAACAACCATCTTACAAGTGAATTTTAAGAGCACAACTTCTTCCAAATTTGAGATCTATTTATTTTATGAGTTTCAAGATCCAAATTTTCATAAAAAGACATATGCTAGGGGGTCGGGAAGGGTGGGAACTACACGTATAATAGAGAAAAACAGTATACAGTGGTGAGAAAAATACTGAGCTCTTAATAAAAAAAATTGAGTCAGAATACCTGGATTCTAGTTCTGATTCTGACATGTCACTTAAATTCTCTAAGATTCAGTTTATGTATTTGTAGAATGGGGGAATAACTCTTATATTACTCATCTCATGGGTGTCTATAAAGAAGACTTTGTAAGTGGTTGAGGGATTTTTAAATTTTCATATGTTAAATGTGTAGTATTATATATTCATAAAAAATCTTAATGTTTTCTTTGAGGGCTAATATAATGTAATGAAATGTAGAAGAAATAAACAGTTGTTCATGACAAATAGACAGTTGTTCATGTTGTTATTTGAAGCTTACTGAATTGGAAGCATAATGGTTCTGGAATCAGAGTCTTTAGGCACTGATCTCTGATGCTTACTACTTGTGTGACCTTGATAAGTCAATTAGCTCACTTACAGTTACTCCTTTGTAAAAGGAAGGAGTCAGAATAGGTGGCTTCTGCTGTCCCATTCAATTCTAGATTTATTATTCTTCCAGGTGGCCCTGGAATCAAAAGACCTGAGTCCTAATCCAGCCTCAGATACCTTGTGATCCTGGGCAAGTCATTTAACCTATCTTTGCCTGAGTTTTCTCAATCATAAAATGGGGAAAATAATAGCACCTACCTTGTTTTGATGATCAAATGAGATAATAATTGAAAGGTACTTAGCACAGTGTGTGGCACATGGTAAGCCCTATATAAATGTTAATTAATATTGTTATTGTTACTACTACTCTACTGGTGTGCAATTCTGATTGAAATGTTCTGCATTAGGAATCCATTCTGATAATTTAAGGCATTGCTGTAGCCTATTTTGTATTTATTTTATTTTATTTATTTATGCATATTTTATATTTTTGTTTACTTAACATATTTAGATGATTCTCCTTTTAAATTGCAAATATCCCTGCCATTAGCACCTCAACAAGAATTAGTTTATATGAGTAGATGTCTAGTCTCAAAGATGAGAAAACACAGACAGTAGTTTTCATTTGGGGAAGGGGGAAGGGAAGTGGTGTGTAGACTCCAGAATATGGCATACTACCCAGGTAGTTTCTCTATGGCAGATAACTGGACTACATGGTGTTGGAGGCAGGAAGTGGATATGCTGTATGTTACACAGCATTGCAAATAAGGACAAAAAAATGTAGTACTGAATTGTCAAGATACATTTTTCCCATTGCAAATTTTGCCAACAACCAGCACTACTTTATTGTGAAATAATAAAGTCCTTTGTTATGAGATACTTTTATTAGAGGCATAAAGATAGCATATTTTTTGAAGTATATCTTTGCATCTGTGATCTGCACAGTCCCCTGTACTCCTCTCCCTCAAGCATGCATTATCTGAAAGTTCGCTAAGTTTAAAACAACGTTTTGGTCACTAATCATGATCATAACCATTATTATTATTATTATTATTATTATTATTATTATAAAATGAATAGCCTTTACATAGCACTTTAAGTTTTGTGATACTTTACATATGTTAACTCATTTGTTCCTCATAATAACCCTCTCAGTTAAATGCTATTATAATTTCCATTTTATAGATGAGAAGACTGAGGTTGTGCGTTGGGTGGCATAGTAGATAGAGTTCCAGGCTTGGAGTCAGTAAGACTCAGGTTCCTAAATTCAAATTTGACCTCTGGAGCTTAATTGTTTTGTGACTCTGGGCAAGTCACTTAACCCTACTTGCTTCATCTCATCTGTACAATGAATAGGACAAGCAAATGGCAAACCACTCCAGGATCTTTGCAAAGAAAACCCTAAATGAGGCCATGAAGAGTCAGATGTGATTGAAATGTCCAAATTACAACAAAGACAAGATTTAAATTCCATTCTTTCTGACTCAAAGTCCACCACTCAATATGGCAATTAACTGTCTAGATAATATTTGCAAAAATATTATCTGTACTCAAAAAGCAAAGATGAAGAACCTCCATTAATGTTTCCTTTACTAGACCAATTAGTTCAGAGCAAAAAACATTTATATAAAGAGCAACACAAATTCAATGACAAGGAAAATTCTCCTCGAATGCTCACAGGAGTATAGCTTCCCATAGTCTCTTATGACCAGTGGACAGAAAGTTAACCTATGCAGGAAGGACTGAAGAACAAAGTCATTGTAATTCTTATTTCTAGTACTGTGTCCTCAGTGGAAATCATTCCTGGCTTTACTGCTACTGTCTGCTTCCTCAGAAAGCCACCAATATTATTTGCTGTTTTAATAATGTCATGAGAATGCAAGCATTTTCCCATCACTGCTAGTCACTGACTAATGAATTTAAGCAAAGCTTTGAATCATATTGTGGGAAACTAGTTACATTAGCCCTCAGAGAGAACATTTGGTTTTCTTTTGTGAATAAATATTTTCATTTAATACCTAAACAATTGATGAAGCCCTACTGTCACCAGATGAATGTCCATACAGCCCCAATTCTCCTCCAACCTATAGCTCTACCAAAGATGTTCAGTGACATAAAAGTGTTACAAGTAAGATCAAAAGAGGAGAGAATATTATCTTTCTGGAAAGAATGTATCCATCATTTTTCTTGTAGTTGTACTTGCCATGCAAATTTCCCAAAGAGGAAGGGCCCCTGACATGACCTTGCTTCTGGTGTTTTAAGGACAAAAGTTTTAATTGTTGCAAAATGTCTGACCTTGATCTACTGCTCTTTCAGAAATGCCCTCTCATGCCAGAGAGCAAGAATGGTATATAGCAAATGTGATGGTGTCAAGTTTTGTGACCATTTTTGACCCTTTTATACTGCTAGTCTTCTGAAAAAAGAAAATTGCCTTTGAAGCCCAAGGAGAGGCAGAGCAAATGTTTTAATTCTTCTTCTTAATGATATAATAGCATGTGCTTGGAGTAGAGAATTCCATCTAAATCTTCATGCTTGAGTCCCCTAGTCTTGGGCAAAACGGCTGAATCAAGTAGATGTCTTAAATGTGCATTAGTAGAAGTCAGCAAAGTCATTTCAGGGTTGAAAGGAAGACAGTGCAGGTCAGGAAGCTCAAGCATAGCGTCACTATCGATTTGGGGTGATTCTTCCAGTAGGGTCCTCCAGTAGAAAGTAAGCTCTTTGAGGGCAGGAACTGTTTCCTCTCTCTCTCTCTCTCTCTCTCTCTCTCTCTCTCTCTCTCTCTCTCTCTCTCTTTCTTTCTCTCTCAATTTCTAATGTTTTATAGTAGTAAATATGTTCTCCTCCCCTAAGTTACTCCCAGATTTGTCATGTCTGTCTGGCCATCATTTAAAAAAAAATAGTCCAGCTGGGGTGGCTAGGTGGCGCAGTGAGTAAGAGTGCTGGCTCAGGAGTAGGGAGGACCTGGAATCAGTTCTGGCCTCAGAAAATTAGCACCCACATGTAAATAAATAACTAGCCATGTAACCTTGAGCAAGTTACTTAACCCCAACTGCTTTATAAAAAAATGGTCCAACCCCAATGATGTGTAACCATTGCTAGAAATGCTAGAGATGTATGCATTTAATAGCAAAAACATTTAATTGATATGAATAATATAAAAGTAAATCCATATTCAATAAATTCCAATAATATCAAAGTAAAGTAAATCAAGTAGCAAAACATTTTCAGTGTTCAACTGAGAAAGTCAAGTAGCAAAACATTTTCAGTGTTCAACTGAGAAAGGAGTTAAAATCTACAATTATAGGGGAGTTACAATATAATTCCTGATTCTATCCTAACTTCTTAAAAGAGCTAAAGATCATAGTCTCTTTGCACTTTCAAACCACCAGATAGATGCTTGCCATGTTATAGAGTCCAGTTCTTAGAGTCTTAAAATATATATATTGTCAGAAGCCTGAAGAATGGCTTTCATATCTCACCTGAACTTTGTAATCATGATAGTCCACATGGTACATTCAGTTCAGTGTGCCAGCACTGCCCTTTGCAACTGGTTGCCTTCTCTCACTATCCCCAAACCATGGCTCTACATTTTGAAGATTTCAGTTCTTTTTTTTTCCTTTTAAACCTACCTACCTGCGTCTCACACCAATCAGGTTCCTTACTTCATAATTTCTTCATGTTCAGGGCTCACGCACAACTAAAGTATCATGAGAGATGAACCCAGTCCAAAATGCCCCTTTCATAAACATTTCTTAAATCAAATTGATTTGCAATATAATTGCGACCTTGACAAGTAATAAAGAGAAAAATAAACTTGAAAATACTAAACCAAATACAAAACAGATTGTTGCTGTTTGAAGAGTTTGCTGGTCTCTAAACTTACACTTTTTGTTTTTAAGGACGTTTTATAAGAACACTATTTCTACTCCTATTTAACTTCTCACAAACATAAAACTATAAAATGTTAAAAATTAAACAGGGTTAGTGGACATAAGGCCAAGTCTCTGACAATAGATATGTTATACTTCCTGTGAATCACTTCCTCAAATTGATTGCATTTACACTTTAAAGATGTCCCCAGAAAGTGACTGCTAACCCATATTCTAAGCTATCCTGTGGCTGGTTGATGTTATATACTACAAGCTCATACCAGTGTCAATGAACAGACAGGAGACTCAATTGGTTCTTAAGAAAAGCATTTATTCTAATAGCAATCAACAAGTATTTATTTAGCACCTATTCTCTCACTCTCAAACTGATGGACCATCTTTTGCCCTACTGTTAAGAGGCTGTCCTGTATAAGGGGGAGAGAGGAGGGCAATCTTTTCTTTCCCTCCTAAAGCAGTTTTACCACATAACTGGGCTGAGACTGGACTTCCTTGAGCTCTTCTGAGATTAGCTAATTAAACTCCCCAGGAGATGTGGCTAATTTGTTTTCTCATCTAATCTAGCTCCATCCTCTATCATAAAGGATTCTTAACTCAGAAAAGGATCAGGGGCAGCTAATTAAATGCTCCAGGGAGCTGACTAATTTGTTTTCTCATCTAATACTATTGTTCCATTCTTGATTTAGAAAGGGATCTGGATAGATACATCTTGTTTACACATGAAAATCTCAAATAGTGTGACTATATCAACAGAAGGTGGAGCCTAAAATCAGTGTCCAGATCTGCAGAGTATATATGATTAAACAAGGTCTACCTTACCTATCTGAGAGCATCAGAGGAAATTGGGCAACTCTAAAATCTCAACCTTAGATATCCTCATCAAACTACTGCATATACAAGGAAAGGCAGCATGGTTTAGTCAAGAAGATTGGGACATGAATCCTTTTTCAGATCTTTACTGTGGGCCTGGATGCCCCTAGGCAAGACACTCTGCTTCTCAGTCTCTGCTTCTTCTGTCTATGTGTATATAGAAGAATATTCTCTGTCTGTCTGTCTGTCTCTCATACATTCTACATATAAATACACATACATACATATATGTATGCATATATGCACATATATAATAATATGAAGAAAGGATTCACTTTTTCTCAAAATTTAGATCTGGAAGGGATCTCAGATGCCATCTATTCCAAAACTTTCATTTTATAGGTGTAGTAGCTGAGGCCAAAGATATTAAGTGACTTCAGTGAGACTAAATAATTTAATCATATAGAATTGGTGGACCTAAGAACAAATCATAGAAGGCAAGTTGGAACACTAATGCATTGCTGCTGGAGTTGTGAACTTATCCAACCATTCTGGAGAGCAATCTGGAATTATGCCCAAAGGGCTATAAATAACTTCATACCCTTTGACCTAGCAATACCACTTCTAGGGTTATATCCCAAAGAGATCATAGAAGAGGGAGGAAGACCCATATGTACAAAAATATTTATAGCAGCTCTTTTCGTGTTTGCAAAGAATTTGGAAATTAAAGGGGTGCCTATAAATTGGGGAATGGCTAAACAAGTTGTATATGCATGTAGTGGAATATTATTGTGCTATGAGAAATGAGGAGGAGATGGTTTTCATATTTACCTGGAGAGGCTTATACGAACTGATGCTGAGTGAGAAGAGTAGAACCAGGAGAAATTTGTATACAATCACAGATACAGCATATGTGTGATGACCATCTATGACAGACTGGACTCTTTTCAGCAATGCAGTGATATAAGTCAATCCCGAAAGACTCATGAAGGAGAGAGAAGCCTACATCCAGAGAGAGAACTAGAAAGAACTGAGTTTGAATCCTGATGGAAGAAAACTAATTGATCTTTTTCTTTTCATTGTTTGGTTTTATTTCTTCTTTACCATTTTTCATCCCATCTAGTACAATACACCTTTGTAACTTGACTAATGTCTATTGTGAAAGTATTTGCAGATCCTATACTGGACTATATGCTGTGGGGGGTGGGGGGAGGGAGGGAAGGGAAATTTGAAACGCAAGGAACTGTGGAATTGAATCTTATAAACTAAAAATAAACAAATAGATTTAAAAAAAAGAATTTCCATTAACTTAAAAAAAAAGAAAAATACAATATTTAAATATAGATAAAATTTAAAAAGCACACTGCATTTACCATAAAAAATAAAATAAAAACTATGTTATAAAGACTTAAAACTATGACCTGTGTAATGACCAACCACAATTTCAGAGGACTAATGATGAATTGTTGTATAGACTACCTGACGATAGGTATACGATTCAGAATAAAGAACATATTTTTAGTCATTGAAAATATGGGAATTTTTATTTGTCTGTGACTATTAGTTCCCATGGTTTCCTTTTTTTCCTTTTTTCTTTTAAATTTGGAGCATGTGTAGATAGAAAACAAAAGCTTGTTAGTTAAAAATGAAGTAAATTTAAGTTTTTCTTTTGAACACATTTAGAGAAGGCAATAGCAAACTACTCCAGTATCTTTGCCATCTCCTCTACCCACTGAAAAGGCAAGCAATATGTTATCAGTTATACATGTGAAATAATGCAAAAACAAAATTCCACACTAGACATAATTTCAAAAAAAGCAAAAAAAAATAAAGTGAGAAAATTACATTTTAATTTACACCCAGAATTCATCAGTTCTTCCTCTGGAGACAAATAGAAATTTATCATCGCGAGTCCCTTGGAATTATCTTGGATCACTGTATTGAACAGAGTAGCCAAGTCTTTCACAGTTGATCATCATTACAACATTGTGGTTACTATGCACAGTGATCTCCCAGTTCTCCTCACTTCACTTTGCAACAGTTCATATATATCTTGCCATGTTTTTCTGGAACCATGCTCCTTGTCGCTTCCGATAGCATAACAGTACCTATGACAATCATATGCCACAACTTATTCAGCCATTCCCCAATTGATGAGCATCCTCTTGATTTCAACTATTTGCCACCACAAAAAAGCTACTATGAATATTTTTATGCATACAGGTCCTTCCCCTTTTTCTTAGATCTCTTTGGGGGTACGGATCTGGTATTGGCATGGTTAAGCCCTTTGGACCTACATCCAAATTGTTTTCCAGAAAGGTTGGACCAGTTCACAACTCCACCAACAGTTCATTAGTATACCTATTTTTTTTCCTCACCCCTTCCAGCATTTGTCATATCTGATCGGTGTGAGGTGGTACCTCAGAACTGTTTTAATTTACATTTCTCTAATCAATAGTGATTTAGAGCATTTTTTCATGTGACCTGTTCATATCCTTTCATTAATTCAGGAATTGCTCTTTTTTTTAATATTTTGATTCAGTTCTTTTCTTAATATATCTTTGAGAAATGAGGTCTTTATCAGAGAATCTTGCCATGAATTTTTTTGATATTACTTCATTGTCTATGGTAACTTTTAGGAAAATGTAGTTTCTCTAGATCATCTTTTTTTTTTTTTTTGAGGGCAATTGGGATTAAGTAACTTGCCCAAGGTCACACGGCTAGGTTTTTTGTTTGTGTGTGCATTAAGTGTCTGAGGTTGGATCCGAACTCAGGTCCTTCTGACTCCAGGGCCAACACTCTACTCACTGCGCCACCTAGCCGCCCCTGATCATCTCTTTTAATTAGTTCTGTTTTTGCTTTTGCTTTGTCTGAGATCATGATTGCTACCCCTGCCCTTTTAAAATTAAGCTGAAGCATATTAGATGCTGCTCCAACCTTTTATTTGAACTCTGTGTCTTTCCATTTCAAGTGTATCTCTTGTAAAATCTCTTGAACTTTGGTTTCTCATTCTACTATCCACTTCCATTTTATGAGTGAGATCATGGCATTGATATTTACAGTTGTGGTTACTATGTATTTTCCTTCATCCTATTTTCTTCTGTTTCTTCTCTCTTTTTTTTCTTGTCCCTCCTCAAAAGTCTATTTTGCTTCTAACCACTGCCTTCCTTCCTTATTCTGCCCTCCCTTTTATCATCCCTTCCCTTTCTCTTAGCTCCTTCCCCTCCAATTTCCCTGTTTCATAAGTTACATATCTCAAGTTACATGTTTATATACAACTTAGGGGGTGTGTGTGTGTGTATATGTGTGTGTGTAGATATATATAGATATATTTGAACCAATTCCAATGAGAGTGAGGTTCAAATGTTGCCTGGCCCCCTGCTATTTTTTGCTCCACTGTAGAAACTTTCTAGTATACCTCTTTTTATGTAAGAAACATTTTCCTATTCCACCTCTCCCTTTCTTCTTCTCCCAATGTATCCCTCTTCCTCCCACCTTCATTTTTTCTTATTTTTGGAGATCACTGCAATGTATTTGACTCTCATTCATGTTCTCTGTCTATGTGGACTTCTTTAAACTGCCCTAATAATGATAAAGTTCTTCAGACTTACATGTATCATCTTCCCACATAGGAATGTAAACAGCTTAAGTGTATTTAATAAATATAAGTATAAATATAAATATATTGAGATCCTTATGATTACTTTTTCATGTTTAACTTTTCATGCTTGTTTTGCATTTGAATATTAATTTTTCAATTCTGTTCCAGTCTTTTCATTTGGAATGCTTGAAAGTCTTCCATTTCTTTAAATGTCCATTTTTGGGGGCAGCTAGATGAAGCAGTGAATAGAGTGCCAGCCCTGGAGTCAGGAGGATCTGAGTTCAAATCTGGCCTCAGATACTTAACACTTACTAGCCGTGTGACCTTGGGCAAATCAGTTGACCCCAATCACCCTGCCTTCTCCCCCTTCAAAAATAAATAAATAAATAAATGACCATTTTTTTCCCCCTTGAAAGAGTATACTCAGTTTTGCTGGGCAGATTATTCTTAATTGTAATCCTAGCCCCTTTGCTTTCCAGAATATCATATTCCAAGCCCACTACTCCTTTAACATGGAAGCTGCTGAATTTTGTGTGATCCTAACTGTGGCTCCATAATACCTGAATTGTTTCTTTTTGGTAGGTTGAAAACATGTGATAAGCCAGTGGGAACACTTGAAAAGTTGCCATATGTGGCATCATACCACACTTTAGCCTTCCAACAATATTTAACAGTTCCATTAAGGAGCAAGTTTACTGATAATTAAGGGATCTGTGGTTACTAGGAAGTGATACTGGGATTTCTTCTGTTTACAAATGAGTCAAGATATATTAGTAATGTCTTCAATAGAAACAAAAAAGATAAGTAGTTTGGGTACCCTAGGTGTCAAATGTACATAATTGTTAAACCACACAGTGAATATTGTCCAATTTTCTCTACTTGGTAAAAGAAAAAAAAATCCTGCTTTTAGTGTTACAAATGTTTACCTAGTAGGTAAAGCCAGAAATGGAATCTGGCTTTTTTATCTTTGGGGAAAAGTTATTTAGGAACCTATCTCAACTGAAAGAGAGTAGAATCAACACAAATATTGATTATCTTATTAACAATATCTTAACTTTAAACAGTATTTTAGATTCTCTCCTAACTACCATCACAAGTCATTTCTTTAATTCTTCAAACATTTACTTCCTATGTGCAAAACATAAATGTTACTTTATCTGATACTGAAAATGACCCTCTATATAAGGCAAGTATTATAATTATCATTGTCAAAAGCATTTATTAAGTACCACCTATATGCCAAGCACTGTGCCAAAAAGAAGGGATATAAAGAAAGTAAAAAACAGTCCATAACTCAGGGTTCACTTCAGTAGGGAAGACAATATTCAAACAACATATACCAGATCTGTACATGTGTATATGTATGTATGTATTTATATGTGTATAGACACATTTGGTATGATACACACAAATATACATGTGTGCTATACACATATACATATATAGTACATATGTATATGAGTGTGTGTGTATGTATTACGGTATAAATGAAAGATAATTTCAGAGGGAAGAAGGATTTGTCAAGCAAAAATTTTAGGTTTATACAAATCAAGTGACTTGTCCAAAATCATATAGACTATATTGTTGTAGGAAAAACATTGGATTTGGGCTAAGAGCTTTTGGGTTTTAATTCTAACCCATAGATTTACTGCCCATGATTCACTGGGCAAGCCACTAAACTCAAGTGGTATGGTGGGAAAAACAAAACAAAAAAGCAAAAAAAAAAAAAAAAAACCCAAACAACAAAATCCCCTGGTGTTGGAATCAAAGGACCTGAGCTAAGATCCTACCTCTTTTAAGCCAATTAGCTTCCCAGAGCCTCAGTTTCTTAATCTGTTAAATAAAAAGGGTGCTCTAGATGGCCTCAGAAGTCTCCTGCCCCATATCTATGGCCCTATCACCTCTCTGAGATTTAGTTTCCTCATCTTTAGAATGAGTGAGTAGAATTAGTTGACCTCTGTAGTCCTGCCCCATCCTAAATCCTATAGTTTTATGATTAAGTGGGAGATTAGAATATGGGTATTATAATTTTTGCTCTAACTTCTTTCTGGTATATTATGTTGCCTTTGAAAAATAGCCTCTAAACTATTCACAATATACTTCTTTGGCCTCCTAACAAAAAAAAGAAAAAAAAGTTTATTAAAATGCCTCTATTTTACATGATCTGATACATAATCCAATTGTCATTCCAATAAATCTACCAAGGGAAATCCCTTTAAATGTCAAATGTAACTATTATAAATCACCAAAAAATTAATCGAAATTAGGAAAATATTCACCAGATCATCTTTGAAGAGGTCTCGGTTTTGTTTTCTTCTTGAAGAAGTAGTGTGGACTTAAAAAAAAAAAACAAACCCAAACACAGCTTCACATTTGAATACTACTATCATTTTGAACAACAAGTTTGTTTTTCTTTTCACCTTGTCTATTTGGTAACTATTTAAGCCAAAACATTATTTTAAAGATAAGCGTCAAAGGCAGGCAAGAAGAACTTGGAATTTTTAATAAAATGAATGGTATGAAAAATTATGTAATAACTAGTACATTGAAAAGTCTGGAGATATTTATTTTTCATGCTCATTCTCCCAACTATCTCCTCTTATAGTAATTTAAGCACATGTGCTTCAAATTTTCTAATTTTAACATCATTTTATCACTTCCTATTTGTCTTTTAGGCATTTTTAAGAAGACTGAGATGCTTTGAAGCATCAAACCATAATTACTTCAATGGATCTGTGATCTCATAGATTAAGATATTCCCTCCAATGGTGCTGATTATAACTCATTCACAGTTTCTCATCTTATGCAACTCTTCTCCAAATTTTCCTGCAATATTCTCCACAGGGAGTCTACTCAACTTGCTGGGTGCTTCCCTTGATATTGTCAGGGTAACAATGGAGCAACTGGGATGTCTACACATTATCCTATGCTCCCTAGTAAGTGTGAGAGGCAGAATTTGAATTCAGGTCTCACTGGTTCCAAATCCAGTGTGCCACCCACTGTACCATGCTGCTCCCCAAAGAAAAAGCAGCAACAGAGAGTGAAGGGGAAAAAATGTTCTCTTGGCTATTAGGCCTACATTTTGAAACTAAAATAAATAAAGGTCTTTGTTTCTTTCTGCTTTCCCAGAGAAGGGATGTCTAGAGAATTGTCTCTTATTCTCACCATATCTTCATTTCAGACTCTCAGGCTTTTTAAACTGTCTTTTCTTTACTAAACAAACAAGGTAGATAGCTGTACAAAAGATCCTTTAGGAGCCTTTAAGTATCTTCTTCAAGGACTTTACTAACTAATTGTGGGAGTTTAGCTGGGGGAATGGGAATGTGGGAACCTGCTAGAGATTGTGTTCTGTCAAATTTCTCATTTGGAGATTTTAGGTGGACCTTGCATAACTTTTCTGGGACAATTTTTTAAATACTGTTTTTCATTATGGGTAATGCCTGAATTGCCCATTCTTCATACTTATGTAAGGGTCAAACAGGGTCTCTCCCTTTAAGGAAAAGGAAAACAATGGGGTGTGTAGAAAAGTTTTATCATCATAATCATGGGACCATTTAAGCAAACTCTCCCTCCCTATTTGTCTACCTGGAAAAGCTCCATGGTTCAGACAGGGTACTCAAGAAATACTTTGTGACTTCTATGGATCTTTCATAAGCCCTCCAGTAAGCAGTCTTGTTATCACTGTGACATTGGAGCCCAAAACACTAATGAAATGAAATTAATAAAAACTTCAGCTACATGAATAGAGATGTATCAGCCATAATAAGAAATGTAATAACAATAATAAGCATTATTATACTTAACACTATTTAGACCATATCCATAATATTGTACTTGGTTCTGTGTATTGCATTTAAAACAAAATGTAATTGGTTTAGCAGATGTGTCAAACTCCAGAGTATACTCTGAACCAGATTAAAATGTAATTAGGAAATATTTAATAAAATACAATAAAATAACTAATATTAATTTGAGGTTTTCTAAGTCAAAATGCATTCTGCAGGTATTCATTTAAGTTTAATACTACAAACCTAATGAAAGATGTTTGAAATCATGTTTTATATAGGAGTTCTTAACCTAGGATCTATAAGCTTATTTTTAAAATTTTGATAAACACATTTCAATAGAAATACTTTTCATTTTTATCCTATATAATTTATGTTATACATTTTAAAATATTATTCTGAGAAGAGATCTATAGGCTTCACTAGACTGCCAATGAGATATAGGAGAAAAAAAACAACCCAAGAACCCCTACTCTTAGTAAGTTACAGGAACTGAGAATGTTTCATTCAGCCTAGAAAAAAAGAATTCTAAGGGAATCTCATAGCTACTTCTGATAACATGAAGTACTGTCATGTGATGAAAGATGGATAATATTTGTTTTGCTTGGCCCCAGATCTAGGAGCAAAGGTTGGAAATCACAGAGATGGAATTGGGATTGACTGAATAAATTAATTAAATAAACAGAATACCATCAAATAAGAAATGAATATGGTAACTAACTAAATGGATGGGTGAGTAAATACATAGATAAATGCCTAACAATTAGTGGAAAGGACTACCCTCAGGAGATTCTCCATCACTAAAAATGTTCAAGTGGGGTTTCATGATCATTTAATCATGGATATTCCATGTTCAGATATAGGTTGAATCAAAAAACCTCAGAGGCCCTTCCTGTAGCTGGGATTCTAAGATCCTTAGACTTATTCCCATGAGAGTCCCTTGGGGTGTCCATTTGGATACCAACCTGGAACATAGATAAATTTCCCAATAGAAAGCATAAGATGGATTCCTGCAACTCCCATTTACTTGGATCCATAGCCTCAAATTATCCTGAAATGTGATGTGTGGAGCATTAGAATGCTAGATTTGGAATAAGGAAGACCTGAGTTTGAATATTGCCTCAGATGTGTATTTGCTGGTCATGCATGTTTTTGAACCTCATTTTTGTTATCTGTAAATTACGGCATTATTTTGAAGACCAAATGAGAAAACATCTGTCAAATGTTCTATAAATGGGAGTTATTGTTAAATACATTTTATACTTATCCTTAGGAGACATTCAACATGTTATATAATCTTTTAGGATTCTAAAGTTTAGTGCAAGAAGGGAACTTAGTAGATGATCTAATGAAGCCTCATTTTAAAGATTAGAAAGTCATGTGACCAACAAGATTGTGCACTAATGTATTTTGTTTCCTGATCCCCATAATCTCTCAAACCTCTCTAAAGCATAAATTACATATCAAGATAAAGAAACTACAGCTATCTCCATGGTCTAGGGGATCCCAAACCCAAAGGAAGGTTAAAAAACAACCACAATGGTGACCTGAAACCTAGCTTGAATTTCTTAGCACATTCTCACGTGAGCACCAATCATAATACTTCCAGCAATCAAACTGTATTAGCCAACTCAACAACCATACCCATAGGTTTGCAACAACAGCAACAAAAATAATATCACATCTCAGACCCCTATTTCCCCTCCCTTCCTTTTTCTAGTGCCATGCAAATATGGAGTCTAGACTGAAACTTTTATGGAGCTATGACAGTCAGGGAGGGTAGGTGTTTAAGCTGGAAGCAAAGATCAACTCAACATAGGTCTCATCCCACCCCCCAATCTACCCTCCACCCACTGTCCCCTGAGTCTTGTTGACACAGATACAGAAATCAACATTATAGCACCAGTCCAATAACTTTGTGAACTGTTGGTGCTGCACCATGAAATATTGGAGCAGAAGGACTGGGACAGGCTGCCTGGACAAGATAATGTTATGTGAAGGGGCTCTGTGGCACTCAGTAAACCTAAGGAATAGAGCTTAGTAGTCAGCTGAGTCCAGTTCTGTCACTCCAAAAGTCAATTAGGACAGAGACCTAGATTGGTAAATCATAAATTGCCCATCATGGAAGAACATTGAGAGCTCTAGCTCCTAGAGAAACAACCATCAGAGGGGAAGGAGCCAGAAAGTGAACAATAACAACAAAATAGCCAAAGCTCTAAATTCCAATACACATAGTGGTTACATTTAATAATTAAACTCAGAAACAAGTTCTGCATGCAATCAGGAGAAAGATCTTCAAACACAAAGAAACAGTAATTCAAATAATAAAAGATTATTCTGAGCCCATTAGGAGGGATGGAATGGAATATTCTTTTCCAAATAGTGCTTAGGATGAAGCCCAGGGTAATGTGCCCTAAAAAATCTGGGCTTAACTATGAATAAAAAAAAAAGATTGATGTTAATTAATAAATAATGTTTGAAATGGTCTTAGAAAAACAGATCTGAAGGCTTATTTGCTTCTTGAACAACCCAGATAACAGAAATGTACAGATGTGAAAGAATGTGGCAGCTGAGGGAGCCACAATTATAGAGTGGCAGTGGAGATTCTAGTAAGAGACTTCTTTATAAATGTGCACAAGGTGTCTGAAAGGAAGGCAGAAGTTAGGAGGAGGTAATGGTGAAGAGGGGTAAAAAGGTGTCACAGTGATTGAGAGCCAGTCATAGAGTCAGGAAGATTTGACATAAAATCTGGCATCAGGCACTTACTAGCTGTGTGAACTAGGACAAATCACTTAGACTTGTTTGCCTCAGTTTCCTCATCAGTAAAATAAACTGCAGAAGAAATGGCAAAACACTCCATTATCTTTGCCAAAAAAAAAGCCCAAATGGGGTCACGATGAGTCAGACATAACCAAAAACAACAATTATAGTAAAAAGACTGAACTGGAACCATATGGACAGAAACTGGTGACACCCTACCTACAGATGAAATCATATACACACATACACATGTGTGTATATATGTGTGTATATATTATGTATATGTATGCACATGCACAAACGTGTATATATACACATATAAACACACATATATACATACATTTATATACATATGCACACATATATTGGTGGGGTTACATTACAAGATGAGAGATGCACAAAAGGGCAAAGAGGAATAGGGAGATACACAGGAGCATATGATGTGTCCAGGTCAAATCAAGGGTTAGCAATGAGGAGGTTACCTCTATGGTCTCTCAGGAAGAGAAGGGTCTACAGAGGAGCAGGTGAGGAGGAGGGTGGGGAACATTGAGATAAAGGGGGTGTAGCAGCAAGCACCCTAGCATCCCCAGAGTGGCTGCCAACACAGGTTCTTAGATCTGCTTTTCAAAAGGAAAGCACCTCAAAATGGGTTAACAAGCTTACTTTAATCAAACAAACATATATTACCTAGCTCAGGGGAAAAAGGTCAGCACCCGAACTTCAGAGTTACAGAACTTACAGATCAAACAGACAGGCTTCCAAACTGTCCAACCATTATATCAATACCAAATCACAGTTACCAGAGAGGGAAGCATCAACATCTGGGTTTTCAAAGCCGGGGGCTCTCAACAACAGCTTCCCAGAGTCTCATCTGGTCAAATCACACAACACTTCTCAAAGTGAGCCCCAAAGCAAAGCCCCTCATCAGAGTTTATATAGCCTTCTCCTGGCTCAAAGATTGTAACAACCTCCTTGACCCACTGCTCAATCACAAAGTGTCAAGGTGTGGGCTTTCCTGAAAAACAAGCCTCCCACCACAAGCTCCAGGTGCACTTAAGCTAGGGGCAGGGAAGATCTTTAAATCTGCATTTCCATTACAGGGGGGAAAAGGAGGGAGTCTTTTCCACAGTTGTGGGACGGAGTTCCACCAAAGAATGCTCCTATGGATGAAGAGAGATAATTCTGTGAATGGAGATGGAAACATTGTGCTGGGTGTTTTGGGGGGAATTTGATGTTTGAAAACAGCAGTCATCCCACCTCAGGAGGAGGGGGGAAGTTGTCAGGGTCAACTGGCACCTGGATCAGGGCCTGTAGCAGCAAGCACCCTACCATACCCAGGGTGGCTGCCAACACAGGTTCTTACATCTGCTTTTCTAAAGGAAAGCAGTTCAAAAGTAGTTAGCAATCTTACTTTAATCAAACATATGCCATTTTCCTAGTTCAGGGGAAAAAAGTCAGCACCCTGAATTCAGAGAATACAAACAGAATACCAACAGAAGTTACAAGCAGACAGAGAAACAGATCAGCAGATAGGCTTCCAGCTGCCTGACCATTACTTCGATACCTAGTCAGTTACCAGAGAGGGATGCACCAACATCTGGGTTTTCAAAGCCAGGGGGCTCAATGGTTGCCCAAAGTCTCATCTGGTCAAATCACAAAACACTTCTCAAAGTGAGCCCTAAAACAAAACCTCATGTCAGGGTATATATAGCCTTCTCCTGGCTCAGAGAATGTCACAACCCTCTTGACCCACTGCCCAATCACAAAGTATAAAGGTGTGAGCATTCCTGAAAAACAAGCCTCCCTCCACAGGCTCCAGTTGAACACATTCAGCCTATTAGGGGGCACAGTATATTTTCAAATCAAGAAAGATTCTCAGAGTCACTTAAGCCTATCAAAGGGCCTAGGGGCAGGGAAGATCTTCAGATTCTCATTCCCATAATAGGGCATGAACCCAGGAAAGAGATTTTGAGGCAAGTGGGGAAAGAAGATAACCAGGAGGAGATTATAGTTCATTGGTGGAATGCCTAATCAAAACCATTTGGGGGGATTGGGAGTCCTAGACCCAGAGGACACTGCCCCATCCTCTGTGTCACTTGCAGGAATTGCATTGTTCTGTAAGTAAAGCAAAAATGGAAAAATAGAATCTAGGGGTCAAGCAGGCAGTGGCAAAAACTACCTAGAGGTGAGAACTCAAAATAGATACCTTGGAAGTTTTGATTCCAGGAGAAATACAGAGAATAGGGAGACATTAGATAAGTATATGAGTCATGAACCAGAAAAGGATGGTCTAGAATGAATAGAGAGAATGGATAAAGAAGAAAGTAAGAAAAATCCTCTTTGGAAAGGGATGCAAAAAATGAAATTCCAAAGACTAATTTATAGGAATAGTGAAAGGGGAGGAAAGGAAAGGGAGATGTAATTGAGTAAATGACAGGGAGAGGGGAGAAAGAACTAAATAACTAGATAAAAGAAGGAAAGAACAAAGAACTAATAAGCAAAACCACAAAGGTTTAAGGGTAATAAATAAATAAATAAATGTGGAGAGTGCATTGAGGTTAAGAGGAAGATAGCCAGTGGGACTAGGCCAATCTTTAAAAAGATTAAGCTAAAGTAACTGAAGAAACATAGCAATCTGTTTACAGCAGAAAAGGGGAAAATCATAATCTGACAAAAACTAATATGAGACAAATGAAGGGAAATATAAACTTAATTCTCATAATTGTAAATGTAAACAGATTAAACAATCCAGTAAAAAAGAGTAACAGGTTGCCTAAGAGAACAAAATTCTACAATCTGTGGCTTACAAGAAATACATTTAAAAAATAAATGTAAATAATAAAACTTAGAGGGTAGGAAAGTATTCATCATACTTCAAGTGAATCCAAAAGCCAGTAGTCACTGTCATGCTATCTGACATTTAAAAAATAAAAAAGGGCTAAACAAGGAAACCACATTATACTGAAAGAAACCATAGATGACAAACCAAAATCAGTAATAAATTTATATTCTCTGCCTTAGCATACAAATTCACTAAAAAAAAAAAACATTAACTCAACAACAAGAAGACATAGATACTAACAAAATATCAATGGGAGACTTGAATATCTCTCAATTTTAGATGTCTAACAGAAAACTAGACAAAAAGGAAACTATGGAACTGAAGAAACTTGCAGAAACTAGAGCTAAAAGACTTATAGTGTCTTCTTAACAAGATGGAAAAATAATATATGTACTTATTTGCACCACATGGAAAAAACTGACAAAAATTGAGAGTATATTGCTAAAATTGATTAACTGAAAAAAAAGGGAAACTGAGGACAAAGTTAGTGATCCATCTGTGATTTAATCTGTAAAGCGATCATTTGTGTATCAAACCAGGTCACCTGACTCCTCAGATGTCAGAGAGAAAGGAGTGATTTACAGAGATGGTGTTTATAACAAAAAGAGGTATTGGAAAAATTATAGAAATTTGTCTCAAACACAATTCAATTGGACAAAGCATGTTACTTCACTAGTTAGCTTTTCCCAGACTTTCTTAATCCTATACCAGATGCCCTTCCCTCCAGGTGGTACCTTTTGTAACCAGCAAATTGTACTGGGAAAAGACTTGTGGTCATGGTTAGCAGTCTATTTTTTTACAAGTTCATTACTTAACTTAGACTCCAGCTTAATGAAAAAAGAAAAGAAAAGAAAGCTTTAACCTCTGGCTAAGGTTTCTTGAGCTGCCAGAAAAGGGAGCTTAGCCTTTGGCCAACTCCTCCTACCCCCTCCCTTCCGCCCTTTCTGCTAGAAAGGGAAATTTAGCTTTTTGAAAAAAACTTATAACTTTGTGATTATTTTATTCTTCTAAATTGTCAACTACTAAATGGTTGGTTGGTTGGTTGATGTCCTTCATTCTCATAGAGGATGAAAGAGACACCACTAAACTAGAGTCAAGTTTCAATGTGACTGACTGGCTGCTCAGACCAATACCAGTTTAGAACGCTCTATTACAGGTCAGGCACAGTCAGTGTGAACGTTTGGGGTGGACACTCTAAATTTACACATCCTGTGTTTCCTTTGAACTGTTTCACTTCTGCTTTGCTCATAGAGCACAGCATCTTCTCTAATATGGGCTCACCATGCTGAGTGGTTCTGTGGCAGTCTCCCATGTCACACAATCAATTCCAAAGTCCTTGAGACATTGAAAGTGTCCTTGTATAGATTCTTCTGACCACCACATCAATGCTTGCCCTGTGTGAATTCACTGTAAAATAGGTTTTTTTGGCAAGCATGTTTTACATTCAAACAACATAGCTAGCCCATTGGAGCTGTGCTCTCTGAAGCAGAATTTAACTTCTTGGAAGTTTAGTTCAAGTCAGATCCTCAGTGTCTCGTACCTTATACTGCCAGGTGACCTTCAGCATCTTCCTAAGACAATTTGAATGGAAGCAATACCGTGTTTGCTGGCTGACACCTCAAGGAGTAATGCCAGGAGCAAAACAAAGGTCTGTACAAGATTTATAGATCTGACCAAAGCTTTTGATACTGTTAGTTGTGAGGGCTTATGGAAAATTATGTCAAAATTTGGTTGCCCAGAGAAGTTCATCAGCATTGTACATCAATTACATGGTGGCATGCTTGCCTAGGTTCTAGATAATGGACAATGCTCTCATGCCTTCCCAGTTACCAATGGAGTGAAACAAGGCTGTGTGCTTGCTCCCATGGTTTTTTAGAATGATGTATTTGGCCATTTTGTCAAATGCTTTCAATGAGGATAAAAATGGCATCAAGGTCAGCTACCTCATGATGGTAAATTCTTTAGTGTGAAAAGGCTACAAGTCAAGATCAAAGTGGAGAGAGTATTGGTGAATTATCTTCTGTTTGCAGATGATTGTGCACTCGATGCCTCTGAAGCTTAGATGCAACAAAGTATGGATCAATTCTCTGCTGCTCATGCTAATTTTGGCCTAGCAATTAACATCAAGAAAACACAGGTGCTCCATCAGCCACCACTACACTATCCATACATGGAACCATCAGTGTCATATATTAAATGATGGTCTTCTCAATCTATCTATTCACTAAATCCATAGGTAACCTAGACTTTAGAAGACTTATATATGTTAATCTGGTTCAGTTTAGGGCTAGCTCTTCCTAAAGAAGGGAGCCTAATCCAAATAAAAATAAATCAAATTAATTAAAAAGAGCTGATTTCTTTTTCAACATTAAGCCCTAGATACTGTGCATACATATGCAAAAAGGCACAAATAGTCAATACACTATTTACAGACCTTAATGCAAAAAAAATGGTTATTTGTTCTTGGACCACAAACAAAAGATACAAACCCAAATTGAATCTTAACAGTGAAATCCTAAATAAGGAATAGGTCAAAGAACAAGTTATAGAAATAGCAATTAAGTGAAAGAAAACAGTAATGATGAAACAATACACCCAAATTTCTGGGTGCAGCTAAAACAATCATCAGGAAAAAAACTCCTATCCTTACAAACATGCATTAATAAAACAAATATAAATAATTAATACACTGAATATGCATTTCAAAAAAATTACAAAGCCAATAGACAAACCTAAAATAAGCACAAAAGAAGAGATACTGAAAATTAGAGGAGAAATGGGTGAAATGAAAAACCCTATAGAAACAATAAGATAATTCTTTGAAAAAAAACTAATAAAATTATTAAGCCTTTATGGGATCTTATTAAAAAGAAGCGAACAGAAAATTAATTCAATAAGATAGTAAATGAGAAAGATTAAATCACAACAATACCAGAAGAAATAAAAAAGAATAATCAGAATACATTATGTACAATCAGATACTAACAAAACTGAGAACACAAAAGAAATACAGAAATATGTTCAAAAATGTAAAATACTGAGACTATCAGAAGACCAGATAGAAATGTTAAATTGTCCAAATTTTAGATAGATGCAATTGTAAAGGAACAACCAAAGGCAAACACAAATCTGGACTTGATGGATTCACAGGAGAATTCTATTGAATTTTGAAGTATAATTAGTACCTGTATTTCACAAATTATTCTCAAAAATTGAGAAAAAAAAACACCATTCTAACAGTATCCTTTTATGTGCCAAATAGAATCCTAATAACTAGACCAAGGAGTAATGAAACACAGAAGAAAAACTATAGGCTGATATCTTCAATGAGTATTGATTCGATAATTTTAAATGAAATCCTGTCAGGCTACTTTTCCCAAGAAATCATTCATTACACCCAAGTGGCATTTATACCAGGAATGCAAGAATGGCTCTACATGAGCACAACAATGAATATGATGAATCATATTAAAAGTCAAAATATTCAAAATTATGATCATCTCAATAGCTGCAGAAAAAGCCTTTGGTAATGTACAACACTCTTTTTGCTAGAAATCCTGTAAAAAAAAAAGGCATGGAGGGACCTTTTAAATGATATAAAAAGCATCTATCTAAAACAAAAAAAAATCCATCTTATGCAAATTATAATATATAACATGCATATTAGAACCTTTTCTAATAAATATAGAAGTGAATTGAGGATGCTTACTCTGCCCACTATTATTTAATATAATTCTGGAAATTCTAGCAATAGCAATAGGACAAGAGAAATAAATCAAAGACATAAAGATATACATAGAGGAGATAAAACTATTCCTATTTGCTGAAAATAATTTCTATATAATAACAATAACAATAACGAACCCAAGAAGCAATAGAAAGGTCCATTCCATACAAAATATTTACAAAATGCACATATTACCTGATGACCCACCTATACAAAAGACTTATGTAGATTTAGTTACAAAGTGCTCCTTAAAGAAATAAAGGTAAATTAAATAATCTCATGAATATTCAGTGCTCATGGTTAAGCTATGCCAATTTAATAAGAATGGTAATACTACCAAAATTGATTTTACACTTTTAATGCTAAGTCAAATTACCAAGGAGATACTTTATAAAAGTCTATAAAATAATAACAAAATCACTTGGAAAAGCAATAGATATAGAATATCAAGGGAAATGATAAAAAAGAAATGAGAATGAAGGGTGAATAGCACTTTCAGACTTCAAACTATGTTATAAAACAGCAGTCACTAAAATCATCTGGTATTTGTTTAAAAAATAGAGATAGATCAGTGGGACATAAGAGACAAGTGAGAATCACAAAAAAATGCAGCTCAATAACCCAATGTTTGATAAAGTAGAAAACATAAATTTACCTGGGAGAGGGGATAAAAACAAAATAAAACAAAACCAAAAAGTACTGGGAAAACTGGAAAGCAGCCTGGCAGAAATTAGGATTAAACTAATACTTTATACCATATTCCACAATATGATTGAATGGTTATGAAACCTAAATATTAAAGATTATAATATAAAAAATAGAAGAAAAGTCAATCAGATATCTCTAACAGGATGAAGTGTATTCTTAACCACATAAGAGATAGACGAAATTGCAAAAAATAAAATAGATGATGTTGATTACTTGAAACTAAAAAGCTTCTGCTGAGACAAAATTCATACATCTAGGCTAAGAAAGGAAGTGGTAAAGGGGAAAATAATCACCAATGATAAGAGAAATGCAAATCAAAACAACCCTACAATTTCATTACACTCTGAAAATAGGCAAATATGACCAAAAAAAAATGACTAGTCTATATTAAAAGAGTTGTGGAACAACAGGTATATGAATGTATTGTTGGTGAAGCTGTAAACTGGTACAACTATTTTGTAAAGCAATTTAGAATTATGCAAAGTGACTAACATGTTTATACTATTTGAACCAAAGACTACATTACGAAGCTATTGATAAGAAGTAAATCCTCAAATACTATAATATGTGTACACACATACACACACAAACTTTTTTGCTATAACAAAAGAGAATATCTAAACATTTCCTAATGGATGGACTCAGTGGAATATTACTTTGATGTATGTTATTACATACAGAGAAGCATAGAAAGATCTGCATGAACTGATGAAAAGTAAAGTAAGCAAAGTCAAGAAAACTATATACATAATAACTAGAACAATTTGAATGGAAAGAACAACCCCATGCATGCACACATATGTACACACACATGCACACACAAAATCAAAAGTAAAAGAAACAAAAGTATAAAGATTAAGTAGGATTAAATGGAGATATGAAAGGATATTTTCAACTCAATCTTTTGTGGAAGTGGGGGGACCACAGTTGTTACACATTGCAAAGACATTCTGACTTTTAATTTATTGTCTGTTGTGATGATAATTTTTCCTCTTTAGAAAATATTATTTGTTATGCAAGGTGGCTTTCTGGGAGGGGGAGGGAAGGGACACTGGGGATAATTATGGTGATACAGGAAAAAGAAGACATCAATAAAAATTTATTTTAAAAAAATACAGAATAAAGTTTGGGAAATCGAGGCCTAATGAAGTGAAGCAAATGCCCCCAAATTATAAAGATAGTAAGTAGAAGAAGTTAGTTTCATGCTCAACTCTTTTGACTTTAAATCCAGTGCTCTTTAGGCATTACTTCACACCATTTTAGGGCTCTAGCTTTTGGCAGAAAAAGCACCAGGAAATCGCCTAATTTTATTTCTTCCATTAAGTAGATCTTTGTGGGCACTCTGTCCAAGGCTCCTAACTGCTTATTTTAATTAAGATGTCTGAAATCCTTCCAATATTTCACTTTTCTTTTAACATAGTCCATCAAATTAGCAAAGCAATAATGAACCTAACCTGTTTTGTGACATGCTCTATCTTTATAAAATTGAACAAACAACTATAGACTCTGTACAAGACAATTTGCTAACTGGGTGGAAGATTCTGTCTCCCAGGAAGTTTTTAATTTAATAAGAGATGAGACAAAAACACAAGTAATCATAATGACTATTATAATATAATAAATGCAGAACAGAGAGGCAATGTCACATAGTTGAGAAAACACTGAGAATAGTTGCCAAACTCAGATCTTGGCTTTAACATTTATTAGATGAAAATAACTATTAATTAACTTCCATAATTCTCAGTTTCCACATCTGTAAAATATAGATAAAACATTTATCACACTTTTTCTCATTCGTTATGAGAAAAATACTTTGTAAAGCTTAAGTTACTATATAAATGTGGCTGTGGATGATGATGATGGCATAAAAAATAGTACTGTGAGAGTTCTGAAGAAGGGAAGGTTACATTCATCTAGAGGTCATCAAAGTTGCCAAATACTGCATGGAGACAGTAGAATCATGAATAGGAACTCTGGCACCTGGGACAAATTCTTTTGGAAGGGAAGGAAGAGACTGGTTGAGATTGGGAGATCTCATCTCAGAACATGACTGCTGAATCACTCTCTCCCAGGACAGGACATGGTATGGTAAAGTACCTCTCCTTGTATCTGAAGCACCTGGGACCCTACATGGAATGCCCCATATCCTTGGGCACATTATGTTTTGTCTCTCTTACTCCCATGGCTATGTCCCTTTGGATTAGATTCCATTATGAACATGACTCTAAGGAACAGCATTATCAGGAAACTCAACACCATCTGACCAAAACCTCCCTCCCCCTTTTCCAGTACATTCTTACCCCCAACTCATTTTCTAATCTTTTTCATCTTTTCTCCTATTAGACAAGAATTTAGCACCAGTGCCTGGCACACATAGTAGTGCTTAATAAAGGTTTATTGATTGACTGGTTGGAGGTCTTTCTTCCAGCAATGGTCTTGATAAGCATATGAGAAAAGATCAACGATGAATTACAGCTTACTTGTCCAACTTCTATTTCAGAGGATAAGAGAATAGGAAAGTTCAATGAGAACTCAATGAAATTTACAAAATTGAAATAGCATATATTTTAATGTTCAGTGACTATCCTTCAAAGCAAAGCTATTAATGGGGATTATTGAAAAAAAACTATTTTGGAAAACATGAAAAAAATTCAAAATAGGAGTTAGAACAGGAAGGTACTGATAAAGAAAGAGTGGAAGGAATTGGTTCACAGGGTGATGAGTTTCCTGATAATGAGAATCCTAGGGATCATCTTCATAGTGGAGTCCAGTCCAAGGAATTATGGCCAGATGGGAAATGAAGAGAGAAAAAACATAATTAAGGAATCAGCCTCTGTCTCTTTACTGTCTCTTGATTTTGACACAAACAATAAAGGGGTTGTTTTAATGAATGTATATATGAAAGGTGATTTGGGTAAAACATAGGCATGATCATGTCACTCTATTCTCCTCAATAAACTCCAATGGTTACAAATTATTTCCAAGATCAAATATAAAGTTCTCTGATATTTAATTCTCTTCATAACTTGGTTCCCCTATACATTTCTAGTTTCATTACTCATTTTTACATACCCTATTGTCCTTTTCACTGTCCTTCACATTTGACACTCCATCTCCTATATCTGTGCCTTTACATTAGTTGGTCTTTGTTTCAGGAATGTTCAACCTTCTCATCTTTGGTTTTTGAAACCATTAGTTTCTGCAAGATTCAACTGGAATACTTATTACCTTATACATGAGACCTTTCCTAATTTCCCTCATTGTTACTGTCTTCCCCACTCTCACCTGTGTCGCAGTCCTTTGCACATATAGATGTGTGTATACTGGCCCCACTATAAGTTCCTTGAGTACAAGAACTGTTTTTGCTTCTGTCTTTGTGTCCCTGGTACCTAGGACAATACCTGGAACAGAGTTTTGTATATGCTTGCTGTTTGGTTGAATAAGTGAGTGAAAACATAATTTATAATGAGGAAATATCATGCAGAAGTTACTACAGTAAATATTGTAATAAACCAGTATTCTATTTGAAGTAATTATGAGGAAACTGAAAGTATTCTGGAAAGCAATTAGGATTATACAAAAAAAGTTTCTCAACAGTTATTAACTTACCTAGCGGGACCCAATGAGCATTTATAAATATATCATCAGAGTTTCCTAGAGAAAATGAGGAAATTTGTGAATAGGAGCACTGTAATTGTTCCAGTATAAACACTACTTATCAATAGTTTTCCAAGATAGAGATATAATCTCTTCTCTATTTTAATAATAAAACAATAGCTAAGCAATCCAAACAAAATGGCTTGAAGCTTGAGCTTGCATTACTTCACCTTAAGCACCATAGTTTCGTAGTCACCATTCTATTTCCCTGGCTGCAAGCCAATTTCCCTGGAAATATGTCATTTTTTTCTGCTTTCTCTTTCCTGCTTGCTTGTTAAAATTGAAGTCCTTCTTGCAGGCAGGTGGTTCATTTAGATGACTTTAAGATACGTCTCCCTGTTGTATAATTCTTAGGTATTAGGAATTAGTTTCACTTGGCTATGAGTATACTCCATCTCAAACAAGATTGCTCATACAAATAAAAGATATTTTTCATCAAAGAAACATAGATAGCTAGGGCTCTGTGCTATTTCAGAACTTGTTTTTCAGCATAAAATATGTAGGAAAACATGTATACATCGCAACAAGATCAGAAAAGAATGAAATTTCTCATTAACTAATTTAAATTTCCATCAGAGGGTGATTGCCATGCCATATTGGGGAACCAAATAAGAACTTTAGTGGAGATTACATTATTTGGACTAAATGTAAATGAAGGGAAAAAAAAGAAAGAATATTAATGGAAGAGAAGGCATGGGATATTAGATAGTCAACCTAGGAGTCAGGAAGACCAGGAGTCAAGTCTTCCCCCTAACATTTATTAATTCCATGACCATTTGACCTCTCTGTGATCCAAGGAACTTTCTAAGACTATAAATTGGCCGTCACTGAACCTCTTTAGACCTCAATTTCTTCATACATAGAGTGAAAAGATTGGATTAGACAGTCTCCAAGTCCCTTTCTTCTTTTTTTCTTTTTTTTTTGGTCTTTATTAATTTGCTTATTTATTTTAGTTTCCAAGATTCAATTCCATAATTCCTTGAGTTTCAAATTTTCCTTCCCTCCCTCCCCCCCACTTCCCATGATGGCATACAATCCAATATAGGATCTGCAAATACTTTCACATTAGACATTAGTCAGATTACAAAGGCCAATTGTATTAGATGGAATGAAAAATGGTAAAGAGGAAATAAAACCAAACAATAAAAATAAAAAAAAGATCAAGTAGTTTGCTTCCATCAGGATTCAGACTCAGTTCTTTCTAGTTCTTTCTCTGGATGTAGGCATCTCTCTCCATCATGTCTTTTGGGATTGACTTATATCACTGCTTTGCTGAGAAGAGTCCAGTCTGTCATAGATGGTCATCACACATATGCTGTATCTGTGATTGTATACAAATTTCTCCTGGTTCTACTCTTCTCACTCAGCATCAGTTCGTATAAGCCTCTCCAGGTAAATATGAAAACCGTCTCCTCCTCATTTCTCATAGCACAATAATATTCCACTACATGCATATACCACAACTTGTTTAGCCATTTCCCAATTTATAGGCACCCCTTTAATTTCCAAATTCTTTGCAACCACAAAAAGAGCTGCTATAAATGTTTTTGTACATGTGGGTCTTCCTCCCACTTCTATGATCTCTTTGGGATATAACCCTAGAAGTGGTATTGCTGGGTCAAAGGGTATGAAATTATTTATAGTCCTTTGGGCATAGTTCCAGATTGCTCTCCAGAATGGTTGGATAAGTTCCCAACTCCACCAGCAATGCATTAGTATTCCAATTTGCCCACATCCTCTCCAGCATTTGTCATTTTCCTGTTTTGTCATCTTACTCAATCTGACTGGTGAGATGTGGTACCTCAGAGTTGTTTTGATTTGCATTTCTCTAATCAATAGTGATTTAGAGCCTTCTTCATATGCTTATAAATATCTTTAATTTCTTTTTCTGAAAACTGTTCATATCCTTTGACCATTTATCAATTGGGGAATGACTTGTATTCTTATAGATTTGACTCAATTCTCTGTATATTTTAGAAATGAGTCCTTTATCAGATACATAGGTTGTAAAAATTCTTTCCCAATTTCTCACCTCCCTCTTGATCTTGGTTACATTGGCTTTGTTTATACAGAAGCTTTTCAATTTAATGTAATCAAAATTATCCATTTTGTATTTTATAATGCTCTCTAATTCTTGTTCGGTCATAAAGTCTTCCCCTCTCCACAAATCTGACAGGTAAACTATTCCTTGCTTTCCCAGATTGCTTACAGTATCATCCTGTATACCTAGATAATGCACCCATTTAGACTTGATTTTGGTATATGGTGTTAGATAATGGTCTATGCCCAGTTTCTGCCATACTAAATTTCAGTTTTCCCAGCAGTTTTTGTCAAATAGTGCCTTCTTATCCCAAAAACTGGCGTCTTTGGGTTTATCAAGCAATAGGTTACTAAACTCATTAACTGCTGGGTCTCGTGCACCCAATCTATTCCATTGATCCACTACTCTACTCCTCAGCCCAAAGTCCTTTCTTCTAAATATATAATCTTACCATTTTAAATTACAGACAAGTCACTGATCTGTCTCAGTGAAGAACATGTCCATACTGGGAGCTCACTAAATTGATAAAGTCATGGGCACAGATTCTACCTCTCAAAGATATAAATACACATACTCATATATACCACAAATCAGCATGGGAGTGATTTAGTGGAAATCAGTATTTAAATGTATCACAATGAGCACACTAGATTAGTATGTACTAGGCATTATTTCATTTTATAAAATTTCATTAAACTTTTTTTTTTTAGAGCAATTGGGGTTAAGTAACTTGCTCAAGGTTACACGGCCAGTCACTATTTGCGTGTGGGTGCTCATTTTCTGAGGCCAGATTCGATCTTGGGTCATCCCAACTCCAAGGCCAGCACTCTTACTCACTGTGCCACCTATCTGCCCCTCATTAAACTTTTTTATGCACTTAAAAATGGTATTGATTAGTTTCCTCTATAACCTACCCTAATCTGCCACTGGTACTGTTCATTTTCCATTTTCACCATCTCAAATATAAAGCAATACATCTGTATACAGTTTTCTTGGAATTTTTACATGGAGAAGATTAGAGAGGGAAAGAATAGTAATTTTCCTGATTACTTCACTGTATTTTTGCTAAAGAGTATTGTGTAACTATGAATAATTTTTGTGCACAGTGTATCTGATAAAAGTCAATCTTAAAATGATAAACAAATCAATGAAAGGATTTAGTCTTAAGGAACACTAAGTTGCATGCTTTTCTCTTTCTTTCAGTAATATACTTTTCTAACAATATAATTGACCTACTAACTTTGGTAGATTATTGAAATGATCTACCAATATGTTGAAAGGAAATTCCAGGATAATATTTTCTCTTTTACCATATTCCTCTGAATATGAACCCAGATTTTCTTTTACACCATAGTAGCTATCTATGGTTGGGTTCTTTTTCCTTTGCTTACTCATTTTTATTTTATGTTTTTTATTTTATTTTTAGCAACTTGTTATAATAATCAAGTTTTAATCCTGAGTTTTGGGAAATGTTGCCCTAGACCTCAGGTCTTCCTTGCTGTTATTTTCTGAATTCTGTCCATGGACTTCATCTCAGGGCCTCCACCTCCTCCAAGCTACAGTTAGGGCCCCCAGCCACACTGTCCCCAAAATGTTCTTGCTCCCTGCTGGTATCTAACTCAACACCTCCTCATCCACCTGGGGAGAGGGGAAGAAAAATAGGGGGAAAAAGACATTTCCATGATAACTTTTTTTTATATTTGGAGGGAATAGCAAATTGTACATGGTAGTTTTGCAGTTAATATTTTTGTTATTATTGTTATTGTATTGTGTTATGGAAATGCTTATTTAGTTCCATGAACTAAAAATAAATTTTTAAAAAGAGAAAAAATATTTGAAGTTGCCTCAGTGCTTTAGGCAATTCTTAAAAATAAGTTTCAGAGTTTCATAAGTTTGAGAAAGCTTTCTCATTCAGAAGACCCCTGTACTGATGAAATCCTAGACCTGGTTGCTATCTCTGTCAGAATTTGGCAACAAATCCTGAGAATTAGTCAACTTACTTATTATGGTTTTAATTTCTTAGATGTGTGGTGAAGAAGCAGGTGAGTTAATTACATAGTGAGACTAACTTACTTGCTGCTTCTTTGGTATTTTAGTGATCTTTGATAATTCAACAAAATGTTAGCAAATATCCTCTCTTCTCTAATGAACAAATCACTATTCATTAAACATTCATTAAACTATGGAGGTCATAAAAGAGAATAAGAATCGGATCCTGGTCTCTTTGAGACTTTTAAGCTAGATCCCAATTAAAGTGAATAACAAATTTACATTATATACAAATAATACATTATTTGTATTTGTATTATATGATCCCATTGGACTAGAATGAATTACTATATTTTATATTGCAACTTTGAAGATTGGGAATTCAAATATATATAACCACTTTGTGGGATTCGTTATTTGTACCAAGTGAGACCTGGTTAAACACTATATTGAATATTTACTATATTATAGTTCATTATACACTATGAGAATACACATATTGAGACTAAAGTTATAATGTATTATAGTACATGAGACCAAATGTTCAGAGTTTGGTTTTTTTTTTTTTAATTAAACAAATGCTTTATTAACTTCTGGTTTATATCATTCATTTCCACCAAATTTTGAGTTACAATTTTTTCCCCATTTTCCCCTTACCCACCACCCCACAATAGCAGTCCCACAAGATATCCCCTCATCCAATCTGCTCTCTCCCATATCTTCTCCCATACCCCCTTTGACTTTACCATTAGGGCAAGGTGAATCTCTGTGCCCCAATGCCTGCACATCTTATCTCCCAATTACATGCAAAATAGTATTAACAATATTAACAATAGTATTTATATATATTTGAAACATTTAATTTTAAAACTTTGAATTTCACATCCATTCCCTTCCTCCCTTGTCACCCACTCCTTCTGGGAAGATAAGCAATAGCTGTGCAAAACATTACCATAGTAGATATATTGTAAAAGACTGCTTATATTTCCCTCCCACCCATCTCACCTCCCACCTGGTCTATTCCCTACTTTGATCCTGTCCCTCTTCAAAAGTGGGTACTTCCAACCTCCCTTCCCCCCAGAATGCCCTCCCCTCCATCATCCCCCCTCTCATACCCCTACCCCCTACTCTCCTGCAGGGTGAGATATCCCATTTAGTATGTATGTCATTCTTTCCCTGAGCCAAATTCAATGAGAATATGGTTTTGCCTTTTTGCTTTCCTGTTCTTCCCCTCCCCAGCTGAAGATGCAACTGAAGCTTCAAAATGGCCTCTGTGCCGAGTCTCCTCAGCAGCTTCTCACCCCCAGGGGAAGAAGCTCAGCGTTTCTCAAATATCGGTCCCAAAGTCCATAGGGCACTAACCTCTCACTTTGTCCTAGGCATATCTGTGTTGATGATTCTGGAATCGACACAGCTGCTGGTGTTCTGGAGTCCCTCCAGCCGGCTGCTGGCCCAGCCGCCCTGGGGCTAAAACCAGGGCTCATGCGGGCCTGGGCTTGGCTCCCAGAGCCCTGCGCTGTTGGTTCCCAGCACACTGTGCTGGCCATTCCCTGCCAGGCTGCCAGGCTGTCCTCAGTGGGAGGTTAGCTTCTCTGTGTCGTTCTGTGGGTGCTGGAGCTCCAGAGGTTGTTCAGAGTCCACCTTTTACATCGTTTGAAAGTGGTGTGGGCTGGAGTGCCGTGGAAGTGCTGTTTCTACTCCATCTTGGCTCTGCCCCCCAGAGTTTGGTTTTAAGAAAAAAAGCTGATGGAAGCAATCCTTCCTAATATTTCTACATTTCTACGTTTCCTGGTTTTTCTACATAGTAGTACCTTTGCTTTAGGTAGTTCTCTGAAATAGTATGAGGTCTATTTAACCTTGTAATTCCAATGGGTTAATGATTGAAGAACTCTAACTCATTAAAGTTAATTAGATATGCTTTAATGCCTCCTGAAGGTACTAGAATAGGTATTCCAGTCTCACACTTTTAATATTCCATCTAAATTATACAAATGACTACATTTGAAGAAGGCATGCATGGCTTAGGAAATGAGGCATGAAATAGAAACAGGTTTGGGTCTACAACTAGAAAGACCTAAAATGACAGGTTTTGAAAATGAATTTGTATGACCATTCCTACTCCCAACTCCCACCTGTACACTAAAAAACATTTTAAAATTGTAATTAGGTACATGTAAATAATAACAATATGTATGTATACATGTCTACTGCACACACACACACATTCACACCCACACACATATATATGTTTTTGAGGTTTTATCAATCGAAAACATCCACATGGTAATTGGTTGTAATCTATAGTGATGATGAGGACACACAATGCATCAATTCATTGAATTGTTGAAATTCTATAGAGAGCAAACAAGGGAACTTAAAAAGAAAAAAAATATCCCCTGGCATTTCTGCCGACTTACAAACTAATTAAATCCAGAAGGGAGCCAAAGGAATTTGCAGCCAAGACAGGAACAATTCTGAAACAATTCAGTCTTCCCTCTGTTCCTTTACAGAGAATTATGAATTACAGGGACTGAAATTACCTCAATGCCTATATCCCAGAAGAACTGCCTCAGTAAAGATAATCACTTTATATTGATTGAATTTTTAGGAAACATTTATTAAGTGACTATTGTGTAAAGAGACCTGGGTGACATAAAATTTCAATAAGATATCACTCTAGTCTCCATGGACAAGGAGAAAAAGGAGTAGAGGGAAGGGAGAAAGAAAGAGGAAGGGGAAAAAGGAGAGTGAGAGGAAGAGATAGAAATGTTAAAAGAATTTAAGGAATAAGGGAGGTCAGAAAAGTGTATAACAAAATAATTTGTAATGGCTCTGAAAAAGTAGGATAATAGTATCATATATTTGTACAGGTCTTCATGACTGTGGGCCCAGCATTCTATCCATTGAGTCACCTAGCTGCCCCTTCCTGAAGAATGTGTGCCCACTAAAGACCTCCTTCGTTCTTTGCCTACTTCTCTGGTAGTGTTGAAGGATTATAAAAAAGCCTTTCTCACTAATCAATCCCTCCCCCACCCCACATCTGGGGGATGTCCCTATCTGCCAAATAGGACAAATCTGACTACATGTGCCTTTTCTTCAATAGAGCAGGCGCGTTGTACAGAACCCTGGAAGTAGAATTAGAGGTCCTAGGTCCAACACCCAGATAGATCTGTCACTTATTCCTTGGATGAATTGCAAAGTCATTCACAGTATTCTTTTCCCCAGGTTCCTCAATTATAAAATGAAGAGGTTGTTCTAGATGATCTCTAAGGTTTCTTTTACCTTTCAATCAAGGATCTTCCTGCCCATTTAGTAGATGTGGAAGAACACAAAAATGGATCTAAGAAACCAGCCAGTCTGTTAACACCTCTGGGAATCTTGGGTTAAGGAGAAGCATCATAATGTAGTTCAGTGCTATCAAACTCAAGTAGAAATAGGGGCCACTAGACTGTACACAAAGATCATTGCTGCATAATGATTTAGAAAACCACATATTCATAGTATCTATGTTTTATTTTTTAAATGCTAAATATTTCCCAATCATATTTTAAACTGGTTTGGGCAAGACCCAGAGGTATTGAGGATTGCATGCTGCCAATGCCTGGGGTACTTGACACTTCTGGTGTAGAGGCCAGAGAACTAGAGATCAAACTTCAGAATCTGTAAGCCCTGGGTTCAAGCATAGGCTCTGACACATGCTGGCTGTGTGACCGTGGGTAAGTCACTTAACCTATCAGTGCCTCAGGAAACTCTTTGAGGCTATGTTAGACCAGGTGCCAAACTATATTGATAAAGGGACTATTCACCAGGAATTCTTATACCAATGAAATTATAGGCTTAATTCCAACTGAAGAAGAAGGAAGAAGAGGAGGAAGAGGAGGAGAAGGAGGAGGAAGAGGAGAAGGAGGAGGAAGAGGTGCACAATAAGAATGACAAAAACTCTATCAGACCAGATTACCTAAGAATGGTATCCATCAATCATGGGCAATAGAAGAAATCATAATTAAAGACCTTACTGGAGTACACAATATCAGAAATGGAATTCTTCTGTACTCCAGCTAGCTGTTTTTCTAAGAAGCAGATACAACAGGCTCACACAGTGGCTGCTATGGTGTAGTAGCTGCAAATGGTTATCAAATAACATATTTCCTAAACTTAACAAGAAATGGCAGAATCCTAAACTGGTTTGTTCAGTCATACCCACATATTTTTCAAAGAGTGTACATTCTTTAAATGTAGGAAAACATTCTAAAATGAAGAGACCTATAGATCTAAATTAAGAGTTTGTCTACTAAAATGTGTAGGATATTCATGCCAATTTCACATTGTCTCTTTTCATTCACTCATTGCTCCAACCAGACTGGAATAATAGCTGTTATCTCACCTGATTCTTCATTCTTCTGTCTCCTTGTATTTCCCTAAGTTAGCCTCCGTGCTTGGAACCCCTTCTTTGCTCATCTATTGCTAAAAACCCTTCTGTTCCTTCGAGATCTATTGTAGCTATTACCTTCTCTGTGAAACTTTCCCTAAATCCTTCTCCTGCCTACCAAAAGTGATTATTCATTGCTGCCTATTCCTAGGAAAAAAACAATCCCATTCCCTTAAATATTTTCTCCTCCTGCTTCTTTCATCTACTAGCTCTTGCTGAAATCTGGCTCCCCCAATGACACAGCTTCCCTAGTCATCCTTTCCTTCCTTCTCTTATTCTGAGTGCCTTGGTTGAGGTGGGGAGTTGGAATATGCTTTGCTGCTTCCCATTGCTATTTCTAGATTCTCCCTTTTCCTCTATCATTTAGTAACTTCTCTTCCTTTGAGGTTCATGCTATTTATGTCTACATCCTAGTGAAAATTCTGGTACCTATTATCCACAGAACTCTAGGTCATTCCTACTTTTTCCTCTGAGTTTGGTCTGCAATTGTTCTCTCCTTCCCAACTCCTGCTCTCATACTAGGGAATTTCAACCTATAGGTTGATTCTCCCCTATGAACTACCCCTCCACACCACCTCAGCCACACACAAAGATGGTCACACACTTCATCTTCCCATCTTTTATCATTACCACAATTCATGGCCTTCCCTACACACATACAAGTAGAAAAAATCATGTAACTGTTCTTACTGGGTCCTCTACAAACTTCTGTTACATAACTTCCACTGGGCCTTCACTGCTTCTAGGTACGTATATTTTCCTTATCAACTTACTATCTCACTCTCCAGAGTGGTTCTTCCAAACTTTTTCATCCTTCCATAAACTTCCCATGGTTCCTCTTCCCCTTGTTCTCTCAGCTGAGAACCTTGTCTTATATTTTACAGGAAAAAAAAATAAGGCCATTCACCAAGGTACCTCCTGACACTTTTTCTTCCTGTTAGAATCTATGCACGAAAATCATTACTAGAAGATCAGGCCATGGAAAAATGCTGCCAGCAATAGTTTTAAAATTCATATAACTGTGTCCAAAATTATAATTTGCCAAATACCAGTTTGTATTTCCTCCCTGTATCTGTGTACCTCAGAAATCCCCTGTGTGCCCTGAACCTTGATATGCAGATCAGCCAGCTCCAGGTGGCCACCAAGATCAGGGCTTAAGTATTCCATTCTCAGAAGAGTGCTTGGAAGCAGATTTCCCCATCCCAGAAGTACACATTTCCCAGGGAGCACATCTCCCCCCACCTCCCTCTGAGAGCACACTGCTCCCATGTGACCAAGCCTTTCCACCTGAATGGACCCATGTCTCTGTGCTCTACTTTGAGTGAGTTTTACCATGTGTATTCCCTTCTCCTTCTCCCATTTCCCGCTTCTCTATTACTTGCAAATAAAACCTGAACATTGAAGATATCTCCATCATTATGACATATTGTTCATGGCATCTAAATCCTGACTATTCTGACTGTCCTATGAGCCTTTCCTTAGACATAAATTGAGTCCCTGGACAAGGACTTCACTTATTGGCAGGTGCACTTGGGGAATTTGCCTGTTTCTTATTTTCTATAAGGGTCAAATGGGGTACACTATATCCTCCCTGGAGGGACTACCTTAAAATATGTCCTTCTATACCCTGAATCTACCACCACCTCTCTGGCAGGCAGTTGATAGCAAGCTTAATCATAAGTCTTCTGGAAGCATTCATGGAAAGCTATTATGTTGATCATAGGTTTTACTGATTGCAAAGTTGCCAGTACTGTTTTCAGTGTTCTTGTTATCTTATAAATTACTCTCTTGGTTCTGCTCATTTGATTCTCCATCAATTTAAACAAGATTTCAAAATTGTTTATAATACTTTTATAAAATAAAATATTTTTCTGGTTCTGTTTACCACTTGTAACAAAAATGAAATATTCACAATGCCCACAGTGACTATAAATATGCTGGTGTAATTGTGAGTCATAAAATGTAACAGGATCTCCACAAGGAAGACAGAGCCAAAGCATTTATTCAAAATACCAGAAAGCTGAGTCCCCAAACCAGAAAATCAAAGACATTACAGTAACCATGAAGTTGGTACACATAGTTAATGCAGTGAACAACCACATTCCCAAACCTTCAAAACAAAACAGGTTTCCTCAAGCAAAGATTCTCCTCTTCTTACTCACTCCCTCCAGCAAGAATCATCCTTTCCTCACTCACAGTAGTTGCTCAACCTCCACGCTGCTTGCTCCCAGCAGTTCTGGCTCCCAGCAGTTCTCAGCAGAAGTCCTCAGCAGAAGTTCTGGCTGGCTCTCAGAAGAAATTCTGCCACCACAAGTTTTGTTCTCAAAATCTCTTCCCTCTCTGGCCTGGGCCTCTCCTTATATATGGTATTAGCTGTTCTCTGTGCCACCCCTTCCTGCTATGTCACCAAGTTCATTCCACTGTGGGATTCACAAGTTCTGGGTCTTAATACTTGACACAGTTATGAACTTGAAACTAAGAGCTAAGTACTGGTTAGCTTGCCAATACCAGGGGCATGGAATATCTTGAAATCCCATTACCATTACACCACTCTGTACTAGTTCATATGTTTTTTTTCATTTCTGAGGACAACTTTGGTTTCAATGGTGAAATAAAAGCCTTAAAGTAAGGCCAATTTGATTTGATTCCTAGAGTAGAAGGAACCTAGAACTTAACTTCTGAGACCATAGCAGCAAAAACGAATGAAGAAACAAAAATTAAAAGTGTCATATGATGCCAGGGGTGACCAAAAAACAAACTTAGAAGAGGAAAATATTTCAAAACCACTTCTAATCAAAAGATCAAAGAAAAAAAAACTTTGCTACAGAAACAATGGAAAGTCTTTGAAGAAATAATGAGTTAAGAAATAATATATATATATATATATATATATATATATATATTTTAAAATGAGATATATAGGGAAAAAGGATAAACAGACCCTGAGAGTTGACTTTTTCCCCAGATGTGGCTCTGATAGGCCAGGGTCCCACTGGATTCCTGATTTTTTGAGATCTCTCTGGCTTCTTCAGGCTCCCTTGAAGGATACTTGTCCAGTGCTTAAATTCTCCTGGTCATCTTATTGTAGATCACTGTACTGGTTGGAAGAGCTTACTTGTGATTCTCTTTGTTTGAATTATTGCTTCATTGAAACCCTTTTTAATCTTTGTCTAGTAGGAATGAGGGCCTAGTTGGAGTTATGTAACAAATTTGTAGTGCACTCAGTCAGACTTTTTGCCTGATTTTTTCCACCTTCATTCAGCAGCATGTGTGTAGGACCAGAGATGATGAATATTGGAGTGATCTGAGACAGAAGCCTGGGTGGGTGGTAAACAAAGATATGACAGGGAGATGAGGGATTCAGGAGAGGAAAATAGTGGAGAGTTGTTGTTGTGTTTGTCCTTCCTTTTTGAAGAGGACCATGGCATCAGGGAAATGATGATGCTTGTAACAGACTAGCAGTTGACTTTGATTTGAGTGAGTGCTGTGCAAGGTCACCAGCCTCACTTTCTCCTCCAGAGCCATCTGGGTCCAGTGACCAGATATTCATCAGGAAGACTGGAGATGACCCAGGATGCAACAAGAGACCCTGGCCCTTTAAGGCTAAGGACTTTTCATGTACTCAATTAGAGTGAGGTAACGCCCATTCAGTGAATAGGCCTCTTTAAGAAGTGAGTCAAGGGATGGTCCCTTTAATTAGAGAGAAAGAAAAAAAAATCAAGCTGGGAGGGAAAGACTCTCAGAGTTGCTATTCCAAAGAGTTACCATTGATATTCGTTCTAAGGCAGGAGGGCCCAAAATACAGTCATTAAGTGCAACTTGGTCAGGGACCTATCTATAAGTTTAGGGTGAACTGATTTTAAGGTTTTGAGAAAGAAAGAAAGAAAGAAAGAAAGAAAGAAAGAAAGAAAGAAAGAAAGAAAGAAAGAAAGAAAGAAAGAAAAAGAAAGAAGGAAAGAAAGAGAAAAAAGAAAGGAAGAGAGAAAGAAACAGGGAAGGAAGGAAGGAAAGAAGGAAGGAAGGAAAGAAGGAAGGAAGGAAGGAAGGAAGGAAGGAAGGAAGGAAGGAAGGAAGGAAGGAAGGAAGGAAGGAAGCAGAGAGTTGAATTGGTTCACCAAGCAGTCAGGATGGGGAGAAGAGAGAGTGGTTGGTAGGGAAAATGGCTTAGGAGACTGTTTTGAGAGGTCAAGGAGTTTAAGGTAAGGGTGCAACTGAAGCATAGTGTTGCATAAGAGAAGGAAGAGGGGGAAGTGACAAAGTCAATAATTTATGGTTCAATAAGTGGATTTCAGAATTCATAAACATAGAACTAGTACATTTATAGATTGTGGCAAGATCAATGTTATGACCATCTTTATATTTTGCTGGGGTAGAGTGGATGAGTAGCTCATGGGAGGTGAATTGGTTGAGGAGCTAATTAGTTAGAGTATTTGAGGAGAATCAATCTATATGTTGAAGTCCCCTAGTATGAGGGTATGAGCTGGGGAGGAGAGAACAATGGTAA
Organism: Gymnobelideus leadbeateri; assembly: GCA_011680675.1. NCBI lineage: Eukaryota > Metazoa > Chordata > Mammalia > Diprotodontia > Petauridae > Gymnobelideus > Gymnobelideus leadbeateri. Next base: position 906,361 of record WOXC01003982.1, read on the forward strand.
GCTAGGTACCAAATTAATTGAGGAAGGAAGAGGAATGACCTGGAAGTCTATAAACAACAGCTACCAGGATAATCTAATGTGAATATTTTTTTTTAAGCAATTGGGGTTAAGTAACTTGCTCAAGGTTACACGGCTAGTCATTACTTGTGTGTGGGTGCTCATTTTCTGAGGCCTGATTTGATCTCGGGTCATCCCAACTCCGAGGCCGGTGCTCTTACTCACTGCACCACCTAGCCTCCCCTAATGTTCACATTTTAAATATGAGGAACCTTAGAATAAGAAATGGTTGCATTCAAATCCTGTCTTGCATACTTATAAACTATGGTACTGAGCAAGTTGCACAATGCCTCTCAGTTTACATTTAATTTCCACCTCTGCAAACTAAGGACATTCATAGCACCTGCCTAGAAGATTATTATGAGGCTCAAATAGAATTACATGCTTTAAGCACTTGGAACATCTTAAAGCACTATATAAATACTATAAACCTCTTTTGGCATTGGTTTCCTCATCTGGTGTGAGTGTGTGTGTGTGTGTGTAGAGGTCAGGGGACCATATTGTGAAATGTTGAGGTTTAAGGTTTAGGGGTGTGTGAGACCCCAAAATACCAATATGTCTGGTCCTGCTGAATGAATTTGACTCAAGGCTTCTCTCAGCCAAAGTAAAGCAAAGCTTGTTAAAGATTTGTCATAATGGGTAGTAGACTCTTAAGGAGCCTAGGTATCTGTGACACTTGTACTTAAGAAGAGAGGCCAGAATAATCTGACAAAGAGTGAGTCTGTGCTAGATAATACTCGGTTCCTTCATGGAGGCAAGATGGGTCTTATATACAAAAATGTTATGGGAGGGTTCTAGGGGTGGTCTAGAGGTGGAGTTTGGAGAGGGTCTTCAGGAGGAGTCAAATGAGGTCAGACTCCAGTGATGAGAGATTAAGGGAGGGAAGTAGATGGAGACTTCCTGGAGATAAGACAATGGAGGGCTAGTCTAGTTTAAGGGCAACATATCTGGGCATAGATATTTTGGGAAGATCAAGGATGGGAAGTAGCTGGACAGTGGAGAGTTACGCTGGTAACAGAGATTTGGGCTGAGCTCTAATGAAAGGCTTATGGCCTCAGGCAAATGCTTCATGTGGGAAGATTCTAGGAGAGATCCAGGGGGTTCCCAGAGCCTGTACCTTGTCATGTGTGTGTGTCCATGTCCATATCTGTGTCCATGTCCATGTGTGTATCCATGGCTTCTAAATTTCCTTCTGGCTCCAACTCTATGATCTTATACTCAAGGTCACCCACAGAGCCTCAGGGGTGGGATTTGAACTTAAACCCTCAGAATCTAGAGCTCGCACTCTTACTTCTTACCTTTTCCTGCCCTGAAGTTCTAGCCCATCTCTGTAATTGCAATTACTTATTACAATTCACTTTTATATAGGATCTCTAACCACAATAGTATGAGGTATATAGCATAAATATATTATTTCCATTTTACAGATAAGGAATTTAGTTACACATGGTCATACAAATGGATTTTATCCCTTGTTCAAACTTGAGCTCTGACTCCATATATAGTATGTTTTTGTTCCTACTTCCCCTTACCTATTTCTCTCTGTCTCTGTCTCTCTGTATATATACACATTCACACGTTTGTGTGTCTACCAGCCTCAGTTTTCTTACCTATAAAATGATAATAAATTATTTGTATTGCATACTAGTAAAGCTTGCTATTAGTTAAATCTTTGTGAAGCATATTATTATGTAAATTGGAACCATTATTGATGTTGTAATTATGTAGATAATGTGGTATTGTGAATGGAAACCTGGCCAGGAAGGGAAGCCAGGAAGATCTGAATTCAAGTTCTATCTCTGACATATGGATTCTGTGTTTGGGTTTTGATGGCTCAGAATGCATATAGATAGCAATTACTTCTGTTCTGGCCAGAAACTCTGAGGGTCTTCCTCTCTCAGCTTTGAGAAAGTTACTAAACCAGTAGATAGAGGAAAATATAGTGAATATAGTTTACCAAGATTTTAGTAAAACTTTTAATGAAGTTCTCATACTATCCTTGGGGAGATGGAAAAATATGAATTAAATGAGAATATAATTATATGGATTCAGAGCTAGTTGGACAACTGGAATAGAATAAAAAGTAGTTGTTCATGGTTACTGTCAACATGGTAGGAGGTCTTTATAGTAGAGTACCTCAGGAATATATATATATGTATGTGTATGTGTGTGTGTGTGTATATATATATATACACATATATATATGTATGTATATATACATATATATGTGTATATACATATATGTATATACATATATGTGTGTTTAGGTATAGGTATAGATAGTCACATAATGTATATATGTATGTGTGTATATATATGTATATGTACACATACACTTTTTAACTAATGACTTGGATAAAGATATAGATATTAAATTGGATATATAGGTATAGATAGTATATTCACCAAATTTGTAGATTTGTGGATGATACAAAGCCCATAGGAAAGCTAATCTAACAATGATTACCTTGACTCCCATTGCTTAAAGCCCAAGAATATTACATTTCATCCCTTCCCCAAGGTTCTCTGGATTTAGGTCTGGAAGAGACTTATAATTTATGTAATTTATGCCACCATACCCACTCATTTTCAGATATTTTTTTAAATAGCATACAATCAGGGAAGTGAAGTGTTTGCTCAAGGTCACATTGATAGTAAATAGAAGGGCAAAGATCTGAACCCAGATCTTCTTATTACAAATCCAGTGTTTCTTTCACTACATCAATAATCTAATTTTAATTAAAATCTTACATTGACAAGGAATCATTTTCTTTTCCCCTATTTAATTTTTCTCATTCAAGGAAACAAGAGCTACCTATTTTTCTTTGATAGGTGTTTTACTTAAAGAATGTTCATGAATGTCCAGGATGTCCATGAAGGCTCCTTCTACTTCATCCTCCTTCTCTAATTATAATAATTCTCCTTTATACAGTGCTTTATCTTATCAAAGTACTGGTCTAATAATAACCCTGTGGATGAGGTAGTTCAGGCATTATTAGCCAGCCCTTTTTTTTTTTTTCCAAAAGAGGAGAGTAAGGTTTGGAGAAGAAAAGGGAATTTACCCGTGGTTACATAAGTAATATCCAAGGCAAGGTGTCATCCCTGGTATTTTGACATCAGCTCCAACCCTTTTGCCACTATGCCCATTCTGTTCTTCAAATGGTAGCCTTTAAAAACAAATAAAAACCAAAATCTTTCTGATTTGATTTCAGTCATTTTTCTTCAGCAACCATGTTTTGAATAGCCATCACTTGTCTTCTGACCTGCCAATCTGGATGAAAATAACAAATCCTTTTTCTATAAGCAGACCAACAGTGAGAGCAGTGAGTTACATTGTGGACACATAGATACTTTAAAGACATCATTGGAGACTTTCTAATTATGGATTTCCAGGGTCCATGCCCTGGATTCAGAGGATTTGTGTTCAAATTTATCGCCATCTCTTCAAATCTGGGCAAGCATTTAACGTTCTTGGGCCTCTCTTCCACAACTGTAAAATAAATATATTGGATTAAATGGCCTCTGAGATTACTTCCAGAGGTAGGTATAATAAATGTATTGTCTATGAATTATCATTAAATAGGATCACTTGATACTGCATTAGGGACCTGCTGTGTCTCATTAGGGGCATTTAATAGATTGTAAACTGCTTGAAGGTAAGGATTTTGTCATTTCATATTTGTATTCCCAGAGTAGGTGCTCAATTAGGACTAAATTGAAATGAAAGGAAGCAAACCTTTTGCCAATAGGCAATGTCTAATCTGTAAACAATGATAAGTTGTGCTTATGGCTTCAGAGGATATGAAACCAAGTGCTTGTCTTTTTGTCATTTCATCTCTAGTAACTGGCACATTGCTTGAATCTTTATAGGCCCTTAATAAATGATTATTAAATTGGAATGAATTGAAAGTGTAAACATTAGCATTTATACAATACAGGAAGGATTGTTGATTCTTTAACTGCTCTTTTAGTCTTACTGATTTAAAATATTAAGCTAATTAACAAATGAATGTGCCTCCAATATTCATTTATAAGTTAAGTATTAAGAACTTGGTACTATAGAAAGGATGTTCTGAATGATGTTTAGGCTTTTAATCTAGTTCACCAAATATGAAGTTTTAATACATCTACTTGCAAAGGATATAATAGGAAAATAACAGCTGTAATGCTAAGAATTGCATAAAACAAATGAAATTGAATGTGGATGTCTTATTTGACTTGAATCATGGTGCTTTAGAGAAAGGCTTTAATTAGAGAAAGTAAGGACTTTTGTGAATATTCTGAAAGGAAATTTTAGAGTTTTTAGAGGCTGAGGCATTGATTCTTTATGAAATCTATTTTGTGTTCGAAATGAGATTTTTGTTTTTTTCCCTTATGTCTATCGCTAATACTATTCTAATACTCATCATTCACAATTAGATTCATTTGGAAACCTAAAGAGAAGAAAAGAATGGGGAAAAAGAAGAAAGGGGGAAAAGTGAAGAAGGCAAAAAGACTTTTCTGTGGTAACTAGACAGGGGTTTAAAAAGAAAGGAAAAAGAAGGCAATTAAAATGCATCTTCATATACATGTGAGAAAGGCACTTTTTGAAAATTAATTGAGGTGGCAAAAGTACTTGTGGTTTAGTGGCTATATCATATAACACAATATGTATACACATACACATGCATATACATATAAATGTATATATATAAATATGAATGTATGTAGATACACAATGCAACCATATCTGTGTATATATGTGTATATGTAAACATACACAACTACCTGCCTATGTACATACACATATATTGGAATCAAGTCCAGAATTTGCTTTTAATACTACTACCATGACTATTAATACTACTACTACTATGCCTTCCACTCCTAACACTACTACAATGACTACTACTACCACTATTACTATACTACTACAACTACAACTAATACTATGACTATGACTATTAAGATTACTGTTGCCAGCTAATCATTTATATAGTGCTTACTATGTGAGAGTAAGCATATCAAGACTTATTGATGTAAGAGGTAAAAGGCAGAGCAAAAAGGAGGCATCACTGAATGTGAATCAGTGGGGGGAAAAGGAGATATAAAAAGGTATACTATACCAGCTAACAGATTGTACTATTGAAATGTACCATCATTTACTTGTATAAAGGGAATAGTTATATCATCATCATCATCATCCATCATCATCACTAGAATTTGTATAATGCCTTAATGTTTTCAAAGTGCCTTATGTATGTTCTTTTGCTTGATTTTCATAACAGCCCATTGGGGTGCAGGTGTTATCAATTTCTCCATTTTCCAGCTGAGGAAACTGAGGTTGATTGAGATCAAGTAACTTACCCTAGGTCATACAGCTGGTAAATATCTGAGTCAGGTCTTGAAGTCAGCCCTTCTTTACTTCACATAAAGCACTAGATCCAGAATACCACTTAATTAAATTAATACCCTTTAGTTCCAAATCATCTTGGAAAACAGAGAGAGGTTCTAGTGAAGTAGGTTCATGTTCTCTTTTCCATTTATCAAATTGTTGCAGAAGGAAGAACGTGATTAAAAATAATAATAGAAACAGTAATTTAAAGCTTTCCCTGGTGAAAGGAATAGTGTTTGTGTGTGTGTGGGGGGGGGAACAAACAAAAACTCCCCACCTTATCAAAACAAGATTTTAATACAATGTTTTTCTTCCCTGAGAAGGTTTTAATTCATCCATCAAAACATTTCCCTTTTCAATTATTAAAATCAATTTAAATGATGAGATGGCCATTCTATAACAATGACAAAACTGGTCCATTTTTAAGCACTTGCTCACCTTGGCAAACTTGTTAAGCAATAGCCAAATGAAAGCACAATCAGGCAATTTCTTAGAGGATTGTTCAGTTCTCCAGCCCTCCTCTTACTTAAGTTTAGTAAATCACCCTGTTTTGTTTTGATTTAGAGGTATTGTCATCAGTACCTTAAACAGTGAACTAAATGCCATAGAAACCCAGATATCAAATGAGCTACTTGAGCTGCCTATGAATTGTTAATTGTCTACGATCCTTAAACCAGATACCTAAACTGAATAGACCACTATCAGCAACAGATGTAAATTATGTGGGTACTGTAAGTGCCCAAATGCAAGTGGCATGCTTAATTTTTTATGACCTTCCTAAGTGTCTCCTGTCTAGTTTACATGGCTTTCCTCAAATTCTAGGGGACCTAGTGTTAAAAGACTTGTTCTATTACAAAAGTAGATTGAAGATATAATCTCAAAACTCACACAATTTTTGTAAAATTTTCACCATGAAAATATGAATTAAGGACTCTATTTGGGCATTTTCTCTATGGGTAAAACATTATTGGAAATATCATATTAATATTGACACTTTATATGTAGCAGGACAGTGTGGTGGAAAGAAGAGTAAATTTAGAATAAGGAGACGTCTTAGAATCCTGACAGTAATTTATAGCCTGTGTGATCTTTAGTATTCTCATTCATCAAGTGAGAAAGCTAAAGTAGACTCCCTCTGACGTTCTTTTCAGTACCAAGTCTATGAACTTATTTTTATTTTTTTTTTACATTGAAGGGCTGTAGGTGGATTTGGTAAAAAAAAAATTACCTCCAATACTCTATTCATACTTATGCTTTCTGAAGAGTGAAAGATACCTCACCTAAGAATTTAAACATCTTGGTCTCTTAAAAACTAATGGCAAAGCTCAGTAGCCTTTAAGTTCACTTAGAAAAAGCAACTTCCTGGGGGGAAGAGCCAAGATGGCAGAGTAAAAGCAGAAACTTGCTTTAACTCCTGCTCCAAACACCTCCAATAACTGTGAAAAAAAATAACTCTAAATAAATGTTAGAGCTACAGAACCCACAAAGTGACAGAGAGAAACAAATCTCCCACTGAAGGCAGCCTGGGAGGCAGGCAGGAAGGGTCTATGCACCTCTCTGGGAGTCAAGTGCAGTCCCACATGAACCATGTGGGGCCAGACCTGGGGTGTCCTAGACCAGCCAAAGCAGAATTCAGGAGTGTGAATCACCAGCAGCTGTCTCTGTCTAGTCTCTCTAAAACTCTATTCACCTCCTTAACTTCTTTCTTGTTTATTTTGAGGTTAGATTTATCAAGTTCAGAAAGGGGGAGATTAAGGTCCCCCACTAGTATAGTTTTGCTATCTATTTCTTCTCTAATTCCTTTAACTTCTCCTCTAGGTAGTTGGATGCTATACCACTTGGTGCATATATATTAAGTAATGGTATTGCTTCATTCTCGATGGTGCCTTTTAGCAGGTTATAGTTTCCTTTGTTATCTTTTTTAATTGGATCTATTTTTGATTTTGCTTTATCCTGTGATAAGTATTGCAATTACATTAGAAAAATAAATCAAAGGAATCAAATTAAGCAAAGAAGAGACTAAACAATCACTCTTTGCAGATGGTATGATGATATACTTAGAGAATCCTAGAGAATCAAGTAAAAAACTACTTGAGACAATAAATAAATTTGGCAAAGTTGTAGGATATAAAATAAACCCACATAAATTCTTGGCATTCCTGCATATCTCGAATGAAATTCAACATCAAGAGATAGAAAGAGGAATCCCATTTAAAGTCACTGTAGACATTATAAAATATTTGGGAATCTACCTGCCAAAACAAACCCAGAATTTATATGATCACAAAACACTTCTCACACAAATAAAATCAGATCTAACTAATTGGGAAAATATCAATTGCTAGTGGCTGGGTCTAGCTAATATAATAAAAATGACAATTTTACCCAAACTAAACTATATATTTAGGGCCATACCAATCAATTTACCAAAAAACTACTTTTTAGAGTTAAACAAAATAGTCTATAATATTGAGGGAATTAATGAAAAGAAATGCTAGGGAAGGTGGACTAGCTATGCCAGATTTTAATCTGTATTATACAGCAGCAGTCATAAAAACTGCTTGGTACTGGCAGAGGTGTAGAGCAGTGGATCAATGGAATAGATTGGGCACAGGAAACCCAGCAGTTAATGAATATAGTAATCTATTGTTTGATAAACCCAAAGACCCCAGTTTTGGGGATAAGAATGCACTATTTGACAAAAACTGCTGGGAAAACTGGAATACAGTATGGCAGAAACTGGGCATAGATCATTATCTAACACCATATACCAAAATCAAGTCTAAATGGGTGCATGATCTAGGTATAAAGGATGATACTGTAAGCAATCTGGGAAAGCAAGGAATAGTTTACCTGTCAGATTTGTGGAGAGGGGAAGACTTTATGACCAAACAAGAATTAGAGAGCATTATAAAATGCAAAATGGATAATTTTGATTACATTAAATTGAAAAGCTTCTGTATAAACAAAGCCAATGTAATCAAGATCAAGAGGGAGGTGGGAAATTGGGAAAGAATTTTTACAACCTATGTCTCTGATAAAGGACTCATTTCTAAAATTTACAGAGAATTGAGCCAAATCTATAAGAATACAAGTCATTCCCCAATTGATAAATGGTCAAAGGATATGAACAGGCAGTTTTCAGAGAAAGAAATTAAAGATATTTATAAGCATATGAAGAAATGCTCTAAATCACTATTGATTAGAGAAATGCAAATCAAAACAACTCTGAGATACCACATCTCTCCAGTCAGATTGGCTAAGATGACAAAACAAGAAAATGACAAATGCTGGAGAGGATGTGGGCAAATCAGAACACTAATGCATTGCTGGTGGAGTTGTGAACTTATCCAAGCATTCTGGAGAGCAATCTGGAATTATGCCCAAAGGAATATAAATAATTTCATACACTTTGACCCAGCAATACCACTTCTAGGGTTCTATCCCAAAGACATCATAGGAAAGGGAGGAAGACCCATATGTACAAAAATATTTATAGCAGCTCTTTTTGTGGTTGCAAAGAATTTGAAATTAAGGGGGTGCCCATCAATTGGGGAACGGCTAAACAAGTTGTGTTGTATGAATGTAATGGAATATTATTCTGCTATAAGAAACGAGGAGCAGATGGACTTCATATTTACCTGGAGAGGCTTATACAAACTGATGCTGAGCGAGAAGAGTAGAATCAGAAGAAATTTGTATACAATTACAGACACATCATATGTATGATGATCAGCTATGACAGACTGGACTCTTTTCAGCAATGCAGTGATATAAGTCAATCCCGAAAGACTCATGAAGGAGAGAAACTCGTCATCCAGAGATATAACTATAAAGAGCTGAGCTTGAATCCTGATGGAAGCAAACTAATTGATCTTTTTCTTTTCATTGTTTGGTTTTATTTCTTCTTTACCATTTTTCATCCCACCTAGTACAATACACCTTTGTAATTGGACTAATGTCTAATATGAATGTATTTGCAGATCCTATACTGGACTATATGCTGTCATGGGGGTGGGGAGAGGGAGGTAAAGGAAATTTGAAAATCAAGGAACTATGGAATTGAATCTTGTTAACTGAAACTAAACTAATAAATTAATTTAAAAAATAAATATCTTGTTGGAAATACCACTGACCTGGAACATAGATCCAGGAGGGATAATTTAAAAATTATTGGACTACCTGAAAGTCACAATCAAAAAAAGAGCCTAAAAATCATCCTTCAAGAACTTCTCAAGGAAAATTACCCTGATATTGTAGAACCAGAGGGCAAAATAGAAATTGAAAGAATTCACAAGTTGCCTCTTGACAAAGATCCCCAAAAGAAAACTCCTAGAAATATTGTAATCAAATTCCAGACTTGCCAGATCAAGGAGAAAATATTATAAGAAGTTAAGAAGAAACAGTTTGAGTATTGTGGAAACACAACAAGGATAACACAAGATCTAGCAGCTTCTACCCTAAGGGATCAAAGGGCTTGGAATATGATATACTGGAGGTCGAAGAAGCTAGGATTAAAACCAAGAATCACATACCCAGCAAAACTGAGTATAATGCTTTAGGGAAAAATATGATCATTTAATGAAATGGAGGACTTTCAAGCATTCTTGATTAAAAAACCAGAGCTGAAGAGAAAATTTGACTTTCAGCTTCTTTTGCCATTTGAGTTAGTCTATTTTTTAAGGTGTTATTTTCCTCAGTCAGGCTGTTGACTCTCATTTCATACTTTTCTTGCATCTTTCTCATTTTTCTACCCAATTTTCCCCCCACTTCTCTTATCTGCTTCTTAAGGCCCTCTATGCCCTGTAACCAGGTCACATTTTTATTTGGGGCTTTTGGTGCAGGATTTCTGACCTCCCAGTCCTCCTCCTGTTCCATTCTTTGATCCTCTTTGCCCCCCAAATAGTAGTCTAATGTTGAATTTTTCTGTTTATTTTGTTTCCTTTGCCTAAGTATGTTGCCACTCAATTACTTGACTTTTGGGCTTGTTGCCACAGTAGGACTCTGCCACCAGCCAGGGGAGCTTCTGTCCCAAACTCTGGGGTTTTCTCAGCTGCTGGAGGTATTAGCTGGGTGCTTTCTCTGAAGCTTCCACATGCTCTGGCAAGCTGGTCACACACCCCAAGACCACCACCCCAGACTGCAATCCAAATCCAGGGAGGTTAAAGCAAGAGCGATTACCCCCCCCCCCTCCCCAGACTGATTGCCAGATCCCCCTACAGTCCACAGGCCAGGAGCTGAAGCTGTAACGTGTTAATGTGGTGGAAGCTGCACTGCAGCTACTCAATGTCTTCTTGCCCCCAGGGAAAGAGGCCGATGTGCTCTCCCCACTAATGAGTCCCAAAATCAATACTGCACTAACCTCTCACTTTGTCCATGGCATCTATGTATTGGTAATTCGGGAAACACCACAGCTTCTGGTGTTCTGAGGTTCCTCCAGCCAGCTGCTGGTTGGGCTGCCCTGGGGTAAAACCCCAACTTACAGGGCCTGGGCTTGGCTCCCAAAGCTCTGCTTTGGCCGCTCCCTGCCAGATTGCTGGGCTGCCCTCAGTGGGGTGTTAGCTTCTCTGTCTCATTTTGTGGGTTTTGGAGCTCTAGAGTTTTTTCAGAGTCCCCATATATTGGAAGTGGTGTGGGCAGGAGCACCATGGAAGTGCTGTTTCTACTCTGCCATCTTGGCTCTGCCCCAACAGAATAACTTTAACACAAAGTGTAAAGTCAAGAAAGAAACTAGAAAAATGAACAAACGAGCAATTTGGCAAAGAACCTGAACATTAAAAAAGCTACACCAATGGAAGGGAAGATGAAGAAGACCACAAATTCAGAAGAAAACAACAACATGGAAACAGCTACAAACAAGGCCTCAAAGAAAAAAATGCATGCTAATTGGACACAATTCCAATAAGAATTACTAGAAGTTAAGAAAGATATGAGTGATAAAAGAAACATCACTCAGTGAGAGTGAAGTAAGAAAATTATGAAAAGATAATCAACAGCCTGGTTACACAAAAAGGGCACAAAAATACTGAAGAAAATATTTGGCCAGAATTGGCCTAGTAAAAGAAACACAAAAATTCACTGAAGACAAAACCTCCTTAAAAAGCAGAATTGGCCAAATAGAAAAAGAGGTAAAAAAAAACTCACTAGAGAAAAGAATTCCTTAAAATTACAATTGAGCAAGTATAAACTAATTATTCCATGAGACATCAAGGAAAATAAGAGGAATAAAAGAGAAAAAAAGGGGAAAAATATGAAATATCTCATTGAAAAAACAATTGGTTTTCAAAATAAAAAAGGAAAAATAAGAATTACTGGACTATCTGAAAGTCATGATAAAAAAGAGTCTAGATATCATATTTAAAAATTATAAAGGACAACAATCCCGATATTGTAGATCCAGAGGTTGAAATAGAAATCAAAAAAATCCACCAATCACTTCCTGAAAGTGATCCCAAAATGAAAACTCCCAGGAATATCATAGCCAAATTCCAGAGCTCTTAGGGTAAGGAGAAAATATTGCAAACAGCCAGAAAGAAACCATTCAAGCATCAAATAGCCATAATCAGGATGATACAAGATTTATTAGCTTCCGTATTAAAGGTGTGAAGCATTTGGAATATGGTATTCCAGAAGGCAAAATAACTAGGATTACAACCAAGAATATTTTAGGGGAAAAATAGACATTTAATGAAATGGTGGGCTTTCAAGCATTCCTGATCAAAAGACCAGAGCTGAATAGGAAATTTGACTTTCAAACACAAGATTCAAGAGAAGTATAAAAAGGTAAAAATGAAAGAATAATCATAAAAGACTCAATAAAATTAAACTGTTTAGCAAGAGATGTCTGAGAAGGTAACCTGGGAAAAGAAATCAAAAAGAACTTATCAAAGTTGACCTATTTACATTCCTACATGGAAAAACAATAATTGTGACTGGTGAAACCTTTCTCACTATGAAAATAATGGAAGAAGGGTGTATGGTCATATGAATACATATGTGAATGTGTGTATATATGTTTACAGTTATACATGGATAGAGGGCCTAGGTTGAATTTGTTGGGAAGGGATGATACTTAAGGGGTGAAATTATGAGGTGAGAGAGAAAAGTGGCAAGAGGAGACGGGGAGAGACAGAGTACGGTAAACTATCTCATGTAGAAGAAGCAAGGGGTAGTGGTTGCAAGGGAGAGGAAGAATAGGAAGACAAAAAGGCAAAACCACATTCTCAATGAATTTGGTTCAGGGAGAGAATGGCATACATACTAAATGGGATATCTCAACCTGCAGCAGAATAGGGGGAAGGGGGATGAGAGGAGGGATGATGGATGGGAGGGCATCCTTGGGGGGAGGGGAGGTTGGAAGTACCCACTATAGAAGAGGGACAGGATCAAGTAGGGAATGGACCAGGTGGGGGGTGGGATGGGTGGGAGGGAATTATCAGCAGCCTTGTACAATATATCTACTATGGTAAAGTTTTGCATAGCTAGACATGTACAACATACACTGAATTACTTATCTTCCCAGAGGGAATGGGTGACAAGGGAGGAAGGGAATGGATCTGAAATTCGAGGTCTTAAAATTAAATGTTTCAAATACATATAAATACTATTATCAATACTCTTTTGCATGTAATTGGGAGATAAGATGTGCAGGCATTGGGGCACAGAGATTCACCTTGCTCTAATGGAAAAGTCGAAGGGAGTATGGGAGAAGATATGGGAGAGAGCAGATTGGAGGAAGCGATATCTTGTGGGACTGCTATTCTGGGATGGTGGGTAGGGGAAAAACGGGGGAAAAAATTGTAACTCAAAATCTGATGGAAATGAATGATGTAAAACAAAAGTTAATAATGCATTATTTTTAAAAAAAATTAAACTGTTTATATTCTTACATGGGAAAATGATAAATGTAATTATTAAGAAAAAGTTTTTTATTACTAGGGCAATTAGAAGGGGTCTACATAGCCAAAGGGCATGGATATGAGTTAATTATGTTGGGATGATCTCCTAAAAAATTTAGGTATAAAAAAGAGGGGTGTACTGATGTAAGGAGAAAGGGAGAAGCACCCAAGGAAGAGCTTTTACAATGGAAGGGAAAATATGGGGTGGAAGCAGACTATGCTTGAACCTCACTGTCATTGGATTTGATTTAAAGGAAAATGATCTATAAAGATGGAAGGATATATACATATATATGTCTATGCATATATATACATATATTTGTGTGTATCCATATGTATATAGACATACATACATGTATATACACATATATGTATGTATATAACACACAATATATGTTATTTTATATACACACATACATACACACACATATAGAAATCTTATCCAACAGAGAAATAGGAGGGGAAGGGGAGAAGAGAAAGGGGAGATAAAAGGGAGAGAAGATTAAGGGAGGCTGTAGTCAGATGCAAATCAGACTTTTGACAAGGGACAAGATTAAAAAAAAAAAAAGAAAGAGAAGGATAAATGGAAGAAAATATGAAGGAGGGAAACACACAGTATTAATTATAACTGTGAATATGGATGGTATGAGGCCACCCATAAAATGGAAATCAGTGGCAGATTGGATTAGAAGCAAGAATCCAACAACATGTTTACAAGAGACACACTTGCAACAGAAAGATACAAATAAAATAAAGACCTGGGGCAAAATCCATTATGCTTCAGCTAAAGTTAAAAAACAAAACAAAACAAAACAATTAGGGGTAGCAATTATTATCTCAGAAAAAAAAAAAGCAAAAATAAATCTCATTAAAAGAGATAATCAGGAAACCTACATTTTGCTAAAAGGTACCCTAGGCAATGAAATAATATCAACAACTTTTAGAGCAAGTTTCTCAGATAAAGGTCTCATTTCTTAAACATGTAGAGAGATGAGTAAAATCTGTTAAAAAAAAAAGTCATTTCCCAATTGATAAATGATCAAACAATATGAACAGGCAGTTTTATAGAAGAAGAAATCAAAACTATCTGTAGTCATATGAAAAATGCTCTTAATCACTATTGATTAGAAAATGTATATTAAATCACAATGATCAGAAGTGACAAATACTAGAAAGGATGTGGGAAAATAGGTACACTAATGAACTGTTGGTGGAGTTGTGAACTGGTCCAACCATTCTGGAGAACAATTTGGAACTATGCCCAGAGGGTTATGACTCTGTGAATACTCTTTGAGCCAGCAGTCCTGTATCCCAAAAAGATCAAAGAAACGGAAAATGATCTATATGTACAAAAATATTTATAACACCTCTTTTTCCTGAGTTAAAATCCATCCTCAGGTATTTACTACTCGTGTGACCCTGGGTAAATCACTTAATTCTGTTTGCCTCAGTTTTCTTTCTATAAGACTTATCACTACTTTTCATTCTATTTTGCCAGATTTTTATTAGCTTGTTCTTATTAACCATCAGTGACCCCCTGATTTCTGTCCAATGCCCTCTTCTGTTCTCCCTTCACACTACTTTACTTGGTACTGTTACCAGCATCCATGGATTCAATTATCATCTCTGTATAGATCATTCTAACATTTATTTTTTTAGCTTTAATCACTGTCCTGACATCCAACTTCATATCTCCAAGTACCAATTGGTTATCCTGTTAGAAGAGGCTGTCCTGTAGACATCTTGGACTTAGCATGTCAAAAAACTAAATTCATTGTTGCTGCTGTTTTTCTCTCCAAGTTGTCCCATCTTCTTAAATTCTTTATTACTGTTGAGAGCACCATCATTTTTCCAGTCACTAAGACTTACAACCTAGGGGGCCATCTTTGCCGCTTTACCCTCTCCCTCAGCACATCCAATCAGTTGCCAAGTCCTGTGGATTCTTCATTAGCAATATTTCTCAAATATACCACCTTCTCTGTCCCTCTAACCTCCCTTATGAAGGCCCTCATCACTTCACACCTGGATTCTTGCAGTAATTACCTAGTTGATCTCCCTGCCTCAAATTTCTCCCCAGTAGAGTCTGTCCTCTACTCAGTTATAAAAGTCATCTTCCTATAATGAAAGTCTGACCATAGCACTCCCTCCTTCCCCATTCAGTTAACTCCTGTGACACTTAACGATAAATTATTGTAAAGAAAATCCTCTGTTTGACTCTTAGAGCCCTGACTCCTTCCTACCTTTCTGGTCTTACATTTTGTTCCCTTATATATACTATGGACTTTTTGCTGTTCTTTGTACATATCATTACTATCTCTAGATGTCTTGTATTTTCTACTCTTAAAAAATAAGTATTTTTGGTATCTTTTGTTTTTCTTTACATTATCATAATTTCCTTTAAATTTAAAAAAGTCATGAAAATGTAGGAAGGAGTCAGGATCTTGCACTCCTGCTAAGGGATTGGATGAGGAGTATCTCTTCACGTCTTCTTTCACATCATGTTTGTTCTTTGTAATTTTGTAACGTTCACTTTTGATTTTTTTTAATGAATGGTGGCTTTTCCCATTTATGTTATTGTAGTCATTTATGTATGTGCTTTTCTTAGCTCTGCTTACTTCACTCTGCATCACTTTGTCTAGATTTTGCCATGTTTCACCACTTCTTTACACTCAGTAATATTCCATTCATTCACCACAGTTTTCTTTTAGCTATTCCCCAACCAATTGTGTATCTACTTTGTTTCCAATTATTAATCACAAAAGCACTATTACAAAAATTTTGCCATATATAGGGACTTTCTTCTTATAATTATTTTCCTTCGGACATAAGCCTAGTCATGGAATCTCTCGGTCAAAGGTCATGGATATTTTCCTCAAGACTCTATGTATTTTCAATGACTTTCCACTTTGCCTTCCTTCTTTATGCCTCCTGGTTTCCTTCAAGTCTTTACTATCAACCCACCTTTTGCAAAAATCTTTTTTTTTTAATTAATTTATTAGTTTAGTTTCAGTTAACAAGAATCAATTCCATAGTTCCTTGATTTTCAAATTTCCTTTACTTCCCTCCTCCCTCCCCCCACGACAGCATATAGTCCAGTATAGGATATGCAAATACATTCATATTAGACATTATTCTAATTACAAAGGCGTATTGTACTAGGTGGGATGAAAGATGGTAACGAAGAAATAAAACCAAACAATGAAAAGAAAAAGATCGTTTAGTTTGCTTCCATTAGGATTCAGGCTCAGTTCTTTCTAGTTATATCTCTGGATGGCTAGTTTCTCTCTTTCTTGAGTCTTTCTATCACTGCATTGCTGAAAAGAGTCCAGTATGTCATAATTGGTCATCACAGATATGGTATGTCTGTGATTGTATACAAATTTCTTCTGATTCTACTCTTCTTGCTCAGCATCAGTTTGTATAAGTCTCTCCAGGTAATTATGAAATCCATCACCTCTTCATTTCTTATAGCACAATAATATTCCATTACATTCATATACCACAACTTGTTTAGCCATTCCCCAATTGATGGGCACCCCTTTAGTTTCCAATTCTTTGTAACCACAAAAAGGGCTGCTATAAATATTTTAGTACATATGAGTCTTTCTCCCATTTCTATGATCTCTTTGGGATATAACCCTAGAAGTGGTATTGTTGGGTCAAAGAGTATGAAATTATTTATAATCCTTTGGGCATAATTCCAGATTGCTCTCCAGAATGGTTGGATAAGTTCACAACTCCACCAGCAATGTATTAGTGTTCCAATTTGTCCACATCCTCTCCAGCATTTGTCACTTTCTTGTTTTGTCTTCTTAGCCAATCTTACTGGAGAGATGTGGTATCTCAGAGTTGTTTTTATTTGCATTTCTCTAATTAATAGTGATTTAGAGCATTTCTTCATATGCTTATAGATATCTTTAATTTCTTTCTCTGAAAACTGCCTGTTCATATCCTTTGACCATTTATCAATTGGGGAATGACTTGTATTCATATAGATTTCATTCACTTCTCTATAAATTTTAGAAATGAGTCCTTTATCAGAGACAGAAGTTGTAAAAATTCTTTCCCAATTTCCCACCTCCCTCTTGATCTTGGTTACATTGGCTTTGTTTGTACAGAAGCTTTTCAATTTAATGTAATCAAAATTATCCATTTTGCATTTTATAATGCTCTCTAATTCTTGTTTGGTACTAAAGTCTTCTCCTCTCCACAAATCTGTCAGGTACACAGAGTTCAGAGAGGGGGAGATTAAGGTCCCCCACTAGTATAGTTTTGCTATCTATTTCTTCCTCTAATTCCTTTAACTTCTCCTCTAGGAATTTGGATGCTATGCCACTTGGTGCATATATATTAAGTAGTGATATTGCTTCATTCTCGATAGTGCCTTTTAGTAGGATATAGTTTCCTTCTTTATCACTTTGACTTAGATCTATTTTTGCTTTTGCTTTATCTGAGATAAGTATTGCTACCCCTGCTTTTTTTACTTTAGCTGAGGCATAATAAATTTTACTCCAACCTTTTACCTTTGCCCTGTGGATATCCCTTTGTTTCCAATGTGTTTCTTGTAGACAGCATATTGTAGGATTATGGTTTTTAATCCATTCTGCTATCCACCTCTGTTTTATGGGAGAGTTCATCCCATTCACATTCACAGTAATGATGACTATCTGTCTCTTCCCCTCCATCCTATTCCCTCCCCTGTTTATGTTTTTGTTTCTTCCTTCTCCCTTCCCCTCCTTGAAGTTTTCCCTTTTGACCACCCCCTCCCTCAGTGTTCCCACCCAGTGACCCCCCTTCTTAACCTACCATCTCCCCTTACTATTATTTCCCTCCCTTCTAATCCCTCCCTTTAGTCTCCTCCTTTTCACCCCCCCTTACCCTCCCACTATCTATAGGACACAATAAATTTTTATACTTATCAGAGTAAATTACTCCCCGTTTGATTCCAAACCAATGAGAGTAAATTTCAAACAGTGCTCCTCTTCCTCCCTCCTTTTCCTCTATTTAATGAATTTATGTGTCTATTCACATTAGAATCTTAAACTTCACTGATTAAGTTGATCCCTCTTTGAACCAGAATCAGTGAGAATAGTGTTTAAATGATGTTCCTCTCCCTCTTTCTTTCCCCTATTCTATAGTGTGTTTTGATGCCTCTTCAGATGGCATATTTTACCCTTTCCTATCTCATACTTTCCTTTTTCCCATTACAGTCCCTTTGATCCCCTTAATAGTTTTGTTGTTTTTTTTTAAGTCTTCAGTTTAGTGCATTCATCCCCACACCCTCTATCTAAGTATAACCCTTTTGAAGGTCATGATAATCATAAAGATTTTTAAAATTGACAGTTATCAGCTCCACATATAGGGATGTGAACATTTTGCTCTTGTTGCATCCCAAGTAATGAGCATGTGTGTGTGGGTGTGGGTGTGTGTGTGGTTGTGTGCACTTATGCATGTGTGAGTCTGTGTTTCCCTTGTTTACCTTTTTATCTCTTTCTTGAGTCTTGTAATTGGAGATCAAATTTTCCATTGAGCTCTGGCTTTTTCATCAGAAAAGACTGGAAGTCCCTTATTTCATTAAACAACCATCTCCTTGCCTTAAAAATTATGCTCAGTTTTGCTGGGTAGTTAATCCTTGGTTGTAGTCCTAGCTCTCTTGCCCTATGAAATATCAAATTCCAGTCCCTCTGCTCTTTTAATGTAGAAGCTGCTAGGTCCTGTGTGATCCTAACTGTAGTTCCTCGATATTTGAATTGTTTCTTTTTGGCTGCTTGTAGAATTTTTTCTTTAATCTTGTAATTCTGGAATTTGGCTACTATATTTCTTGGAGTTTTCAGTTTGGGATCTCTTTCAGGAGGAGTCCGGTGAATTCTATCGATAGCTATTTTATCTTCTGATTCCAGGACCTCAGGACAGTTTTCTTTGACAATCTCTTGGAGGATGTTGTCTAGGCTGCTTTTTTCATCATGGCTTTCTGGTAGACCAATAATTCTTAAGTTGTCTCTCCTGGATCTGTTCTCTAGGTCAGTTATTTTTCCAGTGAGATATTTTACATTTTCTTCCAATTTTTCGATCGTCTTGTTTTGTTTTATTGACTCTTGCTGCATCAAAGAGTTCTGAGTTTCAGATTGATTGTATCTAATTTTTAGTGAATTATGGTCTTCAATTAATTTTTGAAGGTCCTTTTTTAGGGAGGTATTTTCTCCAGTTAATTCACTAATTTTACTTTTGAGACTTTTTTCCAAGTTGGTTACTGCTTCCCTGATTTGGTCTTTAAAATTTTTCTTAAGCTCCTCTAGGAATGCTATTTGGGTTTGAGACCATTTCATGTTTTCTTCTGTGGTTTCAGGTGTGGGTAGAGAATCTATATTGTCCTGTGTATTTGGATATTCTTTCCCTGCATAGTAGGCTTGAAGAGACTTTCTTGCCTTTCCCTTCTCCTTCTCAGCTTCCTTCCTTCCCATTGTGATTTCCTGTTTCTTAGTTTCTCAGGCTATGAGTTTAGGGCCTGATCCTTGACTTTGAATATCTCTGGGTGGCTAGTTTATGGCTAAGTCAGGGAAATCAGTGAGGAATGTAGATGGGTAGGGGGGGTGAGTCTGACCACTTCAGATTTCTGCCTCTATACCCCTGGGCTATAAGCAGGCTTTTGTTGGTGAGGTGAGGTGGGGCTTGTTGGGACTCCTCCCTCTCTTCTCTTCAGACTCCTGGCTGTCTCAGTTACACCCCTTCTTGGAGACTCTTGAGCCTCAGTCTATTTCCATTAACTTGGGATTTCAATTTGGGTGGGAGACTTATCTTTGGGTTTTCTGCTTCATGAAGGAGGGATGGGAGGATCAGAGCAGCTAGAATTTACTTTGCCATTCCAGCCCCTGTATTATACAGTCAGGCAGTCTCTAAACTTCCAGGCTGGGGGCTGAATGCAGCCGGGGAAGCCGCTCTCTCCCCTGGGGGCCTGACTCTCCTACCTGGCTCCAATGATCCCTCCTGTCCCCTAGTGAGATGAAGGTGAGATGACTGAGACTTGTCTTTGGTAAGTCTGCAGGCTGGGGCTTTTTCTCTTGGGTGTAGTCTGCTTGTCTGCTCTTAGGTCTGAGCTGTGCAGACCCCACGTGCTCTGCGCTCATCCTGTATGAACACACTGGGCAACCTCTTGGGCTGGACTGTGCCACACTCTGTCTTCCAATGGGCTCCATCACTCCGGAATCTGCTCAGATCCACCCTTTGAGACTTAGTGACCAAGGAGCTCAGTGAGGTTACTGCTTCCTTTCTGCCATCTTGGCTCCTCCCCTCAAAAATCTTTTTCAGAGCCAGAAGTAGTGGTTGTACATTCTTGATCCTTGCTTAGGGGAAGATTGAGGACAATGGGTCGCTTGAACTAGGGAATTCTGAGATATGGCAGGACTAAAGCCAGTTGGTATCTACAGTAAGTCTGAGGCCAATATGATAAGACCCAGTCGGTGGAGTAATTAGGATGCCTAAAGAAGGGTCAGCTTGCCCAGGATGGAAACGGGGTCAAAGTTTTTGTCTTGATTAGTAGTGGGATCAGATTAGTGAGTAGACACAAAGAAGACTTAAAAGGAGAGACATTCAGAAAGAAAGGCTTTTTTTTCCCCTTTCTTCTTCAGGACTTCCTTCCCTCTTAGAATATCTCCAATTTAACCTGTATATATCTTGTTTAAACTTGGCCATTGGCATATTAGATTGTGAGCTCCTTGAAGGCAGGGAGTGGCCCAGCATACACTATAGTCTTTGACTCATAGTAGGACCTTAATAAAGGGGCAAATGATAGCACAGTGGATAGAATGGCAGGCCTGGAGTCAGGGAAGACTCCTCTTCAGGAGTTCAAATCTGACTTCAGATACTTACTAGCTGTGTGACCCTAGGCAAGTCATTTGACCCTAGACAAGTCATTTGACCCTGTTTGCATTAGTTTCCTCTTCTGTAAAATGAGCTGGAGAAAGAAATGGCAAACCACTCCACTATCTTTGCCATGGGACCCCAAAATGGTGTCACAAAGAGTCAGACAAAACTGAAAACAACTGAACAGTAAAAAAATGGGACTTAATAAATGTTTGATTTCTTCAACAGTTAACTTGAGCACTGCTGTGAAATCAAGTAAAAAGGGATTCCTGCAGTAGCATATTGACTTAGAAAACTACAAATTAGCTTTGTCTATATTGTATGGTATTTTTATTTATTTTGTTAAATATCTCTCAATTTCATATTAATCTGGTTCAGTTCACAATGGGAATTTGGCCGCATACACCAGGTTGACCAGCAGTTCAACACCTCTAGATAGCAGTGAGTTACTTGTTCAGGGTCCTATATGTAACTGCCAGAAACTGGGCTTGAATCCCCTATATAATACTGCCTCTTAGGTGGTTATGTGATCTCAAAGGAGTTCAAATATGTAAAATGGTTTTCCATCCTTAAAGTACTATATAAATGGTGGCTGTTATAATTGAAGTTTCTTGTAAGACTCAGTGTCACAGGACCAGAGGCTGAGAGTTGGAAGAGAACTTCGGATTCATAGACTAACCCTGGAACTAACCCTGGAACTTTCTAGGTGAGAAAAATAATGCCTAGAGAGAGGAAGTGACTGGCTCAATGTCTACAAAGATATTAAGCCAGAATTTGAATGTCCATTAACTGACTCCAATTCTAGCCCTCCTTCTATCCTACCACAATTTTCATTGTAGACATCAGTAGATGGAGACACACACATATAGCTCTATGTATACATGTACACATGTGCACATACACATGTATATACACATATACATATGTTTACTTACAAATATAGAATCCCA
This sequence comes from Gymnobelideus leadbeateri, assembly GCA_011680675.1. Taxonomy (NCBI): domain Eukaryota; kingdom Metazoa; phylum Chordata; class Mammalia; order Diprotodontia; family Petauridae; genus Gymnobelideus; species Gymnobelideus leadbeateri. The sequence continues at coordinate 928,500 of WOXC01003982.1, forward strand.
TTTCATAAGCATTAATTAATTTACATTATGTGCTGGGTATTTTATTAGATATTAATATATTAGATGTATTAGATATTAGGATATATATAAGCTATATGGAATGCATATATAATTTATGTACATATGTATTAGAGATTTGTTATGATATGTGTATATATATATATCTACATCTATCTATAGATATTTATATCTCTCCAGTTATATCTAGTCTATTATATATGTCTAGATATAGATAGATAGATAGATAGATAGATAGATAGATAGATAGATAGGTGGATAGATAGATACACAGACATAGATAATGACAGTCCTTCTCCTCAAGGATCTTACATCCTTAAAGGCAGCTATTTGGTGGAGCCATATATAGAGAGCTGGACCTGCAGGCAGGAATATCTCAGTTCAAATCTGGCCTGACACACTTACCAGCTCTATGACCCTAAATTCACTTAACCTCTATACGCCTCAGTTCCCTCCTCTGGAAAAAAAAAAAAAGATGGGAATAATAACACCTCCCCCCAAAGCTGTTTTGTAGATCAAAAAAAATGTTTGTTCAAGTGCTTTGTGCTTGCTTGGGTATCACATATACTAAAATTGGAACACACAGAGAATTGCTTTGTGAACTTTAATGGTGCTATATAGATGCTTGCTTTACTGTTGATTATTGTTGTTGTTTTTCTAGCTGCAGGGGAGGGTAGAAGTGTAAGACATTCAAAAAATAATTGTAATAGAAGTTAGAATATGATTATGTGTATGTGCTACAGAAGGTGTGGGGACTTGGGTTAATTTTTTTTTTTTATTGACCCCAAGACATACTCCAATTTTTTTTTTGTTTTTTTAAGCTAAAACTCTTTATATGAGAACTGAGTCCTCCATTAAAACAAGGCTTCTTTTTTTTTTTTTAAAGCAATTGGGGTTAAGTAACTTACTCAAGGTTACACGGCTAGTCATTATTTATGTGTGGGTGCTCATTTTCTGAGGCCGATCTGATCTCGGGTCATCCCAACTCCGAGGCCGGCGCTCTATTCACTGCACCACCTAGCCACCCCAAGGCTTCTTTTGTGAGATGAAAAATAATAACAATATATCTGGAGAATTTAAAGGGTCCAATGGGTCTAGATAACAGAGATGCTATTGTAATTCCTTGGTTGCATTAAGCATCAGAACTGTGAATCTGTTTCACAAGGAAGCTGCACTTAAAAAGACAAGAAACAAGTGGTTACAGATCACTAAACTATCTTCTCCTCTCTCCTCAATGCTAGAAGAAGTGTCCTTAAATAGGTAGGTGCGGGGACACATTTGACCATCAGTCTGATCTGTTGTAAGGCATGCAGTAGCAGCAAAAATGCTGACAGCTGCAGCTTCCATTACTTTGCTGATTTGAGGAGACACAGAGTCAATAAAACAGAATTCCAAAAGCTCCCCTGCTGCAAACTTCTCTTGCCCTTCAGAGTGATACCTTTGTCCTTTAGGATTCATTCAACTGCTTTAGGAATGTGATATCCTGGGTCATAAAAATAGGATAGTATCTGCAGGAGGGTGAGGGGAGATGCCCGTTTTAACCCCAAACAAGACACACCATTTTCATTCCTTCATTCTTCTGTCTTACATTTTAACTCTTCTGTGTTTATATAAATAAGAAATCTTTTGAACCACTTCATCAGAGTAAGATATAGAGTAAGACCTTTGGCTCCCTCCCTAGCCTCCTGTCTCTCTTCACTCCCTGGCCCCTTGTATACTCTTTAAGAAAACCAGAATGTGACTTCTCTTAATTCTCAATGAACAACATGAAAATAAAATTAATTGTAGAACAAAATATATCCAAACAATCTCAAATTTGCTGCAAATTCAATTTCTACTTAAGTTCAAAGGCTGAAAATCTTCTCTATTTTTTTTTTTATGCCAAGCAATTTGGAAGGCCACTGCCAAAGGAGACAGTATCCAATCTGTATGAACAACTTAAGCATTATGGAGGCAGTCTATGGAGAGAGCCCAGGCCAGCTCACTGTCATAATTCACTGTCTGATTTTGAAGGATTGTAGACACACAAGTGGAAGAGCTCTCAGGGGTCATCTTGTCCAACCCCTTCACTTAATAGAAACTGAGGCTAAGAGGTTAAATGCTTTGCTTGAGGTCATAAGAGGGAGTAAATATTCCAGACAGGATTTGAACCCAAGATTCTAACTCCAGAGCCAGTGTTTATTATCACATTGTAGGAGATGGTGAGGAAAAGAAATGACTGGAGTCAGAGGAGCTCAGCTAAAATTCCATTGCTGGTCCTTAATATATCTGTTTACCTTGATCAAATTGCTTGACCGCCTTAGACTCTAGTTTGGAAATTTTTAAAATGAAGAGTTTCTGCTAGATAGATACTAAAGTTTCTTCTGCCTCTAGAATCACAGCCTTATGATCCTATAAAAAAGTATTTCATCTTCAATTTTCTCATTCTTAAAATGAAATGGCTAGTCTAGACCAGCCCTCCTTAAACTGTGCATTGTGACCCACCTACTAGACAATCTCTTAAGTTCTGAAATTCTATAAGAAATTATAAACAAAATAAGTTGAGGCCCTGACTTTACATGTGGACATAATCAGAAAGAAAACAAAGCATGCAGGTTGGAATCTAATCCGATGGACCTAGGAAGAGACCTGGTCCTTCAATGTATTGAAAACTGGATCCAGAGTTGAATAGGAGTAGGTGGAACTGATTGTATTTTAGAAACTGCAGCATTTTTAATCAACTCAAACTGTTTGTTAGGGGAGCATGAGAAGGACAGAGAGAGAGAGGAAAAGAAGAAAAGGGATGCAGAGGGAAGAGGAGAGAAGTTGAGGGGAAAATAGAGGAGGCGAAATAAGGGAAAGAAAGGAGAGGGAAGAGAAGAGCTGTGCAAAGGATTGGTGATCTTGAGAAAACAGGTTGATGATTTGTAGGATTTAATAAATTTCAATAAATTATTACTAGAACAGCAAAGACTTGAACTTTTCTTTTTTTTTTTTAATAAAGCAATTGGGGTTAAGTAACTTGCTCAAGGTTACAAGGCTAGTCATTATTTATGCTTGGGTGCTCATTTTCTGAGGCTGGATCTGATCTTGGGTCATCCCAACTCAGAGGCTGGCACTCTTACTCACTGCCCCACCTAGCCGCCCCTTTAGGGCAATTGGGGTTAAGTAACTTGCCCAAGGTTACACGGCTAGGTTTTTGTTTGTGTGGATTAAGTGTCTGAGGCTGGCTCAGAACTCAGGTCCTTCTGACTCCAGGGCCGGCTCTCTATTCACTGCACCACCTAGCCGCCCCCTTGAACTTTTCTTAATAACTACAAAGAATTCCCCCTTTCCACTGGCTTTATATGGTATTAGATCATTTCACATTTAACTAATTTCTTAATAGCTAGTCATATTTCTTTATAAAGCACATCAAATATAGAAATCTCCCCATTTTTATTCTTTGGATAATTATTATCTATGCAGTTTGTCAAAGTCATTTAAAACTGTACTTCAGTCTCCTCATCTGTCAAATGGGAATAGTACTTGCTGTATTTGCCTCATAGTATTTGCTAGGAAGAAAAGATTTTAGACATCTTTATGAACTATATAAATGTGGACAATAATTATAAATTTTTTATACATAGTTGCATAAAGACAAGGTTTTGTCTTAAATGTTTAATACACTTACTGATTTCTTCCAAAATTTGGAATCAGACACTTTCTGGAAGGTACATAGAAGCAAATCATTATGTAATATATTTGGAAAGCACTGCTCAGGAAAGTTAATAAATACGATTTTCCCTTACCTGAGTGAATGATAGCATCACTCATATATGGGAGGAGATTATCTGAGTGGGTTTTTGATTGCTATATATTCACATATATACATGTACATCTGGGACCATCCCCAGTCATCCTGATCTATATCTTGTCACTGGACCCAGATGGCTCCAGAGGAGAAAATGAAACTGGTGACTTTGCACAGCCCTCCCTCACTTAAATCCAATTCACTTGCAAGTCATGGCATGACCTTCCTGATGTCATGGTACTCTTGGAGAATGAAGGACAACATATGTGTTACGTCTGTAATTGTGGACATGAATTTTCTACTGACCTAAACCAGTTAATGTGCTTCTCTAAGAATAGAATTTACTGCCAGGGAAAGCCATAATACTTGGGAAGATAAAAACCATTAGAGATCATAAAAAGGTATCTTGATATATCAGAAAGCATGGCAAACTAGAAGCCAGAATATTTAGGTCCTTAGTGAGATTTTGCCACTAACTAGTCATGTGACAAGACTTTTAACCTCTGAGTCTCAGTTTCCTGATCTCATAATGGGGAGAGTGTTGCTATGATGAAATCAGATAATGTAATAATGCTTTAAAGAAGAAAAAAATGTTATATAAATCAGTTATTTTTTCAATTGTGTATCACTCTTTGTGATCCCATTTGAGATTTTCTTGGCAGAGATTCTGGAGTGGTTTGCCATTTCATTCTCCAGCTCATTTTACAGATGAGGAAACTGAAATGTTAAGTGACTTTCCTAGGGTCACACAGCTAGTAAGTGTCTGGGGGCAGATTTGAACTCGGGAAGATGAATTTTTCTGACTGTAGGCCCAGTTCTCTATCCACTAATGTAGTTGTATAAATGCAATATATATATATATTCCTATATATATATATATATATATATATATACAATAAATTATGTATAAAAGAGTTGCATTTCATAACATATTTATTATTGTTATAAATTTTATGTTACACAATTTAATTATAATCAATTATATTTCCATAAAGCATAAAACATAATTAATATAATTTAATGTCACTTCTTTATATAATTATATACTTTGATGCTAAAATTTCGATTAAAAAGTGACCCAATTGCAACCTACCTTAAAACTATTGGTATGATCATTCACAATTTGAATATTTGCAATAGTATTTGGGGAGGGAATTGTTCTCCTCCTAACTTTTCACTTTGTGAAGAAACACAAAATAGTCATTTTGAGCCTCACTGAGGACCTAAATATCCTGGCTTCTAGTTAGCAATGCTTTCTGATATATTAAGATACCTTTTAAAATGATCTTTAATGGTTTCTATCTTCTCAAGTATTATGACTTTCCCTGGCAGGAAACAGTCAAAAATTACATTCCAAAATATTTTTAATAGAAATAAAACATTTGTTTACCTAAGCACTTACTTGACAAGGTTCATCAATCCTCATTCATTTGAATGACATTTGAATACCTACTATGTGTTAGAACATAGAGATTCGATTAATTATAGTGTAAATACAGAAAAGGACTTTTCGGATTTCAGATGCATCATTTGCTTATTGTATAATGATATAGAGCTCTGAGGTCATATGACTTTCATTTAAATTATATTTTATCAAAATTTCAGCTAACATCCTGAAACATGGATACAAAAATATATTATATATGAATATACAAAGAACTAGAATAATTTCCTTGACAGGGTTAGGTCTTCTTCCTTTCTCTAATACTCTATCACCCTAAATTGTGTTCTATTATACTATTGTATTCATTTGAACTTGGCAGGAGACAGTATGCAAATCTGTGCCTGCTTCCTGTGTATCAGCAAGTGAGATCTCTGAAATGTAAGCATTATTGCAGAGTTGCTTAAAGTTAGCCCCAGCCAAACAGGATTACAGTCTAATTCTGTCTAAGAAAGGATGTCTTGAGGACAATTTAGGTCCTTTCATACAAAGTGCCCATTATCAATGTGACAAGATTATTTTTTAAATTAAATTTTATTTTTCAGTAGACAAAAATCTATTTTCCTCCCTCCAACACTCCCCCACCACATTGGAAAAAAAATAAAACACACTGTAACAAATATGCATAGTCAAGCTGAACATATTCCCTCATTGGCCATATACAAACTAAAATTTAATAACTGTACCAGGAAGTTACCGACCTTGCATTCTAGCTTGAACAAGAAGCAATTTTTGTTTTAAACAAACCTATTCAAACTACTGAACTTATCCACTAAGAGAATATTTCTGCAGCATGGCAAACTATACTTTATATTTATCTGGCATGTGCTATGGTGTTGGGATATTTTATTGCATTTAACTTCTTTCCTAAGTCAAATTTGAAATGCATGTGGGCAATTTTCACGCAAATGAAAATGAGGAGGTGTGAGCCAGTACTTCTCAAAGCTTATTCTCCAGACAGTGAGTTCTCCTGTTTGTTGGCAAGTTGGCAAAAAATATAACTAGTTTTTTTTTTTAATAGGTATCATTTCAATGCAAAGGTCACTGAAGGAACAAAAAGTTACAGAGTCCTCCAACAAACACACGAAAGACAGTCACTGGAGAAACAACAAAACATTCTTCATTGCAATTTGTTGTTCCACTGCATTAACCCCTTATGATCCTGAAGATGGAAAACCAATCTGGCTTTAACTATCTTTTGGTTCCTAAATAATTACCATTATTGTACATTCACACATTCAAACCTCAGAAAAGATTGTTAATGCTATTTTCTCCTTGCTGAAGGACATGAGAACATTTTAGTTACTACTGTGGGAGTTCAAATCAGGGTAGCTAGTGTTGTACCCCAACAAAAGCGAGACAGAAGATCCCCAAGATTAAATTTAAAAAGTGGATTTTATTACTGCGGGACACTGCAGGACTGTTAGGGTACATGGTCACCCAAATCAGACAGTGCTTTGGCATAGACATTGTGCCAATTTTATAGAGGTTCCATAGCCAGGTTACATAAACTGTGATTACAGTGATGTAAGCTGAAACTCCAATGATTGGTCAATGTACACTTGAAACTACAATTAGTGATTGGTCAGTATACATTTGAATCCCCCCCCCCCCCATGAAACCCTAGGCTGGGACTCCCACCCACAGATTAATCAAGGGAAAGCAAGGGGTGGGTTCTGCCGATTTACAGATTAAGCAAGGTGGAGTTTTCTGTTTTACAAATCAATGAAGGAAAGGTTGGGCTGCCTGTTTTACAGCTCAAGGAAAGGGTGAGTGGATTTGTGACAAAGGGCAAAGTGACAAATCAATGGGGGAAGGGCAGAGTGGATCTGTGTCCAACACTAGGTGGTACAGTGAATAGAACACTGGGCCTGGAATCAGGAACACCTGAGTTCAAATCCCACCCAGACACTTACTAGCTATGTGACCCTGACAAGTCCCTTAACTCTGTTTGTCTCAATTTCTGGATTTGTAAAATGAGCCAGAGAAGACAATGGCAAACCACTCTAGTATCTTTGCAAAGAAAAGACCAAATGGGGTCATGAAGAGTTGGACATGAATGAACAACAAAAGTGACTCATTTTTGTTATTAGATCATAGGTTTAAAAATTAGAGTAACGAATTCTGCAAATTGTTCTGCCAAAGTAACAATTTTTTAGAGGGGTTTGAAATTATTCTTCCTTTTTCCAAAGTGATTGGTCTAACCTTCAACACTGGAAAAACAAAGTGGATGAAGAATACACATTGAATCAATTTTGATATGCTCTTAGCTAGGCACCTATTGACTTAGTCTATCAGCACCTCTATCTTGGGTATACTTTACAGGTGGGTTATGAGCTATTAATAAAACTCTTCTTATAAGCCTCTTTTACATTTATTCTGGTAGGGATTTGGGATTTTGCTTTAACTTTGCTGGTAGGTGGTTTGTATTTTTTTCTTGGTACGTTATACCCAACAACTCATACTTATGGGTCTCTCTCTGTAACTACTTTGCATTTTCATAGACAAAGTGTTGGACTTGCAGTTAGGGAGATCTGAGTTCAAATACTGCCTCATACACTTCTCATAAACACTTCTCACAAACTGTTTTCTCATTTTTAAAATGGGGATGATAAGAAAACCTATCTCACAGTGTTGTGGTGAAATCAAATGAGAAAACACAGTTGTGAACCTTGAACTGCTATGTAAGTTCTAGTTGCTACTGCTACTATCAGAATTACTTTGCATTTATTCTCAGTTCACTTATATATTTACATATTATTTCTCTGAACAGAACATCACTCTTGAGATCATGGATTTTCATTCTTTTGTCTTTATATTCTGTTTTTAGCATAGTACCTAGCATATAGTTGGTTCTTAATAAATACTTATCAATCCATTAATTTGAAATCAGGAGTATAAATTTATTAAGCATACAGAATTAAAATATACATCATTTTGGGGAAAGTTTTAGCATGTAGACAAATATTTCAGTCACTCATTAAAATGAGAATTAGCCTAAGTAGATAACTACTTTACACTGTAAACTTTAGATTGAGCAACCCCCAATAGGAAAATGCATGGTCAGAGAAGACATATAGCAGGTAGGATGGACTGTACTTTTCCTCAGGTAAAAGAGGAAAGATCCAGAACTAGGCTTGAGACTCTGGAATTTGTAGCATTTCCAGCTGGCAAAGAGACTGATTCATTGTGGATTCTGAGCAGCAGGCCAGTGTTTCCTCCCTGGGGGAAAATCTTAAATCGATTCTTCTAAAGATGAAAGGGGATACATATATAAACTGACACAGAAGAAGAATGGGAGGTTTCAGAATCATAAACAGCAGCATGATGTGGCACACTTTTTGTTTAGGGATAGACATTAGCCATTTAGTGGTTAAGACTGTGTCTAGCTCAGCATATTAGAAAAACAGTGATGAATGACTAATGTGAAAATATGTTTAATAGGAATATATATGTAGAGCCCATATTGGATTGCATGCTGTCTTGGGGAGGGGGAGGAAAGGGAAAGGGAGAAAATTTAAAACTTATGGAAGTTAATGTTGAAAACTAAAAATAAACAAATTAACTTATTTTAGAAAAGAAGGGAAAATGGTGTTGAAAAGTTCCTTAGCTGTTTGACTTTGCTGAGAGAGTTGATTGTGAAACTTTCACCCCTCTCCTTTCCTGCATTTCTCACCCCCTCTTCTCTCTCTGTCTCTGTCTCTGTTCAAGTCACTTTCTCTGTCTTTGCCCCTCTTAGCTTCCAAAGTTTTCTATTTCTAACACTTTCTGTTTTAGTTCATATTTAAAACTGATTTCCTCTAAATAAAGAAAAGATTAATCTGTATTGCTTTTTGAATTGACTTCTTGCTTTAGACACTTATATGTCCTTGGCCATTAAATTTCAAACTCAGCTTCTTCATCTTGAAAATGAGGATGATAATCACATCTACTTCACAGAGCTGCTGTGAGGATCAAATGAGATAATATATTTAAAATACTTTGTATACCTTAAAGCATTATATAAATAGTTGTTATTACCACTGTTATCAGCATTATATACAAAGCATTAATGGGGAGGTGGCAGTGGCTGGTTTGCGTACACAGAATTATGGCTATACTTCTGTCCTGATAGCTAAGATTTGCATCTTTACTTGGAGGTTTAAGTGTTATATGTGATGATTCTCAAACTTCCCCTAAAAGCAAAGCAAGTAACACATAGAGAGACATCATTTTGTCTTTGGGAGAAATGAGTGAATTGTTGTAATATGTGACTGACAGTCCACAGGAACATCAGGCAATCTTTAGCTTCTGAACAAGAGAAGAATGGAAAGGAAAGAGTAATGAACATAGAAGGTCATATCTCGTGCCAGCCCATTGGGAGAAGATAGTCATGGACTGGGAGGACTCAGCCATTCAAATATGAGTTTAGAGAAGGAAAAACCCTGCTCAGCCAAGCTGTGCCCTTCACAGTGATAACTTTTAGTTATATGTATGTGTGTATATGCATATAGAAGGGAGAGGGAATGACCAATTCTAGGTTTCTTAAGAAAGGGAAGAATGTGTATAACCAGATGCAAGATTTTGAACAGAAGAGAAAACTGTAGTTTGCAAGGAAAATATCACTAGGAAGAAAGGACAGAACAACCTGCTATATCTAAGGAGGACCCTTTTTGACTACTCTTAGTGGGTGCATCAGCAACAACAGTAGCAAGATGCAAGGGGACTTCTGATTGTTGTAGTCTGAAAATAATCTCTATTATGTATGTGTGTAAGAGAGACAGAGACAGAGAGACAGAGAGTTTTTCTCTATCCAACAAACTGCCTATCCCTTAGGTATATTTCTTCCTTCATGATAGGTCCTCCCCTCTTGCCTTATTCTTTTTTCAGTGTCTTTTTCTCCTTCTGGATATTAAACATTAGAAATGTTTAGCTTCTACTCTGGAAGGTGAAACATCAATACAATATTCACAGTGCTGATGGTGACTATAAAAATGCCAGCATAGTACTCAATTGCAAAATATAACAGGCTCTCTATATAGAAGATAGAAGTACAATGTTTATCCAGACACTAGAAAACCAAATCCCAATGTCAGGAAGCTGAATCTATCATAGTAGCATAGAAGTTAATATACCACAATGCAGCAGAGAGTCACACCATCCTTTAGTCTTCCCACAAATCAACACCCACAGGTCTAGCTGTCTGCCTGAGTGTGTGCTCTCTTCCCTCTGTACCTAACTGCTCTGACTCCCAGCTTCCTAAGGGGTCTGCTCTACCCTTCAGCAAGCTCCTCCCACCACGGACTTCATGTGATTACATTCAGTTATTAGGGGGCATGGAAGATCTTCAAAGCATGGAAGGTCTTCAAATTCCCTGAGATTTGTTAAAGTGCAGTGAAGATCTTCAAATTCCCATTATCATTATAGAAGGTAAGAGAAATTCAATGAGATTGCAGAAGTTGTCACATTTTAGATTTTAAAATTAGAGAATTGAATTATACAAATGATCTTGTTGAAGTGACAATTTTCTTTTAGAGAAAATTCCCCTTACCCCCTTATTTAGTTTTTTTGGGGTTAGAGTCTTATAGGCTAGAAATTTTACTTCCCTGGATTAATGACAACTCCCTCACTACGAGCTCAGAAGTGGAAAATTGATTAGATCCATCTGATTAGAACTATACCTCTTGCTTTGAAGCCCTGAACTTCCATAATCCTGCAACTACTTTAGCTGCCCTAAAGCATGCATCCCAGAATGCCAGAGTCTAGTTTGCTATTTTTTTTTTTTTGTTGTTGTTGTTTTGTTTTGTTTTGAAGCGGGAGGTAGGGCAATTGGGGTTAAGTGACTTGCCCAAGGTCACATGGCTAATTTTTTGTGTTAAAGTGTCTGAGGCCAGATTTGAACTCAGGTCCTCCTGATTCCAGGGCTGGTGCTCTATTCACTGCACTGCCTAGCTGCCCCCAGGGTTTACTTTGGTAAAGGCCATGTACAAAGCCCTGAGAACAGCCTTACCCAGTGCAATTCTGGCTCATTCTTCTCACATGGCTTATGATCATCATTTTGGAAGTTCCCTAGAGAGACCTCTGATTATATCCCTTCTCTGTCCATCCTTGTCCCTCTTTGGAAAACTTGGCCACATCTTCAGTGAATGACCCTTGCAGGTTAGCTGTCTGAGTTTGGAGGATCTCAGCCATTGCTCTCATTTCAGGGGTGGAATTACCCTAGTGTCTTTTCTTTGTTTCTCCTTCTTCTGTCTGAGGGCTCCATTGTGTCATCAGTTTTGGCACATTACCCTATCTAAAATGTACCAAATAAAAGGATCACTTGCTTTCAGTATTGTCTCATCCATATGACTCTTCTTCAAAGGCCCTCAGGTTCAGCAATGGACTCCTAAACTGACCCTTAGAAAAGGTGAGATTTTTAAGAAACTGAAAACAAATACCCTCTGAACCCTTTGGAGGAGGGGAGAAAGATGTAACATGAAATCACTATTTTCAAAATAATGAACTATAGCAAGAGAGAGGGAAAGAAGTAAAGATAATTCTTGACCTTGAGAAGCTTATATTCTAATGGGTAGCACAATCTATGAATAGCTAAGTATTTAAAGGGTTTATTTGGAAAAGATGTAAAGTTCATATATAAGAATGGAAGAAACTATGATTTTCCACCTTGGCATTTTTGTTAATTCAGGATGATTTTCTTACTTTAAAGAGTTAGAAATCCCCCTGAATTGACTCTAAAAACAGCAGCACAAAAATCTGAAGCCTGCAACAGTAGGCCCTTGACCCTGGGAGTTGAGTTCAAGTTAAAAGTCAAGAAATAGACTGGAAAAATGAGCTAACAACAAAACAACCAAACCATAGAAAGTTACTTTGAGAACAAGGAAGATCAAGAACCAATTCAGAATACAATGAAGTTAAAAGAGCTATGTGAAAGCCTCAAAGAGAAATATGAATTGAATGCAAGCTCTAAAAGATTTCCTGGAAGAGCTCAAAAAAGGTTCTTAAAAAAAAATAAAGTAAGAGAGGTAGAGGACAATTTGGGAAAGAAAATGAGATTGATGCAAGGAATTTATGAAAAAAAGAGTCAACACATTGGTAAAAGAGGTACAAACATATTGAAGAGTATATCACCTTAAAAAGAAAAATTGGTCAAATGGAAAAAAGAAGAGGTACAACAATTCACTGAAGAAAAGAACTCCTTAAAATTAGAATTGATCAAATGGAAAAAAGAGGTCAAAAAGCTCAGTGAAGAAAATAATTCCTAAGATATTAGAACTGGGCAGATGGAAGCTTACAACTCTATAAGCCATCGAGAAATTTTAAAAATGAAGTAAAAAAAAAAAAGAGAGAGAAGAAAATGTGAACTATCTCACAAAAAAAAAAAAAAAACTGACTGGGAAATAGATCCAGGAGAGGTCATTTTGAAAGTATTAGATTACCTAAAAGTCATGATCAATGGGGGCAGCTAGGTGGTGCAGTGAGTAGAGTGTTGGTCCTGGAGTCAGAAGGACCTGAGTTCAGATCCGACCTCAGACACTTAAGGCACAAACAAACAAAAGACCTAGCCGTGTGACCTTGGGCAAGTTACTTAACCCCAATTGCCCTCCAAAAAGCAAAAAAAAAAAAAAAAAAACGATTATCAGAAATTGTGATATATAATGAAGATAAGCTAAAAGCATTCCCAAAGAGATCAGGTATGAAGCAAAGATACCTAATATTATCATGATTATTCAATATAGTATTAGACATGCTAGCTATAGTAATAAGAAAAGATAAAGAAATTGAAGTACAGAATAAGCAATGAGAAAATAAATCTATTACTCTTTGCAGATAATATGATGGTATACTTAGAGAATCTTAAAGAATCAATGAAAAATTAGTTGAAATAATTGACTTCAACAGAATTCTAAGATATAAAATAAACCCATATGAATCATTAGCATTTCTACATATTATCAACAAATTTTAGCAGCAATAGATAAATTCCATTAAAAAAAAAAACTGTAGACAATATAAAGTATTTGGGAGTCTACTTGCCAAGACAAACCCTGGGAACACAATTGCAAAACACTTTTCACAGAAATAACTTCAGATCTAAACAATGTAAAAATATTAATTGCTAATAGGCTATTATATAAAAATATAATTATTACATTGTATATGTTATATTTATATATAATAATATATAATCTATAACAAATATTTGTATATTTATATATAATAATAAAAGTTAAAAATATAAAAAGTTAATAGGCTAAGCTAATAAAATAAAAATTATAATTTCACCTAAATTAATTTACTCATTAAGTACCATACCAATCTACCAAAAAAATATTTTGTAGAGCTAGAAAAAAATAACAAAATTCATCTTGAAGGAAAATAAAGGTTAAAGGAATCAGTGAAACATATGTGAAGAAAGGTGTCCTAGCCATACTAGATTTCAAACTGTATTACTAAGTGGTAATCATAAAAACAGTTTATTACTGGCTAAGAAATAGAGTAATGGATCAGTGGAATAGATTAGGTAAACACTACATAGTAATAAATGATTATAATAATCTTGAATCAGATAAACCCCCAAACCCAAGCTCTTGGGACAACAATTTGGCAGAAACTAGATGTAGACCAACACCTCATACTATATTGAGATAAGGTCAAAATAGGTACATGATCTAGTTGTAAAAGGTGAAATCATAATCAAATCAGGGGAGCATGGAATATTGTACCTGTCAAATTAACAAAACCAGAAGAATTTATGACCAAATAAGAGATAGAAATTATTATGGGAAGTAAAATGGGCAATTTTGATAGTATTAAATGAAAAAAGTTTTGCACAAACAAAATCAATGCAGCCAAGATTAGGAGGAAAGTAGGAAATAGGGGGTGGAGGGATTTATAGTGTTTCTCTGATAAAGGCCTCATTTCTCAAATATATAGAGAACTAAGTCAAATTTGCAAGAATAGCAGTCATTCCTCAATTGATAAATGGTCAAAAGATATAGACAGCCAGTTTTCAGAAGAAGAAATCAAGCTATCTACATTCATACAAAAAAAATGCTCAAAATCACTATTGATTAGAGAAATACAAATTAAAAGAACTCTGAGGTACCATGTGACATCTATCAGATTGGCTAATATGTCAGATAAAGACAATGACAAATGTTGGAGAGCATGTGGAAAAATTGGTTTGCACTGGTTGGTGGTTGGTTGTGAACTGATCCAGCCATTATGGAGAACAATTTAAAATTGTTCCCAAAGGGCAATAAAACTGCACATATCCTTTGACTCAGAAATACCACTACGAGGTTTGTATCCCAAAGAGATTGGAGAAAAGGGGGAAAAAGAACTTACAAGCACACGAATATTTATAGGAGGTCTTTTTGTGTTGGGAAAAAATTGAAAATTGAAAGGATGCCCATCCATTGAGGAATAGCTAAACAAGTTGTGGTATATGATTGTCATGGAATACTATTGTGCTATAAGAAATGACAAGCAGAATGGTTTCAGAAAAACCTGGGAAGATTTGTATGAACTGATATAAAGTGAAGTTAGCAGAATCTACAGAACATTGTATATAGTAACAACAAAATGGTATGATGATCGACTGGATGACTTAACTATTTTCAGTAATACAAAGATTCAAGATAACTCTGAAGTACTCAGGATGAAAAATACTATTGGCCTCCAGATAAAGAATTGATGGAGTCTGAATGCAGATCAAAACATACTTTTTAAACTTAATTTTTAAATTTTAGTTTTTGATCTTTGTTTTAAAAAAAATGAGTGTTCAAAATTATTTTATATGTAATTGAGAAACAATAATTAAAAAGACCTAATTGGCCTAAGGGATTAAGGCTTGATTTTTTTTTTTTTTACTGGTGTAATTTCCTGGTACCAAAGTGTAGGAGATTAGAGATTGAGGAGTCAGAGACTCCTTAGATTTAACGTACTTTGTTGAATGAGCACTCTGTCAAGTGGGCAACTTTTGAAAAAAAATATTATTACCTGATTGAGTCAGTGCTCTAATGTTGCTGAATATTTCCTTGACATTAAGTAAAATTCACTTTGTTAAATGTCAAAAATCTATGATTTTCTTTTTGTGACAATCCCAAGTCTGACCACTGGGGTCAGCTCAAATCAGACCTGGCTCAGAACATATGCCCTAAGTACATTGCTAGAAAATTTAGAAACTTTGGTACTGTAGTTTTGGTTCTGAGTTCAAATAGCACTTTTGGTTTGATATAATGGGAGTATACTCATGGTTGACTTTCTTGCCTGGGCTTTACTAAAGAATGTATGATAGTTAAAAGAAGCTTTCAGTCTCAAATGACCCTTAGGAGTCATAGCTACTTTTCGTCATTCCCTTCCTTCTTCCGCTTTCCCCAGATTTTAGGATAGTAATTAAGGCATCATATTCTTATTGCAAAAACTCTACACACAGAAATTGGGATTTAATTCAGAGCAAAGGGATGTTTGTATCTTAGAGTCTCTAGGCAAATAATCACATGCCCTCCATTTATGAAGTATTCTCCTTGAATCAGTGTGGTGAAATAAGAAAGTAGGTGAAATAGGGAATACTATCTAGTCTTGTTCCCTTTTACAGAATAGAAAACTGAGATTCAGAAAGTTTAAGTGATTTCAATACTCAAGTTTACACAATGATTTGGTATCATTTAGCTTTCTAAAATTCTTTCCCAATTTTTCATCTCTGAAAGCTAGAAATAGTCACTTACTTAATAAATACCAAACAGCTTTGAGGCTTCAGGCTCTATAGTTTATTCAGTCCCTAAACCTCTTTTGTCTTCATAGTTGAATGGGTGGAAGAAAACACAGAACAAGGAAAACCAAGTATAAGGGTCAAGGTCATTGTCTATCTGCTATCTGTACAAATACACTTCTGTGTCCTTTAAATGACAAGATAATCAATATCAGAAAGGGGTTTTGCTCCCTAACCTTACAAATAAGCTTCTTTTAAAAAATGCTATACTCCATAAACTCTTCACTTTTGTAGAATGGCTTCCACCTAGAGAAATCAGAAGTTGTGAGGATCTAAGTTAGTCATTATTACAATTATACCCAGACTTCTTTGTAAGTTAAAGCACTTGATTATTGATTCATGAGAGGTACCTAGACATTGAAGTAATGAGAAAAAAGCAAATAAATGTTGATGGTACCACCTTTAAGCAATGTTTCCTGACTGAATCATTCTCCAGATCATAGCTAACAAAAAACCACAAAATGAAAACCTTGAACTCTAGCAGGTATTGCAGTTAAGAAAGTATCTCATATGTACTTCCTTCTCTTAGGAAGCATGTTCAGGACAGAGGCAGGTCTAGAGGTTAAATCAGCAGGCCCCTTACTTCTTCAGATAAATAAAGAAAGCAGATCTTAAAAGGAGCCATGAACTATTATTGTTCAATCCAATGCAAACTTCTCACATTTGTAGAAAATATGTTAGATATTTTTATTTAATTAAATATTATAATGTATAATAATAAAATATTATAAATATAAGGACATATAAACTATCCAGTTTTAGACTATTAAAGCCTACAACACATGCACAGAAACCCAAGTATGTCCATAAATACTATATGTATGGATACATTAAGCATATAGAGATCTGTATGCTCATATATGCATATGCTATGCACATATAATCTGTATGTTACATGTATACACACATACATGCAGATGTAATAGGAGTATCTAGACAAAGATCATAGAGGATAGTGTGACATGGGTAGATTGTGACCTGTGTCACTGAAGAAGACAATTCCACTGAGGAGAAAACAGGTCTTCTGGAATATTTAAGTATCAAGTAATGGAAACACAGCTTGGGCAAATGTAGATGAATATTTCCAAGATGTCTCATCCTTCATATTTCTCTATTGCCCAAAATGATCCTGTCTCAGTCAATAGTGGTATAACTTTGGTCAAGTTACTTGACCTCTGCCAGCCTCAGATCCTCTTCTATAAAAATGGGAATAATAACAGCTACTTCTCAGAGGAAGCTAGGTAACTCTGTGAGTAGATTACTGGGCCTGAAGTCAAGAAAATCTGAGTTGAAATTTGGCTTCAGACACGTACTACCTGTGTGACCTTGGGCAAATCACTTAACTTCTATTTGCCTTAATCCACTGGGATACTATGCCACTATCTTTGCCAAGAAAACCCCATGGATTGTACTATCTACAGGGTCACAAAGAGTCAGAAAAACATTGTATAAACTGAACAGCCACAGTACATCTCAGGGTTATTGTGAGCATCAAATGAAATAAAATATTTAAAGTGCTTTATAAATCCTAAAGAAGTATGTATGCTGGGGTGGCTAGATGATGCAGTGAATAGAGCACTGGCCCTGGAGTCAGGGGGACCTGAGTTCAAATCTGACCTCAGACATTTAACATAAAAAAATAGCCGTGTGACCTTGGGCAAGTCACTTAACACCAATTGCCCTCCAAAAAAAATATGTATGCTTACCATCACGTCTTTTGTTTAATTGGTCCCAAACTTGCTGGACTTTAGGTAGTCTTTTTTAAAAAGGGAGTATTATTTATTTCCTATTAAAAGGTTTTTAGCTCTAAGTTAGTTTAAAATTTCTCAATGGTAAATAAGTTGAATCTGAAATTATTATCTCTTAATTGACATATATGAGCCAGGAAGGCTATGGAGTAGCCAGAAAGGGAAGGTGATAATCAGGTAGCCAATCTCTCTTGGTTGATCAAAGGGTCCACCTCCCAAATGTCAGAAGTTTAGAAATGTTTAGAAGTCAATAAATCACCTCCTTAATGTTCACTGGTTTAGAAGTCAGTATAATACCTCCTTTTTGTTCATTGGTTTAGAAGTCAATATGCCACCTCCCAAATGTTCACTGGTTTAGAAGTCAATAAACCACCTCCTTAAAGTGCAGTGGTTTAGAAGTAAACACACCAGTAGTGCTTATGCTTGTCTCCTGCTTGTCAAAGTTCATTTTTCTACCACCTCTCCTTAAGAAATTCATATGTTGAGGACAAGTTAATATGGTAGAGCAAAGGCAGGGACTCATCTGAGCTCTCCCCAAACCCTTCCCAATACCTTTCAGAAATGTCTCTAAACAAATTCTAGAACAGGAGATCCCACAAAAAGATGGAGTGAAATAAATTTCCAACCCCAGACAACTTGGAAGGTCAGCAGGAAAGAACTGTTGCACCAGAGCAAGAGAGGGGCCCAGTCCAGCACAGGCTGCTCCAGCATAGATCAGGCCCCAGCAAAGCCAGAGTAGGGCTTGGGGTGAATGAATCACTGGCAGCAGGGGCAGTTTCCAGAGCTCTCAGCCCATAGACTACAAAGAAAACTTAAAAGGTCAGCATGGTGTGCAGTCCTAGCCCCAGCAAACCAGGAGCAGGCCTTGGGAATGACTAAATAGACAGTAGCGTTGAGCTTGCAGAGCTCTCAGCCCAAAGACGGTAAGGGGGTCAAACAACTAGACAGAAGGAGATTACAGGGGTTTTGTTTTTAGTTTTCTTTTTGTTTTGTCTTGTTTTGTCTTGTTTTGTTTTGTTTTGTTTTGTTTTGTTTTGTTTTGTTTTGTTTTGTTTTGTTTTGTTTTGTTTTGTTTTGTTTTGTTTTGCTAGCACTGAGGCCAGACTCTTATTCTGCCCATGCTTTGATCTGGGTCCTGGGTGGCAGTCTGAGCATAGCAGAGTTTGCAGCTAAGGAGAGGGAGAGGGAGAGTCTGGGGCTCCTCAATTCCAGGGTAGAAAAGAGTGCTTGTAGTCACTCACAGACAAGAGCACAGGCCAAGAGAGAAGTAAACACCTCTCGTTAGATAATACCACTTTGGAAGAACTGAAAACTTACAGGCCCCTAAAAGTATCTCTGAAAACAGCTGCAAACCCCCCCTAAAGATTGGGAGAGTACACCCTCCACCCCAGGAGAAAAGCCCTACTTTAGCAAAGACTTAAAAGTCAGCTAATAGGCTGGGGAAATGAGCAAACAACAGAAAAAACAAACAAATGAAAAAAACCTCTGACTATTGAAAATTACCATGGTGACAAGGAAGATCAAAACACACACTGAACACAATAAGAGAAGACAATAAAGTCAAAGCTCTCACATCCAAAGCCTCCAAGAAAAATACGAATTGGTCTCAGGCCATAGAAGACCTCAAAAAGATTTTGAAAATGACAATTTAGTGTCATACCAATCAATTTACCAAAAAACTACTTTTTAGAGTTAGACAAAATAGTAACAAAATGTATTTGGAAAAACAAATGGTCTAGAATATCAAGGGAATTAATGAAAATAAATGCTAGGGAAGGTGGACTAGCTATGCCAGATTTTAATCTGTATTATACAGCAGCAGTCATCAAAACTGCTTGGTTCTGGCAGAGGAGTAGAGTAGTGGATCAATGGAATAGATTGGGCACAGGAGACCCAGCAGTTAATGAATATAGTAATCTATTGTTTGATAAACCCAAAGTCCCCAGTTTTTGGGATAAGAATGCACTATTTGACAAAAACTGCTGGGAAAACTGGAATACAGTATGTCAGAAACTGGGCATAGATCACTATCTAACACCATGTACCAAAATCAAGTCTAAATGGGTGCATGATCTAGGTATAAAGGATGATACTGTAAGCAATCTGGGAAAGCAAGGAATAGTTAACTTGTCAGATTTGTGGAGAGGGAAAGACTTTAGGACCAAACAAGAACTGGAGAGCATTATGAAATGCAAAATGGATAATTTTGATTACATTAAATTGAACAGATTGTGTACAAACAAAGCCGATGTAACCAAGATCAAGAGGGAAGTGGGAAATTGGGAAAGAATTTTTACAACCTATGTCTCTGATAATTTCTAAAATATACAGAGAATTGAGTCAAATCTATAAGAAAACAAGTCATTCCCCAATTGATAAATGGTCAAAGGATATGAACAGGCAGTTTTCAGAGAAAGAAATTAAAGATATCTATAAGCATATGCTCTAAATCACTTTTGATTAGAGAAATGCAAATCAAAACAACTCTGAGATACCACATCTCTCCAATCAGATTGGTTGTATGACAAAACAGGAAAATGACAAATGCTGGAGAGGATGTGGGTAAATTGGAATACTAATGCATTGCTGTTGGAGTTGTGAACTGATCCAGCCATTCTGGAAAACAATCTGGAATTATGCCCAAAGGGCTATAAATAATTTCATACCCTTTGACCTAGCAATACCATTTCTAGGGTTATATCCCATAGAGATCATAGAAGTGGGAGAAAGCCCCATATGTACAAAAATATTTATAGCAGCTCTTTTTGTGGTTGCAAAGAATTGGAAATTAAGGGGGTGCCTATCGATTGGGGAACGGCTAAACAAGTTGTGATATATGCATGTAATGGAATACTATTGTGCTATAAGAAACGAGGAGGAGGTGGTTTTCATATTTACTTGGAGAGGCTTATACAAACTGATGCTGAGTGAGAAGGGTAGAACCAGGAGAAATTAGTATACAATCACAGACACAACATATGTGTGATGACCAACTATGACAGACTGGACTCTTCTCAGCAATGGAATGATATAAGTCAATCCCGAAAGACTCATGATGGAGAGAGATGCCTACATCCAGAGAAAGAACTAGAAAGAACTGAGATTGAATCCTGATTGAAGCAAACTACTTGACCTTTTTCTTTTCATTGTTTGGTTTTATTTCTTCTTTACCATTTTTCATCCCGTCTAGTACAATTCACCTTTGTAACTTGACTAATGTCTAATATGAAAGTATTTGCAGATCCTATACTGGACTATATGCCATCGCGGGGGGTGGGGGAAGGGAGGGAAGGGAAATTTGAAACTCAAGGAACTATGGAATTGAATCTTGTAAACTAAAAATAACAAAAAAAAAAAAAAAGACAAGAAAAGAAAAAAAAGATTTTGAAAATCAAGTAAGACGGAAGAAAAATTGGGAAGAGAAATGAGAGTGATGCAAGAAAATTTGACTTTCAAATACAAGACTCAAGAGAAGCATATAAAGGTTAACAAGAAAGGGAAATCATAAAAAACTTAATAAATTTTAACTGTTTATTTTACTACATAGGAAGATGATATTTGTAACTCATAAGACCTTTCTCTCTCTCTCTCTCTCTCTCTCTCTCTCTCTCTCTCTCTCTCTCTCTCTCTCTCTCTCTTTTTGAGGGGGGGGAAGCAAGGCAATTGGGTTGCCTTGGGCAAGCAACTTGCCCAAAGTCACAGAACTAATAAGTATCAAGGGTCTTAGGCTGGATTTGAACTCAGGTCCTCCTGACCCCAGGGCTGGTACTCTATTCACTGCACCACTAAGCTGCCCCTACCTTTCTCTTTATTAGGGTGGTTAGAAGAAGAGCACACGTATGATTTGAATAAGAAAGGATGATATCTTAACAAAATCAAAGGATGAGAGAGGAATGTACTGGGAGAAAGAGAAAGGGAGAGGTAGAATATGTTAAATTATTTCACATAAAAGAGGTAAGAAAAAGCTTTTACAGTGGAGGGGAGAGTGAGTGAACTCTCTTCAGAACTGGCTAAAAAATGGAATAACATACACACTCAATTGAGTATAGAAATCTATCTTACCCTACAAGAGTGTAGGAGAAGAAAGGGATAAATGGGGTGTGTGATAAAAGGGAGAACAGATTGGGGAAGGAGGTAGTCAGAAGCAAAATACTTTTAAGGAGGGATAGTGTGGAAGGAGAAAAAGAATAGAATAAATCAGTGAGGGAAGGAGAGAAGGAAATACAGTTAGCAATACTATCTGTGAAACATTTTTTGAAGCAAGTTTCTCTGACAAAGGCCTCATTTCTCAAACATATAGAGAACTGAATCAAATTTATAAAATAAAAGTTATTCTTCAATTAATAAATGGTCAAAAGATATCAGTTTTCAGGTGAGGTAATCAAAGGTTTCTATAGTCATATGACAAAATACTCTAACTCACGATTGACTAGAGAAACATAAATTAAAAATTAGATTGGCTTATAGGAATGTTAGAGAGAATGTGTGTGGGAGGGAGATTTTAATGCACTGTTGGAGGAGCTGTGAACAGATTCAATCATTCCAGAGAGTAATGTGGAATTATGCCCAAAGAGCTTTAAAATCATGCATACCCTTTGACCTAACAATTACCACAACTAGGTCTGTATCCCAAAACAGATAAAAAAAATAAAAAAAGGAAAAATACCTCTATGTACAAAAATATTTCTAGCAGTTCTTTTCTGGTGGTAAAGAATTAGAAGTTGAGGGTACGTCCATCAATTGGGGAATGACTAAGCAAGTTGTGGTATGTGATTATGATGGAATACTATTGTACTAAAAGAAATGATGAGCAGGCTGCTCACAGAAAAACCTGGAAAGAATTGCATGAGCTGATGCAAAGTAAAATGTACGGTGTACAAAGTAACATCAATATCGTCATGATGATCAGGCCTGAATGACTTAGCTATTCTCAGCAGTACAACACTCCAAGACAATTCTAAAGGACTTACAATGAACTCTAAAGGATTTACAGAAAGAACTGACGGTGACTGAATACAGATTAAAACGTACTTCTTTTAAACTTTATTTTTTCTTGAGTTGTTATTTTTTCTTTTCTATGTTTTCTTTTGCAACATGACTATTATGGATATGTTTTGCATGACTATACATGTACAAGCTATATTGAATTGCTTGCCTTCTGAGTTGGAGGTGGGGTAGGGAGGGAGGAAGGGGAAGAATTTGGAATTCAAAGATTTAAAAACAAATGTTAAAAATTGTTTTTACATGTAACTGGGGAAAATAAAATAATAAATAAAAACTTTAAAAAAAGAGTGATCTTCTGTCTTAATGGGAAATAGCAACAATTTGCTGAAACTGGTTGAAAGATTTATGAAAATTCATATATGATTATGAAATACAAACATAATTTAAGGAATTTTAAGGTCATAAATTACAAATTGTGAAACTCAAAGCTTGCTAAGGAAAAGTGCCTGAAGAAAGAATTGGCGGTTGGGGGGGTGGGTCGTGCCACTTTTCAAAGGCCAATAACCATCTTAGTTCCATCATAGCTGCAATAGACATATTTTTCTCTTTGCCACAATCAGATATCTAAATTATCTATCATAGTCTTAATATGTAAATCTCTTTCTTTAATGTAATTACATTTACTTTTTCTTTTCAATCTTTTATTTTTAGGTTATAGTAACTTTCAATAAAGGTTTTTTTTTTCTTTCTGTTGTTTGATCATTTTACCAGCCTATTAGCTGACTTTTAAGTCTTTGCTAAAATAGGTGTATCAACAATGCAATATTCACAATACCTACAGTAACTATAAATATGCTGATATGTTTATTAATCACAAAATATACTAGGCTGTCTACATGGAGAATAAAGCTAGAACATTTATTCAAATACCAGAAAACTCAGTTCCAAAACCAGAAAGTCAGAGTCATCACAGTAGATATGAAGTTGGCACATGTAGTTAATGTAGTAAATGCCCTTCTCAAGTCTTCAAAACAGAACAGGGTATCTCAGGCAAAGATCCTCCTCTACTCAGTTGTGGCAACTACTCAGCATCCAGGAAGCATGATCCCAGCAGCTCTGACCCCCCTGCAGTTCCCATCCCTGGCAGTCCTTAGCAGGTATCCTTAGCAAAAATTCTGGCTGCCTCAAAAACAAGAGTTCATGCTGCTGCTGCTGCTGCCACTGCTATTGCCATGCTTCCAATCACCACACACACTCTAGCTTGGCCCCCGCTTACCTCTTGCCCCACCCCTTCCTGTTTAATCAGCAAATTCAAGGGGCATGGAAGATCTTTAAATCCCATAACCCTTACATTCAGCCCTAAGATCTTTCATGTCCCTTACTTGGCAAAAATACATTAATAATACATTTCATCCCATAGGTTAATAGGACTTTTAGGGATAACTGGTGTCAATGGAATTTTTACAACAATATAACAAGTATAGCACACAATAAACACAGAAAACAATAAAATACAATAGAGTTAGGGCCTTAAGCACAAGCTCCCCATCATTCCCTGGAACAAATGGGGCCCTAAAATCTTGGGGTAAGGGGTGAAGGTCTCTTCTTCCATGTCTACTTGCTGCTGAAATTGGATGTAGAGCTGTCCCTGTTCCAAGGGGTCCCATTTGAGAGGTCAGTTCTTAATGTGCTTGATGCCAGGTCCAGGGGTGACACATCACAGCTGCAGACAGGGGGTGACATCCAGCTTAAGCTATCAGGCATCTACAGGTAGAAGGTACCAAGCCTGTAGAAACAAATCTAGCAAACAAGGTGAACAGACAAAAAGCCAAAAAGAAGCAAAGAGACAATAACCAGAAACAAAGTAGATCAGCCATGCTACTGGAGTCCATGAGCCCACTATTGTAGCCTCACTCACGGTAGAATATATGAGTTAAGGGCACAATTTTGTAATCATCTTCTCCTGAATAAACAATAGTTACAGTATTATCCCTCCCATGTGCTATAATCTCCGCAGCCTTTGGAACGTCATTTGGCTTCCGTTTTACCCATACTTTAGCTCCCAATTTTATTCTGTTAGTAGAACCAAATCTTGCAGTTATTTTGGAAGGAGGGTCAGTTTTAACAAGTGGTATTGTTCCCCAAGAAACGATAATCACTTGAACTATGCTATCATTTTTATGAATCTCTATGGTTCTTTCACCTAAATTATGGAATGTCACAACAATTTCTCCTTGATAATTAGAATCTATTACTCCAGCCAACACATGAGCTGCTAATCCTGATTTGGGTACAATCTGTCCAAAGTGATTTTTAGGGATTCTTAAGCATGTTCCAGTGGAGATTTTTCTTCTTTTCTGTCCAACAAAAACTCCTCTGTATTGTACTGTACTGAATCATACTGTACTGCACCAGGTGTTCCTGGGTACAGTGCTAGGACATCTGGTCTCAAAGTCAATATTTGGAATCTGATTTATTTGTTGTTTTCTAATTTGCAAATCTGGGGTCATCATTCTGGCTAGAGGTGTACTTTCTCCCAATGGTCTATTATTCAAATTATGTAAAGCCATGAACAAATTATCCTTCCAATGTTGATACGATTTACTGGAACTTAACTTCCTTAACTGTTCTTTCAGTAATCCATTCATTCTTTCAATTAACTCAAATGCTTGTGGATAATATGGAATATGATGTATCCATTCTATATTGTTTAGCATACAGTACTTTATTTCATTACCTTTGAAATGTGACCCATTGTCACTTTGGATCTGCATTGGTGTTCCATAATATAGACTTATAAGATCTAGAGTTTTACAAGTGTTTTTCTGGGTTGCATTCTTACAAGGACAAGGCACTAGTACACCTGAATAGGTGTCAACACAAGTACACATAAATCTGCAGCCTTTATCTTAGGGTAGGGGACCAATATATTCTATTTGCAAGATTTGGGCTAGGACTTTTCCTCTTGCTATCTCTCCAGTTACTCCCAGAGGAACAGTTCACTCCTTTTCCAATTGACATTCTTCTGCTATCTGTTTTAACAGTGAATGAGAGATACTAATACCTCAATCTTGCACCTATTGGTGTGTGGCCTTAACCCCCAAATGGCCTGCTGTTCAGTGGACCCATTTTGCTAATACCAGATCATCAGTTGTCAAAGTAGGGACAATATGTTCAGTAGCAATCTTCGACAGTCGATCAGCCATGAGCATTGTACTCATGTTCTGGTATGGTGAAGGCCACATGAGCATCTACATGAAAAAGCAACAAGTCTGTGACCAAAGACATGTTTCAGATATCTTCCCATAATTCTTTGCCCCAGACTTGTTTGCCATGAATTTCCCAATTTTGATTTTTCCACATGGGCATCCATGTAGCTAATTCATTAGCTACCACCCATGAATCAGTGAATATATGACACTTTCCTGCTTGTTCTATTTTGATGTCTTAATGTACTGCCATAAGTTCTGCATACTGACTACTTCCACCTATCCCATTACTTATAGGTTGTAGGCCACTGCTTTCCAATGTCTTTTTTGGCCCAAATATTTCACTCTCCCATCAGTAAACCGTGCATGTCTCTTTTGTTCCTCAGTTAATCCATCATATCCCTCATTCCATTTTACAGAGGGCTGTACCAAATGTTGCTTTGGCTCAGGGGGGTGTGTCATTCCCCTCTATTTTTATGTTCACTACAAATTCATGTAGAGACTCTGCTTTTGCCTGTTTTCACTCTATTTTGAATATACCACTTCCATTTGATTATACTAGCCTCTCAGGCATGTCCAATTCTGAGAGAAGCTGGGGTACTAATTACCCAGGTCATAATTGGGATTCCAGGTCTTAATATCACTTCATGGCCCAGAGTCAGTTATTCAGTCTCCACCAAAGCCCAATATGCAGCTGACAACTGCTTTTCAAAAGGTGTATACTGGACTCCAGATGAAGGGAGTTTCCTACACCAAAATCCCAAGGGTACATTTCGGCTTTGTTGTTTTTGCCATAAGCTCCAGTTTGCATAATCGTCTTGTACAGTCACTTGTAATTCCACTGGACCATTTTGCATGGGCCACAGATCTAGGGCCAACTGTATGGCAGCCTTGGCTTCTTCAAAAGCTTTACTCTAGGGGCGGCTAGGTGGCGCAGTGAATAGAGAGCCAGCCCTGGAGTCAGAAGGACCTGAGTTCCGAGCCGGCCTCAGACACTTAATCCACACAAACAAAAAAACCTAGCCGTGTAACCTTGGGCAAGTTACTTAGCCCCAATTGCCCTAAAGGGGCGGCTAGATGGCGCAGTGAGTAAGAGCGGCGGCCTTGGAGTTGGGATGACCCGAGATCAGATCCAGCCTCAGAAAATGAGCACCCACGCATAAAATAAAGACTAGCCATGTAACCTTGAGCAAGTTACTTAACCCCAATTGCTTTAAAAAAAAAAAAAAAGCTTTACTCTGCTCAAGTCCCCAAGCGAATTCATATTTCTTCCGAGTGACTCTATATAAAGGTTTCAAAATCTGTCCCAAATGTGGAATGTGGTGCCGCCAGTATCCAAACAATACTATGAACTTTTGGGCCTCCTTCTTATTGGTAGGGGTAGGAAAATCCTGAATCTTTTGTCAGGCTTGTGGAAGAATATCTGGTAGTCCCTTGTTCCATTGTATACCCCAAAATTTTACATTTTGAGCTGGTCCTTGAACTTTGCAGGGTTAATTTTCCCATCCTTTACTTTTCATATGCTCAATTAGAAGGGTCAAACTCCTCTCCACTTCTTTTGCATCTTTTCCCTGTATCATGATATCATCAATGTAGTGGGTAAGCTGTATACTAGGTAGCTTTAATTCAACCAACTGTTCAGCCACGATCCTGTGACAAATAGTGGGTCTATGTAGGTACCCTTGTGGCAAGTTGGTGAAAGTATATTGTCTACCCTGACAAGTGAAAGTGAACTGGTTCCATTGTTTAGGGTCTATTGGGATGGTGAAGAAGGCATTCACCAAGTCAATAACTGCATACCAGGTCCCATCATATTTCTGGATCCTTTCTATTAAGGTGATGGTATCTAGAACAGCAGCATACAAAGGAGGAGTCACCTTATTCAATTGTCTATAATCCATATATCATTCTCCATGTCCCATCTGATTTTCTTACTGGGCAGACCAGATTATTCCATCATATGGTTGTAGGGACTAGCACTTCTGCTTCAACATATTCCTTTATAGTAGTGGTAATTTCATCTTGCCCCCCTGGTACACGACACTATATTAAAGTAATTACTTCAGAAGGTTTAGGTAAAGTGATTGGGTCCATTTTTATTTTTCCCACTAAAACTGTATTAATTCCTATCTTCCTTACAGCGAATTGGTATCTTCCTTCAGGTAAATTCAGAGTCATGCCTCTCAATAGATCTATTCCAACGATGTATTCAGGAATGGATACAACAACCATAGTATGTTCTTTCTTAAGTAATTGCCCAATTTTCATTGTTATTTTAACTTGTCTGGCTGATATTTCAGCCCCTTCTAGACCTGTGATGGTAATAGGAGTTCCAAGTTTAAACTTATCAGGGTTTCCATAGATAAGTGTGACCTCAGCCCCAGTATGGGCCCTAGTTATAGTGGTTGATCCATTCTTCCAATATATAGTTAAACCAAAGTGGGGTCTACAATCTCCTCTATTTCTTTAATCTAGGCTGGGGCCTGACCTATTTCCTATTCTTCCTGAAGGTGGGGCAAACTTGGATACAAAGATTCAGATTCAGGAGTACCTGCAGGGGTGGTTCCTGCTTCCCTATTCATTCTAATGTTAAGTACCTTTTCTTGGTACAGCTTATGCACCTCTTCAGTTGGAATACCATCTATTCTTCTAAAGTCCACCCCTGCTCTCAATAGAGCAGTAAACAGTTCCCTTCTAGTTGGTCTGTTTTGTCTCTGAATCCTCTGGCTGTTTACTCTTCTCTCTCTAGGCAATTTGTCTTGTCCCCATTCCCCAGGTCACTTAATTGTGAAATCTTATCTAGCACCTCTGAAAGAATGTGCCCTATTTCTCCAATTAATAAAGTCAGAATTAAGTGCTTATAAGCAGGAGAAGCTGTCTTCACTATGATATTTCTATGAGGAACTCCTTAGCTTTCTCATACAATCTCTAAGTGAGTACCAGGGTCTGTCTCCACCAGGCCACATAGAGTCAGTAGGATATTGCTTTTTGCATCCCTCTGAAGCTAAAGCTAACAGATTAGTTCTGTTGAGGCCTCCTTGCCTATGGTGATCCCTAAAAGTTTGGGGTACAAAAGGATTCTGACTGACACGAATTTTAAGTAATCCTCACTGTCTAGTGTTATTCCTCGGGCACCTTCATCAGTGATTCTTACTATCCAAGACACTAAAGACTCTCCCATTCTTTGGGTGAATCTACTCAATATATCAGTAATCTGCTATTGAGTGAAATCCTCAATTATCTCCCTGGACCCTGTTTGGCCCTGGTGGTTCTCCTGCCTTCTTCTTATGGGGAGAACTTCTACATTAGAAGTCTCCTCATCTAACCTTGTTGCATTCTCCACACACACATTCTCCTGGCAGCTGTCTAGGCAACTCTGCCCAGCCTGTACAAAAGCTGCCTGCACATTCCTTCTGCTAGTTTTTTGTTTCCTTTTAGCTACATGAACAGTAACTTGTTCCTGGACCACCTGAGTCCCTCCAGTTTGCTCTTCTGAATGCTGTGGCACAGAAGAATCCTCAGGCAAACCAGCCAACTCCCTAGCCATCTCTTTCCTCCAGCAGCTTATTCCTACTTTTATACATAAGGCGATAACTTGTTAGTAGGACCCAGCCTCTCCTGCACACCCCTGCCAGTTCTTTGCCTGGGGATTTTATGGGGATTCCTTGCAAATGTCTTTCCAAATCTCTGGGTTCTCCTTCTTTTAGCCTTGGTTCCCAGTTTTCACAGGACCCTGTGCTTTTGGCCCATTCTCTGGCTAGAGAGGAATAAGGCAAATCCTCCCACCCTGGGATAGCCATTTTTTCCCTCTAAAGCCCCCCCTGCTTCCAAATACAGGCCTGACATTTTGTAATCCTGTCCTCGTCACCAAATGTATCAACAATGCAATATTCACAATACCTACAGTAACTACAAATATGCTGATATGGTTATTGATCACAAAATATACCAGGCTTTCTACATGGGGGATAAAGTTAGAACATTTATTCAAATACCAGAAAACTGAGTCCCAAAACCAGAAAGTCAAAGCCATCACTGTAGTTGAAGTTGGTGCATGTAGTTAATGTAGTAAACACCCACATTCTCAAGCCTTCAAAACAGAACAGGCTTCCAGGGTGGAGGGTGCACTTTCCCAAGATTTAGGGGTTTTGTGCATCTGTTTTCAGAGATACCTCTAGGGGCCTGTAAGTTTTCAGTTTTTCCAAAGTGGTATGATCTAAGGAGAGGTATATGCTCCTCTCCTGGCCTATGCTCTGGCCTGTGAGCCACCACAAGCACTCTTTTCTGTCCTGGAATTATATGGAGGGTCCCCTGTCAACTGTGGTTGCAAACTCTGCTATGCTAGTGCTCCTCCTCCAAGACTGCCATCAGGACTATGACCCACTGCTGCTGCTGATTCAGTGGCTCCTAAGGTCTGCTGCTGGTTTGCTGGGATCTGGGTTTTGCTCATAGCCTGTTCTGTACTGTGGTGCAACAGACCTTTCCTGTTGACCTTTCAAGTTGTCTTGGGTTGGAAAATTATTTTACTCTATCTTTTTATGAGTTCTACTGCTCAGAATTTGTTTAAGAGTCATTTTTAAGGGTATTTGGAGGGGTTTGGGGGATATCTCAGACAAGTCATTGCCTTTCTCCACCATCTTGACTCTGCCTCCCCAGAAGATCACTCTCAAAGTATCAGTAACTTTTGATGGGTCAAACCAAGTAGCAGAAACATATTATTCATTGACAGGTTACTTTAGCTCTGACATACATATATTTAAAGGATTCCACATGTATTGGCTCTCTGCTTTTTCAAGCATAAATTGATTCATGATCATTTTTTCCATAATGTGAATTCCATTAGTTAATAGTTATAAAATCCAGATTTTTTTTGGTTGAAATATGTCCTGAAACTAATTCAGAATGTGGTCTAGGTGTGCTCCCTGTGAAGGTATTTGTGACAGAATACAAACTTTAATTGCTACTTGGCAATGAAAACTTTATTGGTTGCATGACTTCTGCTTTATCTCAGTTTACTAATCTGTAATATGGATAAAGATATATTGTCTACTTCCAGTGTTGTGAGAATCAAATGATATAATAATTGTGAAGCATCTAACATAAATTTGGTAATTCATTGTACTAAAATGTTGTTAGAAAAGTCAATTTTCTTTTAACCTGGATTCTTTAGAGTTACAGATTTAATTGTTAAAACCCGGATAGCAAGAAGAAATTAATGGCAAAAACAAAATTAGTAATTGCATATTTCACTAACCTTTTCAAAAAAATTATTTCCAGGAAAATCATTCAAAAACCAGAACTGATACCTAATCAATGTTTAAAATTGTAATGAAAAAGACAAATTTCAGTTTTTGTTCATAGAAAATTAAAGTTAAATTCAATATTAGAGAAGTACTATATCTTATATGTATGTAGTTAATATTATTTACATAGTTCATTTAAGCCTTTATTTTTTGTCCTTGTATCAGACTGTCCTCATATTCATTTGAGATTCTTTACAGTGTTCTGCATATGCAAAGTGTCTGACTGAAGTTAAAGCAAAATTGTTGGTGATGAAACTGCTTTTATTTGGGTAACATTGACCAACCAACCATCATCTCATTGCCAATATTTTCTGAGTTAACTAGCTTAGATTAAAGAGAAGTAGAAGTTTTAGGCAAATTTTTCTCAGGTGCTTGCATATGTTTAAAGAGTGAATACTGTAAAGTTTTCTTTTGATTTTTTTTGGGGGGGGTTAAATTAATTTAAGAGTTTATTAATTCAGAAATTATGATACTTTGGGCAAAGTTTAGGTTGAAGGCTTTTATAAGGGAATATTTTTTTAATTGAGAAAATGTTTTCCTTAAAAATTACCTGCCTCATTAGAATAATTAGACACTAACAAATCTCTCTGAATTAAAGGCCTCAAAATCTGTTATTTACATCGTTATTAACTTAAGTACTTAAGTAATTCCTATATGTATTAAAAAGTAATAAAACAGCAGTTTAAAAAAAAGTTCTGCAATTTATAGTCTTCATCAATCCAGATTCATTGTACCTTTAATAATTCCCATCAGGTTTTATTTGTAGCATATTTGTGTTCCTGAATAAGACAAATTTTTAAAAAAACATGTTTTTGTAAAATATTTGTAGAAGTGAACTATTTCCTACATCCATAGCTATGTTTTTGAATTGTTAGAATTTTCACTTGCAAAAGAAAGGTGTAAAGTATCTTTAAAGTGTCTTCAGAATATTCCTTAAATAATGACTATGTACCACTTTATTCAAATCTCAGTTCTTTAAAGAAACATTTATTAATTAAATGTTGCATTTCATGCTTTCTATTGTGTTAAAAAACACACCCTTAATGTATTTAATAACAATGGTTTACAAAAGTTTGTATGTGCCTAACTCTTAATTATTTGTGTATTGACTACCTAATTGGTGGGTTGCCTAGGGTTTTTTGTTGTTTCACCTACCTAGTAGTTTAGTTTGGGGCTCATCTGTTGTGGTGTTTGTGTGTGGTATGGAGACTCTAACCAAAAATTGACTACTCCGAGACTTCTCAAAGTGAAGGCAGAAAGTTTTACTAGAATTTCTCAAGAAGCGGGCGGTCCGTCTCTGGGAAATCCAGGGAGGGGAGGCCACCTTACAGGAGCAGAAGCTGGGTTAAATAGACAAGGATTACCTGCCCCTCCCAAATATTAACCTAATTATTACTAATGAGGCTCTAATTCTGTTAGATAACATACATAATACATGAGATCTACCACACAAGAGTCAGTAACAACCTCAGAATACTGAACTCCCTTCAGTCCAACCTAGATGTGTCCTTATCTGGGCTTGAGTGTCCCAAGGCTGCTGTCTGCTTTCTGATTGGTCAAATCCTCCTGCTGCCGCCAGCTCCCTTTTATTCTACGTTATTTCATTTTTAGTATTATCTAGGAGTTCTCTGGGAACTGGGAACTCAACTTCTTCCCAAGGCTACTGTCTGGTACTTTTTATCAGTAGTCTTGTTTCAGCAGTTCTTGCAGTTCTATAGAAACTTAACCCTTTGCTACCTCTCACACTACAATACTTTCCCCAAACTAAAACACCTCTAATTTGGGCTCAATAGTTAATCTAATCAATTTTATTAATACTCAATAGCTCTTACATTACCTTGAAATACACAATGACTTATATATATATATACACATACATACATATATAGGGAAACAATGCTGAACTTAGTTATAAAATATAAAGAAGTAATAAGAATATATATATCATATTCAGAATGGGGAAACTTCACTGCAAGTCATCCCACACAAAGTGAATCAATCCCACACAATCAATCACAAGGGTGATGTCTTGATTTGCACATGGATTGGAGATGAATGGGGCAGAGTTGCATAAAGTCATCACTCACTTTTGAAGTCTAGTTGTAAGACAAAGGTCAAGATGAATGCAGATGGCCCAGGATGCAGTGGACAGAGCTTGGCTTTTCATATCTTGCCTGGGTAAATCAAATCAAATTAAAGCTAGAAAGTATCTTGTTGATATGTACACACACTATTTACATAAAAGGGTTTAGATAGGACTACTATATACCATCTTAAATGTTTCTTTATATCATGCAAATTGGGAATCATTATATTAGATTTCTTTGTGTTCCCTGGGTTTGAGGGAGGATGGCTGCATGCTTATCATAATGAGGTCAGACTCTTTAGAGACTTTTGACTTGGCCAAAAATCCTAATACCCTACCAGTCTCCTGTAGAGAATATTAGAGCAAGAAGTTTTAACAGCAGTGGCTTATAATATTTATTTAGTCCACCATATTTAGAGCTGACTTCACAATGACAGCTGTGAATTTAAACTATTTGAGTATTTCCTAATACTATTCATGTGAAATTCATTTGTCTCATGTGGTTTCATTTACAGTGAGATATACCTTTCTATTTGGCCCTGTCACACTTTTTCTGTCAAAGCGGATAAATTACAACATCCTATACCTGTATATGTTACTTTTTTTGTTGATTGTATCTTTAATAAAATGTGTTTTTGCACTAGTGCCTCTCCAAATGATTAAAATTGCAAGTTTAAAAGTCACTCATGATAGAATATATGATTTTTTGTAAGATAATTTAGAAATGCATTTGGCTAACTTGATGCCACTAACTGGTAATGTGAAGTTTTATGTTTTAAATGTATGTCTATATTATGAAACTTGGTAACATCAACACTGCTAGAAAAATGATTTCTCCTATAATTTGGATGTTGTTATTGTTTAGTATTCAACTCTTTTTTTTTTTTTTGCTTTTTGGAGGGCAACTGGGGTTAAGTGACTTGCCCAAGCAAGGTCATACAGCTAGTCAGTGTTAAGTATCTGAGGTGTCTGAGGCCAGATTTGAACTCAGGTCCCCCTGACTCCAGGGCTAGTGCTCTACTCCCTGTGCTACCTAGCCACCCTGTTTTCAACTCTTTTTGACCCC
Organism: Gymnobelideus leadbeateri; assembly: GCA_011680675.1. Classification (NCBI taxonomy): domain Eukaryota; kingdom Metazoa; phylum Chordata; class Mammalia; order Diprotodontia; family Petauridae; genus Gymnobelideus; species Gymnobelideus leadbeateri. The sequence continues at coordinate 962,843 of WOXC01003982.1, forward strand.
ATTTGGGTTTTCTCAGCAAAGCTACTTGAGTGGTTCGCCATTTTCTTCAGCTCATTTTACAGATGAGGAAACCGAGGCAAAAAAGCTAAGTGACATAGATCGTAAATAAGTGAGACCAAATTTGAGCTGAGGAAAATGAGTCATCCTGACTGCAGGCCAGGTGCCCTATTGACTATCGCACCTAGCAGTCTTATAATTCATATCCTGTTACATTATAAATTCAGCTGTTGAACAGTTATTTAAAAGCTGCTGGATATTTAATTGGGTGTATACTATTTCATTAGGATGATAATAATAGTTTCATAGATCTCTTAGGTTTCTTTATCTGATGAGTTGTTTGAGACTCGGTATTTGGGGACAATTATATAGTTCTGCTGGTGATATTGTATAAAATAATGTTTCTGTATATAAGATCCAAGAAGGTGCTGAGATTAATCTAGTGCAGACTCACTCTGTATCAGATTATTCTTGTCCAATACAAGCATCACAGATACGTAGGCTCGTTAAGAGTTTACCCATTGCGGCAAATCTTTAATAAATTGTGTTTTACTTTGGCTGAGAGAAGGTTTGAGTCGAATTCATTTGGCAGGAACCAATATGTTGGTATTTTGGGGTCTCGAGCACTCCTAAAATTTAACAGTTGTATATGTCAAACGTAAATGATTCTGATGGGATATATAGGCCTTGAGCATGTTCTAATAAGTTTTTCAAAGACCTTGAGCATACTCTAATTAAAAAGTTCTTTAAAAAGTGTTGTATATAGTTGTATTTTTCACCCCCTGCACAAACCAGGCATTTTAAAATGCTTTGTTAGATTCTTATTTCTCAGTTATTATTTGAGTTTCTTAAGTCAATCCACACAATAAATGGCTAGCGTATGTCATAAGATAGTTATAGGTAATAAAAACTGAAGATTTTTGTTTTTATTGTTGTTTTTTTCCCTTTAGTGGGGCTTGAATCTGAGGGGAGAAGAGTAATGAATGAAAGCCAGTCTTAAGAAGTTAAATGATAGCTGAGTCTGTGTTAATTTAGGAAAGCACTCTTATAACCTTAGCTTACATGTTTACTTTGGTAAATATTAAATCTTTAACCAGAAGGGCACATCCTACAAGTCAGATACTCATAGATTTATTTAAAGATTCTTTTTCTAGCCTCTTATTGGAAGTGTCTATATAAGGTTTAGGTAAAGATAGAAACAGCAAGGGAAATGTAAAAACTTAAATTCTCTAAAGTTTCAAGTGAACAGTGGGTTAATAGGATTAGAGTCATAAGGTTTGATATAATTTTCAAAACAAGATCTAGTCTGCCTCAGTTTCCTCATTTGTAAAACAAGGATAATAATAGGACCTACTTCCCACTGATGTAGGAATCAAAATAAAGCAAAAACTTCAGCAATGGCAATATAATAGGGTTGGTGCGGTGGCTATGGTGCTGGCTTTGGAGTCCAAGAGGACCTTATGTCAAATCTTGCCTCAGGAACATACTAGATGAATTACCCTGGGCAAGTCACTTATGGCATTCTCAGTCTCAGCTTCTCCACATATAAACTAGGAATAATAACTGTACCGATTATTTTACAGGACTATTGTGATAACAAATGGGATAATGTATACAAAGGGATTCTGTAAACCACAATTACTATAAATATAAAATTAGTTTTACAATTCAACCTAAAGGATTATCCTTTCCAGCTACAAAGTATGGGTTTAAGAATAATTATTCCATATGGCAAACTTGCAATGTTTGACCTTTTCTAACAACATTGCAAAAAAATGGCTCCACAAGTTTGAGCTTATGGATTTCCTACATGTTTATACCATTTTTTTCATTCCCACAAAGACAGTTCAATGCTGGGATGGCAACCAAAAATTTAGGGGTTTTAATTGGGATTTATAACAAACACTATGGCCTTTGTCAATGAATTCAGAACTGAACTAGTTACCTCTCTGGGTATTACTATGTGAGCTTTTAATTTAATTGTATCATATATATATAGTTTAATTTTTAATTTGGAACCATGATTTCATCTGGATACAAACATCTGCTGAAAAAACTCTAACAACACAGAACAACAACTTTTTGACAACTTAGTGTCAGAGAGTTACTGGTGCTTAAATGATTTTCAATGAGTCATTCATTTATATGCAAGAGGAAGGACTTGAACCTTGGACTTTCTGCTTCTATGTCTACTTCTTGAGTCACTCTGTCATACTATCTCTATACAATTTGATGTCTGTATTAAATATCACAGTCTCTTGTTGGCTTAGTTTCTTTTCTGCTCCATGGATAACATCATTATTCTGAACCATCCAATCCCATTATGGGATCTAAGGAGACAATTATTTATGCAGATATTACTGTTTTACATTCCTATTTTTACACCATATTGATAAACATCAAAATCTCACTAATTTATATATTATCATACTTGAATCCACAATCTAGGTTAGACCAGGCTATAGAAAAATAGTTTGTTAATCAAACTAATTGGACAAAAAATATTCCCAGGGATGTTTAACCTACTTACAACAACAAATTCATAACCAAATCCATGTAAACTTTTATCTTGTTACTGAAATATTAGCACCATGTAAATTACAAATTAATTTTATCTATTAATTATAGCGGACCTAATTTTACTTGTATTCAGCATTATTTTTACTTTTTTGGTATTTTTTAAGTCATAGTATGGGTTTGTATTTAATTTGTAGCAGTATAGTAGACCTCCCAATTCACAAGGTAGTGTGGGTTCCTCATGGCAATCTACCTCAGATTTAAGACAATCTGTGGATATATATCCTCTAAAAAGATTACCTTGAAAGCCCCCACTCGTGTGTCACCTTGAATAGTCAGCCAGAGGACACAATTAGTAAAGGCCTTTACAACATACACACACACACACACACACACACACACACACACACACACACACGCATGCACGCACGCACACACACACATGTAGCCAAAGTATATATGGAGATGTAGAGATGTATACATATACCATCAGTTCAAACAAATGGAAGGGAAATTGACAGCTCTAGCCCTAAGACACCAGCCAAGTTGGACATTGATCTGTAAACTGCTACTCTGGATGTTACTTTGATGCTGTCTTGAAGTCTTTTCCACAGCCTTTCAACTTCTGGCTTAAGTGAAATCTTCAGTTATACTTTCATTAAAGAAAAGTAAATTTGATCATTTTTTTCTCTAAATCTTTTTTTTTCCTCCAAAATTTTATTTTGCACTCAAATGCCAGAACACAAATAGAGAATAAAAAAACCCACAAAAACATATCATAAACTTAAATATTGGAACTTAAGTACAAAGTTAGAAAGAAATAAAGGCATGTGCCATGAGGGTGGGGGAAGAGAGGGAGGAGGAGAAAATGTGAAACTCAAGGGATTGTGGAACTGAATCTTGTAAACTAAAAGTAAACATACAAATTAATAAAGACAAACAAACAAACAAAAAAGAAATAAAGGCATGTCATGTGTATAGAAGAATACGAGAGGATTCAAAATGTGTAACAATAAAATTTCATTTCAAGAAAGCCTATATGATAAATAATGCACATTGTGTTGAGAATTGTCCATCTTTTCTTTGATTCCTTGTGAGTTTTCTTTTGTTCTCTGCTGTGCACTTTTTAAATTTGTTCTTTTTTCCCCTTCCCCAACATCCCCAGAAGACCACAATAAAGTTTAAATATGTTTCTCCATAGCTATAGAGATATACATACATATATAGACATATACATTCCTGAATCTATTTTACTCCTGATCTTTGTTTTTATGTACCTGCATATCTCTTGTTTCCTATCCCTCCTGCCTCCTCTACTTTATTTTTACCCACTACCTTGCCCTCCTATGACTTGCCTACCTCCCTCCAAGGACCCCTCCCCATCCTCCCGTTCCCAAAAATCTAAATACCCTTCTATACCCCATTTACCTATTCTCTCACCCTCCCCTCTAAAGATCCCTCCCTTGTCCTCTCCCCTTTCCCTATGCCCTTACCATTTATTTCTTCTGCATTTAGAAGACTTCTACTCTTCTAAATATATATGTGTTGTTTCCTCTTACACCCATTCCTGATGAAAGTAGGTTACCAGAACTACCAGCCGTCCTCCCCTGTCTAATTCCTATGTATCAATCCCTCCTCATTTGTATGGAATAATTACCCTTTTCAGCTGTTCTTAAATGGTTTTACTTTATAAATTCGTATCATGCCCAGGTTCTCCCCAATCTTTCTTATGAACTACCCAATTATTAATAAGAATCTCAGACCTATATTTTGCACTTTACATACATAAAAAGTAAACAGTCTCAGTCGGGGGCGGCTAGGTGGCGCAGTGAATAGAGCGCCGGCCCTGGAGTCAGAAGGACCTGAGTTCGGAGCCGGCCTCCGACACTTAATCCACACAAACAAAAACCTAGCCGTGTGACCTTGGACAAGTTACTTAATCCCAATTGCCCTAAAGGGGTGGCTAGGTGGCGCAGTGAGTAAGAGCGCCGGCCTCGGAGTTGGGATGACCCGAGATCAGATCCGGCCTCAGAAAATGAGCACCCACGCAGAAATAATGACTAGCCGTGTAACCTTGAGCAAGTTACTTAACCCCAATTGCTTTAAAAAAAAAAAAAGTAAACAGTCTGTCCTTATGGCTCCCTTATATTTTTTTTTTGTGTACCTTATATTTATATTGGTTCTCATATGTAGCATTGTCTAATAAGTTAGGGTTTTCTTTTTTTTAACAAAGTCTTGAAAATCTGAAAGTTTATCAAATATCCATTTTTTTCATTCAGGATAATAGTTAACTTTGCAGGGTATGACATTTTTGGCTGGAGCCCCGGTTTTTTTGCTCTTTGATATATTTGTTGTGTTCTAAGACCTGCTGTCCTTTAATGTTTCTGCTGCTAGGACTTCTATAATTCTAATTGTGGCACCATCATATTTAAATTGTTTTAATATTGATGCTTTTAATAATTTTCCTTGAGCTGGGGATTTTGGAATTTGACTATGATATTCCTATGAGTTCTCCTCATAGGATCTCTTTTAAGTTGTGATTGATGGATTTTTTTTTCTATTTCTACTTTGTCCCCCTTGTTCTAAATGCTTCGGGACAATTTTCTTTAATAATTTCTTGTATTGTTGTATCAAGATTCTTTTTTTGATCCTAACTTTCAGTTAGTTAGTCCAATTATTTTTATATTTTATCTTGATCTATTCTCCAAGTCTGTTGTTTTCCTTAAAGATGTTTCACTTTCTCTTCTATTTTTTCATTAATCATATTTTGTTTAATCATTTCCTGATCTCTTATAGTTTCACTGGCTTCACTTTGCCCAATTCTAATTTTCAAGGTGTCATTTTCTTCCTTAAGATTCGGAATCTTCTTTTCTAATTGATTGACTTTCCTTTCATATATCCTCCCTGTTTTTCTTGGATTAGTTTTACTTTCTTTTTTAGCTTTTCCTCCATCTCTGTCATTTGATTTTTAAAGTCTTTTTTAAGGTCTTCTATAAATTCTTTGTGGGCAGGTGACCATTGAACATTACTCTTTGGAGGTTTCCTTACTTTAATTTCCCCTCTTAAGATGAACCCCGGTCATCTCTGTTCCCACAATAGGTTTCTATAGTTGGGAATCTTTTTCCTTTGCCTGTGCACTTTTTTTTTTTTTTTTTTTGTGGTGATAACTTATTTGTAGTCACCTTTAGCCCTGGGGTGTGGGAAATGGTGCCTCTTGCCCCAGATCTTCAGTTCTTCCATTTAACCTGAAACCAAAACCAAACCTCCAACCTCCTCTAAGTGTCCACAGCCAGGGGCTTTCTGCCCCACTGCTTCCGCACTCACCAGGCGGGTGCTGGTTCCTTCTCGCCCCCATCACTCTTCGCAGTCCAGCTGGGTCTGGTGTTCCTGGTCAGCAGAGGTTCCCTCGATCTTCCTGGGCTCAAACGCCCAACTGCCCTCGCTAACCCAGGGGTCCAAGTTCTGGTGGCTAGGTTCGAGGCAGCCTCTCAAACCAACTAACCCCAGCGCTAGCTGCTGGCTGTTGAAAAGGGAACCCATCCTGGAGGTGTTTACTCTTCACAAATACCAAACCTCTTCCTAGGATTTTTCTTCTGATCTTCTTAAATTATCCTAGGAGGACCCTGGTTATGCCCCGTTCTTATTTATCTCCACCCACACTTTGTTCTTCCTAAAATGCTATTTTAGTTCTTTTTATGGGGGAAGATCTTGAGAGCTTGGAATTTTCTGACCTACTCCGCTATCTTCCCAGAATCCTCTCCTCCAAATCTTTTAATAAAGGTAGAAACGTATATTTCAGACTGCCAATACATTCCTATTTGAGTTCATTTTCTTCCCTTGTTTCCTCAGAGCCTTGACTACTCTAGAGACAATCATTTCCATAGTAATAGACTCAACCCCAGCAAAGATTTTTTTAGAAGGAAGAGGCACAGCCATCCCAGGTAAACAGTGTCTTCAGTCTTAGTTTTTACTTTTAATTCCCCTTCCTTCTGAGGGGCTATAGTCTGTAAATCAGAAACCTCTTCCTAATCTATGGTGCGTTTTCTAAAATTCTTTCTTAATTTTTTAATCTCTGAAGGCTATAAATAGTTACTTGATTATTACCAAACAGTTCTGGGGTTCCAGGCTTTACAGTTTATTAAAAAATTCATCTGGAGGGATACAAGACTATGGATGGGATTAATGAAAAATATGTCAAGTGGGCATAGTACTACCAAATATCAAACTATGCTACAAACTAATCATCAAAACAGTCTGGTCCTGGATAAGAAATAGAGAAATTGATTACTACAACAGATTAGGTATAGAATACATGGAAATAAATGAACACAATAACCTAATATTTGATAAACCCAAAGATTCCAGTTATTGGGGCAAAAAACTCACTATTTCACAAAAAAGCAAAACAAAACAAAACAAAAACTGTTGAGAGTACTGGTAGTCTGGCAGAAACCAGACAAAGATCAACATCTCAGACAATATGCCAAGACAATTGGAAAATAGGTGCATGATTTAGGCACAAAGTGTAATATCATAAGAATATTAGTGGAGCCAAAATGAAGTACAAAATGTATGGGAAATGGAAGAGCTCATTGCCAAACAAGGAAGACAGAGGTTCATGGGAGGTACAAATAATAATTTTGATTACATGACATTAGAAAAGAAAATTTTTCCATTAACAAAATCAACAAAGCCAAAATGAGAAGAAAAACAAGAAAGTGGGGAGAAATTTTGTAGCAAATTTCTTTGATAAAGGTTTAATTTCTCAAATATATAGAGAACTAAGTCAAATTTATAATAAAAGATACAATTTAATTTATAAATTGTCAAGATATAAATAAGCAATTTTCATAGGAAGAAATCAAAAGTATCAATAGTCATATGAAAAATATTCTAAATCAGTAATAAGTAGAGAAATGCAAAGTAAAACAACTCTAAGCTACCATCTCATACTGATCAGATTTGTTTATATGACAAAAATGGAAAATGATAAATGCTTGAGGGGATGTAGGAAAACACTAACAAAAAACACTAATGCACCTTTGATGGAACTATGAACTAGTCCCACCAACCTGGAAAGCAATTTGGAATTATATCCAATTACCTCTCAAATTTTTCATTCCCTTTAACACAAGAATATCAGGGCTATACCCTATGAAGAACAAAGAAAGAAGAAATTGAGGAATGCCCATTGATTGGGAAATGGTTGAACAATTTATGATATAAGAATGTGATGGAATACTAATTTTCTACAAGACATGATAAAGAGGATTGTTTCAGGAAAAATACAGGAAGATTTGAAAAGTGCAGTGAGCAGAACTAGGAGACTGATCTACACAGTAACAGCAATATTGTAAAGACTTTGAAAGGCTTAGTAACTTTGATCAGCAAAATGACCCACAATTCCAAAGGACACATGGTGAAACATGCTATTCACTTCCAGATAGAGAATTGATTTATTAAAATAAAGTAAAAATTGAAGAATATTTTCTTGGTTTTTGTTTGTTTGCTTGTTTTTGCTTTTTAAAATACATGGCTAATGTGTATTTTTTTTTTTTGGCATGACTATACATATATGTACTAGGTTTTGTTTTCCTTGCCTCCTCATTGGGTGAAGGGCTAGGGAAGGGAAATGACTTGGAAAAAAAAGAATAAAAATACATCTCTACTTTAAAAAATAAAATAAAACAATACATTTCTCATCTGTAAAATGAAACATTTGGACAAAATGGCCTCAGCTGTCTTTTCCAATTCTATGATCCTCTTACTAATCTTATCAGAAATGACTCCCTGTTGCTTCAGAACACAGTCAAGAAAAAATTGATTAGAGGTGTAAATGTTCTCTCTATATATATTACATTTCTGCATAATACACAGATATATGTAACATATTTACTAGACTGGGGATAGCATTAGCATTGGGAACTCCCATTTCCAATAGAGATATGTAGCCTTTTTTGTTGTTTGTTTTGTTTTGTTTGTAACTTAGAGTCTAAGAGGGATGTTTGGGAGGTACATGGTCATTATTTGTGAACAGCTCACTCTGTACCCAACTGTTCCTGGCTGACCCTGAGGCCAGCTCTCCATCCACACATCTGCCTACATATATTACATACGTTTTATGGATTTTTAATGGAACAATTAAATCTTTAATGTGAACAACAAAGTAAGCAAACAAATGATTTTCTTACCTACAAGGTGGAGGCAAGTACACATTTTTTTTTTCAGATCCTTGTCAAGAAAAAGAGTGTTGGTACTGGAAAAAAAAAAGGAAACAAACCTGTTTTAATCAAGTAGATTAAAAAAGATGGATGTAGGACAGAGCTTATCTGTAAGTTCCCATCCATTTGCCACCCACTGACTGGTTCAGCTTGTGTAATAAATACCTTATCTATAGGGCAGTAAGATAACCATTCCCAGGGAGTGTCCCAGTACAAAGGGGAATTCTTTTCAAGTTCTTCTTTCCTTCCTCTCCCTACAATTCCATCTTTTAGCTGGGGATGCCCAGGCTACTTAGTTGTTTCGTATTCTGCAAAGCTTTTAAAATTATTTTCACATCCAGAGCAGACACTATTGTTTTTAATAGGGTTTGAACAATACATAAAACATAGAAAGACATGAGTTCCCTGTTGTGTTCTTTCTGGAATTCCCTTGGTTTTTTTTCATATGCCAGCTGCAAATGGACAATTACTAATTTGAACAAATTGTGTTAAGAAAATTATGTCCCAGATAGGGTTAGAGTGTAGTATAAATAGTATTTAAGATAAGACGGTGGGATATGAGATGGCTTTCTGGGAGAGGAAAGTAGGGACAGTTATAGTAGGAAAATTGTTGATGTCAAAAACAAATCAAGTTAATAAAATTATTGTTATTATTTAATAATGTCTGGGTCTAGAAAAAGCTTTGGCTCTGGAGGCTAAATTTCTGTCTCAGATAGGGGGTAATTTCCAGTTGAATTGATTAATATCTGGCCACTGGACTCAGATGGTTCCAGAGGAGAAAGTGAGGTTGGTGACCTTGTACAGTCCTTCCTCACTTAAATCTAATTCACTTGCATGGCATGGCATCACCTTTCTAATGTCATGGTCCTCTTGGATAATGAAGGACAAACAGTAGCAAGCAGGCACTTACTACCTCTGTGAGGCTGGGGCATCACTGGGGCTGAATTTTCTCATATGTAAATGAGTTGATTGGACTAGATGGTATCTGAGACCTCTTTGACTCCTGAAGGAATCCTAAAATCCACTTTGATATGCTTCCCACATGTTTAATTGGTCAATAAATCGTGTGTTTTAAATGTCAGTTGAAACATCTCATAATCACAATTAGATGATTTCTAATATTCTTTCAAGCCTTCCTTCCTTTTCTGAATCTGGGCACTACCAAGTATAATTTCAGGCAGCTAGGTGGCACAGTGGATAGAATTCCGGTCCTGAAATCTTCCTGAGTCAGACTCATCTTTATGAGTTCAAATCTGGCCTTAGACACTTACTAGCTGCATAACCCTATGTGAATCATTTAATCTTGCTTGTCTCAGTTTCCTCAACCTGTAAAGTGAGCCAGAGAAGCAAAAGGTAAACCACTCCAGTATCTTTGTGAAGAAAACACCAAAATAGTGTAACAAAGAGCTAGACATGACCAAAACCACTAAACAAGAACAAGTGCAATCTGAACAGCACCGGAATGACACTCTCTGAATTCTAACAAATAGAACATTCTTCTGACACCCACTCTTGCTGGATAGCATTCATAACCCAGCCTAAACAAACAGCAGCAGCTTGTGGAGCTTTTATAACACACATTGAGTTTTGAGGAATATGACTGTAGCACAAACACCCACCAGTCCCAGAATCTGTACATCCCCCAAAACAATGATTTCCAGCGCTCTCAGAGAACAATTTTTAACATGGTTTTGTTTTGGGTAGTCTTGTTTTGCACTTTGCTAAGACCCCTTTTAAAAGTAGCCTCTTTGAAATATCTTTTTCCCTGGCACAGGACAAAAGGGCATTGCCCATACACTAAATTCCAGCCAAGAAAAAAAATTTAAGTTGAACAGATGTTTCATTATTTTTAAGGAGCCATGTGCGTCACATCACAAAGAATTGTGTTCTTCCATTAAAATTATTCCCAGATGGAGGAGATGACTTTCAAATGGTAACATTTTGTGGTTTTACTCTGTCATGTCCCTTAAGGTCAAGTCTTAATGGACTTAAAATTTAACATTAAAAAAAATGACAACAAAGGGGATTTATTTATAGTCAGTTGAGTCCTAGAGTATAAGTTGTTAGAGGGTAGACCTTATCTGAACCTAAAAGTTTAGCTCCATTCTCTCCAGGGAGAACATAACTCTCCCACTCAACTTAATGCTTATACCCCCTTGGATACTTCATTACCCAGGAAATGCTGTGGAACCTGGGGAGCCAGGGGTTGTTAGAACATAAGCTTCTCTCAAGCTGGGGTTATTTCCTTCTTTCTCTTTGTATCCCCTGTGTCTAGATTGTTGTTCAGTCGTTTCAGTCATGTCTGACTCTTTGGGACCCCATTTAGGGTTTTCTTGGGAAATACACTGGAGTGGTTTGCCATTTACTTCTCCAGCTTTACAGATGAGGAAACTGAGGCAAACAGGGTTAAGTAACTTGCCATGGGTCACTCTAGCAAGTGCCTAAGGTCTGATTTGAAGGTCTTCCTGACTCCAGGCCTGACATTCTATCCCCTGTGTCACCTTGCTGCTCCAGCCTGGGAGAGGGCCTTGATAAATATTTTATAATTAACTGATTGGTTCATACTCCACTGGCTCCCTATTACCATCAGGGTTAGTTATAAACTTTTATTTGGTATTTAAAGCTCTTCACAACTTGGCCTCAACCTCCTTTTCCAGGCTTATAACATAGTATGTCCCTTTATACATAATTATACTGCTCAGACAAACCGACTGGCTATCTCTTATTACTAGAATCCAATTCCTTGGGGCAGCTAGGTGGCACAGTGAATAAAGCACAAGCCCTGGAGTCAGGAGGACCTGAGTACAAATCCAGCCTCACACACTTAACACAAAAACTAGCTGTGTGACCTTGGGCAAGTCACTTAACCCCAACTGCCCTCAAAAAAAAAAAGAATCCAATTCCTTCTTTGCCCCTTAGCATCCTTAGTTTCTTTCAAAAGTGGTACTCAAGTGTCACCTTTGGCATGAAGGCTTTCCTGATCCCCACAGCTACCAGGGCCTTGTATTTGCCTTGTGCATACTTTGGTTTCAAGGGCAACTAGGTAAGACCTGAGTCCATATTTAGCCTCAGACACTTCCTAGTTGTATGACCCTGGACAAGTCAGTTAGCCTTGCTTGCCTCAGTTCCTCATCTGTAAAATGAGCTGGAGAAGGGAATGGCTAACCACTCTAGTGTCTTTACCAAGAAAACCCAAAATTGGGGTCATGAAGAGTTGGAAATGACTAAACAACAACAATACTTTTATTGAGGATAGTCAGGGGGAAATGTCATTTCTCCCTTTCTCTGCTATCTTCTGGATTGTGGTCATTCCAAGGAATATGTGAAGATGTCTTAGCCATTTTCCTGCCATACTTCTGCACTCCATCCTTGGTTATCAAGGAAGAAATCCAGCTCCCTGGATGGAATGGTCAATGGCCTGTATGTATGATGAAAAAAACTCTCCTAATTTCTAAGGAAGACAGTTCAGTCCCAGAGCAGCCATTCCATAGATCAGTGGCTTAACTCACCTAAGAAATGAAGGAGTGATTTTTAGAGGTCCTATTTGAAGGGTGTTGGATGAGATGACTGAGCCTTTAAATTATCATAATAGGTGGAGCCAAGATGGCTAAACAAAAGCAGTAACTTCTCTAAGGTCCTCCTTGAATACCTTCATTAAACCTGAAAAAGTGAATCTGAATGGATTTTGGAGTGACAGAATCTACTGGGAGACAGAGAGTGACAGAATCCAGCCCACAAAAGTGCCCACTTGGGTCTGGACAGGGGGAGTGCAGAGCATGCGTGGGCTGCAGCACCTCAGACTAGAGAGTAGAAGAGCAGACTACAGCAGAGAGAGAAGGAGCCCCAGCTGCAGACTCACCCAGCCCAAGGGCGACCCAAAGCCTTCTCACCAGCATCTCACCATGGGATAGGAGGAATCATTGGAGCCAGGTAAGAGAGGGCTCAGGGCCCCCAGCAGAGACAGCAGCTTCTCCTGGGGCTATCAGCCCCCAGCCTGGAAGTTTAGAAATCTCCTGCCTTTATTTCCAGGGGCCAAGATGACAAAGTAAACTCTGGCTGCTCAGATTCCCAGTCCCTGACCTAGAAAACCCAAAGATAAGTGTCTCACACAGAGTGAAATTCTAAGATAGTGGAAATACCCACAGCCTTGGGAATCATTGAGAAGGGGTATAACTGAGGGAGCAAGGAGTCTGAAGAGAAGAGGGGGAGGGGTCCCAACAAGCCCCACCTCACCTGAACAGCAAAAGCCTGCCTGAACTGTAGCCCAGGGGTATAGAGGCAGAAATCTGAAGTGGCCAGACCACCCCTCTCCACAGATTACTCTGTGCTCAGCAGCATACCTCACTGAGACTCCTGCCTTAGCCTCAAACTAGACACCCAGAGGCTACAGCATTCAAAGTCAACAACCAGGCCCTTACCTCACAGCCTGAGAAATTAGGAAATAGGAAATTAAAATAGGAAGGAAGGAAGCTGAGAAGGAGAAGGGGAAAGCAAAAAAAAATTGATCAGAACTTATTATGTAGATCAAGAACAACCAAATACAGAGGACAACTTGGACTCTATACTCACACCTAAGACTACAGAAGAAATATGAACTGCTCTCAAGCCCAAAAAGCATTCTTGGAGGAGCTTAAGAAAGATTTTAAACACCAAATTAGGAAGGCAGCAACCAAATTGGAAAAAAGTTTCACTGAAGAAAAGAAATCCTTAAAAAGTAGAATGAGTGAAGTAATTGGAGAAAATACCTCCCTAAAAAAGGACCTTCAAAAACTAACCAAAAACTAAAATTTGCTAAAAATTAGAATCAGTCAAATTGAAACTCAGAACTCTATGATACACCAAGAGTCAATCAAACAAAACATGAAGATTGAAAAATTGGAAGAAAGTGTAAAATATCTCACTGGAGAAACAACTGACATAGAGAACAAGATCCAGGAGAGATAATTTAAGAATTATTGATCTACCGGAAAGCCATGATGAAAAAAGCAGCCTGGACAATATCCTCCAAGAGATTGTCAAAGAAAACTGTCCTGAAGTCCTCGAATCAGAAGATAAAATAGTTATAGAAAGAATTCACCAGACTCCTCTTGAAAGAGATCCCAAATTGAAAACTACAAGAAATATAGTAGCCAAATTCCAGAATTACAAGATTAAGGAAAAAATACTGGGAGCAGCCAAAAAGAAACAACTCAAATATCAAACTACAATCAGGATCACACAGGACCTAACAGCTTCTACATTAAAAGATCAGAGAGATTGGAATTTGATATTTCATAGGGCAAAAGAGCTAGGACTGCAACCAAGGATTAACTACCAGGCAAAACTGAGCATAATCTTTCAGGAAAGGAGAAGGTTGTTTAATGAAATAAGGGACTTATAGACTTTCCTGATGAAAAAGCCAGAGCTCAATGGAAAATTTGATCTCCAATTACAAGACCCAAGAAAGACATAAATAGGTAAACAAGGAAAACACACACTCACACATACATCCGTGCACATGCACACTCATGCACACATGCACATAACTAGGGATACAACAAGAGCAAAATGTTTACATCCCTATATGAGAAGCTGATAACTGTCAATATTGAAATTTATATGATTATCATGACCTTTAAAAGGGTTATACATATATAGAGGGTGTGGGTATGAATGAACTAATCTGAAGATAAAAAAAAAAAAACTTATTAAAGGGATCAAAGGGACTGTGATGGGATAAAAGGAAAGGATGAGACATAAAAAGGTAAAGTATGCCATTCGAAGAGGCATAAAAATACACTATAGTAGAGGGGAAGGAAAGAGGGAAAGGAACATCATTTGAACATTATTCTCATTGGTTCTGGTTCAAAGAGGGATTAACATAATCAGTTAAGTTTAAGTTTAAGATTCTAATGTGAATAGACACGAAAATGCATTAAATAGCAGAAAAGGAGGGAGGGAGATGAGCACTGTATGAAATTTACCCTCATTGGTTTGATGTCAAAGGGGGATTAACACACTCTGATAAGTATAAAAATCTATTGTGTGCTATAGGCAGTAGGAGGGTAAGGGGGGATAAAAAGGGGGCATTAGAGGGAAGGGAAATAGTTGTAAAGGGAGAGGGTAGGTAAAGTACGGGGGTCACCAGGTAGGAACACTGAGGGAGGTGGTGGTCAAAAGGGAAACCCTTAAGGAGGGGAAGGGAGAAGGAAGAAACAAAAACATAAGTAGGGGAGGGAATAGGATAGAGGGGAAGAGACAGATAGTCATCATTATTGTGAATGTGAATGGGATGAACTCTCCCATAAAACAGAGGCAGATATCAGAATGGATTAAAAACCATAATCCTACAATATGTTGTCTACAAGGAACACATTTGAAACAAAGGGATACCCACAGGATAAAGGTAAAAGGCTGGAGTAGAATGCATTATGCTTCAGCTAAAGTTAAAAAAAAAAAGCAGGGTTAGCAATCCTTATCTCAGATAAAGAAAAAGCAAAAATAGATCTAATTAAAAGAGATAAGGAAGGAAACTATATCCTGCTAAAAGGTACCATGGAGAATGAAGCAATATCATTACTTAATATATATGCACCAAGTGGTATAGTGTCCAAATTCCTAGAGGAGAAGTTAAAGGAATTAGAGGAAGAAATAGATAGCAAAACTATACTAGTGGGGGACCTTAATCTCCCCCTCTCTGCACTTGATAAATCTAACCTCAAAATAAACAAAAAAGAAGTTGAGGAGGTGAATAGAATTTTAGAGAGACTAGATTTGATAGATCTCTGGAGAAAACTGAATGGGGATAAAAAGGAATATACTTTCTTCTCAGTGGTGCATGGTATATACTCAAAAATAAACCATGTACTAGGACATAAAAACCTCACAATTCAGTGCAGAAGGCAGAAATATTAAATGCATCATTCTCAGATCATGATGCAATAAAATTATATGAAATAAAGGGCCATGAAAAGATAGACTAAAACTAATTGGAAATTAAACAATTTAATCCTAAAGAATGAGTGGGTAAAACAAGAAATTATAGAAATAATCAGTAATTTCATTCAAGTGAATTATAATAAAGAGAGAACATACCAAAATTTGTGGGATGCACTAAAGGCAGTTCTTAGGGGAAGTTTTATATCCCTGAGTGCATACATGGATAAATTAGAGAAAAGGGAGGTCAATGAATTGGGCATGCAATTGAAAAAGCTAGAAAAAGAACAAATTGAAAATCCCCAATTAAATACTAAATTAGAAATATTGAAAACCAAAGGAGAGATTAATAAAATTAAAATTAAGAAAACTATTGAATTAATAAATAAAAGTAAGAGCTGGTTTTATGAAAAAACCAATAAAATCAATAGACCCTTAGTCAATATGATAAAAAAAAAGAAAGAAGAAAACCAAATTATGAGTATCAAAAATGAAAAGGGTGAATCTACCTCCAATGAAGAGGAAATAAAAAAAATAATAAGGAATTATTTTTCCCAATTGTATGCACATAAATATGACAATCTTAGTGAAATGGATGAATATCTACAAAATCACAAGTTGCCCAGATTAACTGAAGAGGAAGTGAATTACCTAAATAACTGCATCTCAGAAAAAGAAATCAAGCCATCAAAGAACTCCCTAGGAAAAAATCTCCAGGGCCAGATGGGTTTACTAGTGAATTCTATCAAACATTTAAAGAACAATTGATTCCAATACTCTACAAACTATTTGGGAAAATTAGTGAAGAAGGAGTCCTACCAAACTCTTTCTATGACACAAATATGGTACTGATTCCTAAATCAGGAAGAGATAAAACAGAGAAAGAAAATTATAGACCAATTTCCCTCATGAATTTAGATGCAAAAATTCTAAATAAAATATTAGCCAAAAGACTCCAACAACTCATTACAAAAATAATACACTCTGATCAGGTAGGATTCATTCCAGGAATGCAAGGATGGTTTAATATTAGGAAAACCATCAGTATAATTGAGCACATCAACAATAAAACTAGCAGAAACCACATGATCATCTCAATAGATGCAGAAAAGGCTTTTGACAAAGTACAACACCAATTCCTATTAAAAATACTAGAAAGTATAGGAATAAATGGAGCCTTCCTCAAAATAGTTGATAGCATCTATTTAAAACCATCAGCAAGTATTATATGCAATGGGGATAAACTAGAAGCCTTTCCAATAAGATCAGGAGTGAAACAAGGGTGTCCACTATCACCCCTCTTATTCAGTCTGGTACTAGAAACACTAGCAGTAGCAATTAGAGAAGAAAAAGAAATCAAAGGAATCAAATTAGGTAAAGAAGTGACCAAGCTATCACTCTCCGCAGATGATATGATGATATACTTAGAGAATCCTAGAGAATCAAGTAAAAAACTACTAGAGACAGTAAGTAAACTCGGCAAAGTTGCAGGATATAAAATAAACCCACATAAATCCTCAGCATTCCTGTATATCTTTAATGAAATTCAACAGCAAGAGATAGAAAGAGAAATCCCATTTAAAGTTACTGTAGACATTATAAAATATTTGGAAATCCAGGACCTATATGATCACAACTACAAAACACTTCTCATGAAAATAAAGTCAGATCTAACTAATTGGAAAAATATCAGTTATTCATGGCTTGGTCGAGCTAATATAATAAAAATGACAATTTTACCCAAACTAAATTATATACCAATCAATTTACCAAAAAACTACTTTATAGAGCTAGGAAAAATAATAAAAAAATTATTTGAAAGAACAAATAGTCCAGGACATTAAGGGAATTAATGAAAAGAAATGCTAAGGAAGGTGAACTAGCTCTACCAGATTTTAATCTGTATTATACATCAGCAGTCATCAAAACTACTTGGTACTGGCTGAGGAATAGAGTAGTGGATCCATGGAATAGATTGGGTGCATGAGATTCAGCAATCAATGAGTATAGTAATCTATTATTTGATAAACACAAAGACCCCAGTTTTTGGGATAAGAACACACTATTTGACAAAAACTGCTGGGAAATCTGGAATATAGTATGGCAGAAATTGGGCATAGACCATTATCTAACACCATATACCAAAATCAAGTCTAAATGGGTGCATGATCTAAGCATAAAGGATGATACTGTAAGCAATCTGGGAGAACAAGGAATGGTTTAGCTGTCAGATTTGTGGAGAGGGAAAGACTTTATGACCAAACAAGAATTAGAAAACATTATAAAATGCAAAATGGATAATTTTGATTACATTAAATTGAAAAGCTTCTGTACAAACAAAGCCAATGTAACCAAGATCAAGAGGGAGGTGGGAAATTGGGAAAGAATTTTTACAACCTATGTCTCTGATAAAGGACTCATTTCTAAAATATACAGAGAATTGAGTCAAATCTATAAGAAAACAAGTCATTCCCCAATTCCTAAATGGTCAAAGGATATGAACAGGCAGTTTTCATAGAAAGAAATTAAAGATATCTATAAGCATATGATGAAATGATCTAAATCACTATTGATTAGAGAAATGCAAATCAAAACAACTCTGAGGTAGCACATCTCACCAGTCAGATTGGGTAAGATGACAAAACAGGAAAATCACAAATGCTGGAGAGGATGTGGGCAAATTGGAATACTAATGCATTGCTGGTGGAGTTATTAACTAATCCAATCATTCTGGAGAGCAATCTGGAATTATGCCCAAAGGGCTATAAATAATTTCATACCTTTTGATCCAGCAATACCACTTCTAGGGTTATATCCCAAAGAGATTATAGAAGTGAGAGGAAGACCCATATGTACAAAAATATTTATAACATCTTTTTGTCATTGCAGAGAATTGGAAATTAATGGATGCCCATCAATTAAGGAATGGCTGAACACATTGTGGTATATGCATATAATGGAATACTATTGTGCTATAAGAAATGAGGAGCAGATGGACTTCATCTTTACATGAAGGCTTACACGAACTGATGCTGAGTGAGAAGGCTTACATGAACTGATGTGGAGTGAGAAGAGTAGAACCAGAAGAAATTTGTATACAATCACAGACACAACATATGTGTGATGACCAACTATGACAGACTGGACTCTTCTCAGCAATGCAGTGATGTAAGTCAATCCCAAAAGACTCATGATGGAGAGAGATGTCTACATCCAAAGAAAGAACTGAATTTGAATCCTGATTGGAGCAAACTACTTGATCTTTTTCTTTTTATTGTTTGGTTTTATTTCCTCTTTACCATTTTTTCATTCCATCTAGTACAACCTGCCTTTGTAACATGACTAATGTCTAATGTGAAAGTATTTGCAGATCCTATATTGGATTGTATGCCATCATGGGAAGTGGGGGGGAGGGAGGGAAGGAAAATTTGAAACTCAAGGAATTATGGAATTGAACCTTGGAAACTAAAAGTAAACAAACAAATTAATAAAGAGAAAAAATACATTATCATAGTATCCCTAGAAGCTACTAATTCCACTTGCCATTGCTTTCTTAGGCATACACATTTTATTTACATTAGAGCCATGTGTTTATGGAATGCTCATCACTGAAGATCATCCATACAGAAGCCATGCTCCTGATACAGAATTAAGGAAAAGAACCCAAAGACTCGTAGTAGAATCAGTCCTGATAAATGAGTATGGTTGCCAGACTGAATGGTTTTGAGATAGCCTATACTGTGTTGATAAAAACAAATGGAAATGGCTATTCAAAGCAGTTTTTAGTTGAACAGAGATTTATTTCCCTATGCAAATTCACTATCCTTAATACCTCTTTCTTAAGAGAAAGAAAGCAAATGATGAGACAGAATGGTTTTTACCAACAAAATCCACTGAAATTGGAGCTTTTAGCACACATGTAATTCTATTATAAATAAAAAAAAAACAGAATAGAAATAGAATTTATCTATCTCTATCAAACAGCAAGTCAAGACTGTTATCATGGGTAGTTAAAGATAAAGGATGGGAAGTTGACCCAACCTGATCCATTGTTTTTTGCCTATGAACTTAGTAATAGCTTGGTTCAAGTTTCCACATTATAGCAAACAAACATTTTAAATGAAGATAGAAACAAGGGAGAGAAAATGATTGGGATCTTTCTCTTTGTTAAACTCTTGCCAATGGACAGCATTTGCCTTTTGCTGTCTACAGTGGAAAATACATTGGATTTGAAGTTGGAAGAATACGGTCCAAATGTTGGCTCTAACATAGTATTTACTACTCACGGGAATCTAGGTATGTCACATACGTTCTCTGGGCTGCAACTTCTTCATCTATAAAATGTGAAGTTGGACCACCCAGTCCCTAACATCTCATCCTATCTTCTCAGACAAGCTTCATCTCCACTTCCATTAGACTCTGGGTCACTGGAATTTTATTTACTTCATTATTTATTGCTATCACAAAGTGAAAATACCTCATTTCCCCTTAAAACCAACCCATCCTCATACAAGCATACCATCCACCAACTTTCCTTTATCTAAAAAAATCTCAGAATTCCAGGGGAAGAGGGACTTCAGCAACCAGTTCCAATGCATATCTGAAAAATTAACGCCTCACTATAGAATACCTGAGATGTGGTCATCCATCCTTTACTTAAACAGCTCAATCTGTGGCTTCCCATTATGCTTTCATAGCTTTTTCCTTATCAGGATTTTTCTTTTTAAACCCAGTTGTTCTCTGCCCTCCTTCTATTTCCACACATTATTCCTAGTTCTGCCCTCTGGGGACAAGGTGAGGAAGTCCAACCCCACTTCTACCTGAAATACTTTCATTTTTCTCTTTTCCTTTTAAATAGAATTTTCTTGATACATTTGAGTTTCAAGTTGTTTCCTTCCCTCCCTCCCAACCATGCAGTAGGGAAGGCCAGTATTTAACACACAAACACAGACACACATATGTGTGTATGCATATATATGGAACTATAGTTCCATATAACCCACCCCCTTGGATAGCATCTTCCTTCATAGATCCTTTGTAGTTGATTGAATATTAATGTAACTCAGAATAGTTCATTTACTCTTCAAACAATATTACTGTTACTATATACAATATTCTTTTGGCTCTTCTCATTTCACTCAATTATTTCATGCAAGCCTTTCCTTGTTTTCCTAAAGTTAACATGCTCATTCTTTCTTTTTTGTCCTTTTCTTTTCTTTTTTTAAGAGAGGGGAAAGTAGGACAATTGAGGTTAAGTGACTTGCCCAAGGTCACATGGCTAGTAAGTGTTAAGTGTCTCAAGCCATATTTGAATTCAGGTCCTCCTGACTCCAAGGCTGGTGCTCTGTGCCACCTAGCCACCCTTTTTTTCCTTAATAATATTTATCTTTTCCAATTACATGTAAAATACCTTTCAATGTTAATTTTTGTAAATTTCTAATTTCCCAATTTTTCTTCCTCCCTCATTTCCCTTTTCCGCAAGACAACAAGCAATTTGATATATGTTATACATATGCAATAACGTTTGAAAGAACCAGAACAAAAGGGAAAATCACAAGAAAGAAAAAAAAAGTGAAAATTAGTATGCTTTGATTTGCATTCAGACTCATAGTTCTTTTTTCTGGATGTGGTTAGCATTTTCCAGCACAAGTATATTGGAATTGTCTTGGATCAATATTTTGTTGCAAAGAGCTAAGCCTATCAAAGTTAATCATCTCACAATGTTGTAATTGCTGTGTACCATGTTCTCCTGGTTCCACTCACTTCACTCAGTATCAGATCATGTAAGTCTTTCTAGATTTTTCTGAAATCTGCGTGCTCATCATTTCTTATAGCAAAATAGTATTATATTACATTCATACACTACAGTTTTTTCAGCCGTTCCCCAATTGATGGGCATTCCCTCAATTTCCTGTTCTTTGTCACCATTAAAAGAACTGCTATAAATGTTTTTGTACATGTGAATCCTTTTCCCTTTTTTATGATTTCTTTGGGATACAGACCTAGTGGTGGTATCACTGGACCAAAGGGTTTTATAGACCTTTGGACATAGTTCCAAATTCCTCTCTAGAATGGTTGGATCAGAATAAGGCCTTAGTGTTCCAATTTTCCTACATCTTCTCCAACATTTATTATCCCTTTCTGTCATATTAGCCAATCTGATAGGTGTGAAGTAGCACCTCAGAGTTCTTTTAATTTGCATTTCTCTAACCAATAGTGATTTACAACATTTTTCAAATAATTATAGAAAGCTTTATTTTTTTCATCTGAAAACTGCTTGTTCATAATTTTTGGACATTTGTCAATTGGGGAATGGCTTGTATTCTTATAAATTTTGCTCAGTTTTCTATACATTTTAGAAATGAGGTCTTTATCAGAGACACGAGCTATAAAGACTGTTCCCTAGCTTTCTACATTCATTCTAATCTTGTTTGCATTGGTTTCACTTGTACAAAAACTTTAAAATTTAATATAATCAGAACTATTCATTTGTATTCATATTATTCTCTCTCTCTTGTTTGGTCATAGATGATTCCCTTCTCTAAAGATCTGACAGGTAAACTACTCATTCATTGCTCTCCTAATTTATGGTATCATCCTTTATGTCTAAATCACATACCTGTGTTGACCTTATCTTGGTATAGGGTGTGAGATTTTGATCTATGCCTAGTTTCTGCCATATCATTTTCCAGTTTTTCCAGCAGTTTTTGTTAAATAGTGAATTCTTATCCCAGATGCTGGAGTCTTTGGGTTTATCAAAAAGTACATTACTATAGTCATTTATTACTTTCTTGTGTACCTGATCTATGCCACCGAATCACTACTCTATTTCTTAGCCAGTACCAAATAGTTTTGATGATTGTCACGTGTAATATTACTTTAGATCTAATATGGCCAGGTCACATTTCTTTGCAAGTTTTTTGTTATTCCTTTGATATTCTTGACCTTCTTGTCCATCCAGGTAAATTTGATATACGATATTATTTTTTCTAGCTCTATAAAATAATTTTTGGTATTTTGATTGGCATGACACTGAATATGTAAATTAATTTAGGTAGAATTGTAATTTTCATTATATTAGCTCAGTCTACCCCTGAGCAATTGGTATTTTTTCCAGTTGTTTAGATAAGATTTTATTTGCGTGAAAAATGTTGTGTTATTATGTTCATAAAGTTCTTGTTTTTTTGTCTGAGTAGATAAACTTGCAAATATTTTATGTTATCTACCATTAGTTCAAATAGAATTTCTTTCTATCTCTTTCTGCTAAGCTTTGTTAGTAATGTGTAGAAATGCTGATGATTTATGTGGGTTTATTTTATATCCTGCAACTTTGCTAAAATTGCTAATTTTTTCAGTTTTTTAGTTCATTCTCTAGGATTCTCTAAGTATACCATCATATCACCTGCAAAGAGTGATAGTTGTGTTTCCTTATTGCCTATTCTAATTCCTTCAATTTCATTTTCTCCTCTTATAGCTAAAGCTACATCTCTAGTACAATACTGAATAATAGTGATGGTAATGGACATCCTTGTTTCATCCTTGGTCATATAGGACACATTTCTAGCTTATCCCCATTGCATAAAATGCTTGCAGATGGTTTTAGATAGATACTGCTTATACTTTTAAGAAAAACTTCATTTATTCCTATTCTTTCTGTTTTTAATAGGCATAGGTGCTGTATTTTGTTGAAAGCTTTTTCTGCATCTATGGTGATAATTACATTATTTCTGTTAGGTTTGTTCTTGATATGATCAATTATTTGATAGTTTTCCTAATATTGAAACAGCCCTGCTTTCCTGGTATAAATTCCACCTGGTCATAGTGTATTATCCTGGTGATAAATTGCTGTCCATTTTTTTCCTATAACTCACTTAATTCTCTAAGAATTTAGATGCTATACCATTTGGTGCATAAATATTTATTATTGATATTGTTTCATTGCCTATGGTACTATTGGCAAGATGTAGTTTCCTTCCTTATCTCTTTTAATTAGATCTGTTTTTGCTTTTGTCTGAAGTCAAGATTGCTACCACTGTTTTTTTTTTTTCCTTCTGCTGAAGCATAATATATTCTGCTCTGGTCTTTTACCTTTACTCTGTGTATTTCTCAGCTTCAAAAGTGTTTCTTGTAAACAACATATTGTAGGATTCTGTTTTTTAATCCACTCTGTTATTAGCTTCCATTTTATGGGGGAGTTCATCCCCTTCACATTCAAAGTTATGATTACTAACTGTGTATTTCCCTCCATTCTATTTCCCCCACTCTCATTTATACTTCTCTATTCTTTCACTCTGTCTCTCCACACCAGAGTTTTACTTCTGAACACCAACTCCCTCAATCTCCCCTCCCTTCTCTCACCCTCTTCCTTTCCCCTCTTTCCCCCTTTCCCCTCCTACTTTCCTATAGGGTGAGATAAATTTCTGGACCCAACTGAATGTGTGTTATTCCCTCTTTGAACCAAACCAAGTTTCAGATTTGGCTCGCTCACTCCCTCCTTCCTCTCTACTGTAATAAGTCTTTTGTGCCTCTTTATGTGATGTAATTTCCCCTATTCTGCCTCCCTCTTTCCACTTCTTGCACTACACTCCTTTTTTCACCCCTTAATTTTTTATGTCCCCACATAATGTCAACTTATACCCATACTCTCTGTCTATATAACTGTCTTCTAACTGCCATAATAGAGATATACTTCTCAAGAATTACAAGTATAATTTTCCTGTGTGAGGAAAGCAGCTTAAATTTTATTACATAACTTTTTTTTTCCTTTCATGTTTACCTTTTTATGCTTCTCCTGAGTCTTATATTTGAAGATCTAATTTTCTGTTCAGCACTGTTCAGCATCAGGAAAGTTTGAAAGTCTCCTATTTCATTGAAATTTAATCTTCTCCCCTGAAAGACTATGCTCAATTTTCCTGGATAGCTGATTCATGGTTGTAATTTAAGCTTCTTTCCCTTCTGGAATAACATATTTCAAGCCCTCTGACCCTTTAATGTAGAAACTGCTAAATCCTTTGTAATCCTGACTGTGGTTCCTTGCTATTTGAATTCTTTCTTTCTCACTGCTTGCATTATTTGTTCTTTGACCTGCTAATACTGTAATTTGGCTATAATATTCCTTGGAGTTCTCATTTTGGGTTCTCTTTCAGGAAATGAGTACTGGATTCTCTCAATGACTATTTTGCTCTCTGGATCTAACATATAGGAGCAGTTTTCCTTGATAATTTCTTGAACAATGCTGTTCAGGTTCTTTCTTTTTTATCATGGCTTTCATGTAGTTCAATAATTCTTAAATCATCTCTCTTAGATCTATTTTCCATGTCAGTTGTTTTTCCAATAAGGTACTTTATATTTTCTTCTATTTTTTGTCCTTTTGATTTTGTTTGACTGATTCTTGATTTCTCATAGAGCATTAGCTTCCACTCACCCAATTCTAATTTTTAAGGAGTTATTTTCTTCAGTTAGCTTTTGTACCTCCTTTTCCATTTGGCCAATTCTACTTTTAAAGGAATGGTTTTCTTCAGTGGATTTTTTTTTTTTACATTGCACCAAATGTATTCTTTAAGGAGTTGCTTTCTTCAGTTAATTTTTGTGCTTCCTTTTTTAGACTATTGATTCTTTCATAAGTCTTCTGCATAGCTCACTTCTTTTTTTCTTTCTTTTTTCAAATGCTTCATGAACTCCAGGTTGACATCATTCATTTCCATCAGATTTTGAGTTACAATTTCCCCCCCATTTTTCCCCTACCCACCACCCCAGAATAGCAGTCCCACAGGATATCACCTTATCCAATCTGCTCTTTCCCATTTTTTTCCCATACCCCCTTCGACTTTTCCAGTAGGGCAAGGTGAATCCCCATGCCCCAATGCCTGTACATCTTATCTCTGAATTATATGCAAAATAGTATTAATCATAGTATTTATACATATATATTTTAAAATTTGATTTTAAAACTTTGAATTCCAGACCCATTCCCCTCCTCCCCTGCCACCCATTCCTGCTGGGAAGATAAGCAACTCAGTATATGCTGTATATGTATAGCTATGCAAAACATTACCATAGGAGATATATTGTAAAAGACTGACAATATTTCCCTCCCTCCTATCACACCTCCCACCTGGTCCACTCCCCACTTTGATCCTGTCCCTTTTCAAAAGTGGGTGCTTCCAACTTCCTTCCCCCCCAGCCTACCCTCCCTTCCATTATCCCCCCTCTCATCTCCTTCCCCACTACTCTCCTGTAGGGTGAGATACCCTATTTAGTATGTAAGTCATTTTCTCCCTGATCCAAATTCAGTGAGAATAAGGTTTTACCTTTTTGCCTTCCTGTTCTTCCCCTCCCTTGTAACCATTTTCCCTTGCTTCTTCTATATGAGATAGTCCACCCCATTTTGGCTCTCCCCATCTCCTCTCATTATATTCCTCTCTCACCTCTTAATTTCACCTTTTAAGTATCATCCCTTCCTATTAAATTCGACCTGTGCCCTCTATCTATGTATACCTGAAAACATACACTTATTCACATATGTATTCATATGCCCGTATACCCTTATTCAACTATTTTCATACTGAGAAAAGTTTCATCAGTTACAGTTATCATTTTTTCCTGTAGGAATGTAAATAGTTCAACTTTGATAAGTTCGTAATAATTTCTTTTCCCTGTTTACCTTCTCAAGCATCTCTTGCTTCTTGTATCTGAATGTCAAATTTTCTATTCAACTCTAGTTTTTTTCCTCAAGAATGCTTGAAAGTCCTCTATTCCACGGAATGACCATATTTTCCCCTGAAACATGATACTCATTTTTGCTGGGTAGGGGATTCTTGGTTTTTAATCCCAGCTTCTTTGCCCTTCAGAATATCATATTCCATGCCCTTGGATCCCTCAGTGTAGAAGCTGCCAGGTCCTGTGCTATTCTGATTGTGTTTCTACAATGTTGAAATTGTTTATTCCTGGCTGCTTGTAATATTCTCTCATTGATCTGGGAATTCTGGAACCTGGCTACAATATTCCTAGGAGTTTTCTTTTGGGGATCTTTTTCAGGAGGTGATTGGTGGATTCTTTCAACCTCTATTTTGCCCTCTGGTTCTAAAATATCAGGGCAATTTTCCTTGAGAATTTCTTGAAGGATGATTTCTAGGTTCTTTCATTGATCATGATTTTCAGGTAGTCCAATAATTTTTAACTTATCTCTCCTGGATCTATTTTCCAGGTCAGTGTTTTTTCCCATGAGATATTTCTCATTGCCTTCTATTCTTTCATTTGTTTGTACCTGCTTAACAGCATCTTGATTTCTCATAAGGTCACTAGCTTCCATTTGCTCCAATCTAATTCTGCAGGAATGATTCTCTTCAGTGAGCTTTTGAGATTCTTTTTCCACCTGGCAAATTTGTCTTTTTAAGGCATTCTCCTCATTGCCTTTTAGAGCCTCTTTTGACATTTAAGTTAGTCTATTTTTTTAAGGTTTTATTTTCCTCAGTCAGGCTGTTGACTCTCATTTCATAATTTTCCTGCATCTTTCTCATTTCTCTTCCCAATTTTTACCCCACTGTAATGGAAATGCAAATTTAAAGATCTTCCCTGCCCTTAGGCCCTTTGGTAGGCTTAAGAGACGCTGAGAACATTCCTTGATTTCAAAATATGCTCTGCCTCCTAATAGGCTGAATATAGTCACGTGGAGCCTGTGGCAGGAGGCTTGGTTTCAGAAATGACCACATCTAGGTGCTGTGTGATTGGGCAGTGGCTCAAGAGGGTTGTTACATTTTCTGACCCAGGAGAAGGCTATATAATCCCTGATGTGAGGCTTTGCTTTGGGGCTCACTTTGAGAAGTGTTGTGTGATTTGACTAGATGAGACTCTGGGCAGCAGTTGAGAGCCCCCTGGCTTAAAAAACCCAGATATTGATGCTTCCCTCTCTGGTAACTGTGATTTGGTATGGATGCAATGGTTGGGCAGTTTGGAAGCCTGTCTGCTTGATCTGCTTGTTCCTCTGTTTTGTAAGTTTTGTCTGTATACTATGAAATTCATGGTGCTGACCTTTTTCCCCTGAACTAGGTAAATGATATATATTTGATTGATTAAATTAAGCTTGTTAACCCATTTTGAGTTGCTTTCCTTGGAAAAGCAGATCTAAGAACCTGTGTTGGCAGCCATCCTGGGGATGTTGGGGAGCTTGCTTCTACAAATGGCGATGAGGATCGGGTTTGCAGAGTAAAAGGAAAGTATGGGGGCTGGGATAATTTTTTGTTTCCCTGTTGTGGTAGCTGTGACTCTGTGGAGCCATGGAACAGGAGAGAAGAACATCCTGCATGCTGACTTCACTGAGCTGAGAGCAGGAATGGTGAGCTGCCTGTATCGAGACCCGTGGAGAAGCCAGGAACTGCTGCTTTCTGCAGGAGGAGAAGGAACCCAGGAGTTTAGAATTCAGCCACAGGACAAGATAAGGACTGTGTAGCAAAGCAGGGGCACTGAATATGTTTACTTGCTGCATCCCGCAGTTTGGGACCCAGGGGGACAATGGACTTGTGACTATGGTGGGTGGGGTAAAGTGCCATGGACCCCCAAGAACCCCCAATGTTTTGTTGCCCAGCCCCCTCTCTGGACTTGAAAGCAGGGGCTGGAGCAGTGTGAGGGGAAGGACACCCCCCTCCTCCCAAGAGAACTTTATTTGCACTCTTGTTTCGAATTGATGTGATAATGCAATATACTTTGTGCTTAAGGCCCATTGGCCACTTTTGGAACTATAGTTAAGTACCTTGAAAATGTCACCTAAGAGATGTTTAGTGCTAATTCAAATGTAAATTGTCTATGCTATGGGCATGAAAGATCTTGGGCCTGAATGTAATGGAAATGCAAATTTAAAGATCTTCCCTGCCCCTAGGCCCTTTGGTAGGCTTAAGAGACACTGAGAACCTTCTTAGATTTGAAAATATACTCTGTCCCCTAATAGGCTGAATGTGGTCAAATGGAGCCTGTGGCAGGAGGCTTGGTTTTCAGGAATGACCACACTTAGATGCTGTGTGATTGGGTAGTGGCTCAAGAGGGTTGTTACATTTTCTGACCCAGGAGAAGGCTATATAATCCCTGATGTGAGGCTTTGCTTTGGGGCTCACTTTGAGAAGTGTTGTGTGATTTGACCAGATGAGACTCTGGGCAGCCATTGAGAGCCCCCTGGCTTTGAAAACCCAGATGTTGATGCATCCCTCTCTGGTAATTGGTAAATCTGGTGTTGATAATTCTGGAAACACCACAGCTGCTGGTGTTCTGGGGTCCCTCCAGCCGGCTGCTGGTCTGTCTGCCCTTGGGCTAAAACCTCCGACTCACTCAGGTCTGGGCTCAGCTCCCAGAGCGCTGTGCTGGCCACTCCCTTGCCGGGCTGCTGGGCTATCCTCAGTGGGAGGTTAGCTTCTCTGTGTCATTTTGTGGTTTCTGGAACTTCAGAGGTCATTCAGAGTCTCCCTTTTACATAATTTTGAAGTGGTGTGAGCTGGAGCTCCACAGAAGGGCTGTTTCTACTCCACCATCTTGACTCCACCCCTCCATAGCTCATTTCTTTTCCCAAATTTTATTCTACTTCTCTTTCTTGATTTTTAAGATCCTTTTTTGAGCTCTTTCAAGAGGACTTTTTGGGCTTGAGACCAATTCACATTTCCATTTGAAGCTTCACATGTAGGCATTATAACATTGTGGTCCTTTTCTGAGTTTGTGTTTTGATCTTCCTGTTTCTTTAGTAGCTTTCTATAGTCAGGTCTCTCTTCTGTTTCTTACTCATTTTTCAGACTATTTAGTGATGTTTAAAGTTGAGCTCTGCCTTTGGGGTCCTGGGGGGCACCATCTTAAGCTTCTTATGCTGGAGATCAACTTCCTGGTCACTGGCTTTCCATGCTGGGGCCTAAGGTGCTCATGGTTTGTCTACTGTGCTGGTGGTGACCTGGCCTAGTCTCACTTGTGGTGCCTGGACTCTGAGGCTTGCAATTTGCTGTATGTACTGAGACTGGAGGCCTCACTGCTAGTTTGCTGAGCCTGGAGAGAGGGGCCTCAGTTGCTGATCTGTGCTATGGCTAAGATCCTCCCGCTGGTTTGCCCAGATATCATCTGCTGTGGGCTGTATTTCCCTTTTACCTAAGTGAGAGATACCTTTCCTGAAGTCTTTCTAAGTTATCCTAAATTGGAAAGCGGTTTCATTCCATCTTTTGTGGGTTCTATCACTCCAGAATCTGTTTAGAGGCTTGATTTACTGCTCTGAGGGAAACTGTATAGAGTTCACATCTTCTTGGTCTCTATCCACCATCTTGCTTTGCCCCCACAACCTGCTTTTTTTTTACAACATAGCAGAATTTCATCAGAGGGATGTAAGGCTGTTCAGAGGAGAATAGTACCTCTGGAGTGAGGGCTGTCGAGATTTTTCAGGGATGCTTTCCACATTTGGTGTCTAGTGGATCCACCAATACTCACCTGTGGCTCCAAGAAGCTGTAGCATGTGCAATGTCCACACACTATTAAGCCATTTTGGCAGAGGGTCTAAAGCAATTTGAGAGTAAGTCATGGGCCTCAGACCCATCAGTGAGCTAGGGAGGTGTCTACTCCAAGTAAACGAAGACCTTTTGTGGAATAAGCAGATTAAACAATTTTGTTCCACTGGCCATGAAGGCCACTGAAGCAGGCACTGTGGAGTGCTTAGAGATTAGAAAGACATCGAAGATGCCAAGGTTATCAATTGCATCCAGGCCATGGCTAGTCATCTTGACCTTGTCTTGCCACTAGATTCCAATGATTCTGGAAGAGAGTGAGGCTGACTACTTTGCACAATGCTGCCTCACTTAAATGCAATTTATGCACAAGTCAAAAGGCATCACTTATGACATTTTACCATTTCTACTTACCTCAAAATCCTGTGATGGGCAAGTGACAAAGAAGCAGGCAAAGATATACTGGGGGCTATTGTCACAACTCTGCACACAAGTGGACTAGGGTATAGAGTCATCATTTCACTTGACTGAAGTGGCAGTGGGATTTGGCAGCTGTCAAGTATTTGAACAGTCTTTTTTAGGGTTCTACACAGCTCATTTCCTGGAGTGAGGAAAGGCCTAGAAAAGGTGCCCTAAAAATTGTCTACTTCATTTAACCTAACTGTCTAGCTTATAGCTGCAGGAGGGTATCCTACCCTGTGATTAAAATACAAAAATGTACAAAAACTTTTGCAAATATGATTCCACTCATGGAACCAATATGATTTCTCCTGGAGTTATCAAGCAACAAACAACATAATGACTGCTCCTTGGCCCTTTCTGAAGCCACACTGACTCTCAGGTAAGTGACCATCTTCGAGGTGAAGGATCAGCCTATGAAGGAGGACTCTGGCAAGAATCCTGCCAGCAATAACTAAAAGAGAAATCTTCCTATGATTATAACAGGACAACCTATTTCCTTTGCCTTTATAGACATGGGCAATGGAGGCATCCTTAAACTCCTGGGGGATGACCTCCTCTTGCCATGTAACTTGGGAAAACTTTGATCAGCTTTTGTATGACCAAAGGATCCCTGCCTTGTAAATCTCAGTTGGAATTGCTTTGACTGGCACATGGAATATACATACACCTATGGACAACATGAAATCCACTAGACTCTGAAAGACAAAGTCTCATTGTGGCAGAACTTAGCAGGTATTGCAGCCAAATAGCAGGCCAGCTTACAGAAGTCAGAGATATATACACATTTTTCTTCACTGGCCATAGTGATTGGGAGTGCAATGAAGCTGGCTTAGGTTTTGCAACCAAAACAAATCTTGTCAATAAACTTGTTTGCCTCCCAAAAGGAATTCAGGACAATTTGATGGCATTTGCAGGAAGGTGTCACACTGTCATCATTATTACATGTGTTCCAACATGATAAACTCTGATGAAGTCAAAGAAATACATTTTCATGAAGACCTGGAAACCCTCATTATCAATGTGCCAAAACAAGAAAAGCATGTAACTCTGGGTGACTTTAATGCTAGAGTAGGCACAAACTATCAGACATGGCAAGGAGTCTTCAGGAGTAATGGAGTCAGAAACAGCAAATGGCAATGGCTACTTACTATTGCAGACTTGTGCATCCCATGACCTTCTCATCACCAAAGTTGTCTTCCATTTTCCCAAATGCAATGAAACTTCACGGATGTGTTGTTACAACAAACATTGGCATTTAATAGATTATGTCATTGTAAGGAGAAGAGACAAGACAGGATATGAATGTGACAAAGGTGATGTATAATGCACAGAGTTTTGGACTGATCATTAACTTATCTTCTCCAAGCTAAACATTCACATTCAGCAAAAGTGGTGACTCCAGGGCAAGATGAATACCAGAAGGCTTAATGTCAACAAATTAGAGTGCTTTCATGGGCTTGAATAGCTTATTACAAACTTCAAGGGAAAACTAAGCCACCACAAGTTTGCAAAAGTATAGCAGAAAATAATGTGGATAGCTTACAGAGATTTGCTATATAGCACCTCATTACTCATCTGCTCCAGAATATTCACAAAAATCAAGATTGGTTTAATGAAAATGATGAGGAAATTCAGAAACTGCTAAGTGAAATATGAGAACTCCATAGAGTTTACCAGCAGGATAGTTGCTCTGTCTCTAAGAAGTCAGCATTTAACACCATCAAAAGTAAAGTGCAAGTGAAGCTTACAGACATGCAGGATTCTTGGTTTAGAAAGAAGGCTGAGGGCTTGGAGTCAAGATGGTGGAGTAGAAACAGGACCTACACTCAGCTCTGGCTCCCACCACCTCCAATTCATTGTTGGGTAGGTGATTCTTGGTTTTAATCCCAGCTCCTGAACTCTGAACAGACTTTGGAGTTACAGAACCCACAAAATGACACAGAGAAGCTAACCTCCAGCTGAGGACAGCCCAGCAGCCCAGCATGGAGCAGCCAGTGCAGCTCTCTGGGAGCCAACCCTGGGCCCCTGTAAGCCTGAGGTTTTAGCCCCAGGCAGCTCGACCAGCAGCCAGCTAGAGGGACTTCAGATCACCAGCAACCGTAGTGGTTTCCAGAATTATCAACACATAAATGCCAAGGACAAATTGAGAGGTCAGTGCAATATGGACTTTGGGATCCAGTAGCTGGGAGTGCTTCAGCCTCTTCCCACAGGGCAAGAAGCTGCTGAAAAGCCACTGCCACATGGCAGCTTCAACTCCTGGCCTGCAGAGTGTAGGGGGACCAAGCAACCAGTCTGAGGGGTAATTGTTCTTGCTTTAACCTGCTTAGATCTGGATTGTGGTCTAGGGTGGAGGTCCTGGGGTGTGTGACCAGCTTGCCAGAGCATGTGGAGGCTTCAGAGAGTGCACCCAACTAATAGCTCCAGCAGCTGAGAAAACCCCAGTGTTTGGAACTAAGCTCTGGTGGCAGAGCCCTACTGTGGCAAAAAGCCCAGGAGTCAAGTGACTGAGTGGTGACATGACCAGGCAAAGTAGCAAAGCAAATAGAAAAATCCAATATTAGATTCCTATTTTAGGGACAAAAAGGATCAAAGCATGGAACAGGAGGAAGACAGTGAAGTCAGAACTTCTGCACCAAAAGCTTCAAATGAAAATACAAGCTGGTTACAGGCCATAAAGGACCTTAAGAAGCAGATAAGAGAAGTGGAGGAAATATTGGGAAGAGAAATGAGAAAGATGCAAGAAAAGTATGAAACGAGAGTCAACAGCTTGACTGAGGAAAATAATACCCTAAAATAGACTAACTCAAATGCCAAAAGAAGCTCAGAAAGTCAATGAGGAGAAGAATGCCTTAAAAAGCTGAATTTGCCAGATGGAAAAAGAAGCTCAAAAGCTCACTGAGGAGAATCATTCCTGCAGAATTAGATTGGAGCAAATGGAAGCTAGTGACTTAATGAGAAATCAAGATGCTGTTAAACACATCCAAACAAATGAAAGAATAGAAGGCAATGAGAAATATCTCATGGGAAAAAACACTGACCTGGAAAATAGATCCAGGAGAGAAAATTTAAAAATTATTGGACTACCTGAAAGACATGATCAAAGAAAGAACCTAGAAATCATCCTCCAAGAAATTCTCATGGAAAACTGCCCTGATGTTTTAGAACCAGAGGGCAAAATAGAGGTTGAAAGAATCCACCAATCACCTCCTGAAAAAGATCCCCAAAAGAAAACTCCTAGGAATATTGTAGCCAGATTCCAGAATTCCCAGATCAAGGAGAGAATATTACAAGCAACCAGGAAGAAACAATCTGAATATTGTGGAAACACAATCAGGATAGCACAGGACCTGGCAGCTTCTACATTGAGGGATCCAAGGGCCTGGAATATGATGTTCTGGAGGTCAGAGGAGCTGGGATTAAAACCAAGAATCACCTACCCAGCAAAACTGAGTTTCATGTTTCAGGGGAAAATATGGTCATTCAGTGGATTAGAGGACTTTCAAGCATTCTTGAGGAAAAAACCAGAATTGAATAGAAAATTTGACATTCAGATACAAGAAGCAAGAAAAGCATGAGAAGGTAAACAGGGAAAAGAAATCATAAGGAACTTATCAAAGTTGAACTGTTTACATTTCTCCATGGAAAAAAAATAATTGTAACTGATGAAACTTTTCTCAGTATAAAAATAGTTGAAGGGAATATAAATATATATATATATATATATATATATATATATATATATATATATATATATATATATATTTCCATATAGGAGGGTATATGGGCATATGAATACATATGTGAATATATATTATATATATATATATATATTTACAGGTATACATAGAGGGCAAACGACCAATTGAATAGGAAGGGATGATAGTTAAAAGGTGCAATTAAGAGGTGAGAGAGGAATATAATGAGAAGAGATGGGGAGAGACAGAATGGGGTAAACTTTCTCATATAGAAGAGGCAAGGGAAAATGATTACAATGGAAGGAAAGAATAGGAAAGCAAAAGGGAATGGGTCAATCTTATTCTCATTGAATTTGGCTCAGGGAAGGAATGACATACACATTAAATAGGGTATCTCACCCTACAGGAGTGTTGGGAGAAGGGGATGAGAAGGGGGGATGAAGAAGGGGAGGGAAGGCTGGGGGGAGGGATGTTGGAAGCACCCACTTTTGAAAAGGGATGGGATCAAAGTAGAACATAGAACAAATGGGAGTTGGGATAGGAGGGAGGGAAATATAGTCAGTATTTTACAATATTATATCTACTATGGTAATGTTTTGCATTAGCTGCACATGTGCAACCTATACTGAATTGCTTATCTTTCCAATAAGGGTGGGTGACAAGGGAAGGGAATGAATCTGGAATTCAACGTTTTAAAATCAAATGTTTATATATATATATATATATATATATATATATATATAATTATTAATACTATTTTGTATGTAATTGGAAAATAAGATATACAGGCACTGGGTCATAGAGATCCACCATGCCCTACTGGAAAAGTCGAAGTGGGTATGGGAGAAGATATGGGAGAGAGCAGATTGGAGGAGGGGATAAGCTGTTGGAGTGCTATTTTGCAGCAGTGGGTAGGGGAAAAACAGGGAGAAAATTTGTGACTCAAAATCTGGTAGAAATGAATTATATAAATTAGAAGTTAATAACGCATTTGGAAAAAATAAAAAAAAATGAGGAAGGCTGAGGAAATTCAGTTTTACGATGATAGTAACAGTGCAAAACACTTTTATGAGGTCTTGAAGGTTATTTGTGAGTTAAAGACTCAGGCTGGGGTGGAGAGAAGCAGCTCTGCTACTCAGTGCTGATGGATAAAGTTGATTAGTGATGAAAACATGCTCCTGGAAACATGGGCGGAACACTTCCATAATGTTTTTAACAGACTATCAACACTTGATGTTAAAGTCATTGACCATATATCTCAAGTTGAAGTCAATCCCTCTTTAACTGAACTTCCAATGAAAGAAGAGGTTTAGATTGTCGTTAGGCTCTTCTCATGTGATAAAGCACCTGCTCCTAATTCTATTCCAGTTGAGATTTACAAAGTAGGACTGCTTTGGCCATGCAAAAGTCGGCCAAAATCTTCTAAGTTATATGGCAAGAGGAGGTTATCCCCCAGGAGTTCAAGGATGCTTTCTCAAGCTGAACTGTCAAACAGTCAAACTGTGCTTCAGAGCACACAATTTGGATGGACCAACAACATTGTTTGAATGCCAAACATACATCTGCCTAAAAGACTATTTTATAACAACTCACACAAGACAAATGTCCACATAGATGTCAGAAGAAGCAATACAAGGACATTCTTGAAGTCTCTCTGAAGAGCTTTAGAATCAATTGTGAGACATGGGAGACAATAGCACTGTATCACCCAGCATAGAACGCCCTCATCAAAGAAGGTGTTGTGCTCTATGGGCAAAACAGAATTGCAATATTTCAAAAGAAACACAAGATGTACAGATTTAGAGAAATCTCCACTCCCAACCTGTGGTAGAGCCTTCAGAACTCATATCGATCTCATTAGCAACACTGTATGAATGCACTGTACCTTGACTCCAACACGGTAGTGTCATTTTGGTCCTCTCCAAGTACAAAAGACACCAACCATTCCATCACAATCATATACTACAACATATTCAGCCATTCCCCAACTGATGGGTATTCCTTCAATTTCCAGTTCCTTGTCCACACAAAGAGAAGTGCTATAAATATTTTAGAACAGAGATATTCTTTTCCTTTTTGCCTGATCACCTTTGGGAAACAGACTTAATAGAGGTATTGTTGGGTCAAAGAGTATACCCAGTTTTATAATTCTTTGGGCATAATTAGATATTGTTCTC
This sequence comes from Gymnobelideus leadbeateri, assembly GCA_011680675.1. Lineage (NCBI taxonomy): Eukaryota > Metazoa > Chordata > Mammalia > Diprotodontia > Petauridae > Gymnobelideus > Gymnobelideus leadbeateri. The sequence goes on from WOXC01003982.1 coordinate 999,289, forward strand.
CAAAATAGTTGGATCAGTTCACAATTTCGGCAATAGTGTATTAGTATACCGATTTTCCACAATCCCTTCTAACATTTGTCATTTTCACTTTCTTTCATTTTAGCCAATCTAATTAATATGAGATGATATCTCAAAGTTGTTGTAATTTGCATTTCTCTAATCAAGGACAATTTAGAGCATGTCTTCATATCACTATATATAGCTTTGATTTTTTTTCCCTCCAAAAATTTCCCGTTCATATCCTTCAATCATTTATCAACTGGGGAATGACTCATAAATTTGACAGAGTTCTCTATATGTTTGAGATGTAATAGAGTTTCAAATATTTGAGAGAAACCATTAATTTCCCATCTCCCCATGTTTATTCTTTTTCAGGCTAAACAAAACTATACCTGTCAAATGATTCTCATACAATATAAACTGAAGGCCCTTTACTGCCATGGTCGACCTCTACTAGGGATTTCCCAATTTGCCAAGGTGTTTCCAAAATATGATGCACAGACGTGGCTGCAGTAATCCTGATTTACATTGTATAGTGGAAAGGGACCAGGACTTGGTGTTAGAAGACTGGAGCTTGAATAGTGACTCTAGCATTTTCTATCTGTATAGTGCTGGGCAAATGCTCTGAACTCTCTGGGATTCATTTTCCACATCTGTATAATGGGGGCATTGCACTAGATGAAATCTTAGGTCCCTTTTAGCTTTAAATCTATAGTCATTATTATCTAATTATGATAAAGTAAAGTAGCATTAATTCCTCCCTAGTCCTGGATTCTATACCTTTCTTAACATAACCTAAGACTACATTTTCTTGGATATTCTGTCACAATCTGTACTTTTTTTTTCTTTTCCCCCAATTTATTAAATTATTTATTTTTAGTTTTCAACATTCACTTTCATAAGTTTTAAATTTTCTCCCCCTCCCTCTCCACAACAGCATGCAATCTGATATAGGCTCTACACATGCGTTCCTATTAAACGCATTTGCACATTAGTCATGTTGCATAGAAGAATTATAATGAATAGGAAAAACCATGAAAAAGAAAACAAAATAAAACAGAAAAGAAAATAATCTGCTTCACTTTGCATTCCAAATCCATAGTTCTTTCTCTGGATGTGGCTGGCATTTTCCACAATCTTCTCTTATGTAGCTTGTTGTCAAATGATTTCAAATGTCTATCTGTCCAGCCATAACCTAATATTGTACATGTAAAATGTATTTCTTGAGTCAGTGTAAGACATTACATTCACTTTTATTGAATTTCGTTTTATTAGTTTTGACCCAATTGCTTAACAATGTAGCCACGCTTCTAGTAACTGAGGCTCAAAGACTTGCTGTCATTCCTCTCCTTCATTATTAATCTCAAGTTCTGTCTATTTTTCATTAAAAGATCTCTGATATCCATCTATCCCTTTCTCTCTATTTCCATTATAACTAATATGATTCAAGTCCTCATAACTTCGTATGCTAAAAATATGAATTCAAATATTTTCTTTTTTATTGCAACATCCTCCATAACATGGTCCCATTTCACTCATCCAATTTTATTTTTCATGACTCTTTTAAATATTCCCTCTACTCTAGATAGACTTGTCTCTTCATTGTCCTGGAAGCATGTCATCCTTTCTTGTTTTTTCTTGTCACATTCTTCTCTCTTGCTATTCCTTTCTCTCCCTATCCAGATCTTTTCTAGGCAGTTCAATGACTGCCTATTCCTTGAAGTTTTCCCTGACAAATAATAGTGATAATAATATTTTTGTGATAATTATGTTTACATATAGAACTTTTTCAAAGTACTTCTATTCCTTTAGATCCTATTGAACAACCCTCTGGAGTAAATACTGAAGGCATTATTATTTCATTTTTATTGATGAAAAAACTGAGGCTGATGATGGAGAAATTAAGAGATTTACTTGTTGCCTTAATGTTAGTGAGGATTTGAATCCAGGGTTTACTGACCCCTAGCTAAATTTTACATTATTATTATTATCATTATTTGCAATTGTTTCATTGTATTGCATATAAGGGATATTTAATACCACTTTAAAATTATTTGCAATTGTTTTAAATACATTTTGCTACTTTATAAGAGAGAGAGGCTGGAATTATGATTTTATTGGTACAGGGACCATTCAGGTAAGGAAATTTTCCCTACCCATTAAGGTAGCACCTCTCTGAAACTTATAGTCCTAGAGGGTTGCCTAGAACACTGAGAGGTCAAGTGACTTATCAGGCTCACATAACCAGTAAGTGTCAGAGACATATCTTGAACCCAAGTCTTCCTAGCTTCAAGGCTAGATTTCTATCCATTAGATAGACACTGCCTCTGTTTATAATAAACTCCTGAGAAACAGGAACCATGCACTTCTTCTGTCCTTCTCCATTAGCTCCTAGATCAGATCCAAGGAAATGGAACTTGTGCAATTGACAATTGGCTGAAAATAAACTATCACCTGAAATTGTATGAACAGATTTATTTATGATCAAAATATTTGTTTTAGCATTACATTCCTTAAAGAACAAGCCAATAGGAGTTCTGAAGCATTTCTTTCAATCCCATCTATTTAAAATGAGACAAATATCATTTAAATAAGTATTCTAAATCAAGACATGGTTCCATTTTCATTTCACTCCTCACATCTCTTTGGAACTCAACAGAGAAAAGTCTTTTGTGGGAGAAATAAGCTATTGCTCAAGGGATGGAAATGAGGCTTGTTACTTCGATCTTAGTGTTCTCTAAACAGCGGTTAGCACATGCACTAAAAAAAAAAAATCTGATGGTCTTTCCCAACTCATTAATTCTTAAGCTCTGGTTACTTCTGGAGAGTGAATGGGTTCTTGATCAGTGAGAGTGACCAGAAGAAACAAAGATGAGAAATAAAATATTAAAATCTCCAAGGTAGTAATGGTAAAATTTTAGCTAAAATATGTGATGTGGTAGATTGCACGATGAGTGGACATATAAAAACTGAATTTAGGAATACTTAGGATTGTAGGTTTAGATATAGAGGCAACCTTAAAGGTCATCTATTCCAGTCACCTCTTCTTATAGATGAGACTATTAGGACACAGAGAGAATAAATGATTTGTCCTTAGTGTCACAGGTAAGAAATGACAGAGCCAGGATTACAATTCAGACCCTTGTGGCTCTCCTGAGTATTTCAAAAATGTGGTTATGACCCTCAGAAAACCACTGCTCACCAAGTTGATCTTGGATGGTCAAATATCCATTAAGATGAGGAATAAAAAATAATATGTGATTGTTATGAAAACAAAATCCTTAAGGCCATGAGACCTGGTGGGATGGGATGCACTGAACATTCATAAGTGTTGAGAGGCCCTTTTTCATGGGTCTTGAGATCTGAAATAAGTAACAATACCAATGCATTTGTAGCTAAACACACTGTGTTCTGAGAGATTCAGTGTGTGACAATTGGTGTCCCTGTAGTTAAAGTTGGAGTGGACCATTCTCTGGAAAATGAAACTAAACATAGTATTCACCACCATCCCTACCCTTTTGATAAAGCCAGTATACGTTTGATTCTTAGGGTTGTACCCACCACTTTGGAGTCTTCACAAGATAAAACATTGAACAAAATGATCAAATTATACTGAGCAGTTCTATCAACCCATAAAATAGAAAAGAACAAACTTCTAATTAAAAAGCTCATGCTTAGCTTGTCTCTATTATTTAGTGCTAAATGTGTATACAACATGTCAGAGAGAAAAGGGATAAACTGGTATTTCAACAGTGATTGAAGATACCTGAGGGAAGGCAGTGACAAAGATTAAGAGATGACTGGAGAGACAGAAAGAGAGAAAGGGCGAGAGAGAGAGAGAGAGAGAGAGAGAGAGAGAGAGAGAGAGAGAGAGAGAGAGAGTCAAAAAGGGCACAAAAGAATAAAGGCAGAAGAGAAAGTCCCACATATACTAAAACTTTATAAGAGCACTTTTCACAGTATATTAGAGCTAGAAACAAAGAAGGTACATATTAATTGAGGAGTGACTACCTATATTGTGGCACATTTATGTAATGAAGTACTACTGTGCCATAAGAAACAATAAATATGAAGAAGAAAAACATGGGAAGATATAACTGGAGAAGACTTACATAAACTGAATGATTAACTAAACTGTGGTACATTAATATAATGAGGTATTACTGTACCATAAGAAACAATGAATATAAAGAAGTCAGAGAACCTTAGGAAGATATGCACCTGGGAAGATTCATATGAACTGACTTAAAGTGAGATAAGTGGAAACAGCAACCACAAATGTATATAGAAATATGTATATAAAATTGTTTTATACATATGTGTATATATATATATAAACTGTTCTATATATGTAAATGTATCTATATGTATATCTATATTTATGTATGTGTGTGTATGTATGTATCTATAACAAAATGGTATTAAGTGCTGTATATTTCAAGGACCAAACTTGGCCTGAAAGACAAATTGAAGAATGACATTTTCCCCTTCATTCCAGAATTAGGCAACTGTGGATGTTCAATACTTCATTCACTTCAGACATAGTTCATATGTTAAATAGCTTTGTTAAATTGCCTTTCTTTCCTATTTCTTCTTTAATCTTGCTTACAAAGGAGAGTTTGCTAAGGAATGAATAGGGTAGGTTATGTTTGCTAATAAATAATAAAGGTGACATAAAAAAGTCTTGATAAAAATTATTTTGAAAGGGGTAAGGCACAGGTTAGTGAAACCTTTTCCTTTCATTAATTTCCACTGCAACATATTTTAATCATTTCAATGTGCAGTATGGATAGGCTCAAGGAAGCCTCTCAATAGGTCCCTTGCAATTGAGGAAACCCAATATGCATGCACACAGACACAGACACACAGACAAATACAGACACATGCATCAAGAAAAGGTAGGGGAAAGAGGGAAATGACTCCACGAACGCCCTATTATAGTGTCTCATAATTGTACAGGAATGACTTTAGGTTGCCAGTAGGTTGTAAGTTGTGGAAATTTCTACCATGGTAGAAAATATGGTGCCAATTACAGCTTGAGTTTGCTGTATGAAGATCAGCATGGCTAAATATGGAGATGATTGTAGTGCCAATGTGAAATTCACAGCACTAATGGAGACTACGAATATGCTGGCATAATGCCGAATCTCAAAATGTAACAGACTCTCCATATAGACAACAGAAGCAAAACATTTATTCAGATGCCAGAAAGTCAAATCCCAATACCAGAAGACCTAATTCATCACAGCAACAAAGAAATCTATTCACAATAACACTGCAGAGAGCAACACCGTCCCAAAACCTTCCCACAAACATTTAAAAGTCTAGCTTTCTCCTCCCTGTGTCCTCTCTCCTCCCTCTATTCTAACTGCTTTGCCTCCCAGCTTCCTCTCAGCTTGGCTCCACTCTTCCTGTTCCACCCATTCAGCAAAATCCTCCCACCACAGGCTCCAGTGATTACATTCAGCCTATTAAGGGGCAGGGCAGATCTTCACATTTCCATTGCTATTACAGGCATCTACACTGCAAGTCACACAATTATGAGAACACTAAGGGAACAATAATAAAGATACATGAAAGGGGAAAAGTACTGAACCACTGTAAAATAAAGTGAAAGATGCCATTATTAATGAAAATGATGATTAAGAAAGATGACATCAAACAATACTAATAATAATAATAGGTAACATGTGTATAGCCTTTGATGGCTTGCAGACTTGAAGGGCGTGTTGTAAAGATCAAATAAGATAGCACACATAGCCATTATTGTCATCCCAGTTTTTCAGATGTGGAAACTGAGGATGCAAGAGGATAAATGACTTGCCCTGGGTCACACAGCTAAGGTCACCAGTATTCCATCCATTGTACCACTTCACCACCAACAAATTGTAAAGTGCTAAGCACTTTATCTCACTTAATCTTCACCACAACCATTGTGGATAGATGCTAATATCATTATTATTATCCCTATTTTACAGAGAAGGAAACTGAAGGAGTCAGAGGTTAAATGATTGAACTCAGGTCTTCCTGGCACCAGACTCAGTGCTCCACCCAGCTGCCCATTATAGCTACTGATTCCATTACAACCAACAACAACCCTATATTTCCCCATCCCATATGACATTTATCTGTGTTTTTAATCAAGTAACTGGATCCTAATAACAATTAAAGAATAATAATTTCTTAATCACTTTATGTACCAACCCATATTACTACCTTCTTCTTACTGTACAAAGTTTATGCTAATGATAGAAATATATATATCAAGGGTAAACTGGATTAAAATATGAAAAGAGAGCCAGAAAACTTTTTCAGGCGACCTTTTACAGCAGAAAACTATTGAAATTACCTACTTGACTGAAAAATACAGATACATTTTGTTTGCTGTTTATTTTGACCGTAAAAGACTTAAATATACTTAGGTGAATAGCAAAGTTTCCCTATAATTATGTTAACATCATACAAGATCCCTTGAAAGATAAACCGTTAGAAGGAAATGTTGTTTAATAACACTGACTACCAAGATCAAGGGAAGCATACCAGCAACAGCTATATGCCAATCAAAGGTATTTGACATTGTCAATGCCCCTTTTTATTTCATAGGGGGTCTAGTTAGCAGGTCAGTTTGCCTAGAATAGAGAATATAGAAAAGAGAATATGGAATAAAACTGAAAAGGAAAACACGAGTCAGATTGTAGACATCTAATTTCATATTCTCTTTTCCTTTTGGGGAGTTCTAATAAAATTGGCTTGCTAGCAGATCTCATGGAGAACATTTTATCTACTGCCTTAGCACCTGGGTAACCCATAGTAACCTCCCTATTATTCAAAGCAGACTCATGTTTTTTGCCAAAATTCCCTGTTACTTTTGATGTTACTGCCACTCTTCTAATCACACAAATTCACAACACTGGAGTCATCTTTGACTTGGCCTTTTTGCCCAACATTCACGGGCAAGTCTAGAATGGTCCATGAATTATTTGGGATAAAAACAATTAAGTGATAGCAGTAGTCACACATATGGTCTTCTAATGATATTAGACTGTCTCACATTAGCCTCTCTCCTCATGCAGTCATCTCTTAAACTCTACCATAGTAGATGTGTTTAGTGCACATTTTGTTTGAGTAATGGCATTTCCTTTGAGAAAACCACATTCTCTACTGCTATACTTAGGTAGATTTGTGACTGTACTAGAAATAATAAAGATAATAATAACAATAAATAGCTAACATGTAAAGAGTACTCACTATGTGCCAGGCACTGTGCCAAGTTCTTTACAATTTATCATCTCATTTTTCCTCATAACAACTTTGAGATGTAGGCACTATTATTATCCCCATTTTAAAGATGAGGAAATTGGGGGAATCAGCAATTAAATGTCTTGTCCAGAGTCACCAGCTGGTAAAGTGTCTCAGGCTGGATTTGAACTCAGGTTCACCTCTTTAATTAATGAAAACTGCAAAGTTATACTTTCTCATTTCATATTATGCCATAAGGAATAATTGGATTATAATATTAATAAAGGAAAAATCATTTCTTGATCACTTTCCACCTACCAAGCTCTATTCTGGTACTTTACCCACGCTACAAAGACCAAAATGAAAAAGGCCTTCAAGTTGCATATATTTTAGGGTTGAAAGTAACCTCAGAATGAGTAAATGAAAAACATTTACTTAAATCTTTACTATTAGGTCATCTTATCTAACTCCTTTATTTTATTTTATTTTATTATTTTATTTTGCTTTTGTTTTTGTTTTTTTTGGAGGGGGGAATGCAGGGCAATTAGGGTTAAGTGACCCAAGGTCACACGGGCTAATTTTTTTGTGTTAAGTATTTTGAGTCCATATTTGAACTCAGGTCCTCCTGACTCCAGGCCTGGTGCTCTATTCACTGTGCCACCCAGCCACCCCTCAACTCCCTAATTTTATACATAAAGAAAATGAGTCACAGAGAAGTTAAGGACTTATTCACATCACACAGGTAGTGAGAGCCATACCTGGGACTTGAACCTAGGTGTTTTGATTTAAATCCTGTGCTTTTAATCCTCAGTCTCTGTCCCTATTCAGTCCATTCACTGCAAGAGAGGAGAACTTAGGATCCTTGTTGACTTTTTTTGTCTTCTATTCCTCAGAGCTTTGCAGGAGGAAGGCCCTTCATAAATATGTATTAAATCGATTTGGCCATTCAAATTTATATCTCCCTTAGTTTCTAGAACAATGTCTTATACAGTTGTTAAATAAATTAATTGAAATGAAACAATTGAATTGTTTTACTTTTCACCACACCAAATTTATTTAGAAACCCCATGAGATCATAGAATCATAGATATCTTAGACCTAGATTTTTAAGACTATTCAGTTCAAACCCCTCATTTTACAAAATACGAACACTTAACAACCTTCAAATTTCATACATTTACATAAAAATTACTTTGCTTAAAAACAATTATCCAAACTACAAGCATGTGACAACTCTTACCCAAACTCTACTTTGAATTAATGAGAAGTTTAATTCCTCTCTTAACAGTTTCATACCCTAGATATCCTTCCTTATTTTCAGAATGCCCAAAGTTCAGACTTAGTGTGGCATTCCTAATATTTCAAAACTTTTCATTTTATATTAAATATCTTTCATTTTCCTTCTATTGTATAATTAAGTCTCACAATAGCAGCATGGTGTTTGTGGAAAGATCCCTTGATTTAGAGTCCAATGATATGGTTGGAAATATGCCTCTGACTCCTGTGTGACTTTAGGCAATTTACTTAACATGTCTTGGCCTCAGTTTTATAAACTGTGAAATGGTGGGTGTTGAAGTAGACAATCTTTGAGTTCTTTTCCAGTTCTAAATCTATGGTCCTTAATATGGTCTAAGGCTGTGGTTCTTGTTTGCAACCTAGCTCATAATTTCCCTTCACTGGCCACAGCACAAAGGATGTATCAGACTCTTTTACAACCAATTCAATAATATTGACTTGTCTTCAAATTGTTCTAAGGGCATCTGTCAAAAATTCTAGATGGACATCTCTATACCCTTTGGGTCCATACAGATCACTAATAATTATAGCTGCTATTTAAAAACCCATGATTCTTTTCTGTACATCTGTGCAATAGATCAATATCCTTATTTCCATTTCATAGATGGAGAAATTAAGCTCAAGCTACAAATGGAACTAGGTGACTTGATAAATATGGCATATGTTGTAAGTGGCAAGTTAGGAATTAGTCCCTAAATAATCTCTCTCTCTCTCTCTCTCTCTCTCTCTCTCTCTCTCTCTCTCTCTCTCTCTCTCTCTCTCTCTTCATCTCATCTCACAGAAAGATATTTCCAAAGAAGTAAATTTCTGTAAGTTAGAATTCCTCATGTTCCTTTTGGGAAGGAATTAAGGTAGCAACAAATCCTGGGTGGCATATTTCTTTTTACTGCAAAATTGCAAACCAGTGTGACAACTGGTTTCCTAAGTCATCTTTCAACTAAAGAGTGTATATACCAATGAAATAATACCAAAGTCCAGTTGTTTCTATAGAGCACACATAGGGTAGCATGAAGTCCTTGGCAAATAAGTAGGAGCAGAGTAGAATCTGTGTCAGTGCTGTAGTTTTAAAATTGTTTTGAAATTTGCTTTTAAAGAAGGAGTCATGTATGCACATCTTATCAACGAAAGCTTCCTCTTCAGAACAGCTGGACCATATTCTCATGATCATTTCATTAAAACAGCTAAGTGAATCCCTTCTTCCTAGTTATAGTACTACACGGAGAGCTTAATAGGCAAATGAATCCCCTACATGCCTTCTTCATTGTGGTAAATTGATGTTTTAATTCCACCTTAAAATTCAGTGAATTAACAGAACCTGTTACTTTGGTAGTTAACCCTTCCCTTTTTAAATGTTTTCCAGTAATTACTGGGACTTGAAAACAAACAAACAAAAATTAATATTATAGGCAAATCCTTTTATAAAAATAAGTTTCTCAAAAAGTATGTGTATGGAAGTTGTTTTATTAATAGAGGCTCATGAGAGAAAGCCTGTGTGGTGCTAAGGGATGTTTCTGGTCACTAAGTCCAGAAGACATTTCTTAGTTTGAATTCAGCTGCTAATAGTAAATAACTGTGTTATCCTCAGAAATGCACTTAACCACTTCATATCCCACGTGACTCTTTAAGATTGTAAATTGAAGACGTTATTGATACACGCAAGGAAAGGTATTTTCCTTTCCAGAAGCTCTGTATATTTTTAATATGGATTTCCAAGTATATGTTGGAAATTATCTTCCTAGCTGGGAAGAAAAAATCCAGGGAACAAGAGGATGTCAGGGTGCACCAGAGAATATAAGTATCTCTATTAAACTGTTTCTCCTTGAAAACCACTTCACCTGCTTCCCCATGTCTTCAAAAGGAATTAGAGTCATAGAGGTAATATGCTGACATTTTTTTTCTAGGAGGGCTCTTGTATATCTGAGAGATGATGGAAATTGAGAATTGCTATCCAGTGTAACACAAGGCTCAAAGGGCATAGGGACTCCAGTGAGGCTGAGAATTTTCTGAGGTTACATTGCCACCATATGGTATGAAGATAAAAAGCAATTTTTTCACTAGTCCCAGCTAGATGAGCAAAGGAAAGATTTTAGGAATGATTATACTAAATTACAGCCAAACACAGGAATTTTGGAATCTATACTGTTAAATTGTATATTGAGCCCTTCTATTGAGGCAAGAGTCCAAACTTAACATAAGAAAATCCCAGTTTCTTGTGTATCAGGAAGAGATGTTTGTTTTTAAGAACATGAAAATATCTTTAAACATTAGGAGAATGGAACTATAGCAAGAAAAACAAAGACCTATGGAATTATGATGTCCTTAATTCCAAAGAGTATTCTACTCTTAGTCTTCAGCATTTTTATATGGCGTGAAGTGTCATAGTAGACAGTATTGAGACTTGGAGTCAGGGCAATCTGGATTCTAACCTTTCCTTATATACTCACCTGCTGGGGGACCTTGGCAAGTCATTTAACTTCTTGGTCTTATTTTCCTCAATTGTAAAGTGGGGAGAATAATATCATCTGCCTCACAGGGTTGTTGTGAAGGTCAAACTAGAGAATGCATAGAAAATTCTTCGAAAATCCACATGCTATATAAATGGTAGCTATTGTTATCATTCTCTTTCTCTCTCTCCCCATCCTTCTCTCCCTCCCTCCCTCCCTCTCTCTCTGCCTCTCTCTCTGTCTCTCTGTCTCTGTCTCTCTCTGTCTCTCTCTGTCTCTCTGTCTCTGTCTCTGTCTCTCTCTGCCTCTGTCTCTGTCTCTGTCTCTCTCTCTCTCTGTCTCTCTCTCTCTGTCTCTCTCTCTCTGTCTCTCTCTCTCTCTCTCTCTCTCTCTCTCTCTCTCTCTGTCCCTATCTCTCTCTCTCTCCCTCTCTCCCTCTCTCATTCTGCCTAGATTTAGAGGAGTACTTCCATAATTAGTTTCTGTTCTAAGGTTATTATTTTTTAGCATTTATTTTTCTTCTGAGTATATCAGAGTGGTTAATTTGTATGCAGAAATGTTAAAGAAAATATGCCCTGTGAAAGAATAGAAAATGTGCTGTGAATTATTTCCTCCCCAAAATTACTAGGGCAACAAATTAAAAAAAAAAATATATATATATATATATATATATATATATATATATATATATATCACAGATGAGTATGAGTTTGTTCTTTTGATTACCAGGAATTTTTAACTCTTTTCACCTCATGGATCCCTTTGGCTGTCTGAGGAAGCTTATGGGTACTCTTATCAAAAAATGATTCTAAACACATAAAATAAAATACATAGAATTTGAAAGAAATCCAATTTTATTGAAGGTTGGACCTGGAATCAGAAAGATGAGCTCAAATTCAGCCTCAGTCACTTCCTAACTATGCGACCTAGGAAAGTCCATCAATTCTGTTTCCATCAGTTTCCTCAACTATAAAATGAGGGTAATAATAGCACCTCCCCCCCATGGTTGTTGTGAGGCTCAAGTAAGATAATATTTATAAGCACTTAGTTCAGTACCTAGCAAACAATAGGTGCTTAATAAAAATTTGTTTCCTTCCTTCCCTATCAAAATATTTTTATTTCATTGTTTTTGTTTATTTGATTAAATACTTCCCAATTACATGTAAAACATTTCCAGCAATCATTTTTTAAATGTTGAGTTCAAAATTCTCTCCCTTCTTTCTGCCCCTCTTCCTTCCTTGAGAAGGCAGGAATTTGATTTTGAATCTCTGTGAGGTCTTGCAAAACATATTTCCATATTAGTCATACTGCAAAAGAAAATACAAACAAAATAAAACAATAAAAAGAAATACATTTTTAAATTGTAAAATTCAATTTGCATTCAGAGTTGTTCAGTTCTCTCTTTGGGGGTGCATACCATTTTTCATTCTGGGTCCTTTGGAATTGTTTTGGATAATTGAATTGATCAGAGTAGCTAAGTCAATCATTCTTATAATATTGCTGTTACCATACAAAATTCCTATCAAAATATATTTTAAAAACAAATTTTTTCATCTGAAAACAGCCTTTTCATATCCTTTGACCATTTATCAGTTGGGGGATGATTTGTATTCTTAAAAATTTGATTCAGTTCTCTATATATTTTAGAAACAAGACCTTTATCAGACACTGGTTGTCAAAATTCTTCTCCAGTTTTCTGCTTCCCTTCTAATCTTGGTTGCATTGCCTGTATTTGTTCAAAAAGCATCTACCTACTAGGGTTAGTGTGAAGAGAAAAGGAGATATTATTAAAGTGTTTTGTAAAATTTAAAGTGCCATATATATACCAGCTGGCATTATTATTATTATTATTATTATTATTATTACTATTATCATATTATTATTTTCACATACCATCAGTTGGAAGAGTGGAGAAAGAAGCACATGAATGACAGAATTCATGTGACCAGGACACATGTGGAGGGGGACATAGATAGGGAAAATATCTGATCAGGGCACATATGGAGTGGCAGCCCATGCCTCAGTTACTATAAGGGTGCCTTCTCTGACATAATCACATGGCTACTTCTGGGCCTTATGTAGCACAGTCTTGGTTAGGGATCCTGTCTATGTTCCAGATGACTTTTAATCCCTTTGTGTATGCTCTCTCTACTTTCTCTTCTCCCTCTGAAGTTTCTTGGTTGGTTTCAAATCTGTTCTGTCATTCTGCTGTTTCTTTTAAGTGCCTATGTGCCAGGAATTATATAGTACACAGAAGAGTTGGCTTTTGGGTTTTTTTTGTTTGTTTGTTTGTTTCTTTTTGTTGCTATTGTTAATCTACTGAATGAAAAATAACTGAAATAGCTTTTAATAAATGTTCATTGAAATGTAAGCTCTTTAGGAAACCAATTCTTTTCCTCCATCCTCCTTTCTTCACATTCTCTCTTCCTTCCTCATTCTCTTCCTCCCTTTTCCCTTCTCCCTTTTCCCTTCCTTCCTTCTTTCTTTCTTTCTTTCTTTCTTTCTTTCTTTCTTTCTTTCTTTCTTTCTTTCTTTCTTTCTTTCTTTCTTTCTTTCTTCCCTCCTTCTTTCTTTTCTTTCATTCTTTTTCTTCCCTACCTCCTTTTTTCTTCCTTCTTCCTTTTCTTTCTTTTTTCTTCCTTTTTTCTTTTTTTCTTCCTTCTTTCCTTCTTTCTTCTTTTCTTTCTCCTTCCTTCCTTCCTTCCTAGTGCTTTTCATAACTTGATCCCTATCTGTAATTTCTTCAATGTATGGAATTCTCAGTGTGAAAACTCCCTCTCCTTATTCAAATCTGCAACTTCATTCACAACTTATATTTATTTATTTATACAGTTGCCTGGGAACTCTGAGAGGTTAAGTGACCTGACCACAGGCACACCACAATATATGTACCAGAGACCATATTTAGATCCAAGTGTTTCTGCCTTTAAAGTTGGCTCTCCATCCTTACCTCTCAACCTTATGGTTGTGTCCAGTATTGAGATGTAGAGGTAGAAAGGACTCTGAGGTTATTTAGTCAACTGCTGTCATCTTACAGATGAGAAAAGTAAGCTGTGGAGAGGATAAGTGACAGGGGTTGGGATGGTAAATATTTAACAACTGGAAAGTACCCATGATACATTTTAAAACTAAATCTGTATTATTAACATTTTCCCCATCACTTTCTTAACTCTAGAAATCAACAAAACAATAAATCATGCCCTGATTTGTAGTATTTGCTAATTTCTTAGATATAAATGCTCACATTGAAAATTTAACAATTGGACTTTTACAAGTCAGTAAGGGCTAGTTCCAGGACATACCTTCAAGTTACTCAAGGTTAGTACTAGGTTAGTACTAGTCAGGATTTGAACCCAAATCTTCTGACTCCAGGGGCTAAGATCTTATTTTCCCTATCCTAACAAAATGCAATGTTACTGTTTTTGAATAATGCAGGTTAGTACTAATTATTATTATTATTATTTTAATTTAAAAAGTGGATTTTATTACTGAGGGACCGTTGGGGTACATGCCCAAATCAGACAGTGCTTTGGCAGAGACATTGTGCCAGTTTTATAGAGGTTCTATAGCCAGGTTTCAGGTAAGCTGAAATTACAGTGATGTAAGCTGAAACTACAGTGATTGGTCAGTGTACATTTGAGTTCCTGCTCTCCCCTCCCCCCTTGAAACCCTAGGCTGGGTCTCTGGCCCCCAGATCAATCAAGGGGAAAGCAAGGGGTGGGGGTCCTGCCTGTTTACAGATCAATTAAGGGAGAGGAAGGTGGAGTTCTCTGCTTTACAAATCAATGAAGGAAAGGGAAAGTTGAGTTGTCTGCTTTTACAAATCAATGAGGGGCAGGGCAAAGTGGAGTAGAGTCCAACATTCCCTACTCTTTCTTGTAGGTATGTCAAACCTTTGACATGGCTGGGGTCACATCTAGATTACCCAATTCTGTTCCTAAAGGATGGGGGGGGGGGGCGGTCCATGATAATTAACATTAATGGAGTTAACACGGGATTTGACAAATTGCAATTAATGAGATAGGGTCCTACAATTAGGGCTATGATCAGGAAGAGGAGAAGCTAATACCAGTACTAATACCAAGGCTGATATCAATTTAGTGAGTTAGGGGGATGTTCCAGGGGAACAGGGCCGGATACCCAGTATTAATTATTAATAACATTTAAAGCAATGTTACTCAAAGATTGACAACCTAAGAGTGACTGGAGGGAGGGTTTGGTATTCAGTAAACAAATATGTCACAATGAGGCAGTTAGGGAGAAAAGTCTGGTGGTATAACTAACATAAATAGAAACTACTCAAGAGTTTTGTCTAACAGTCCTGATCTCCTTGGACAATGAGAATCAGTTATTTGTAATCCAAATAATTTGGGGATACAAACAGAAAGCAAAACCAGTCCTTGCGTTTAAAAGGCCTGAATTCTGCAGACAAAAATCAGAACATAACAAAATTTAGGGTAGATGGAAGGTGGGGTAGGGGCAGGGAAGCTTTGCCTTTATTTAATTCCCCAATCCAATGTCTCAGTTTATATCAGGAATTCTTTACCTTTTGTGTCATGGGCTCCTTTGACCTATAGACCACTTCTTCATATAAGGTGTTTTTTTTAATTCAATTTGTTTTTAATTTATGAAATAAAACAAGCATTTTTGTAACAGTAGAATTTTTTAAAGAGATGTGAAACTTTAAGTCTATTATATACAACTTACTATTCTATACATATATGTATATATACATATATATGTTATCATGTAATTATTTTTCCTTTTTTCTCCACCCCTGTCCCCACCCTAGAGATAAGGTTTTTAAATACATAAAGTCAAATACAGAGAATTAGCAAAGGAAACAATTATATCAAAAGTTTAGGGACCCTAAGATCCATTGCTATATATGAGAATAAAGAGAGAATAGATAGGAAGTGGGGCCACTTAGATACATGGCATTTTTCCTTGAAGCTTTTGTGTTCAGTGTATGGTATAATATGGAGGCTGATTTTTTTGTTTTTTTGTTTTTCTGCCTCTCTCTCCGTTTCAAAAGAACTATGTGCTACAGAATCATCCCAGAGGTGTGAAAGACATAAATGCAAAGGACTTAAAGACACTCTGGCCTCCATAATGACAACATGAAATAATTTTAAGTAACCACGGTAACAATTATAAGGTGTGTTGGGACAATGCTTGTACAAAGGGAACATTCTGCAGGCCCTCTCATGGAAATCTGTCCCAAGGAATAAAAAGTGTATTGATTCTTGCATAGTATGAGGAGGGATAGTAACCCTAGCTGTCTGCCAGATGCTTGGGATGTTTCTTTCACAGGATTCATCTAGTTTATGGGTTTTGCCCTAAGAGTTAAAGAAGAGCTCCCACAACTTTGTGCTTGACTAGGCTTTTCATAATCCATAAACTGAACAGAACATAATAGTTTTAACAACTCAGACTCTCCAGGGAGAAAACCTTGTCTTTCAGAGTGAGAGCTTTTTCTCTCTTGGCAACCTAGAGAAACAGAGAGGATGCAGGGAAGATGATTCAGTTGGAATGCTGTCTAAAACCCCAGTGCCTGAGACACTAAGTGTTCTGTACATTATTTCTGGCACTTAGCCACGACCTGTTCTACATCAATCCTTCCTACAAATGACCCCTCTTAAAGCAGAACCAGCCATAAGCAGCGGGCTTATTCCCGCTGCTTCCTTATTTTGTACGCTCACCATGTAGTGCCATTTTCAGAGGGGCCACCCACAAAAGGTGCCAGCTAATGAATGTTTTCTTCAGCTAACTGCCACTAACTAGGCTATTTTCTTGCAATCTGGCTCCCTCTAACATCCCTGACTTTTGATTCCATTTCTCGCTTCTGCTTTTGTGATTCACACTCCAAGGGCTTTCTTGAGTAACTAGGATATTTCTGAAAGCAGTTGAAAGGTACTTGAATGGACTTTCCTTACTGGGGTAGTAGCCCCTGATAGAAAGTCGATAAAAATATACAAACTTGCAATATTAAATTTATGTAGTTGACAGTCTGTCTCTATGTAGACAACTGCCAATGTGATAGTCTTAAATCATGTCAAGGCAAGTCATTCCCCCCCTCAATAAACTCCAATGTCTCCCTATTACTTCTAGGAGCAAATGTGCTATCTTCTATTTGCCTTTAAAACCTTTCTTGGGGTGGCGAAGTGTCACAGTGAATAGAGCACCAGCCCTGGAGTCAGGAGGACCTGAGTTTAAATCCAGCCTCAGACACTTAACACAAAACTAGCCATGTGAACTTGGGCAAATCCCCAATTGCCCTACCTTCCCCGTTCCAAAAAAAAAAAAAAAAATACCTTCTTAACCCGGCTTCAACCTACCTTTCCAGACAAACTGGCTTTCTTGTTGTTCCTAACATTCAACATTCTATCTTCTCTCTCTGTGCCTTTGGGGATATCCCATTCCTAGAATGTACTTTCTTCCTTGCCTACTACCCCTTGAAATTCCTGATTTCTTCAAAGCTTAGCTTAAGTATCATTTCCGACCCAGTGCCCTTCCTGATTTTCCCAAAAGATCTGGAAATTACCTTGCAATAGATGGAGATAAATATAGTTATACTCTCTCTTTCTCTCTCTCTCTTTCTCTCTCTCTCTCTTACTCTCTTTCTATCTCTCTCCACACACACACACACACGCGCACATACACACACACACATATATACATACACATATCTACATATACACATACATATATACATGTACACATACATGGATATAGATAGGATATATAGATATAGGTTGTGTATACATATATATATATAGATATGATATCTAAATATAGATGACAGAGACGTAAATACTTATATTTAATAAATACCATATTAATCACATGCTAATTACATATATTTATATATAAATGTAGGTAGATATTGATGTCTATATCAAGAGATATCTACAATACACATCTATATCTATATATGGATTTTGTATATGCATATGTATATACATACACACAAAGTGTACATACCCGAGTGCACACATGTTCATATATAGAGCCATGTGTGTATATGTATGTAACAGTGCTGATGATTGTAATAGCTAATATTTATGTGGTACCTCCTATGTGTACTGTACAAGTCTTATCTCATTTGATAAACAATCCTGGAAGGTAGGTGCTATTATTTCTCGATTTTACAGATGAGAACACTCGTCATAGAGCCAGACCTTGTCTGAAGCTGAATTTAAACATAGATTTTTCTGACTCCAGGCTCTATCCACTCTGCTGCTTAGCTGCCCCTGATATGTATGTGCATATACTTATACAGGAAAGAGGTTAACAAGCAATTATGTGTCTACTATGTGTAGAGCACAGATTTATAGATATTAGTTCTTTGATTCTCAGAACAATGTAGTGAGGTAGGTATAACATACTCACACACATATTATGTGCCATATATTTTATCTATGTATACAGAGATACATGCACATGCATATGTATGTACACCATAAATATGTACACACATGCACATATATGTATAGACATGCTGTTTCCTCCAATAGAATGAATCTTCTTGAGAGGATGGACTATTTCTCTTTTGCCTTTGTATCTCCAGTTTCTGACTGAGTGACTAGTACATAGAAAGGGCTTAATAAGTGCTTGCATGGTATCATTGGGAAATCTACAAACAACAGGATTCATCTAGAATGAGTCCATTGATGAGTTACTTCTAGACTTTCCAAAGGCCAGCCTGGCTAAGTTTAGAGAGGCTCACGACAAGGTTAGTTTGACTAGAGCACGGTGACTTTTTCAGTGATAAGCTTTCTCAAATATTGTCTTCTTGACTATAGCAGGGTTTTGGCTACAAAATTAGAGATCCTTTAGGTGTTAGAATATTGAAGCAACTTTTCTAGTAAATAAACCCCCTGAACATTAGGGATCCTTTGTGATCATTGCCTGGAATCAGACCAAGACACTGTAATGCTGCTGATCTCAAGGGGGCCACCATCGTCAGTAATAGTTACCATCCAGGTAGATCTGGGTAAGCATAAGTGAATAATACAGAAGGCAGTTAACAATCAGGAGGTCAAGGTCCATGCAAAATGAATGAGAAAAGCAACTCATAGATGGATTAAATGTAGAAGTCTTTTTTATAGCTATTTGATTTTGTTTTCCATCTAGAACATTTAAGCACAGAGATCATAGAAGCCACTTTAATGTATTGGGAGTAGGATGGATTTCAAATAGAAGTAGTCAAGTAACCTGTATACTTTTTTTAAATACTAGGTCTCCCAGGATTAAAAGTTCAGGTGCCAGGCACAATCTACCTGCTGATTAGCATGGGAACTTTAATCTATTCTGTTTTGACCTGGCCCATACAGTCTACCCTTCCTTAAGCAACCGAACAGCACCGCTCCCTTCTGGGTTGAGAGAGGACTAATATTCACTAGCATTTACCTGATCCATCTTTCTCTGCCACTCGTAACACGGGGTTGTCTCAGGCTCTTCATCCTTCCCTCTTGCCCCGTGGATTGTTATAGTTCAATCATTCACTTGTGTTCAGCTCTTTGTGACCCTGGGGACCACAGTAGCCCCTGCTAGAGTGGTTTTCCAGTTCCTTACCCAGTGGACTTGGGTAAACAGAGGATAACTGACTTTCCCCAGAGTCACATGACTATTATCTGAGGACACATTTGAACTCAGGCCCAGTGCACTTCCCAGCACCTAGCTGCATCCTACCCCAGGGATTAGCTCTCCCAAAAAGAAGACAAAGCAATCTTAGGACCTGATTGGCTTTTCTTTACCCTGGAGCTTTTTGCCCACTACTAAAACATTAGACAAGCCCAGATCCTTCGTTGGATAGGGATTCTCTTTACCTAACAGGAAACAAAATTGTCCTTGGTATCTGATTGGTCCCAGCTTCCCTAAAGCAGCTTCCTGATCTCCTAAAGGCAAAAAAAATGAGTCTAGGCCACTCAGACTTGGTAGGTACCTGAGACCATGAGAGTTTCTGTACTCTGATGACCTACTGAAGGTCATGTTTCCATGAATAGATAAAGGAGTCATCTACTAAAGCTGAAGTTGAATGCCACTGTATTCTTGTTGTATATTGTTGTCATATTTGGGCAAAATTAATCTTTTTTTCAAATGTTTGATGACTTACAGGTGCCTCATTTGTCCCCAAATCAAACCTGATCTAAGAGAGTGCTGATGTTAGGCCTGCCTCTAACATGGGGACTTCTACCATATTAGCATTAGTATAGTGCAGATATCCAGTAAACTTGGTCTACTGTCACTCAGAACTCCTGAATTCAAGAGATCCACTAACGTCACCTCCCTGACTAGCCACCAGGCCCAGATATCTATGTGGGAGAAAGATGCCTCTGATGATTTGGAGTTCAGACTGAGGGCTTTTATCCTCAGAGTCCCAGATCTAGCTGTGAGGCTAGATCTAGTCAGCACCTGACCAGTAACCCCCAGTAACCAAACAGTAGGTGCTTGGTCGGTCCTGGATTTTTGCCATAGCAATCAGTGAACCTGAGAGCTTGGTAGACAGTCACAGTAATCTTGCTTCTATCCTTGAATAGACTTCTGGAAAGAGGATGAGAGGGTAGCTGGGGAGGAGACTCAGTTCAGGGTTGATTGAGGGTTAGGACAGGAAATTCAAGCATGAAGCAGATCAATGGACACCAACAGTGACTGTGGAGGTCATTAGATCTGGAGCTGAGAATGAGAGGGAAGAGGGAAGAATGAAACAATGACCAGCAGACCCTAGGGTTTAAGGACCATCATAGCACCCATTCATAGCACCTTTGGCCTTCCCTCCTCTCATCTCTCCAAGAAGAAGCAATTTTAGTCCATTAGCCAGTCAATCCCTTCACTTCCCAATTCCCCCCTTATCCCTTCTCAACTGCTAAACAAAGTTCTTGGTACTGGGGGATTTTGTTTTCTATAACTGTCTACTTTCATATTTAAACAGCTCTTATATAAACTTGATGGTCATTAATCCTGCTGGGAAATTAAATGTATAGAGAAAGAATGAGTCAGAGAGATATAGAGACACACACACAGAGAGAGAGAGAGAGAGAGAGAGAGAGAGAGAGAGAGAGAGAGAGAGAGACAGAGAAATAGAGAGAGACAGAAAGAGATGGAGACAGAGACAGAGACAGAAACAAAGAGAGAGACACAGACAGACAGAGAGAGGATGTAAAAACTTTCAAAGGGATGGGAGACAATTTCTCCCCTTAAGCAGAAGCTGGAGGGCAGAGCTGAAGAAAGAGAGCACCTAATTGATTTGCTAGCAATGTATCAATGATTAGTTGAATCATAGACTTATCCTCTTTCTTTATAAATCCAATGTGAGAAAAATACAGATGAGTCAAAGAAAATCCATAGTGTGGCCAGCTGGTTTGTCTGATAGAACCATGGAATATTTCCATGCAGCTACCTGAAAGAGTAACTTCCCCCCCGCCCAAAAAAAAGTAGTATAGTTGAAGGGGGAGGGGAACATGAGCTATTATTCAGAGTTGGAAGGTTTTAATTATGCATAGCCCGATACCTAGCTGACATAACAGTCTAATTCTCATTGTTCGGAGCAGGACAATCTCCTGCTTTCCTCAGATACATTAAAAATGCATGTTGACTGATAGATTGATTGTTTGGCTGATCTTCTTGGTTACTATGTCCACTAGATGGAATTCTTTGGTCAGCTATGTATCCTAAACTTATTCTTAGTGGAATATTTTTTTCAGTCTCCTAAAGCATTGTCAATATTCATGGCAAATAATAGGACCACATGCTTTGTAGGGCTCTTCAGTGGGGGTTGGGGGAGAGACCCATAATCTCAAGAGGTCAGGCAGCTTTATCATTCTCCTCTTCAGACTGTTCCTTGGGAGCTCTATATTTTCTGGGATAGAGACAGGGACTTGGTAAGCCTGTGACTTTGCCCGGGCTGGAACCTAGTTGACTTCCCAGTATTTAAACCAATGCCTTGTCTATTGTAGGCACTTCTTAAATCCCCATCATCAATGAAGATTTTGTCATTGATAGGTGGCATAGTGAATAGAACTCTGAACTTGCAGTCTGAAAGATCTGAATTTACTTCCTTCTTCAGTCATGTACTAGCTGTGTGATCCTGGGCTAGTCACTTACTCTCTCATAGACAGTTTCTTTATCTGTGAAATGGGGGTAATTATAGCACCTGCCTCACAGGTGATCATAAGAAGCAAATACTATAATGTCCATTAAGGACATTATCTTAAAGGGGCAGGTAGCTGGCACAGTGAGTAGAGCACGGGCCCTGGAGTCAGGAGGACCTGAGTTCAAATTCAGCCTCAGACACTTAACAGTAGCCATGTGACTTTGGGCAAGTCACTTAATCCCAATTGCCCTGCCTTCCCCCCTCCCAAAAGCAATAAATAAATAAATAAATAAATAAATAAATAAATAAATAAATAAATAAATAAATAAAAACCTTAAAGTGCCATGTAAATGTTAGGTTATTGTTATTACTATTAATATTGCTATCTTACACAGGGTAATGCTAACAACCTCTCTAATATGAGAGAAAGAAGCATAGAAGAAGGAAAGAAGGAAGTGAGGGAGACAGGGAGGAAGGCAGGCAGAGAAAGAAAAGGAGAGGGAGGAAGGAAGCAAGTAATCAAGGAAAGAAAGACTTTTCCATATTATTCAGAAGAATTGTTTAAAGACTTTGCAATATAACTCACCTATGGTGGACAGTGTAACAGCACTTTTAACTTAAGGGACCTTAACCTATCAAACTCGATTACAAGAGTCAGAGATGAGGAGAAAAATAATTCCAGTCATGAGGCAGGAAATGGAATCTTCATTTTTTCTATCTCATTCATCTCATCTTTTTCAATGGAATTTTCACAGAAATTGTCTAGAAACAATTTTCTACACAGTGTTTCTTACACTTAGTGTTCTATTGATACTTTTTTATTGTTCAGTCATTTTCAGTCCCATCCGACTCTTTGTGACTCCATTTGGGGTTTTCTTGGCAAAGACACAGGAGTGATTTACCATTCCCTTTTCCAGATCATTTTACAGATGAGGAAACTGAGGCCAACAGGGTTAAGTGACTTGCCCAGGTTCACACAGCTAGTAAATGTCTGAGGCCAAATTTGGACTCAGGAAGATGACTCTTATTGACTCCAAGGCCAGTACTCTATACATTGCATCTCCTACCTGCCCATTTGAATGCTTATTGATGCTTCAACAGGTGGAAAAAATAAACGAAAGTGAAAATATACAACTCATCCTGTTCCCACATGAATCTGAGTCCTATTACCAGATCTCTATATTTTGAAGGCAATTCATTCCATGTGGTTTGGGGAATATGAATAGTGGGTATAGAAGTAACTATTAAGATGGTGTTCTTAAATTTTATAGATCGATATTTTGTCTTGGCATTTGTAAGCAATAGGTTTTAAAAATTATTTATTCACTTACTTTTAATTTATAACATTCAGTTCCACAACCCCTTGAGTTTCAATCTTTCTCCCCCGCTCTCTCTCCTTCCCATGGTGGCATACAATCAAATGTAGGATCTACAAATACCTTCGCATTAAACATTAGTTAGGTTGTAAAGAAGGATTATAACCAATGTGGTGAACAATAAGAAAGAAGAAACAGAACAAAACAAGAAAAAGAGAGAGAGTGGGTAGTTTGCTTCAATCTGCATTCAGACTCTGTAGTTCCTTCTCTGGATGAGGATATCTCTTTCCATCATGGGTCTCTTGGAGTTATTTTATAACCTTGCATTGCTGAGAGGAGCCCAGTCTATCCAAGTTAGTTGCCACACATACGTTGTGTCTGTAGTTGTGTATAAAGTTCTCCTGGTTCTGCTCTCCTCACTCAGCATCAATTTATATGTCTCTCTAAGTTATTATGAAGTCCATCTGCTCTTTATTTCTTATAGCACATTAGTATTCCATTACATTCATATACTACAACTTGTTCAGCCATTCCCCAATTGATGGGCATCCCCTTGATTTACAGTTTTTTGCCACCACAAAAAGAGCTGCTATAAATATTTTTTTGTACATATGGGTCTTCCTTCCACTTCTATGATCTCTTTGGGATACAGCCCTAGAAGTGGTATTGCTGGGTCAAAGGGTATTAAGCAATAGTTTTGATTGGAAAATGTTCCAGTTCAAATTTGTTTTTTTATTGAATTTTAAGAATATTTTGTAAGTTTTATTTGTTGTGTGGCTACACTGTTGGTATATGATTTCAGCCAATTTTTGTATCATTCTAAATATTTCTAAGTTATTAAATTTTTCAAACTTAAGTAATATGTCTCAGTTTCTACCATTTCCTTGCAAAACCTGAATTAATCAATGTCTAGGCTCCTTAAAGAGGAACTTTCTGTAAACTGATAGCAATGACTCAATCTTAAATCACTGTTAGAAGCAGCCAGATCTGCATATCTCAGCTATGTGATTGATGCAATTTTGATGTGTTGTTGCTTGAGTTCAATGGAATATCACCCAAGAAGGGTCATTAGGTTTCACTCTTGGATATTAGGCACCTCATAGTCTTCTTTATCCAGTTATATCCATCAAGTTCAGTGTTGTGTATCCACTGACAGCTTTTACTACTGTTCTGTGAAGACCTATTTATTCTAGAAGTATTTCTGTAAGCATTTAACTGTTTATCAGGTGATTTGAGAATATCTTCCTTTTTTAAATCAAAATGTTAATCTTTCCATAGTTACCTTGGAGAGATGGTACCTGTATTTGGTTAATATCATATAGGATTTAGTTAGAATATTTTCTAAATCTAGGTGGCACAGTGGATCAAGTCTCTGACCTGGAGTCAAGAAGGTCTGAGTTCAAATCCAGCCTCAGATGTAACTAACTAGCTATGGGACCCCGGGACAGTCACTTAACTTCTGACAACCCAAGTTCTCATTTGTGAAAGAGGATGAAATAATAGCCTTTGCTTCCCAGAGTTGTAAGAATAAAATGTGATACTATTTATCAAGTGATTTGCAAACTGTAAGTGATATATATATATATATATATATATATATATATATATTATAACTATTGTTAACATTATTAAACCTATTGTTATATATTTTACTATTCCCAAATCTTTATGTTAAGACTGATATTGCAAAGATGTTAATTGTTCCAAATGTCGAGCTTTTAAATGACAGTAAATATAGTGACACATACAACCTGCTTTACAAGATAATGCTTGATGTGTCTTGCGTATGGAAGACCAAGGCATTTATAAATATCTGTCATCCACAGTGTACCACTGTGTGGGACATCATAAGTGACTAAGTGATGGTTGACTGAGAAGTAAAGTTATTTTTATCACAAAGAGAAACTCAATTGCCATACTGTCCCACATAACATGATACACTTTCAGTTTTTTTTTTAATTTTATGAATGCCTTGGCTAACTTTAAAACATTATTCAAAGGGGCAGAGTCAACATGGCAGAGTAGAAACAGGACTTCCATATAACTCCAGCTCCCACATTCACCAATCCATGTAAAAGGGGACTCTGAACAAATTTTGGAGCTACAAAACCCACAAAATGACACAGAGAAGCTAACCTCCTGCTGAGGACAGCCTGGCAGCCTGGCAGGGAGTGGCCAGTGCAATGCTCTGGGAGCCAAGCACAGCCCTGAGTGAGCCAGAGGTTTTAGCCCCAGGGCAGCTTGACCAGCAGCTGGCTGGAGGGACTCCAGAACACCAGCAGCTGTGGCCATTTCCAGAATTATCAACACATAGATGCCAAGGAAAAAGTGAGAGGTCAGTGCAGTATGGACTTTGGGACCAGTAATTGGGAGTGCGTGGCTTTTGCCCCCAGGGTGAGAAGCTGCTGAAACCCTCCAGCAGCCACAACCATGCTGCAGCTTCAGCACCTGGCTTGAGGACTGTGGGGTGACCAGGCAATCAGTCTGGGTGATAAGAGCTCTTCCTTTGGCCTTCTTGGATCTGGATTGTGGTGTGGAGGTGGAGGTCCTGGGGGGTGTGACCACCTTGCCAGAGCATGTGGAGTCTTCAGAGAGGGCACCCACCTAATACCTCCAGCAGCTGAGAAAACCCCAGCGTTTGGTACACAAGTTCCCCTGGCTGGTGGCAGAGTCTTACCGTGGTAACAAGCCCAAAAGTTAAGTAATTGAGTGGCAACATGCCTAGGCAAAGGAAACAAAATAAACAGAAAAATTCAACATTAGACTCCTATTTTGGGGGCAAAGAGAACCAAAGCTTGGAACAGGAGGAGGACTAGGAGGTCAGAACTCCTGTACCAAAAGCTTCAAATGAAAATACAAGCTGGTTACAGGCCATAGAGGACTTTAAGAAGCAGATAAGAGAAGTGGAGGAAAAATTGGGAAGAGAAATGAGAAAGATGCAAGAAAAGTATGAAATGAGAGTCAACAGTCTGACTAAGGAAGATAACACCTTAAACAAATAGACTAACTTGGGGGCAGCTAGGTGGCGCAGTGAGTAGAGCACTGGTCCTGGATTCAGAAGGACCTGAGTTTGGATCTGGCCTCAGACACTTAACACACACACACAAACAAAAACCTAGCTGTGTGACCTTGGGCAAGTTACTTAACCCCAATTGCCCTCCAAAAAAAATAGACTAACTCAAATGGCAAAGGAGGCTCAAAAAGGCAATGAAGAGAAGAATGCTTTAAAAAGCCGAATTTGCCAGATGGAAAAAGAATCTCAAAAGCTCAGTGAATAGAATCATTCCTGCAGAATTAGATTGGAGCAAATGGAAGCTAGTGACTTAATGAGAAATCAAGATGCTGTTAAACACATCCAAACAAATGAAAGAATAGAAGGTAATGTGAAATACCTCATGGGAAAAACCACTGACCTGGAAAATGGATACAGGAGAGATAATTAAAAATTATTGGACTACCTGAAAGACATGATCAAAGAAAGAACCTAGAAATCATCCTCCAAGAAATTCTTAAGGAAAACTGCCTTGATGTTTTAGAAACAGAGGGCAAAATAGAGGTTGAAAGAATCCACTGATTACCTCCTGAAAAAAGATCCCCAAAATAAAACTACTAGGAATATTATATCAAGGTTCTGAAATTCCCAGATCAAGGGAGAGAATATTACAAGCAGCCAGGAAGAAACAATTTGAATATTGTGGAAACACAATCAGGAGAATATAGTATCTGGCAGTTTCTACACTGAGGGATGGAAGGGCCTGGAATATGATATTCTGGAGGTCAAAGGAACTGGGATTAAAACCAAGAATCACCTACCCAGCAAAACCGAGTATCATGTTTCAGGGGAAAGTATGGTCATTCAGTGGATTAGAGGACTTTCAAGCATTCTTGAAGAAAAAACCATACTTGAGTAGAAAATTTGATATTCAGATACAAGAAGCAAGAGAAGCATGAGAAGGTAAACAGGAAACAGGGAAAAGAAATCATAAGGAACTTATCAAAGTTGAACTAATTACATTCATACATGGAAAAAATGATAATTGTAACTGAGGAAACTTTTCTCAGAATGAAAATAGTTGAAGGGAATAGAAATATATATATAGTCTCTATCAGAGGGTATATAAGCATAAGAATACATATCTGAATGTGTATATATATGTTTACAAGTATACATAGATAGAGGGCACAGGACCAATTTAATAGGAAGGGATGATACTTAAAAGGTGAAATTGAAAGGTGAGAGAGGAATATAATGAGAGGAGATGGGGAGAGACAGAATGGGGCAAACTATCTCATATAGAAGAAGCAAGGGAAAATGGGTACAGTGGAGGGGAAAACAGGAAGGCATAAGGGGATTGAGTAAACTTTATAATCATTGAATTTGGCTCAGGGAAAGAATGACATACACATGAAATAGGGTATCCCACCCTATTCTCAAATCACCTGATAAACAGTAGTGGGGAAGGGGATGAGAGGGGGGATGATGGAAGGGAGGCCAGGCTGGGTAGGAGGGAAGTAGGAAGCACACACTTTTGAAAAGGGCAAGGATCAAAATAGGGAATAGACCAAGCAGGAGTTGGGATAGGGGGAGGGCAATATAATCAGTCTTCTACAATATATCTACTATGGTAATGTTTTGCATTAGCTACACATGTACAACCTATATTGAATTGCTTATCTTCCCAGTAAGGGTGGGTGACAAGGGAGGAAGGGAATGAATCTGGAATTCAAAGTTTTAAAACCAAATATTTAAAACATATACATACTATTATTAATGCTACTTTACATGAAATTGGAGAATAAGAGGAGGGGATATCCTGGAGGACTGCTATTTTGGGGAGGTAGGTAGGGGAAAAATGGGGAGAAATTCTGTAACACAAAAACTGGTGGAAATGAATGAAGTAAAACAGAAGTTAATAAAGCATTTGAAAAAAAAACATTTTTCAAAAGATAAGGCCAAACTAGACATTTAGCCTAGTCACATATATATCTTTTGAGCAATTGTTTGTAAAAGTTTATCCTGAAACCTAGAGGACATTCATGAGTTAGCAGCCCCTTTGCAAACATGAAGTTTCAAAATTCAAACATTCTTTTTTGCTTCCTTTGCAAATTCCTTAATGATTTAGAATATTTTAGCCTATCTATTCATTTTTAGTTAGCTTTTAATTAGAATTTATTTGTAGGTGAACTCTGAGTCTATTAACCTTAGTCATAGACTTCTGTTAATTTAGTCCAGTGATATAAAGATAATGTGTACTTGTGTTGACAAATGTAGGTGAAGCTAATGCAAATTTTTTGAGCTTTTGAAATCTTCACTACTTCTGGGATTATTGGGATTTCCAAAGTTGTATACATGTGCAACCTGAATGATAAAGTACTAATAACCATCATAGAGTAAAACTGGGGTACTGCAAAGAACATTTTCTATGCTTACAAAGTAGGCAAGCTATTGTTAGTAATGTGCTTCAGACCACCTAAGCCTGCCATAAATATTTTTTGGGTCAGTTACTTACTTAATTCCTCTATGATTGTGGCATACCCTTCAGTTAGCCAATAAACACTTCCTCCTATGCTCCAATGCTAGGAATGCAAATACAAAAAACAAACAAAAAAACAATGACAGTCCCTGTCCTCAAGAACTTAAAGGAAGGGAATATACAAAAGAAAACTAAAAGAATAGAGGAGGAAGAAAAGGCTCTCAGCACTGGGCATAATGGAGGAATCCAAAATAGTTCAGTAAGAAATGAAGAAGAGTGAAAATATGTTTGGCCTGAATATGATCCTTAAATGGAGGTTTTCTTAGAGTTCATGACTCTATTCTCCAATTAGAGGGGTTGAGGTTACTCATGAGATGTGAGGTTGATTGGATCTTATAATGAGATTTCCCAATGAGGCTGTTCCTAGGGGCATGACAGCTAAATTGAAAGAAGTCCGAAATAGTGCATCCACTTGGAAATTGAAGAGTATAACAGGATTCGTTGCCTTATACAGACCCAGAAGAATATTAGTGTTTTAAAAATGGGCTTTCGTACTATTGAACAACTCAGGCTCATTATATTGGTAGGAACCAATTCAATGCAACAACAAATTATTCTTAAATTCTGAGGTTCACAAGTTGCTTAAACTTTTAGTGCCCCCCACAAATCTCTTTAATTTTATATTGCAAAATAAATGCAGACTACTTTGTGTGGAAAGAGTTTTCTCATCTACAACCTACTATCAAAATGAAATCTTAGATCTAGACCAAATGATTATATATATATGCATATATTTTCCTCATTCTCTTGTTTTTTTCATATTTGTATAATTAGGCTAATCTCCTTGGAGAGGCAATAGATCTCATGGAGAAGAAAATATAGTGGTGTATGATATATTTAGCACACTATCATATGTAAGTATATAACATGTAATATCTGTAGCTATTCCTGAATGCTGAGTATTTGTAGAAAATGCTTTCATTTGCACTCTGCTCAGTAAATCCTCTATGAGAATACATTTGGAAAGTCTAAGTGCCCCAGATTCATTTTTTACTTCATATTTATGTAACACCTTCCTATGGGCTCAATCTCCTAACCCTCATTAGAACTGATAGGTTGCATTCCCAGAGAACAATTTGGGAGTAATCTTGAGAGACTTTAAAATAACTTCCCAAATCAAATTTTGAAGTCACAGTGTCAACAAAAAGTCATAGTGAGACTTTTTTGCAGTTTAAGAAAACTAGGAAGTCTGCAGAAGAGGTCTATGACACAGGGGTCAGTGGTCAACCTGGACCACAGAAGCAGTGCCAGTGGTAGCAATCATGATCCCACATAAAGCAAAAGCAAAAAGATACAATTGAAAGATCATCAGTGAAAACTATAACTTGATAGAAGGTACCAAGGCAATGAATTTTTACAGCAAGTTTCTGTGATAAAGGCCTTATTTCCCAAATATATTGAGAACTGAGTGAAATTTATTAAAAATAATAGTCATTTCCTAATTATTAAATAGTCAAAGGATGTGAACAGCTATATTTCAGAAATCAAACGTATTTATAGTCATATGAAAAAATGTTCTAAATCACTATTAAGTAGGGAAATGCAAATTAAAGCAAGTTTGAGGTGCCAGCTCACATCTATTAGAAATGACAAATGCTGGAGGGGATGAAGGAAAATAGGCACACTAATAAACTTTTGGTGGCATTATGAATTGGTCCAACCATTTTGAAGAACAAATTGAAAATATGCTTAGAGGTTATAAAACTGTGGGTCTCTTTGACCAGGAAATACCACTACTAGGCCTATGCCCCAAAGGGATCAAAGAAAAAGGAAAAGGTTTTATTTATACATAAATATTTGTAGCAGCTCTTTTTGTGATGGTAAAGAATTGGAAAGTGGAGGGATGCTCATCAGTTGGGAATAGCTAAATGGGTTGTGTCATATGATTGTGATAGAGTACTATCATGTGGCAAGACATGATGAAGGGGTGGTCTAAGAAAACAAAATATGACAAGAATCCTAATAACTGATGCAAAATGAATTTGTTTAGAATGTGTTTATGTGTTTTTGGAGGTGCTTAGGGGAGAGCTTAGATGAGTCCCTGCTTTTACTTTACCATGTTGGCTCTACCTCTGGAGATAATCTGAATAGATCTGCTGGAAACACTTTAGAAATGGAGTTATTACAACTTTTTTTCCCCTGTACTATTTGTAATCACTAGGTGATGTTGTTTGGCAAGGTTGGCAGGATAGGTGGAAAATGAAAGGAAAGTGAAGAGGAACTTTTTCCTTACCTCTACCTTTGGAATTTTGAGTACATAGCCATCCTTCCCAGTCCAGAACTTTCCCATCCTCCCTAGTAAAGCTAATCCTCAATCAGTCACCATCCTCGATCCATTGGCCATGACTAGGGGAAAACACACACACACACACACACATACACACACACACACACACATACACACACACACACACACACACACACACACTGAAGACTATATACCTCTCACATATCAATTTCCCTCACTTAAAAAATCTAGCTTCTTGGTTCATGTTTTTAGCCTGAAAGGCAAACGACCTGTAATCCATTTAAATACCGCTTTTATAAGTTTATAAAATTCTTAATATTCACAAATTATAATATTCTCTCATCCTTAAAGATAAGAGCCTCCAGACTAGTACCAAACCTTAGTTATTTTAAATCAAGATTCAAACTTCTATCATGTTTACTTCTGTGTACTACCAGCCATTCATTAGCTTCTTCCACTCTATAGTATTAATAACAGACATGAATCACAGAGCAGTTATGAACAGTAGTACTTTTATAGAAAGCATCAGCAATTCCTAACTGCTTAAAGAAATAGGAAAAAAATAAACACTATTAAATCATCTATAGTCAAAAGGAAGGGAAGAGGAAGTTGAAATTTCACCGACCTCTTTTTTTTTCATGTCTCAAAGATTAGAAATAAAACTTCTGTCTTTTTCAGTCACATTCATTAGGTTTTTATTTTTATCTTATTTTTATTTTATTTTTAAATAAACAGAGACTTGGTGCTGGAATAAAGTTAGCAACATTCAAAATCTTGTCTTATGAATTTGAATGGCCAAACACCTTCATTGCACTAATGATTCATATGCTTTTATTCCACACTGCAAAACCACAAAACCAGATCTGACACCCAGCTTAGTTGCTTTGCTTTGGTTTATCACCCCATTCCCCCACCCTGTACCCCTACCCATTTACATCCAATGAATTTATGCTTATTCTCAAGATTGCAATCCTTGGGCTTTCATCCTTATTTGTAGAACTTTAACTATTATCATGTGGTTCTTCATGTATTAGAGGTACTGTGTTTACATGAGCAAAATATCCTTTCTCCTTCCCTCCCTCCCTCCTTTTCTCTCCTTTCTTTCTTTTCCTTCCTTCCTTCCTTCCTTCCTTTTTTCCTTCCTTCCTTCCTTCCTTCCTTCCTTCCTTCCTTCCTTCCTTCCTTCCTTCCTTCCTTCCTTCCTTCCCCCCCCCCCCCCCCCTCTCTCTCTCTCTCTCTCTCTCTTTATTTCTTTCTCTCCAAAACCTTAAACCCAGTTCACTCTGAAGTTCATAGATTGGACCACAATAAGCCCCTGTCCATATTCCACTTAATGGCTTTATTTTAGGTCTTCCTAACTTAGAGTGAATGTCAATGGTAACAGTTTCTTTTTGGAACAGCAAGCCTGAGTATCTTCCTCTTCTGGCTTAATTTTTTTTTCTTTTTCTAACTAAAGGGGCCATCCCTTGACTCACTTCTAAAAGAGGTCTATTCACTGAATGGGCATCACCTCACTCCAAGTGAGTACCTGAAAAGGCCTTAGCCTAGAAGGACCAGGGTCTTCCATTGCATCCTGGGCCATCTCCAGTTTTCCTGATGGCTCTGGAGGAGAAAGTGAGGCTGGTGACCTTGCACAGCCCTCCCTCACTCAAATCAAAGTTAACTGCAAGTCGTGTCATCATTTCCCTGATGCCATGGTCCTCTTCAAAAATGAAGGACAAAAATACGACTATCCATTGGGGAATGGCTTATATTCTTATACATTTGATTCTGTTATCTATATATTTGAGAAATAAGGCATTTATCTAAGACACTGGCTATAAAATATTGTCTCCCAGCTTTCTGCTTTCCTTCTAATCTTTGTTGCATTGATTTTGTTTATGCAAAAAACTTTCCTTTTATATAATAAAAATTACCCATTTTGCATCTCTTGGTGCTCTGTCTCTTCACAAATTCTTCCCTTCTCCATAGACTTCATGGTAGACTGTTTTTTTTTCTCTCCTAGTTTGCTCATGGTATCAGCCTTTACATCTCAATCATGTACCCATTTTGATCTTATCTTAGTATACAGTGTAAGATGTTGATCTATACCTAGTTTGTGCCATGTTATTTTCCAGTTTTCCCAGCATTTTTTGTCAAATAGTTCTTATCTAAGATGCTAGAGTCTTTGACTCTCCTGAGTTTGTGTTTTGACCTTCCCCGTTGCCATAGTAGCTTTCTATAGTTAAGGCTTTTTTTTGTTTGCTTTTTGTTCTCCTTCTAGCTTATTTCATGACTTTAAAACTGAGCTCTGCTCCTGGGGCACAGGGGACACTGCCCTAAGCTTCTTGTGCTGGGACCAGGGGCCTGGTCACTTGCTGTAGCTGCTCTCCTGTTGTTTCTGGGCTAGAGACCTCACAGCTGCTCTGCTGTGCCTTTGACCTGCTGAGATGAATTATTGATCTGTATTGGAACTTGAGGTCTCCAGTTGGTTTGTCCCACCGCCACCTGCACTGGGCTGAGCTGTCCTTTTACCCAAGTGAGACTGACCTGTGCATGTAGTCCTTTTAACTTATTGTGGGCTGGAAATTTGTTTCAGCCTGTCCTCTTGTGGATTTTCTCATTTGGAGGCTTGATTTAAAGTTATTTCTAGGAAAACTGGGGAGAGCTCAGGCAACTTTCCTTTGCCACCTTGGCTCCACATCCACTAACCTCTCTATTTTGGAAGCTAGGACTTTTTTTTAATGTATCCCAGACCTCATTAAGGTTCTTGACTGCCATATCTCTTCTTCTTCACTACTTTCTGGTCACCTCCATGACATAGCATACCATGTTGTATGTCTTTATACCTCTGTAAATTCTCCATAATGAGACTCTAAAATTAGGGATACCTTCCTCTGTTTTGTTTTGTTTTAAATATTTTGACAGCAAAATATTTTGGCTGCCAATTTTTCTGTAATGATTTTTTTTTCTTTTTGGAGGGCAATTGGGGTTACATTACTTGCCCAAGGCCACATGGCTAGTTTTTGTGTTAAGTGTCTGAGGCCGGATTTGAACTCAGGTCCTGACTCTAGGGCGGTGCTCTATTCACTGCACCACCTAGCTGCCCTGTAACGACTTTCTAAAAAATTTTTGACAATGCAATCATTCTTTTTAGGATTTGTCACCCAAGAGTCAAGTATTCTTCATGTTATTCAATTCTTTCAGTTGTGTCTGACTCTTTGTGAGCCCATTTGGTGTTTTTTTGGCAAAGGTATTAGAGTGGTTTGCCGTTTCCTTTTCCAGCTCATTTTATAGATGAAGCATACATGGTAAAATGATTTGGCCAGGGTCACACAGCTAGTAAGTTGATGAGTGTTTATGATTCAGTGTTTTATCTACTATGCCATCCAGCTGCCCTATTCATCATGACAACGTAGGAATTGCCCTGGAAAAACTAATTCTTCCCCTGAACTTCCTTCACAGTGTAGCTCCAACTTACCTTTACAGGGTTATTATTTCCCTTTCCCACACTCTTCTGTCCAGGCAAACTGGCCCTCTTGCAGTTCCTAACACATACCATTCTGTCTCCCACCTCTGTGGCTCTGCCTCTTTCCCATGCCTAAAATGAATTCCCTCTTCACTTTTATTTTTTTAAAACTTTACTTCTCTTCAAACTCAACTCAAACACCCCCAAACTCTAGCCTTTCTAGACCCTTTCCCCCACCTCCAAATGACCCTCCTGAAAAAGCCTTGTATTTCATTTGTATATGCTTATGTATATGCTTATAGATGTACATACTCTTTGAGGGGCATAGATTGTTTCATTTTTGTTTTTGCATTCTCAACACCTATCTTAGTGTCTGGCATACAGCCAGTGCTTAAGAAATATTTGTTGATCGAATGAATGAAAGATTAAGAAGATGAAGTCGGGCATTACGGGTGGACCTGAATAAATAAATAGAGAAAAATCTGTTGGAGCCATCACAGTTTTATCACAATTTTATCACCTCTAATAATGTTGGAGGTAACACAATTTCAAGGGCAATGAGGATTGACTTTCTAGAGATCTCAAAGTGGGGAAAATTCCAAAATGAAAGAATTAACCATAATGACATTATTATTAAAAATGAAAAACAAGAAGATGTTTGCAACTTCTAACCCCTATGTGTACATTCTCTCCTGGCTATAAAATCTTTATGAGAATGATCTAAGCATACATTGACAGTATCTTTATGAAACATGAGATGGAAACAGCAAGTCATTTTTCATACAAACATTTCCTCAAGTTGATAATATCTTCATGGCTAAGAGGAGTAATGGCTATAAGAACAGATTGTCATAGAATCTAGGTCTATATTGCCATACTTGTATGATGGAAATTTTGCATGCTAGCTCTAGGGTCAGAGAACCTGTTTTAAAATCCTTTCTCTAATGCCTTTTATCCACATGATCAAGTCACTTAATTTTTCTGTTCAGTTTATTCATCTATAAAATGAATGAATTGGACCATATAGCCTCTGAAGATACTTATAGGTTCCTATAATCCCATGACTCCCTGTTGTGTGAGTCAAGTTGGGGATCAAGAGTCATAAAAGAAAAAGAGAAGATGTGTACCTTTTACCCTGAAACCTCTCCTAATTGTCCTGGGAGAGTATAACGAAAATAACAACTGCAATTCAACTTTGATGGTTATAAAGTACTTTTATTAACATTATTTTTTGTGGTTCTCATAACACCTTTGTGGAAATAGGAAGGGCACGGACAAGAATGGGAAGAGTGGGTGGGAATGGATGGTTTATGAACTGTTCAACCAAAGGGAACTCCTAAATCAGTGAAATCACAGCATCATTTGAGCATATGAAAATGTACGGTTATAATTACAGTTTCTACTGGGTCCATAGAGATAAATTAGGAGGGCAAAGAAGTGGCTTTATGATTATAATCAGGAGTGTTATGAGACTCAGATAAGATAACAGATGTAAAGCACTTTACAAACCTTAAAACACAGTATAAATGTCCATTATTAGCAGCAGCAGGGGCCTATATTCACATAGGTAACTGGACTGTAGGCTTATCTGGCCTACAATTTAGGGCTCCAGTCTGGTGATGCTGTCATTCCTTGAGCCTTCTACTGTTTTCCTGCTGAGTTAAAAGCATGTTTATAGAGCAATAAAGGAGTGAACTGGTAAATGTTTAATGACCAGGCTATCTGGGGAAGAAAAATTTCAATACATTTTTAATGTATAATCTGCACTATTAATGTTTTCTTAAGTCTAGACAATGAATAAACTAATTGTTAATTTCTGAGGTGTAAATGCTCATATTAAAAATTTAATTATTGTGAGTTTGTTAGAACTGGCTTTATCACACCCCTATTTCCCTATTTATTGTATATTGTGTGATAGAAGAAGGATATCTGGTTTGCTGCCTGAGTTCTAATTCCTGATGTTAATTACTTTTGCAACTTTAGGGAAGTAATTTAATCATATTAAGCCTCCATTTTTAAACTTTTTTTTTTTTAGAGGGGAAGAAGTCAAGGCAATTCTGGTTAAGTGACTTGCCCAAGGTTACACAGCTAGTAAATGTGTCAAGTGTCTGAGGCCGAATTTGAACTCCGGTCCTCCTGACTCCAGGGCCAGTGCTCTATTCACTGCACCATCTAGCTGTCGCTCCCCCATCTCCATTTTCTAATGCATAAAATTAAAGAGCTGGACTAAATGATAGCTGAAATAAAGTGATTTTCGTTTGTTGCCGGGGGGGGGGTTATTATTAGTTGATATGAATATACAACATTTTCTTTGTACTTCTGTCAAAAATCTGGTCATCTTTAGGATCCAAAAAGAGCACAGAGGCCCAGTGGATATAGGTCCAGGACACAAGAAAAAAAACTAATATAGGGTGTTGATACTCAAAATGGATCTTCCACAGAAAGCAGATTCAACAACATTAAAAAAAAAAGGATAAAGTAGCAGAATTTACTTCAGGAAGCCCAGTCATGACAAGATGAAAGGTGACCTTCAGGATGTTGAGATGATTTTTTTTTTACACACCCAAATGAGATTTATGCAAAATATTCTTTTTAAGATTTTTTTTATTAATTTGTTTACTTTTAGTTTACAAGATTCAGTTCCTCAATCCCTTGAGTTTCAACTTATTTCTAAGGATGAAGATTTCTAAGGACTAAGAAAATGTAAAGTTTGAAATCATATGGAAAGATAAATTTTGAGGTCTGTTTTGAAGGCTGATGTGGAGATTGCCTCTGCAGGTAATATAGCCACCACTTCCTCAGCATCCACTGCTACTGAAGATCCAGAAAAAAAAAAAAAGTTCTCCCCCCACCAAAATCTTTGCCATTGCCAAATGGTTCAACAAAATAAATCAATATAATTTTTCAGTGGAAATGAGACTGAAGACCCATTACCATCTGCCTTACCAATGTACCTTAAGGAACATTGTATCTTTCTATGGGACATCTAGCTGAATCCTCTTAGAATGTGAGCAGAAACTCTGCTGCTTTTCTATTTGCATCACCACATAGTAAATACTTAATAAATGCCTTCATACTCACTCACTCATTCATTCATTCATGGAAAAATTTGGAGACAATGGGAAAAAAGTGGGGTGAAGATCTCTCATTTGGAGACAATGGGAGAAAAGCGGGGTGAAGATCTCTCGAGATCCAGTCACAGGTCTAAGGTGGGGGATCTCTTAGATAGCTAAACTGGAGAGTATATAGGAGTGAGGTGCCTTGTTCAGATTTTAGTTTTAGGGGTGTGCAGTATTCCCTAGTGGGCACCCTGCTCCAGGGAAGGGACCTAGTATCATTCAGATAATCATTACCAAGATGGATCTCATCTCATGATTTCATCACCACTTGGTCCCATTCCCAATAGCATTCACATGCTATTCCCTATAAAAGATTAAGACACGACCTGGAATAAAAGACGTGCCTCCACATACCCCTGTGGCAGATCAAGGAGAGGAAGCTTGGGCAGAGTCACCATGCCTAGCTTTTCCCATGCAGGCATTCCGTTCATTGATTTTTCACAACCACATCCTCTTAAATTCAAGTATTGCCCAGTTTCCATGTACCACTAATCCTCCTACACTTGTTTCCTTCCTATTTTCTAAAGCTATTAAATGCCTTGGCAGAAATGCCAGAAGAATCAACTACTTTTTGCTTTAGCTGCTTAGTGTAGGGTTTTAAAATGACTTTTCTGTGTGGTATGGATCACTTTGGTAGTCTGGTGAAGCTCGTAGATCCCCTTCTCAGAATGATTTTTTTAAATGCATAAAATAAAATACATAGGTTGACAAAGGAAACCAATTATGTTGAAATAGTTATCAAAGTGTTTTTAAAAAACCAAGTTCATGGAGTCCAGGTTTTAATCACCCTCGCTTGAAAAAGACCAATGCCTCTCACTGCAACTGGGGCCATCTCCAGTCATCCTGATGTAGGCCTTGTCACTTGACCCAAATGGCTCTGAAGGAGAGAGTGAGGCTGGTGACTTTTCACTGCCTTCCCTCACTTAAATACAATTCACTTGCAAGTCAGGACATCACCTTCCTGATGTCATTGGTCCTCTTCAAGAAGGAAGGGCAAATAACAGCAATCAGTGAGTGAGGTAACACCCTTCTGGGCCTATGCCCTCCTCTTCTTCAAGATCAGAAATACCTCATTATTTTGATATTACGTTCCTATTCCCATAACAATTGATCATCAAATCAATCAACAATCATTTATTAATTACCAACTATGTGCTAGGCTGTATACTAGGTACTAGGGATAAGAATAGGGACTAGAGAAACAATGTGAAAGGGAGCTCCGAACAACTTCTGGAGCCACAGAACCCACAGAACGGCACAGAGAAGCTAACCTCCTGCTGAGGACAACCCAGCAGCCCTGCAGGGAGAGGCCAGTGCAGCACTGAGAGCAGGCAGCACAGTGCGCTGGGAACCGACAGCGCAGCCCGCAGAGCCAAGCCCAGGTCCGCGGTTTTAGCCCCAGGGTGGCTGGGCCTTCAGCCGGCTGGTGGAACCCCAGAACACCAGTAATTGTGGCGATTCCAGAATTTTCAGCACAGATATGCCTAGGACAAAGTGAGAGGTTAGTGCCCTATGGACTTTGGGACCAGTATTTGGGGAACACGTGGCTTCCTCCCCTGGGGGCAAAAAGCTGCTGAAGAAATAGCTGCACAGAAGCCATTTTGCAGCATCAGTAGTGGCTCTAGCTCCTGGTCTGCGAACTGTAGGAAGATCCAGCAATCAGTCTGGGGGTTAATCGCTTTTGCTTTAAACTGCCTGGATCTGGATTGTGGTCTGGGGGGGGAAGTTTGGGGTGGGTATCCAACTTGCCAGAGTGAGTGGAGGCTTTACAGAGGCCACCCAACTGGCGGAAGTTGTGAAGACCCCACGTTTGGGCAGAAGCTCCCCTGTCTGGTGGCAGAGTCCTACTGTGGCAACAAGCCCCAAAATCAAGTAATTAAGTGGCAATATGCCTAGGCAAACGAAACAAAATAAAGAGAAAAGTTCAACATTGGACTCCTATTTTAGGGGCAAAGAGGCTCAAAGCATGGAGGAGAACTCTGAGGTCAGAACTCCTGCACCAAAAGCCCCAAATGAAAATACAAGCTGGCTACAGGCC
This sequence comes from Gymnobelideus leadbeateri, assembly GCA_011680675.1. Lineage (NCBI taxonomy): Eukaryota > Metazoa > Chordata > Mammalia > Diprotodontia > Petauridae > Gymnobelideus > Gymnobelideus leadbeateri. Next base: position 1,039,066 of record WOXC01003982.1, read on the forward strand.
ATAGAGGACCTCAAGAAGCAGATAAGAGAAGTGGGGGAAAATTTGGGAAGAGAAATGAAAAAGATACAAGAAAAGTATGAAATGATAGTCAACAGCCTGACTGAGGAAAATAACACCTTAAAAAATAGACTAACTCAAATGGCAAAAGAGGCTCAGAAAGGCAATGAGGATAAGAATGCCTTAAAAAGTCGAATTTGCCAGATGGAAAAAGAATCTCAAAAGCTCACTGAGGAGATTCATTCCTTCAGAGTTAGACTGGAGCAAATGGAAGCTAGTGACTTTATGAGAAATCAAGATGCTGTTAAACAGATCTAAACAAATGAAAGAATAGAAGGCAATGTGAAATATCTCATGGGAAAAACCACTGACCTGGAAAATAGATCCAGGAGAGACAATTCAAAAATTATTGGACTACCTGAAAGCCATGATCAAAGAAAGAACCTAGAAATCACCCTTCAAGAAATTCTCAAGGAAAACTGCCCTGATGTTTTAGATCCAGAGGGCAAAATAGAGGTTGAAAGAATTCACAGATCACCTCCTGAAAAAGATCCCCAAAAGAAAACTCCCAGGAATATTATAGCCAGGTTCCAGAATCCCCAGATCAAGGAGAAAATACTACAAGCAGCCAGGAAGAAACAATTTCAATATTGTGGAAACACAATCAGAATAGCCCAGGACCTGGCAGCTTCTACACTGAGGGATCAAAGGGCATGGAATATGATATTCCAGAGGCAAAAGAGCTGGGATTGAAGCCAAGGGTCACCTACCCAGCAAAACTGAGTATCTTGTTTCAGGGGAAAATATGGTCATTCAGTGGAATAGAGGACTTTCAAGCATTCTTGAGGAAAAAACCAGAGTTGAATAGAAGATTTGACATCCAGACACAAGAAGCAAGAGATGCCTGAGAAGGTAATCAGGGAAAAGAAATCAAAAGGAACTTATCAAAGTTGGACTATTTACATTCCTACATGGAAAAACAATAACTGTGTTTGATGAAACCTCTCTCATTATGAAAATAATTGAAGAAGGGTACATGGCATATGTTCACAGGTATACATGGATAGAGGGCACAGATTGAATTTGATGGGAAGGGATGATTATTTTTTTTTAGAGGGCAATTGGGGTTGGGTGACTTGCCCAGGTTCACATGGCTGGGTTTTTGTTTGTGTGTTGGGTTTCTGGGGCCAGATCCAGGCTCGGGTCTTTCTGGCTCCAGGACTGGCTCTCTGCTCACTTCGCCACCTAGCCACCCCAAGGAAAGGATGATTCTTAAGGGGTGAAGTCAAGAGGTGAGAGAGGAAAGTGGCAAGAGGAGATGGAGAGAGACAGGGTAGGGTAAACTATCTCATGTAGAAGAGGCAAGGAGAAGTAGTTGCAGGGGAGGGGAAGAACAGGAAGGCAAAAAGGCAAAAGCATATTCTCATTGAAGTTGGCTCAAGGAGAGAAACACATACATACTAAATGGAATATCTTACCCTCACTCACTCTCCTGAATAGGGGAAAGGGGGATGAGAGGGGGGATGATGGAGGGGAGGGCATTCTGGGAGAGGGGAGGTTAGAAGTACCCACTATCAAAGAGGGACAGGATCAAAGTAGGGAATGGACCAGGTGGGAGGTGAGACAGATGGGAGGGAAATATAAGCAGTCTTTTACAATATAACTACTATGGTAATGTTTTGCATAGATATACATGTACAACACATACTGAATTGCTTATCTTCTCAGAGGGAGAAAGGGAATGGATCTGAAAATCGAAATTTTAGAATTAAATGTTTCATAAGATGTCCAGGCAGTGGAGCTCAGACATTCACCTTGCCCTAATGGCAAAGTCGAAGGGAGTATGGGAGAAGATATGGGAGAGAGCAGATTGGATGAGGGAATATCTAGTGGGACTGCTATTCTGGGGTGGTGGGTAGGGAAAAATGGGGGAAAAATGTAATTCATAATCTGGTGGAAATGAATGATGTAAACCAGAAGTTAATAACGCATTTGTTTAATTAAAAAAACAAAAAAACAAAACAAAAAAAAAAGAATAGGGACTAGAACTATTTTTCCCCTGGTTCAGTGATCCTCCTGATGAGAAACACCTTCTAACAATTTGTGTCAATACTTTCTCTGTAACTTTTAGTACTGGAGAGCATCCCAGAGTCACCTAGCAATATGAAGAGGTATTTGAACACAGGTTCCTGGCTCTGAGGCCATCTCTCCATCCACTGTGCTAGAAGAGGCCTTTGGGCCTCATGGAGGCCCATAACACTGCCTGGTGCAGTCAGAATCAGATTAAAATGTAATTGGGCAATATTTAACAAAATAAAAGAAAATACGATAGAACATGTTAACATGTGGTTTTCTAACTCAATATGTGGCTTGCAATGATCCTTATATACAATTTAGTGCTCCCCTCATTTCTATTTAAGTTTGTGACTCCACTGCATTGTGTCATGTGGTAGAGACATAGTTTCTGCCGACAAAGAACTTACTTTTTATTAAAGTGTTGAATTAAACAGATCCAGGAAGTTTAAGGTCAGTTTTGTCAGTCAACTCCATAGTAAAAGAAAGAAAGAACAAACCCTAAGAATAAGGCAAGAAGTCTAAAGTGGAGAAGAGATGGTTAAGAAAAGAGTTCCTGACCTCCATAGGTATTGCATAAGATTAGAACTCAGCCCCAAGAACCTTGAGACTCAAATGCATTTACAGGGAGGTGGAAGGTCCCTTAAGGATTATATTGTTTAGTCTTCTAGTCTGACAGATGAGGAAACTGAGGCCCAGAGATTTTCCAAATTTCCCACAGCTAACAGGGAGCAGAGCCTAGAGGTGAAGCCACATCCTCTGACCCTCAGTCAATGATGGCACATGTTATATTTCCGCCCCCCCTTACTTTATTTCCCCCTAGAGTGCTTTGTAGTCTATCTCCTTTAGTGTACTATTATAGAGACAAAGAAAACTAAAAAGTGAAAGGGGAGCGGCCTAGGGTTTTTCCTTTCCCTAACAAAGCTCCCTATCTATATGCTTATGGTTGGTGATACATCCAGGTCTTTGACTTAATGGTTCAGAGGTGAATTGGCTTCAGGAGTTAGGAGTGTGTGTGTGTGTGTGTGTGTGTGTGTGTGTGTGTGTGTGTGTGTGTGTGTGTGTGTGTCTTTGTCTTTACTCCCTCTCTCCCTAACCACTACCAAACCCACCCCTCATAACATTACAATGTCTTAAGCCCCATTCATATCTAAAAAAATTTAGGACCAGTTCTAAGGACAATTGGAGGGTTTTATCCACACTCATTCTTTCCTTTTTCTACTAAGAAGGGACAATTCCTGTTTGGAAAGGAGGGGAGTACTATTGGTGAGATTTTTTTTTAAATCCCCTTTTCCTAATTCTACGTTTGTGACCCATGCTTTCGAGTGTCTCTAAATGAAATAATATTTGCAAAGTGCTTGATGCACTGCCTAGCACAGAGAAGCCACCATGTAAATGCTTATTCTCCCCACCCCAATTAGATCAATAAGATGTATGTAATGTCACAAGTGAAATAACCAGAACGTCATTCTGTCATGGGGATTTTTTATTATTGATTTTCTTTCATTAAATTTTACTATTTGTGGAGGTCATGATCATTTCTCCTAGTATAGGAGGCTATTGATATGTCTGAAACTTGTCCCATGGGATAAGAAAATTTACTTAAGGTCTCAAAAACTCCTTCTATAAAAAGGCAAAGATTTTCCTGGGCTCTTAACTCCTTGGTAACATGTAAATCCCATCTCTCTAAGCCTGTTGTGAAACCTCTGAATAGATTTTAATCTATAACCTGACTGAGTTTACCTATAGAGTTTGTTTAACAAGGTTTGTTTCCTTAGGGGATGTATGAGATTCTGACTCTATTTAACTAAGTTTGTTCAAACTTCATGACATTGAAGGAAACATGGGATTACGAATCTGTCTTCTTTATAACTTTTATAGCTTAAGGGGAACATACAAGATTACAATATATAGAATTATTTCTGTCACTCTGATGTAATTTTGTCTATAAAAGGCCTTGTTAGAATTCTAATCATTGTTCAGGTTTAGTATTATTTTTGTCTGGGATCTGAACCTGGGCTTACGTGTGATAAAACTTAGATTCAATCTCTAGAATTGCTATGTTTGGCATACATATTTGGGCAAGTTACTTACCATATAAGGTGGTACAGTGGATGGAGTGCCAGGCCTAGAGTCAGGAAGACTCATCTTCCTGAGTCCAAATTTGGACTTAGACACGTTCTAGCTGTGTGACCCTTGGCAAGTCATTTAACCCTGTTTACCTCAGTTCCCTCATCTGTAAACTGAACTGGAGAAAGACACAGAAACCCACTCTAATATCTTTGCCAAGAAATCCCCAAATGGGGTCACAAAGAATTGGACATGACTGAATGACTGAACAACAATCTACCACATGAACTCAAAAAGAAGACATTCTTACTATGGTAATTCTAAGGCAATGCCTATTTAGATTGGTAGCAAGGAGTTGGGAGTCAGAAGCCCTGAGTTAGAATCCTTGCTCTGCTACTTGTAGCAGCTATAAGTTTTTAGTAAATCATCCAGTTTATCCATTTTCATAATAGTGTTAGGGTAAGGTCAGGCTACACGGGAAGTTAAACAATGTCAGAAACTTTGAATAGTGCTGTTTCTGAATTAAACATTGCCCCTTCCAAATCACAAAGAAAGCACACTGTACCTCCAACCCTGACCAATGCCACATGGAACCTATATCCAAGCATATTTTACGACTTTCAGCAAGTCTCAACCTCTGAATGTCTCAATTTAGGCATCCATAAAATGAAGGTATTAGACTATATGCTTTCTAATGTGTCTTCTAGTTCTAAATCTAAATCACTGTGGCTCTGGACCCCCAAGTCTCAATCTCATTAGATGCAACTCCCAGGAGTCAGAAAGCCACAGGTATATTCAGCTCTTAAGTATAAATTAAGCAATCAATCAATCAATTAATTGAAAAGCATTTAGTAAGTGCTGGGTGCCAAAGATATAAAGATAAAAACGAAACAGTCCCTGACCTCATAGAGCTTACATTCTATCAGGAAAGATAACATGTACAAGAAGATGTGAAAAATAATATATATATATATAAAAAGAAATAGGAAATTTGAGAGGAGAAACACACTAGCACCTGAGGGGATTAAGCAAAGATTTCTTGGAGAAAAAGAAATTCCATTTAGTGTTTTTTAAAAAAAGAGAAAGAGGCTTTTTGACATCAACTGTACTAATTCAAAAGACCTTGGAGTATTTCTTCAGAAACTTGTGATCAGAATATAGAAACGTTACTGCTCACATTTTTCTGTCTGAATTACACAGATGTTTTTCACACATAAGTAGTCAATTAGCGCCCTCTCCTGGCTAAAAATGAAACTTTTTTCCAGGAAGAACCAGGAATTGTAATGTTGACTTAGT